>CM066047.1:50755782-51955782 GCA_033557465.1 Ichthyophis bannanicus | reverse complement strand
GGCAGAGGCACAGGGCACACTCTCCCTGCCCCTAGAATGTGAGGGGGGAGGGGATTGACGCTCAAGCGATGGGGGCAGAGACAAGCGCAGGAGGTGCCCAGTAAATACCACAGACCTGTGGAGGAGCTCATTGAGCCTCTGGAGCAGCTCTGATGTTTGAGGGTTCGGAGGACACTGGAGGGACCTTCAGCTCTGGACGAGGACCCTGTATCCTTGGGGTTGCAGGAAGGAGAACTGCCTCCAAGGGGGGGGGGACTCTTCCATTGTCCATATCTTCCAGAAGGAAGAGGTGCTGTTAATTGCGGCCTTGCATATTCCACAGGTTAGGGACGTTGCGCTGAGGGCTACCTGGACTTAAAAAAAAAAAAAAAAAGGGTAAGAAGTGCAAAATGGGACAACGGGTACAATGGCTCAAACTCCCGAATGTAGGCCTGGTGAAAATGTGCATATGGCCAAAAGGGCCATATGCCTGCCATTTCCTGTCCTATGAGGTCTCGGGGTCTGGATAATGAGATGAGCTGCTGTTTCGGAGCTGAAGGGATTTAGAGGCGAACAATGTCCATTTTCCCAAACTATTTTGTTTTATGTCTTCTGAGAGCGCTTATGCAAATAGCATAGCCTTTTTCACAATACTGCGTGCAAGTCAATTCCTTTTCGGTCATCCAGTTTAGTCCTATACTTCTGGGTAGTGCACCTCCTCCTGCAGCTTGGAGACTGGGCATGTTCAAAAACATGACATCACTGCATGTAGCTCCTCTGCTCTCCCAGCAATCCCCAGTATGTCCAGTCTCCATGCAGCAGGAGGATGTGTGAACCTAGTGCTGGGCTCACTTTAGGGTTAGATTCAGGAGCATTAGGACAGCAATTTCTTATTTTTAATTTACTTTCAGACTATTTCTTGATTCTAATTGATTGGGGTTCTGCGTCTTTAAAAAAAACAAAAAACAAAAAAAAACCACGAAAGGACTGGAGTGAAACTTTCTTCTGCCGGTCCCTGCTTGTATTTCATTTGTGTGAGTGTGCTCGTTTTTTCCTCACAGCCTAGATATCTCCACCCTTGCCAGTTCGGGGGAGAGCTCTATAGTCAGCAGCGGGACGCTGCTTTGACTTTTGCTGGTCAGACACCCCGATCCAGCTGAAGCAGAAGGCTGACACGCCGGTTGTTCATCCGGCAGCTCCTCAGTTATCCCAGAGGAAGCGGAGCCGTGGGCACTAGAGCCCCACGATCCTCATCCTTGCAATCAAGTAGCGAGGCAAGGTAAGCAGGGGTGCCGGCAGGCATAGAACGGCTGGATTTGTCGCCGTTTCTGTGGACGGGGCGATTCTGGTGCCATTTCCTGCACTCTGGCAGCGGTGGCCATTTTGGCCTCAGAGCTGCGTGCAGGCGGCAAAGAGACTGGGAAACCTGTTATCTCGGCTAGCTTGCGTTAGTTATCTTTAGATTTATTGTTTTCATAGATTTATGATTTGTTTTGCTGTGTTTTTTCTTTGCGGTTATGCCCTTAGGTCTAGGAATTTCTTCTAGGGGCAGATTTCTGTTCCCTTTCCTTTAATTGGAAGGGAGGGTATTTGGGTCTTTAGGCTGTTTAGTTTTTGGGCCAGTCCTGATAGTTTAAAAAAAAAAACCAAAACCCTCATAAAATAGAGAACTATTTTGTCTCCTTTGGAGAAACATTTATGGCGGCACGCCTTCAGTGTGTGGTGTGTGGCAGCCGTGGAGGGGCGATTGCTGAGTCTGGAATCTGCCAGGGGTGTACGGCAGTGTCCGCCTCTAGAACATCAGATGGAAGCTCAGACGTCCGAGGTTCAAGCCTTGGCGCCGATGATGGAGGGGAGTCGTCTGTCTGCATCGCTGCATACACCCGTACAGGGTCCCCAGGAGGGGCAAAGCTTGACTCCTCTGTTGGGGGGAGCAGAACAGCAAATCAGTGATTTTTGTCCAGATTTTGTCTTAATTATGCATCAGGCATTCTATCTGCAGTGGCAGGGTAGCGTTCCATAGTCCTTGTCGTTGGCCACGCCGTCTCCGCAAACTTCGGCAGCAGAGGTGGGCAGCGGTTCCCTGCGACCGCCTAAGAGAGTCAAGGTTCGGGATCTTTCGCCTCCTGAGGCCGAGGGGCAGGACTCAGAGGAGCGTGAGACAGAGCTAGAGGCCGGTGTGGAAGAGGAAGGAGAGATTCCCGAACCAGAGGATCAGGCGAGATTATTAAGTTGTTCCGGAGAGAGGCATTGGTGACGCTTATAACAGAGTCTGAGGACACTGAAATTACTGGCGGAACAACCGGCGAAAGACGAAGGTGAGGAAGACCTGATTATTCAGGTGGTGAGACAGTCCCAGGTGGTTTTTCCCTGTATTGAGTAGTTGACCGAATGATTCAGGATGAATGGGATCTACCTGAAGCAGGCCTCTAAGGCATTAGGACTATGTATAGATGTATCTTTTGGCAGATAAGGACAAAGAAGTTTTGTTCACTGAGGGTTGATGCTGCGGTAACGAAGAAGACCACCATTCCGGTGGAAGGCAGCGCTGCGCTAAAGGATGCACAGGATAGAAAAGTGGATGGTTTGTTTGAAGCAGTCCTTTGAAGCGGATGCCCTGTCGCTACAAGCGTCCATCTGTGGAGCTTGGGTGGCTAGGGCTTGTCTTAGATGGACTCAAGGGTTGCGCCGGGTCGTGCAACTAGAGCCCGAGGGACTGCGGGAGTTAGACCGTCTGGAGTCCGGGGCGGCTTACTTGTCCGATGTGCATTATGATTTAATCAGAGCCCTAGCTAATAGTATGGTGTCCTTGGTGGCTGCTCTCAGGTCCCTTTGGTTGAGGAATTGGGCAGTGGACGGATCTTCTAAAGCGCGGCTCAGTAAGCTGCCGTTTAGAGGAACCCTGTTTTGGTGAGGATCTAGATAAACGGGTAAAGGATTTGGGGGAGTCTAAGGGAGGAAGACTCCCGGAAGATAAGCCTAAGCAGGGAAGGTCCTCAGTCTTTTCGAGGGCAGTTCTGTGACTTCAGGAGGTTTCGATCTTCTCGGTTGGGGGGTTTCCAACGAGGACGATTTGCTCCATGAACACAGGGGTTTCGGGGAGTTGGTAGAGGTTTTGCGGCGGCTTCCTCAGCTCCCACCAGAAAGTTGCAATGAAGTGCGGCGGGCTCTGGTCGGAAGTCAACCGATAGGCGGGAGGCTTCGGGCTTTTCTTCCGGCTTGGGCCCAAATAATGACAGATCAGTGGGTTTTGGAGATAATTCGAGACAACTATGCGTTGGAGTTCACATGGCCGGTACAGGATTCCTTTGTCCTCTCTCCCTGCAAAGGCCAAAGGAAAACCTTGGCGATCCGTCATACGCTAGACTGGTTATTGCAGATGGAGGCGGTCGGTCCTGTGCCCTCAAACGACTACGGCAGGGGTCGATACTCCATCTGTTTCATAGTTCCAAAAAAGGATGGTTCAGTGCGACCCATATTGGACCTAAAAGGAGTGAACCGCAGTCTCCGCGTATCGCATTTCAGGATGGAGACCTTACGGTCCGTCATTGTCGCAGTGCAGCAAGGGGAGTACTTATGCCTCCATCAAATCGAGAGATGTTATCTGCATATTCCAATCGGAGAAGGCCATCTCGGATATCTTAGCTTTGCTCTACTGTGGGGGCATTACCAGTTCCTGGCCTTGCCCTTTGGCCTCGCGACGGCGCCACAAACCTTTACCAAGATTATGGTGGTGGTGGTGGCGGCGGCGTTGCGCAAAGAAGGCATTCTGGTCCATCCATATCTAGACAGTTGATTGATTCGGGTGAAGTTCGAAGCAGAGAGCATTCAGGTTTCAAGCAAGGTGGTGAAGTTTCTCGAGGGGCTCGGCTGGGTGGTCAATAGGGCAAAGAGTCACCTGGTGCCCTCACAGGATCTCGAGTATCTGGGGGTACGGTTCGGCACTCGAGTAGGGAGAGTGTTTTTGCCGTCCCGGTGAGTGCAAGGTTTTAATAATGTTGATTCGTCGGTTCCTGGTCTCTCCGGCTCCGTCGGCCTGGGGTTACCTTCAGTTTCTGGGAACTATGGCGGCGACGTTGGAGGCAGTGCCCTAGGCCAGGTTTCATATGCGTCCGTTGCAGGGGGCACTACTTCGCTGCTGGTCCCACCAGGAGGACTCGCTAAATGCGAGGCTTCCTTGTCCTGTCAAGGTCAAGAGGTTGCTTGGTTGGTGGCTGCTTCCCGGGTCCTTGACCTCAGGGATGAGTCTGGAACAACCAGAGTGGCTTCCACTGTTGACAGATGCAAGTCTAGCGGGCTGGGGAGCACATTGCGGGGAGCTCTTCACGCAGAGGCTTTGGTCAGCCCAGGAGGCCACTTGGTCGATCAACAGATTAGAACTTCAAGCAGTGTCCCTGGCACTTCAGGCATTTGAGTCCACCATGACAGGAAGAGCGATATGAGTGCTGTCCGACAACTTGGCAACAGTGATCTACATCGATCGTCAGGGCGGCACGGGAAGTCTGCCCATGGAAGCAGAAGCAGAAGAGCTTTTTCAGTGGGTGGAAACACGACTGTTGGTGCTGTCGGCGGCGCACATTGCCAGGAAGGACAATGTAAAGGCGGACTTTCTCAGCAGGGTGCTGGTGGATGCCGGGGAGTGGGAGTTGCATCCCAAGGTCTTTGCTCAGATAGTTCAAAGATGGGGGGGTTGCCAGTTATGGACCTCATGGTGACCTCAGTTATGGACCTCATGGTCAGCAAAAGCAAGTCTATTTTTCAGCAGACGTCAAAAGGATGTCGGAAGGGATCGACGCCCTGATGCAACCTTGGCCGACGTCGGGTCTTCTCTGTTTTTCCTCCGTGGACGCTAATCGGCAGAGTGGTGCAAAGAATCAAAGCTCATCGGGGGAGAGTTATTGGTGGCCCTGGACTGGCCAAGGCGTCCGTGGTACGCAGATCTCGTTCGACTTCTCAGCAGAAATCTGTGGAGATTACCGGTGTCAGAGAATCTATTGCAGCAGGGTCCGCTTCGAATGCCGTAGGTGGATCGATTCTCACTTATGGTCTGGCCATTGAGCGGGCGAGGCTAAAGAAGAGGTTATTCGGCAGCAGTAATAACGACTTTGCTCAAAGCACAGAAAAGGTCTACATCTTTGGCATACATTCGCATATGGGCGGGTATTTGAGGATTGGTGTTCCAGAGGACAGATCCGGGCGGCGACAGCATCAGTTCCAGTGGTGCTCAGTTTTTTGCAGGACGGTTTTGAGAAGGGTCTAACTGCTAGTTCCTTAAAGGTCCAGTTGGCGGCGTTGGCATGCTATAGGGGCAAAGTGCAGGAGGTGGCACTAGGGGCGCACCCGGATGTGCTGCGTTTTCTGAAGGCTGTATCCAATCTACGTCCAGCTCGTAGAGTCATAGTTCCTTCATGGGATCTCAATTTGGTTTTGGGGGGCCTTAGCGAAGGAGCCCTTTGAGCCGTTGCGCAGGGCATCGGTGAAGGATTTAATGCTGAAGACAGTGTTTTTGGTAGCCATTTGCTCGGCAAGGCGAATTTCGGAGCTCCAAGCATTGTCTTGTCGAAAACCGTTTTTTGTACTTTTTATAAGGAAAAGGTGGTGCTGCGGCCTGTTACTACTTTTTTTACCAAAAGTGGTCTCCCCGTTTCATTTGAATCAAACGGTGTCTTTACCAGTCCTGGGTTCGCTGGAAGACAGTGCGGCAGACCGCAGTTTGCGACGGTTGGACTTGAAGAAAGTGTTGCAGCAGTACTTAAAGGTGTCAGAGGACTTTCGTAAATCGGATTGGTTATTTGTCTTGTTCGGTGGTAGCCGCAAGGGTGAAGCGGCGGCTAAGGTGTCTATTTCTCGGTGGATTAGAGAAACCATTGCTTCTGCTTATCTCTAGGAGGGCAGAGTGGTGCTGGCAGGTTTTCGGGCTCATTCCACCAGGGCACAGGCTGCGTCGTGGGCAGAACACAGCTTGGTATCTCCGGTGGAAATCTGTAGAGCGGCCACCTGGTCGTCTCTTCATATTTTCAGCAAACATTACCGATTGGATGTGCTTTCAGCGCAGGATGCTGTTTTCGGATCGGCGGTGTTGCAGGTCGGTTGGAAAGGTCCCGCCCAATAGTTACTACTCTGTTACATCCCAGAAGTATAGGACTAAACTGCATGACCGAAAAGGAAATGGAAATTACACTTACCTGGTAATTGTGGTTCCTTGAGGGAATCCCAGTTTAGTCCTCATGCCCACCCGGGATGATTTAAGCAGCTGAAGAAGTTCAGGTCGTTCGTAGTTACGGGTAAGTAACGGTTCAGTGTGTTTGCGCAAAGCCACAGAAAGGGAAGAAAAGGCAAACAGCTGGGGGCAGGCATAAGAAACAAGCCTGTCTACAAAAAAAAAAAAAGAGGGAATGGAAATTTTAGAGTACTTGTTCTTACGAGTTTGTTCTGTTAAGTTTGATACAGATGTTTAGATGTCTGTTTGCTCCTTTTGAGTGTGCTTTGTCAATAGCTCACTGGGGATTGCTGGGAGAGCAGAGGAGCTACATGCAGTGATGTCACGTTTTTGGACATGCCCAGTCTCCAAGCTGCAGGAGGAGGTACACTACCCAGACGTATAGGACTAAACTGGATTCCCTCAAGGAACCACAATTACCAGGTAAGTGTAATTTCCATTTTTTTCTTTCATGCCTTCCCTTTAGGCGAGTATATCTCATGGTAGGGAGAGACTGTCATCTTGCAGACAAGAGCAGCACTTAAAACAGCAGTTTATAGTTTGGCATTGCTGCTTGCCGCCATCCTGGGCCATATTTCAGTGATTGGTGCCACTTTGGTTAGCCTTTTTTGCAGTTTCTGGTCTGCTTTCCCTGTCTCGGTTTGTGTCCCTTTGCTTTTGGGACAGCTCTAATTGGCATTTTTGTTGTCTCCGGGAGATGTCGGAATAGAGAAATGAGAGGGCAGCTCTGCCCTGGTGGGGGGCTGCTCTCAGGCAGGGTCAGGGTGTCGTCGTTTTTTAATTTTTTTTCCCACTCCATAGTGGTCTGGCTTAATGGATTAGACAGACATAGCAATCATCTATAGGTTCTCATCCATCTTGTGTGTCCTTTCTTGGGGTCCATGTGTGCTGGTATGGCACCACTACTTTTCTAATTTTCATAACAACCAACTAGCAGTGTAGGGTCTAATTTCGCCCTTCCATATAGCAGCTCACTGCACTACCATTGGGTCTCTGGGTTGGGCCATTATGTGCCATTTTTAAATTTATGCAAGAAAGTTTAAACTGAATAATTTTTCTTTGTTTTTATACTTTGCTAGGTCCTTAACTTTGGCCCTTGTCACTGTCAGAGCAGTACGCATCGTAAAGCATACCCGTCATACCAGGGCTCAATATGCTAGTCCGGAATGAAGTGCCTAGTATAAATGTCTTCTAACAATGTTTCAAAGTCTTTCCCATGGATAAGAGGAAAATGGGCTTTTAGTTGAGTGTTCGCACTAGCTGTGGGTAATTGTTTTATACAGCACCCCAAAAGCTATATAGCATGGTAAAGACTAACGACGAAGTCTCCGTGCCTTGAAGTTTACAATCTATTAACAAAAGACAAAACACATAATCTTTGAGCAAAGTCAGGAAGGAGAAGGATGAAACATGCTGGGTTTTAAAGACTGTTATTTGTGGCAGGCAGCTACAAGGCTGGGCTATTTTAGAGTCTGTCAGAACAACAGTTGGAGGTGTGGTAAATAGTCAGATGACCTAACATTTCCTTCAGCCCTGTTTTTCCCCCTTCCTTCCTCTGCCATTTTCCACCTGCACTGCCAACAAACCTTGACACAGGAAATGCAAGCATTTCCAGAAACATACAGATAGCCATAAAGCCTTTTGCCTTCTTTCTTCCCTCCAAGTTATGATAGCTTTTCTTTATTCCTTTAGAAGCCAAGAATAGGTGCTTACCCTGGGCAATACTGTCTGCCAATATCCAACGCCATCCATAGCATGAACCAGACTTCCCTTCTCTCAGTTTATGAAATCCTTCCTACATAGTTCACATTTTCCACCTCTTAAGGAAGTTCCTGACTTTTAGTTTCTCTTTTATTTAAAGAGTTTCAACCCTGCTGACAGTAGGGGGTTCCTTTGATTCGCATATACTGATCATGGGCCTGATGGCCTTGGTATCCACTGCCAAGGTGAGCTGTTTTTTTAGTCAGTGACGGGAATATACGTCGGAGAGGTTTGATGCTCTGGTGCAACGATGGCCAGCAGAGGGTCTGCTTTATGTGGTTGTGGGTTGGGTTTTGTTTTGTTCCCTGTGGCTCCTCATTGGGCAGCACATAGATGCCATCCCCAGTCAGGTGGCTCTAATTGCCACAGACTGGTCCCAGAGGCCATGATAGGCTGATCTCAGATTTTGGGTGGCGAGTTCATGGCGTTGTCTGAACTTACTGTTGCGGGGCTGATTCTGATGTCTCAAATCGATCTATTCTCGCTTCCGACCTGGCTCTCAGAGGGGTGCAGCTAAGGAGGAAGGGCTATTCGGCACCATTGATGGCCACCCTGCTACAAGCCTGTAAGTGTTTAATATCTGTAGTCTGTCCGTGTCTGGCAGGTGTTTGAACATTTAGTGTGAGAGCAATGATAGCCGAGCCCTTTCGTTTTCTCTTCTAGATATTTTAGACTTTTTACAGACTGGGTGGGATAAGGAATTGATTTTATTTTTTTGAACTCCTTTATGTCAAAGTTGTGGCTATTTCATGTTACCGGGGGCACTTACTTGGGTATCCTCTGTTGCTCCAGGTGCTGAAACGGGTTCACCCACCGTTTCAGGTTGGAGATCCCAAAGGCAAAACATATCTGGTGCTTTCTGCCCTGACAGGATTGCTTTTTGAGCTGCTGGCTCGAGTCTCCCTGAAAGACCTGACCCTTTCAGGAGGTTTTCTTGGTGACTATTTGGTGCTGTGAATTTCAGAGCCCCAAACTCTGTCTTGCCGAGAACCCTTCGTTTTGGGAGAAGGCGGTCTTGCGACGGTTCCCTTTTTTTTTTTCCCTAGGTAGTATCGTGTTTTCATTAGAACCTATCAGTGTCCTTTCCCTTTTTTTGCAAAGACAGCGGAGTTCGAGGGAGATCGCCAGCTCCACCATCGGGACTTGCGCAGAGTGTTACACCACTATCTTATGCGAACAGAGTCTTTGTCCATTTATTTATCCTATTTGGAGGTCCATGCAAAGGGGAGGCAGCTTTCAAAGCTTTCACTGCACGTTGGGTAAAGGAGGCGATTGCTGCTCTGCAGCAAATAGCAGAGGCACTGTGCCAAGTGGTCTTAAGGCTCATTCAACGAGGTCACAAGCGATGTCTTGGTCAGAACATGGTTTAGTTCTGTCGGCGGACATTTGCAGAGCAGTTACCTGGTCATCTTTGCATACTTTCATGCATCATTACTGTCTTGGATGTGCAGGCATCTAAGAATGCATGGTTTGGAGCCTGTGTGTTACAAGCCGGACTTGCAGGTCCCTCCCATACTTAGCTATTTCTCTGGTACATCCCACACATACTGGACTACAATGGAGGGATGATAAGAGAGGCAAATTTAGACATTACCTACTAATTCTTTCCTAGAGTCCCTCCAGTCCAGTCCATGACTCTCCCTTGTATTCAGTGATGTTTTTTAGGGTTTGTGTAGCTCCTGGAGCTGTGGGCCCGTCTGGCTGGTTTCCCTGGAGGGTGCTACTAAGAGTCGCATGCCATTCACAAGAGGTTCTTCTGGATGGTACTTAACAGAATGGCAAGTTTGACCCTGTCCTTTTGCTAAGTTCAGTGGAACGTTTTAGCGAATGGGAATATTACTCTTGTTGTCCTTGATAGGCTTCAGAAATCAGTATCCTATTGACAAAGCAGGCTGCAAAAGAGCATAAGGAGGGAGCTTGTCTGCTGTGACATCAGAAATCTGACATGCTCAGTCCCCAGCTGCTGGTGGAGAGAGAACCACACATAATGGATTGGACTCGATGAACTCGAGGAAAGACAATTAGCAGGTAAAATCTAATTTAGCCATTTATGATGTGCTGGATCAAAGCCTTTGGGATGTCTGACTGCTGATAGACAGAAGCTACAAAGATGTCTTATATATTGGGACATGGAACATACAAAGCATAAACTAAGGGAAACTGGGGTAGTCAAGAATGAAATGGAACATGCATAACTTGATCTGTTGGGTGTCGGCGAACCGAAATGGACTGACATTGGTCACTTTGAATCTGATGATCACATGGAAAGAAGAAATGGTGTATTTATAATTAAGAAAAATTTATGCAAGAATTGTAGCGAAAGACAATGCAGTCAGAGAACACCTGATTTCTGCTCATCTATGAGGAATGCCCATCAACACCACTATTCAAGTATATGCATCTATGGCTGCAAAAGATGTTGATCAATTCTATGAACAAGTATAAACTGAAATAGATAAAATATGCAAACAAGTTATAGTTTTGGTCATGAGCGACTGGAACGTAAAAGCTGGGAACAAAGAAGGTAAAGTGGTTAGAAAATATGGCTTGGCAACAAACAAAGCTGGAGACAGGCTGATAGCAAGACCATCAATCTATTTATCTCAAACGCCTTCTTCCAGCAACACAAGTGGTGACTGTACATATGGACTTCGCCCAATGGATAGTACAAATATCTAATTGACTACATTTTGTGGAAGTCAGTGATGGAAATCCTCTAACATCAAACCTAGAGCTGACTGTGGTACAGATCACCAGCTACTAGTATGTAAACTCAAGCTAAAGCTGAAAGAGCAAACTCATCATGAATGTAGCAAAATATGATCTTAAATATACCACCAGAGTTTAGACTGCTCTCAAAATCTGATTTATCACTTTTGGATAAAAATGACAGAGCAGCAAAAGAGTTATGGGATGACATCAAGAAAGTTGTGCTCGAAGAAAACAAAATGTCTCTGCAAAAGGTGAAAAAGGAAAAATGGCCAAATGGATGACTGATTTAAACTGAAAATTGCTCAGAACCACAGAGAAGCTAAACCCAGAGGAGAGAGAGGTTATGGAGCTAACAATTTCTTTTCCAAAATGCAGCAAGGCAAGACAAAGATGTACTACAATGATGCATGCAAAGAAATAGAATCACAGTAGGGGCAGGATGGCTCCTCCGGTAAGTCAGCTGCACTGGTTCTCTCCCTCTCAAGCTTTCCTGCTTCTGCTCCCCTTGTTATGGGGTGTAGAAAACAAAAACAAGCAAGCTTACCCTCTAGCTCAGCTGTTCCCATCTCAGCTTGTCAGCAGACGTTGGACTTCTCCTGTGGCTTATTCACATCGGGGACTAGGAGCAGTGTCTTCTGCAGAGCTGGGAAGTGATCTGTCTTTAACCCTGAGCACATCGGGGATATGGTTATCCTTGGAGCAGCACATGTGTGCGCTCCCCACCCCTTGCAACCGGGAAGTTTGACAAGCATACTGGAGCGGAGACGTGAAGAGGGTACTTGGGCAGTATCTGCAATCCTTCCTGGCCCTGTGCAGCAAATGGCTGGTGGGGAGTCGTCTTCTCCTTCTTTGGAGTCGCATTCTGTGAGATGGGGAGGATTGCAGCTTTCTGCAAGTTTGGGGATGGTAAAGTTTGCAGTCATTACTTTTGGAAGCTGTGTGGGATGCTCTTGACTGCTTTAAATTGTTCAGTACTCGCATATGACAAGTGAGAGAAGTAGTTCAAGTTAAGCCTGATTTTTCCAGGACTCAATTGGACCATGTGGGGAAGATTTCTCAGCTGGAAGAAGAGCTCGAGCACCTTTGTGAGTTTACAGATTGCCCAGGTTAAACATAAAGTTTGCAAGAATAAAGTCTTATCATGGAAACAGAGTTTCTGGAAAATCATGTGAGATTATTAAATATTCCTAGGTCTCCAGTGGAGATAATTCAGGGAGATAATAAAAAAAATCTCTTTAGCATATCTCCCTCCTATCATCTGGCCTCAATATCTATCCCTGGGCACTAGTGACCAATGTGGCTGTCCTGAGACCACTTCCATGGAGCTGGGGGATGTTATGGGGTTCCTCAAACTCCTTGGAGGTGGGCACTGAGCCACCGTATTAGTCATGTTATCAGATTCAAGGGCTAAGGTGTTAATACTTTGAAATTCTTAAAATACTCAATGTGAATTTCTTCGGATGTTTCCTGACTTGTCTCAAGCCACCCAACTGAGAAGGAAGGAGTTTCTGGGATATATGGAGCTCAAGTGGGAGTCAGAGAAAATCAGAGTCAGATCAGGTATTTAGAGCACTGCTGTTCCAATGCTAAAATAAGGTGGAACAGATCTGGAAAAATTTTAAAATATATTCAGAAACTTGTGAAAAGCAAGCGTTTTTTTTTTTGTTTTTTTTTTCCTTTTTGTTGCATAAGTCTGGGCTTTTTACTAAGCCATGTTGCTACATGTTATCTGCTTAGTTAGTAAATACAAGCCCCATTATTCTCAAAGGGGTATATTAACTAGAGCTCATTTAATTCATATTACTGTTTAACAAATAACTCCAGACTTAAATTTACATTTTCTTTGGCAGGGAGATAACTACAGTACCTGAATTGTAATTTGCCTTAAGCTTATATTTGAAAATAGGAGTCATTTTAAATCCAAATTCAGACTTCACATTTCTATTATCCCAGTCCATCTATAAGAATCTGTTTTAAAGAAGGGGAAGGGGGTGGAGTGGCTGTGTACTGACTGTCTCTTACCCCTTTCTCCATCATCCAGATGTTTTTGTGTGGGGGGTGTGTGTGTTTTTTTTTTCCCACCTCATTTTCCTTTCGTTTATCTCCCTATCTTCCCTCTAGCCTAGCCATTACAGTAGGGTCAGGCTTGTGGTGGCCTCTTTTTGGTAACTGGATTTTTCTTCTCTGTTTCTACTGATTGGGGGAGCACAACCTGTGTTTTTCTGAACTGGTCTAGCAGGATTTCAGGAAAGGGCATAGATGGTGACATTTTACAGATATCAAAATACATCACTTGAATATTCAGTAGGGATATCCTGAAAATCTAAGCAGCTCTGTGTTCCTCGACAGTGAAATTTGCCTACTCTTCATGTTGTGAGTTCTCCAATCTGGGTTTTCCAGTAGTCCATATGCTGGCCTGTACCTTGGAATGGAAGAAAGGCATTTAGGTAACACACACAGCTATATCTCCCCATGTCTGTCTTCTGTTGCTAGAGCATAATACTCCCTGTTTGCCTTTTTCATTTTTCACTCCTCCCATAGCATGTTTCTACCAGAAGAAGCAAAGTTTTTAGATGATGAAGAAAGCACCTTGCCCCCTTCACCCCCTCCTCCCTCTTACTCTTCAAAGAGATGGACTGGGCAATGCCCATAAGAGTTCTTATGTATCCCCTCAGAAGATATGCTATGCTGCATGAAACCAAAGGTCCTTCAAGCCCAGTATCCTGGTTCCAGCAGTGGCCAGTCTCGGTACTGAGTACCTGTCAGATTTGCAAGTGGGGTAACCAGAAGACAGAAATTAAAGGTGTTAAAATTATTTTCACTAAAGACATTTGTTTAAGTATTGTGGGGTGTCGTACTTTTTTTTGCAAGTAGAGGTATGTGAACATGAGCATGCATAAAGGGTATTTATATGTTCCTTGTTTTAGAACACCTCCTGTTTTGGAACAGTTTTAAAGGAAAATGACATAAATTCAAGATATTAGGGAGGTTATTTTAATGGACTTATTTGCACTTTAGATGTCTGGGCATGGAAACATCTACAGAGCCATTTTAGAAGCTGGCTCTGGATTTTCCCTGCCATGAGGATGCCTGCATCTGAATAGGTGTATGGTATGTTTGGGTGTTCCCTGAATTTTGACATCCTTGCTTAAGTTAAGTGACATCCTGTGTCATGTCCAAGCTTATACATGATCCAGACACAAATAGGTATAGAAAAAGTGCTGATTTGGCCATCTGGAGTGTGTGAAAAAGATAGGGAATATGAATGTAGTGCCTTCTCCATTCTGATAATGAGGGCTGAGAGCTCATGTTTATGGTTTTTCCTGCACTGCTGGATGTCCCTTTATACTAGCATGTATGAGATGGCTAGCCCCACCCCATGCTTGCCTAAGGTGGGCATTAGGGTGATCCATAAAAATGAATTCCTGAATTCCTTTGCTCCCTGGCCTGATTCTGGTTCCATTTAGGTAGAAAACACTGTGTACAAAGTTTGAAGCCAATCAAATAATATTTAGGGGTGGCTCAACAAGTCTTGAGATTTCCCCCTGGGAGCAGATGACGAAATGTTGCATCATCTTGTATCATCCACTCAGTTCCACGCTGATTACATTTGATTGCATCATATTTGAACTAATCTCGTCTCTGAGAGGTGGCAAAGACATTGTACTATTATCTTTGTATCTTTATTCTTTTCAGATGGCGAAAAAACGTGGTTTTTATCTCATTGAAGAAATGTCCACCACAATTCTGGGGGCCAAGCTCCCCAGCAAGGAGCAAGTGTTAAGTGTATTTTTACATCACCATATGACATTAAACAAAGGCGTTAGTGAAAGTGCATCTATTGTAACAAGTGAAGTAGAAGCTTACTGGGAAAAGGCCAGGCTTCCTGTTCAAAGAAATGACAAAATTCAAGAAAAAGTAAAGAAATTGTTCAATCAGTGGAAACTTTTGAAGAAAAACAAAGGGAGAGGAGGGAAACAAGAGGCAAATGAGAGAATTCCAGGTTGCAATGAAAAACCTATTTGATGTGGCGCATGCCAATGCAATGTCTTTAATTCATATTCAAGAAGACAAACAATTCTTAATAGTGCAACGAGAACCAGGGCGCCGCGGCTCAATGTGCGCAATGGACAAGAAACTGGCCAACACGGAAGCAAGATCGCAACAGCGAGAAGAAGAATTGAAAAGGCGCAGACAAAAACATGTTGCCGAAGCCGAGGCAACTACAAGCCAAGTTCAGCTGTAAGGATCTTCTTCCTCAGCAGAGTCAGATGAAGACTCGTTGACATCTGCGGATTCAGATAACGGACAGAAGAAAGCAACTCCACAAACAAAGCAGTTTCGACCTAACAATGTCTGGTCCCTAGAGCTTACAGCAGCCCTGGATCGGACAGGGACAACGGATCGCAATGCTCTGTTTGTGGTAGCTGAAACCGCCAGAAGTCTGGGACATTATCCTGGGGAGCTCAATATCAGCCGCTCCAGCGTCAAGCGCCATAGAGAAAAGCACCGTCAGCAACAATGGACGGACCTGCACAACACATTCAAAGGCAAAACATGTATTGTGCATTGGGATAGCAAGTTATTGCTCTCCTCTGTTCAACCACATCCGTTGACCGCCTTCCAGTTTTGATAACGGCTGTCTCCACTGGAGAAACACAACTTCTTGGTGTACCAAAACTGACATCAGGAACGGGCGCGAATCAAGCTGCAGCAGTTTATGAACTGTTACAGGAATGGTGTTTGGATGAAAAGGTTGCAGGCTTCTGCTTTGATACAACTGCATCGAACACAGGACGTCGATCAGGAGCGTGCATTCTTCTAGAACAGAGACCGTCGCACTGTCCTTCATTTGGCATGCCGCCATCACATTTACGAAATAATTCTTGGTGCAGTATTCTCTACATGCTCTGGAGCTTCATCGGGTCCCGATGTCCAACTCTTTCACCGGTTCCAAAAGAATTGGGGCTCCCTTGACAAGTCCAACTATCAAACTGGAAAAGACTTGGAGGTGCTGCAACCTGACAGGGATCGCATCATGAAGTTTGCGGAATCCAAGTTGGCACAGGGCAATCACCAAGATGATTACCTGGAATTCTTGGAGTTAACGATTGTCTGCCTTGGAGGGAATCTTCCTAGTTTCAATTTCAAGAAACCCGGAGCTTTCCATCATGCCAGATGGATGGCAAAAGTCTTGTACTGTCTCAAGATTTGGATGTTCCGAGGACAACTCAAAGATCTTATCCAACGGGAGGAGTCCTGTGTTCGTGATGTGAGCATTTTCTCCATCCTGATTCATGTGGAAGCCTTTGTTTTCTGCCCCTGATGCCGCAGTTGCTCCTCTAACAGATTTGGAGATGCTGAAGAAACTACACTCTTACCACAATGACCGTGTTGGAACAGCGGCCAGAGACAAACTGCAACAGCATCTGTGGTATGTGTCAGAGGAGCTTGTGGCACTGTCACTGTTCGATGAAGCTGTTTCAGCACCGACAAAGCGGGCCATAGTGTCGGCCATGATCCCGGTAGAATCAGATGAAAGCGATGAGGATGATGACGAAGATGAAGATCCCCCAAAGCGGATCGAATTGAAAAGTTCCATGATTCCACCACTTGAATCTTTTGCAACTCGCAAGTCAATCCGTTTCCTGGAACACCTCATCAACAGTGGTTTTCTTAATGCAGACCCAGAAGACTGGGAAGAGAATGCATCATTCAAAGACGGTCTGAAGAAAGTAAAAAATCTTCCAGTGATCAACGATGTGGCTGAGCGAGGGGTCAAACTCCATTGAGGAGTTCAACAGCCAACACACCACAAAAGAAGAGCAACTCCAGTTCCTTCTGGGTGTTGTCTCGCAACACCGTAAGATGTTCCCCACATCGTCAACGTCCTTACTAGCATCTGGACCACATTGAGTGCTTGGCAAGCATGATACCCCTGTCTATGAGCGGATAATACCCAGTGGTCTGACGAACCCTGGGGGGATCCAGGGGCCTGATAGATAGGGACCTTGAGCCACCCCTAAATATTATTTGATTGGCTTCAAACTTTGCACACATTGTTTTCTACATAAATGGAACCAGAATCAGGTCAGGGAGCAAAGAAATTCCTACTTTTATTTTTTCCCCTATGGCAGTGGACCACCCTAGTGGGCATCCAGGGAGAGAGGTCTAGATTACTAAAATTGGGTGAAGACACATGTCCCTGGTGTGTATTGGCAGGTTCTGCCCAAGCTGTCTTTGATTAGACTTGGATGTCCTTTATAATATGCCATTTTATATATAAAATTAAGGATAGATCGAAAAAGAAAATGTAATACTGACCTCAGCAGGGGAGAAACTGAACAATCCATTCTGGTTTGGGTTTTTTTATATCATAACTTGAATGCAAAAGTTCTTCAAATTTTTTTTTTTTGTCAAAATTAAAAGAACCAGGGTCTGATATGCATGGGCTGCAGCCAGTACTGTGAAAGTGGCTGGCCATTACTGCTTTAATTAAGACCTGAATATTCAATGCTGGGGTTATATCTGTCTACCTGCATTGAATATCCAGGTTGATCGATTTAGTGCTGAAGCTAACTGGGCAGCAGTGATATTCAGCCGCTGCCTGGTTAACTAAAGCAAGGACAATCTTTATTCTGCATAATTTTAGCCACTTTAAGATAACTGGCTAACCGTTGAATATCATCACTGCTTAGTTATCTTTGGCACCATCCCTGGAATGCCCTGATGCTTAGCATTAGGGTATCCAGCACTGTTAGAAAGGGATATTCAGTGGCTCAAATGTGCGATTTAACATGGTTAACAAAAAAACAAAAATGGTCCCATAGTTAGGAAGGGTGAGTTGATGAGGCACACAACCTTTAGGAGCACTGGACGCCTGCTTCACTGATTCACAACCATGGTAGCATTTTCCTTTGCAAGTCACCAGCACCATGGTGTGTGTTAAAGATAGGAATAAGCACTTCTGTTTCTTGGAAGAGACAGGAAGTGCTTGTGTTTGCCTTTTAAAAATACCTCTGTGCCAGTGGCCTGTAAGGCAGCACAGTCCTGGAAGCAAAGGCAAACTCCCATGGTTCTGTAAATCTGTCTACAGTGGAAGAGAGGAGAGGATGTGATCAGTTGGTGCTGGAAGCGGGATGGGGCTGATGTGGGGGGAGGGAGGGGACTAAAACAGGGCTCATTCTGGGGTTAGGATTGGACAGAGGCTGATCCTGGCTGATGAGATTAAAAGGGGGTTGTAGCTAGACAAACTGGGACTGGAAGGGGGTTTACACTGGGGAGGACTGGGACTGGGACTGGAAGGGGGGTGACACTAGAAGGTGCTGCCATGAGGGGGAAGGGTGCTGGCATGGGGGGGGTGGAGTACTAGGACTGGAATAAGATTGATACTTGAGGGGAGGTACTAGGATTGGAAGAAGGCTGAGTCGAGGAAGTGGTTCTAGGACTGCTGGAGCTGGAACAAGAAACTGGATGAGGCAGGAGGAACTGGAAGGAAGCTGGGGGGCTGGGTTGGAAGGGAACTAATGCCATTTGAGAGAGGTGGTCTGGAAGGGGACTGGGGGATGCTGCTTCTAGATGCTGGGGTCAGGGTGGGGGGGAAAGCTGGGCAAATGAAAAGGCAGAGGGGGACATGTTTGGGGGGGGAGAGAGGAGAAACAAGGTCCATATAGGGGAAGGTTGAGAGGAAGGAATATAAGAATCTCTGCTGGAATGAGAAGGAAAAGCAGGATCATAGGTGTTGGAAAAAGGTGGGCCACACCTGCCCTGACCCCACCAAAAATTTGGTGTGGCGTGGCATGGCAGAACAGGAAGGGTCTTTGCCACGATCAAGTCTTTTATTCTGCTCACAGGGGATGAGCTGCAAGTGAACTTCCTGTTGGTTGTGGTCATGGCAAAGATCCTTCCTGTTCTGCCTGTGGGAAATCTGATCCCTATGGACAGAACAGGATCTCTGCCTGTGGGGCGGAGCTTGGGCCCCACCAAAGAAAAAAGCCTTCCACCTTGCACCTGGGCAGGGTTAATGAATATTGGTGGATGAGTGCTAGGGAAGGGGAGTAAGAGCATGTAGGAGAGCAGACACTCAGATTAGACGGAGATTCTAAAATTGGGTGGGAGAACAGAAGATACATTATTGGCTGGGTATTAGGAATATAAATGGGGACTGAAGGATAGGGTAAGATGGTAGAGTAGGGACTTGAGGAGATTGGGGACTAAGATATTGACTAGAGATTAGAAGGACAATGAGAGCTAGGTGTTGGGTATGAATAAGACTTTGAGACCAGTGCAGAAATATGGGGAGGAGAGAAGGTTTGGCGGGGTTGTGAAGCAGTTGAAAAGACAGGGGGCTATGGAATGGGTGAGAAACTAAGGGGACAGGTCTTTGAAGGTGAGAAATGGTAGAGGCTGGGGAGATGAAAGGGAAAACTGAAGCCTCGATAAGGGGTAAGATGTAAGAAAGGGATTAGAAGTGGAGTGGGAATGAGTGATAGAGAAGGAGCTGGGACTGATTAGGGGATGGGAGGCAGAAGAAAGTAGATGAGACTGAGGAGGGATGAGTATAAAGGGAGGAAATGGACTAGAAAGGGTGAAAGATGGCTGGGGAAGGATTGAGACAGTGGTGGATAAGGGGAGGACTGGGGAGGCAAGAGTAAGAATGGAAAGCCGGTAGGTAGGTGAAAAGAGGGAGATGGGACCAGAAGACAGAGACGAGGAGGAATGACATCTAGCTCTAGTTAGGTAAAAACCTCAGATGAAAGAAAAAAAATAAACCAGAAGGATCAATGACAGAAAGATGTAGGAAAAGGAAAGAAGGCAAGGAGGGATGCAAAAACAAAAGCCGGCCCTGGTGGGACGCATCAGTGTGCATTGCTAAAGACACCTCCTGAACACATTCCCAGTAGCATGCAAGGGCTGCCACTTAAACTTTGAGAAAATTAAGAGCTAAACCCTGATCTAAGCCCAACTGTAAGAACAAAACAGCAATTTTGTGTGCCTTTATGGCATCCAGGGCCTGAGAGGAACACCACCTCTTGAAGATCTGCCAGACCCTTGCATATGCCAAGAATGTAGAGGCCTTCCAGTATGTTGACTACTGCTCCAGAGTATCTTTTCTTAGCCAGCTTATGCCTCTCGGAGGCCAAGCAGTAAGCAAGGAGGAAACAGGCTCTTCCATGAACAGGGGATCCTGTCACAGTAGTCCCCTCTGAGGTAGCAAAAAGAAGACTTCAAAAAGCTCAGATCCACATTTCATGGCCCACAGGGACAGTCTGGCTCCATCAGAATGACCAATCTCAGGTAAGACACAATTCTGAGCAGAAAGTGGTTCACAAAGGGCCACAGGGAAAGATATATAATAAGCCCCCCCTTTGGCCCACTCCTGAAGAAAGATATCCAAGCCCGCTGCCTACAGATCCTTTCTGTAGCTGAAAGCTTTTCACCGTGGCATTCCCCTGGGTAACCATCAGGTTCAACATTAGCAGACCTCACCTCCGCATGATAAGGTTGAATGCACAAAGGCTTATTTTCCACTCACCGGGAGCCATGGTGTTCTGACTCAAAAAGTTGACTTCCACATTATCAGCACCTGCTATGTGAGCCACCGACAGACTCATCAGGTGAGCCTCTGTGGCCACTACTGCACTGCAAATTCTGCCTTGCTTATTGATGTGTATACCACTACTGTGGCCAGGGCTGGCCCAGGTGGGCAGCGGTGGCAGCATATATGACTGGCTGGGTCACCCACCACAGCTGCTGCCAATTCTGTTGTGGGTGGGGGGGCAGGCCATGTGTGCTGAAGGACATGGCCTGCCACAGGGAAGAAAGCAGCGGCAGAAAGCCATTGCCTTTTGAAATACTGCTACCATGTCTCCCACCTCCCCCCCCCAGCAGCAGCTAATGGGGAGCGTCAACGTGCCTTAATGGGGGCAGCACAGCTGGGGTTTCTGCCTAGGGTGGCAGAAACCCTTGGGCCGGCTCTGACAGTGGCATTGTCTGAGAAAACTTTGTTTTGCCTTCCAAGAGGAAATGAAACCTCTCCAGAGCCAGTAGATGGCTCTGATTTATAGTCTGTTGCTAGACCAGGAGGCTTCTTAACCCATGCCCCTGTGCAAACTGATCCAGACAATGCACTCCCCAGCCCAGCAAGTTGATATCCATGGTGATTATTACTGAATCCAGCACTTTTTAGAGGTATCCTATTCATCAGAGGGTGAGTTTGTAGCCACAGGCTAATTCCCCCTTGATCTTCTGAGGAAAAGGAAGGCACAAATTGAACTGGGAGCAGAGAAACCAGTGAGCTAGAAGGTGTCCCTATAAGGAGCACATATGTGCCCTGGCCCAAGTTACCAATTCCAGGATCGATACCATTGATGCCAGGAACTGCAAGTAGTCCCAGGCCCTGGGAGCTACTTGAGAGCAAGCAGCTGCAGCTTATCCAACCTTTTTTGGGTAAAACATATTCTGCCCAAGCAAGCTTTTGAAGCAGGCATATGGATACTTCAAGTTCTGGAAGGATACTGGGCTGCTCGGGGTACTTCATCACCATTCCCAGCTTTTGTAACCACCACATCACCTGGGTCATGTCTGCCCTGGACTGATACATGGAGTCGGACCAAATCAACCGGTCATCCAAATATGGGTGAACTCTGATTCCTTGCTTGTGCAGGAATGCTGCCAAAACTATTATGATCTTTGAGATGGTGTGAGGCACCATGGCCAGGTAAAAAAACGGGCATGCTGCTGAAAATGACAGCCCAAAATGCAGAAGTGGAGAAATGGCTGATGTTGCTTCCAGACAGGAATTTAGAATTATACTTCAGAAAGGTCCAAGAAGGTTAGAAACTCCCCTTGCTGGACCAACGCAGTGATTGATCTGAGGGTCTCCACGTGGAAGTGGAGCACTCTTAACTTGGTAATGACTGCCTTCAGGACCAGAATGGGTCAGAAGGATCTGCTTTTTTTTGGGCTAAAGAGTTCCTTCGATTACTACCCTTTTGGCTTAGGAGATACCACAAAGGTGTCCCGAAGGGTCTGCACTGGGGTTTGCAGAACCTCTTTCTCAACGACCTTGAAGACCTATTCCAGGGCATTCCTCTAGTCCAGTCCAAACAAGTTGATTTATGCTCGCCAACCAGCAGGTGGAGATTGAGGGAAAACTTTCTCAGATCAATATAAACAGCCTGTGTCACTGAACTGAGCCAGTATTTCAGTCTCCAGCAAGTGATGAGGATACCCTGTGTAGGACTGTGGAACATTGTTTAGGCCGCTTTATGGCAGGGATGCAGAACTCGGAGAATCTAGGTCCCTCCCCCCCAGTCATCCCTCTGCCTTGCTACTTCCTTTCCCCCTCTCCAACTCTTGGGAGGGGGCCAGAGGTGGCAGCATTGGTGCCTTTTTATTTTCCCTCTTTTTTTTTTCCCGTGGGGGTGAGGATGGGGGTTAACACCGGCGAAACATCCACAGTGGGATCACATGGACAAGGAGTATGGCATTGGCTCCTTGGCCTCCCTGGACCTTTTAGAAGGCCCTATGGACCTCTGGAGAAGTTCCAGGAGGAGCTGGAGGAAGGGCAGCTCCCTGGGGCAGAGGATCCGATGGCGGTTCGTATTTTCCATCGGGTTGAGCTCCCGGCCTTGATTACGAAGTCGTTCATGGCCCTTTGGATCGAGGGGTCGGAGCTCAATGAGGACCTTCTTATGGAGGGTATCTGGCATCCTTTCCTGGCCCACAGAGCCCTATGGGCAATGATTTCGGAGGAGTAGAGAACTTCAGATGTGGGCCTGCAGGTAAGGTGTAGTATGTCTCAGCTCTACCCCATCCTGCCTGAGGAGAAGGAGAAACTGTGTCTTCCCAAAGTGGATGCCTTGTGGTTGTGGTGACATGGAAGACCACCATTCCAGTAGAGAGAGGCATGGCCCTCAAGCATCTGCAGGACTGGCACATAGAGGCACCCTCAAGCAGGCTTTCGAGGTGTCCACCCTGTGCCTGCAAGCTACTATTTGTGGGGTCTATGTGGCCAGGGCTTGTCTTCACTGGTCTCAGGGCCTGCAGGAGGAAGTGGGTCCAGGGATGTCTGTCCAGTCCTCGGATGCCCACCTGGAGTCTGAGATGGCTTTCCTGGCAGATTTACTTTACAACCTCTTGCAGGTTTTCACCAAGAGCATGGCCACGGTCATAGTCGCTTGCTGCCTTTTGTGGCTGTGTAATTGGTCAGCAGACATGGCTTCTAGACGAAGCTCACCAAGCTCCTCTTTGCAGACAAACTTCAGGGAAAAGTTGGTGAAGTTCCTGGGGGAGTCCAAAGTCCTGGCTTCCGGAGGACAAGCCTAAGGTGGGTAGAGGCGGCCCAGTGCAGAGATGTAGTAGAAAATTCCAGGGGTTTCAGTTCATGCAGGGGGAAAAACCCCAGAGAATCCGTTTCTTTTAGTGGTGCTTGTCCTTTGAAGGAGGAAGCTGGGGTGGTGGGGAATTCGCCTCTTCTACCCCAGCCATAGCCAAACCTCAAAGAAGGTTGGGTGCTCTGGCAGGGGTGCAGCTGGTAGGTGGCCACCTGTGGGGCTTCCTTCCTGCCTGGGCCCAAATTACATCAGATGCCTGGGTCTTTGGAGATCATTCGCAAGGGGCAAGCCCTTGAGTTCTCCTGGCCCTTTGCAGATGTGTTCATGGTCTTCCCTTGTTCGGCCCAGAAGACACAGGCAGTGGGGGAGATGCTCGAACACCTGCTGCAACTCGAAGCAGTGGTTTGGGGTAGCGTGGGTCAACAGGGACCTCGGAAGGTACTCCAACTACTTTGTGGTCCCCAAGAAGGAGGGGTCCTGGAGGCCTATCTTGGACCTGAAAAGGGTGCCATGCTTCCGAGTGAAGACCCTATAGTTGATCATGGTGATTCATCAAGGTGAGTTTCTTACCTCCTTGGATCTCACCGAGGCCTATCTGCATATTGCGGTGCAGTTGGAACATGAGTGTTTCCTTTGCCTTGCAGTGCCCAGGGGACACATCCAGTTTCAAGCATTGCCCTTCAGACTTGCCACAGCTCCGCAGATGTTTACCGAGGTCATGGTAGTCATGGGGGGCCCATCTCTTCAAACAGGGAATCCTGGTCCACCCATTCCTGGACAACTGGCTGATCCAAGGGAAGTCCCTCAAAGAGAGCCGGCACTCGATAGATAGTTGTGCACTGTATGCAGGTGCTTAGCTGGGTAGTAAACTTTAACAAGAGCAGCTGTGGCCATCGCAGTCCCTGAAGGTTCTGGGCATCCACTTTGACACGTACCAGGGCAGGGTGTGTCTCTTGGAGGGTCATGTGGCAAAACTGCAGGGCCAGATCTGGACACACAGTCCAGAAGCCGTGTCCTCGGGCCTGGGATTATGTGCAAGTTCTGGGCACCATGATAGCCTCCCTGGAACTGGTTCCTTGGGCACATCTCCACATGAGAGTGCTTCAGTGGTACCTCTTGGCCCGCTGGTCACCTCTGACGCAGTCCATGGAGGTGCATCTCCTTTTGTCCAGAATGGCACAGAAGAGTTTGTTGGTGGCTGGATCCAGCGAACTTGGAGGTGGGGATGCCCCTGGAGACCAGACTGGTTGGTCGTCACCATGGATGTGAATCTCTATGGCTGGGGTGGCCACTGTCTGATTGTATGTGGTGTAGGATTAGTGGGCTGCTGAGGAAGGGCAGTGGCCCATCAACCAGCTCAAAACGCAGGTGGTAAGGTTGGCGCTGGAGGTGTTTTCTGCCTCTGGTGTACCGCAAGGCAGTGCGGATCCTGTCGGACAATGCCATGGCAATGGCTTACATCAATCACGAGGGTGGCACCCTGAGTTCCCAGGTGCCAGCAGAGGCCATCCCACTCCTACAGTGGGCAGAAGCTCATCTCGTGGCCGTCTCGGCAGCACATATGGCCGGAGTGGCGAATATGCAAGCGGAGTACCTGAGCTGTCACACTCTGGATCCAGGGGAGTGGTCCCTCTTGGAAGGTGTTCCAGTCTCTGGTGGAGTGCTGACAATGGACCTGATGGCATGCCTGTAGAATGCCAGGGCACCCCACTTCAGCTGTCCCCAGTGTCCAAAGACCTCGATGCCTTCGTACAACCGTGGCCCCGAATGGGGTTGCTGTACATGTTTCCACCCTGGCCCCTAAAAGGGTGGGTGATTCAAGGCATAGAGCTGCACTGGGGCAAGGTGCTGCTTATTAGCGCCGGACTGGCCCCACCAGCCATAGAACACTGATCTCATGCAGCTGCTGGCAGATGAGCCCCTTCGGTTGCTACAGGTGCCAGACCTCCCGACCCAGGGGCTGCTATGTATGCCAATGGTGGATTGGTTCTCACTTAGTCTGGGTCGAAAGGGCTAGACAGGTGCTGTGGCTACTCAAAACAGATCATAACAGCCCTGCTGCAAACATGGTGCCATTCAACCTCTTTGAACTATGTATAGATTTGGTGGCTCTTTGAGGCCTGTTGTGCGGAGCATGATGTTTGTCCCTTTGGGGCACTGGTCTCTGCAATTTTGGGGTTCCTGCAGGCTGATCTGGATGAGGGCCTGGCTATGGGTTTGTACATGTCCAGGTGGTGGCCCTGTCTTGCTACTGAGGCCGCATGCAGGGTGTGTGTCTGGCTGCCCATGTGGCCATCATCTGTGGTGTGTGTTTTATATTTTTTTTTTCATGACATCGAGCACCTGCAGCCTCCCAGAAAGCCCAGGGTCCCAGCTTGGAATCTCAATCTGGTGCTGCCTGCTCTGAGCTGTCCTCCCTTTGAGCCACTCTGGGGGGCCTTGGGCAAGGATTTGACCCCGATGGCTGTCTTTCTCATGGCTATTTATTCTGCCTGGCGGATCTCGGAGTTGCAGGCCCTGTCACATAAGGAGCAATTTCTCATGTTTTCTAAGGAACAGATGGTCCTCCAACCCATCCTGTCCTTTTTGCCCAAAGCGGTTTTGGAATTTCACCTCAATCAGCTGGTTATCCTGCCCTCCTTTTCAGGGCAGCAGGACTCGTAGAAGGCCTCCCTCCTGCACAATCTGGATGTCCACAGGGTCTTGAAGCTTTACCTAGCAGTGACTCAACAATTCCAGAGTTTGGAGAGGTTGTTCATGTTCTGCGGGGGACCCTGGAAGAGGGAGGTGATCACTAAGACCACCATCGCCTGTTGAATCTGGAAGACGATCGAATCGGTTTATTTGTTGAAGGGTAGGTAGGCACCCATGGGTCTCTAGGCCTACTTGATGAGGGCCCAAGCATCTTCCTGGGCTGAAGTGGGGAGGGTTCCTCGCCTCGACACTTGTTGGGTGGCTACATGGTCCTCCTTTCATTCCCTTGTGCATCATTACTGCCTGGATTTGCAGGCATGACAGGATGCGTGTTTTGGGGCAGCAGTGTTGGGCTTTCGTGTCCCTCCAACTGTTAGTACTGCTCGACTACGTCCCACTAGACTGGAGGGATGCCCTGGAAGGTGAAATTAGACCTTACCTGCTAATTTTCTTTCTCATAGTCCCTCCAATCCAGGACCACCCCTGGGTTTTCAGTTTTTTGGGAATTTGGCGTGGTTTTCCAGAAGTACGCGTTGTGACGAGTGCACGTGTCAAGAGTGGATTCCCATTCAGGTGTGTAATTGTGTCTGTGTGTTTTCTTGTTAGCAAAAAAAAAAAAAAGAAAGATAATGGTATTATTGCATACAATATCTTACAAGATGTTTTCAGATAGCCATCCAGGAAGGCAGGCATTGTGGCAATGGACTATGAGCCATTTTTGGGCCTTGAGGCTGTGGGAAGTGCAGCATTGGAGGGCACAAGGCTGCCACATGGCAGGGTCATCTGTCCTTCAGACCCTCTTTTGTAGGGGTCGGACCAGGTGGAGACTGGAGGCGTGGTTGGTCTTAGTGCTGTGTTCTCTGCTTGGTGAGGGTCAAATACTGGCTCAGTTCAGTGGGCACAGGCTATATATATTGATCTGAGAGTTTTCCTTAGTCTCCACTTGCTGGTTGGCGAGCATAACCCACTTGTCTGGACTGGACTAGAGGGACTATAGGAAAGAAAATTAACAGGTAAGGTCTAATTTCACCTTGGTCTGACATGATATAGGTCCATTACAAGTAAAACATCCAGAGCTGCTGCCTGACTGCTTGACCCATGGAAGGGACCTACTAGATCTCATTTGGAGGGCTTACCAGCTTCTGAGGGAGTATCTGCTGAGTTCCAAGTTTGCTGGGATCCCTCAAGGTCTGACCCTTCTTGGATTTAGACTCATAAGAGGAATAGACTATAGCTGAATTCTTTCTGGCCCTAAATCACCCCAGCATTCCCCACTGAGCCCTACGTGAGAAATCTCTGGACCTGTCTTCCGGGAACCTCTGTGGACAACCTTCTCCAAGGTCTTTTACCAATTTCTTCAGATCATTTCCAAAGGGCAACCTGCCATTAAAAGGAGCTTGCTCAGCTGCAGCTTGGACACAGCATCGACAGTACAATTCCTGAGCCAGAGCCACCTTTGGGCTACCATAGCCACCGCCATGGACTTAGAGGAGATCAAGTTGTATAGAGCATCTAACATAAATGATGTGCCAAATTTCAGTCCCACTACTTCTGGGCTGTCTGGCAATTGCTAGATTCAGTGTAAAAGTGCAGTGCCTGATTAAAACCAAATGCATTCTTGGGGAGGTCTTCCGCCCTGCTATCATGTCTCATAAGAACATAAGATATGCCATACTGGGTCAGACCAAGGTCCATCAAGCCCAGTATTCTGTTTCCAACAGTGGCCAATCTAGGTCATACGTACCTAGCAATTTCCCCAAGGGACACAGGTTCCACAATGCTTGTATTGGTTCAAGCATTGATATCCTGGGTCCCTTCTTAATAATGGTTTATGGACCTTTCCTCCAGGAACTTGTCCAAACCTTTTTTAAACCCAGCTACACTAACAGCCTTTACTACATCCTCCGGTAACAAATTCCAGAGTTTGATTACACGTTGAGTGAAAAAATATTTTCTTTTATTAGTCTTAAATAGTTTACCCTGTAGCTTCATTGCATGTCCCCTAGTCTTTTTCTATATTCTGATAAGGTAAACAATCGATCTACGTTTACCCGTTCCACTCCGTTCATTAATTTATAGACTTCTATCATATCTCCCCTCAGCCGTCTCTTTTCCAGGTTAAAGAGCCCCAACCTTTTTAGCCTTTCTTCATAGGAGTATCCTTCCATCCCCTTTACCATTTTGGTGGCTCTTCTCTGAACCTTTTCTAAAATCGCTATATCCTTTTTAAGATACGGCGACCAGAATTGCACACAATATTCAAGGTGCGGTCTCACCATGGAACGATATAGAGGCATTATAATATCTGTTGTTTTATTTTCCATTCCTTTCCTTATCATACCTAGCATTCTATTTGCTCTCTTGGCCGCCGCTGCACACTGGGCCGAGGGTTTTAACATGGTATCCACAATGACGCCTAAATCTTTTTCCTGGGTGATGATTCCTAATGTGGAACCTTGCATCCTTAAGTGTAGTGTCACCTTTCACCAGAATGGTCATGCACTTCATTATTGCCGTGACCAGGGCATCCACATTAGTGACCCAAAAAGCCTGTCACATTTCCTCCTGGGGCAGAGGATACAACTGAGCCAGTATTTTAATGCCCCTCGGTCCTAGTTCTGGTGTCTCCAACTGAGAGAACATGAGCCTTTGCAAGTATTCAATGAGGGGAAAAAAGCTAAAGAGATGCTGAAAGACCTCCAGGATAGAGTGTACTTGTGAAATCTCCACCAGGGGTGCTCCATAATGCGCAGAGCCATCATGGTGACTTGAATCACTGGAAAGATCCTCCCTGTGAAAAAAAAATGCATCACTGAAGGGTCCTCTCTCTTTGCTGATTTGCCTTTTGGAGCCAGGGAATCATCCTCGTCTCCCCAGTCTTCCCCTGGAGGGGACAGGAATGGACAGGAGAAAATGAAGGGCGGGAGAGCTTAAACTGACTTGCAGCTACCAAAACTGAAGACAACCCATGAGCTGTTACAGGAGCTGCTACTCAGAGCCAGCTAAGAATGAGTCTTGAAGGTGCCTCAGGAGCCTGCCAACTTGTCCACAGTCACCTTACCAAGCTTCTGTTCAAATGGGGCCATGTAGCCATCCAAGATGTCTGCAAAGCCTGCTAGCTGGAAAATTGTAAATCTGGGAAAGGCAGCGAAATTGACATTAGGCCTTGGGCCCCCAATTGAGGGTGGAGTCCTGACATTGTTGAAAAAATTTATTCCGAGGCTTCTCCATCACCAGAGAGCCAATAAATAAAGGACAAAAAGTAATCAGAACATGCAGAAATGGGACAGTGAGAGGGAAGGGGGCCTGGACCTGGACTTAAAAGCCCTTTCAGGGGTCCTATGGGTCCTTCTGTTCAGCCCACCAGTGCTGGAAGCTGTGGCTAACAGTGCTGGACGCAAGGTGACTGTTTGGTTCGAGGAAACAATGGACATACCCAAGCTCAAAGCGAACGGTGGATCAAGGTTTCAACATGCAGGCCACAAAACAGGTGATCTAGGCCTGGGTAGACGGGTTTATCTGCACTGTTGAACCAGTCCACACACCTTGTACCTGCTGGAGGAAGACAATACTAGCTTCTCTCGATGCTGCACCAGTGTATATACAAGTGACGATATCACTGAAAGTTGCTCTGGTCTGCCTCCAACTGCTGCCTGGAGAGCATAACCCACTAGTTTGGACTGGTCTAGTAAAATGATGATAAGGAAATCTTTTTTGAGATGCAGTGACCAGAACAGCATGCAGTAATCAAGGTATGGTTGCCCCATGGAGCGCTACAGAGACATTATGGTATTCTCTGTTTTATTCTCCATTTCTTATACTTCCTAATATTCTATTTTGCTTTTTTGATTGCCATCACACCCTGAACAGAGCATCAATCTGTTGTCCACAATGATGCTTAGATCCTGTTTGAGGGTGGTGATTCCTAATGTGGTACTTTGCATTGTGTGACTATAATTT
Source organism: Ichthyophis bannanicus (assembly GCA_033557465.1). Taxonomy (NCBI): domain Eukaryota; kingdom Metazoa; phylum Chordata; class Amphibia; order Gymnophiona; family Ichthyophiidae; genus Ichthyophis; species Ichthyophis bannanicus. Next base: position 51,926,118 of record CM066047.1, on the reverse strand, counting down.
GGGATGCTCTTCTACAATAAATTTAATTTTTTATTTGGATGCCCTATCTCCCAGTTTCTCAAGGTCCTCTTGCAATTTCTCACAATCCCCTTCTACAAATCTGATCACCTCACTTGTTCCCATTTCTAGTCATTTGTAAATATGTTAAAAAGAGTGGTCCCAGTACAGATTCCTGAGGCACTCCACTATTCACCTTTTTTTTCCATTGAAAAAACTGGTCATTTAGCCCTATTCTCTATTTTATATCCTTTAACCAGTCCACAACAGGACATTGACTTCTACCCCATAACTCTAATTTCCTCAGGAATCTCTCATGAGGTAGTTTGTCATTTCTGAAAATCCAGATAATGCTACAATTGGCTCACCTTTATGGACATGTTTATTCATGTCTGTGACGCCTTCAAAAAACTGTAGCTACAATGCATGCACAGAAGATGCTACAGAGATACTCGTTTCCTTGGCTGATATATTTAGGGTTTGAAGTTTAGGGGCAGTGAATGAAAAGGTTTAAGTTAAGAGTAAGCAATTCTTTGTGCTAGTCTGTGGAAAGAGTGAAAGGTATTAATGAAGCATCTATAGAGGATCCTTCTTTTGTGCCCCCTTTCTTCCCAGCTCCTCTTTTAATTTCTTCTGGGTTTGTCAATTAAGGATCCTTCTTTTGTGCCCCCTTTCTTCCCAGCTCCTCTTTTAATTTCTTCTGGGTCTGTCAATTTTTGTTCAGCCTGCATATCTCCCCCTTTTTACAGCAATAGCTGTCAAACCTGTAAATTATAGAGAAATTCACTTCCTAATCAGTGGCAGGATCCAGCCAGTTCACACCAGTCCATGCAAACCGGTTCCTTACAGTTCTCCACTTTTGCCAAACCGGTGCGGACTGGCTCTGTTCTGGCGGCAGTGACCGGAATCAAAGCCCTGACCAGAATCAAAGCCCCCCAAAGGTCAGTTGAGGGCATCCAGGGGATTGCGGCATCGTCAGCTACCCCTGATGCTGTCAACATACCTTCAGGGGCTTTGCCGACCGCAATGGCGAACGTGGGTAATGCCAGGAACCGACTGCTTCCTCCCGCAGGCTGAATCGGTTCCTACCTGGCTCCGAATCCCACCACTGCTCCTAATGCTTAAAAAGTCTGGGGATGAATTGATCCCTTTGCTAGAAACACTTTTAGACAAGAGCCATTGATCCACTATATTTCCTGGTTAATACAAGATTTATTTCTAGAATGAGCATGCCTCCATATTTCTTGACATGTATATTGAAAATCATGTGAACACTTGCACTGTTCTCTTCTATTTCAGCTGCCATATTTCCCCTATTTATTTCTGATTCTTTTTTCCCGTCTTATTGCATATTGTCTCCAACCTCTACTCTTTCTGTCACCTACCATTGGGTAAATAAAAACACAGAGAGAGAATTACTTGTCTAGGATCTAACAATGAGTAGAGCTAAATTTTACCAATGGAGTTTTGGCATACATTTCTAGGTTTTTAACTATTAGGCTATACCTCCTCCTTGTGTTGCTTAGAATTAAAATGCTGCTGGTCCCCTTTGGAAATGTGCAGAAGCAAGGCCTGGCAATCTGCTTCCAGTCACACCTTACCTGTGTAGACAGTAGTATAGAAAGAGGGGAGGCAATGAAAGCAATTGTCTGCCAGCTCTAGATAACTAGAAGTGTGTGTTTTTGTTTTTTGTTGTTGTTTTTAATTCTTAGTAGGATAAGTATGTAATTATAATTGCAATACTATTACAGACAAAGCAACGCTGGATTTGGGGCTTTGGCACTCATGGGTACTCTTGGCAGACACAGGAGGCTTCAGGTACTGGAAAGCAGGAAGTGAATGTCTCTTGTGGTATTCCTGATAAGGTCCCCCTCCTCTGTGTACACCCTGCTTGTCCTTTTTCCATCTTCCCTTACATTCTCTGGTCATGGCAACAATGGAAAGAAGTTAGAGTGGGGCCTCTGAGGAAAAGGTGACTTGAAAGTCCACTATGTATGATTGCCATCTTATTTCCACTGATTGGTACCATTTTCCACTGTTTTATTTTCTCTCATGGTCTTATCTCTTCCAAGAACTTCAAATACCTGCTGCTACTTTCTAAGACTTAAAGTAAACTTACGTTAACCAGAAATGGCATAGTCTGATGTATATACTGACACTACATACTATAAAACATTAAATAAAATTGTGTTCTTATGTGCCTGGAAGGACACTATAAATATTCTTACAATACTTAATGAAACACAGACTTATGTGGATAGATTAAATGAGACAAATATATTCTGCCATTTGGAATAATATGAATTTTCCACATCATTAATAAAGAAGAATTTATTGTAGTCAGACAAACTAGCTCAGTATGTGGGAGCACTTCTATCAAGATTTTATGTCTCACATGGAAAAACAGAACAAGCAGAATATATTTCTTTTTATATCATGCCTAACTCAATAGCAATCATTTTCTTCATATAACAGAAAACACTCTTCTCCAGGAACAAGCAGGAAATCAGTCCTCACATATGGGTGATGTCGGTGGCAACAGAGCCTGTGCGGTAGCTTCTTCCCAGCTTTCAAAGAAAGCCTTTGGGGAATGCAACACGCATGCATGGTCCCCTTCATGCCCAAGGGTGCCATCTTGCCTTAGTCTCCTTTTTTTCTGTGGAGGCCACCTGACATGTGTCTGTTTAACCTGGAAAAAGTGTTAGTTGTTTCTTTCTTTCTCCAGTCACGTACTGATTTTCCTTACCTGCTCCCGAGCTCGCTTGCCTCAGCATCGTATCTCAGGTTCTTTCTTTTTTCCATCGAGAGCTTCTCGACTGGCTTCGTGCCTTTTTTTTGTCCCTGACGGGACCAGAGGTTTTCAACTTTACGGGGCCATTTTCCCAACCATAGCCTTGGCCAGTGGCTTTAAAAATTGTGACCGATTGTGCCAAAACCATGTCACGCACTGACCCATGCGACTGCTGCCTCTGGTGCTTAGGGCTGGACCATGACCCCTTGGATTGTGGTCTCTGTAAAAAGATGACCTCCAAGGCCATCAAGAGCTGTCAGCAGCAGTGGGAGTCCTTCCATAAGATGGACTCTGCACCAGTCCTGGGGACACCACGCTCCAGGGCCCCCTCCAGAACCTCGGCAAGACCAGGCTGCCTTGGAACCCTGAGGCCGTGGGTCCTCCAGCCAGACCCTGGAGGAAGCGCCGTAAACTCTCAGACCATGTTGGAGGACATGCCTGGAAAAGTGGGCAAATCCCACAGGTCCTGGACCCGCAGTCCTTGCCACAAGTCCAAGGAAAAGGAGCTGAAATGGCTGACCAAACTACTTTATCAGGAATCGTTTAGTATCTGGCGACTGGCCTCAGATCCCCGAGGCCATCCTGTTCGAAGACTTCCCCTCGATGGAACCAGCATCGGGCCCGAGCCCCTCTGTGCCCACTTTGAAGGTTGCAGAGCCATCTGGCCACCATCCAGGATGGTGGCCTTGGAGCACAGTCTATCTGCCTTGATGACCCTGCAGCAGACTCTGATGCCCATCTCTACCGGGTCATTATTCGCAACTACTGGGCCCTTGATCTCGAGGAACTCTCCGGATGTCAAACTGATTCTCAAGCGCCACCAGCCTTGAGAGATCCTTCTGTATCAGTCTCAATCTTGGTCCTGATCCTCAGCGCTGAGGTCATCCCCAGTGAGTGCCCGTGGCTCAGACTACAAGGACCGTCTGGCTCAGGGCATGACCCTGGAGATCAGGTTGTCCTCAACATCTTCACCAGCTACGAGTCGGACTGGGAGACTGAAGACGATGTGTCCCTGGATACCTGTCGGCACTGGAATGTGCTCTCTGACCTGTCTCGCCATGAGACCCGGCGTCTGTCCCCACCCAAGAACATGGCTTTCCTCGACTTCATGTTGGAAATGGCCAAGGCACTGGCCTTCGAGACCAACTTGGAGGAGGATCCTTGGACCGAGGAACTCAAGATCCTCCAGTGCGAGGCCCCTCCGAAAGACACTCACAATGCCTGTTCCCCTGATCCTGGAACAGCTGCTCTTCCGTATGTAGGAGACCCCCACGTTGGTGCCTATAGTGAGCAGACAGCTGGACTCTATGTACCTGGTCCGCCGGAGCCCCGGCTTCCAGAAAACACAGCTGCCACACAACTCCATGGTGGTGGAGTCGGCCATGCATCACCTTAAAAGCCAAAAGACACACACCTTGGTGCCCCTGGGAAGGGAGGCTTGTGCCTTGGATGCCCTGGGCATAAAGTGCTACCAGGGCCCGATACTCATTGGCTGGATCCAGGTATACCAGCTGTACAAGGGCATGCACCTGAGAGACCTGGAGAAGAAACTCGCCGGTTTCTCGGCTGGTCTCTCTGAGGAACCTCTCCAGCGGTTCTGGATCCTGGCCTTGGGTGTCAGAGAGTGCTTCAAATTCATGACTCAAGCAGCCTATGACAGCTTCAAGTTGGTGGCTAAAGTAGCTGTGGTGGGCAACGGTGCCCAATGCCAGGCTTGGCTAAAGTCCTCTGACCTGGAGCAATGGGTTCAGGACAAACTGGTTGTTGTCCCTTGCCAGGGAGAGAATCTCTTTGGCAAACCCATGATGGGTAAGGCTGCAGAGTTGGAGTCTGAGTTTCTGACAAGGACCAGGCTGTCTAAGAAGACCGCTGACTCTTCTCAACAGAAGTTCTCGGGTAAAAAGTCCTTCTACCCAAAGAAGAGGAAGGCTTATGGAAACTACCCTCAATACCAGGTCTTCCCAGCTCCCCAACAGGGGCAGCAGGCCAAGGGACAAGGGCATGGCCCTCGTAAGCTTAAGGTTCCCAAACCCCTGGCCCCGGCCCAGCTTGGCAGGAGTTTTTGACTCCTTGGACATATCCTCCTCTTCCCCCAGGAGGCCCAGCCCAGCAGCCCATAGTTGGGCATCTGGTTCTTTATGCCCACCGGTGGCCATCCATCACAACTGACTCCTGGGCCCTGCTGGTGATAAAGGAGGGTTACTTCCTCCACCTGACAGAAGCACCCCCTCAGTTCTTCCGGGAGAGCCGACCAGGACTACCCTCCACCAAATCTTGCTGCTCCAAGAGCTCACAGGCCTTCTCAAAGACAAGGCAGTGGAACTGGTGCCTGCACACCTTGAGGGCAAGGGGTTCTACTCCCGGTACTTCCTCATACCCATGAGGACAGGAGGCTTCTGGCCTATTCTAGACCTGCGGGACCTAAACGGGTTCCTGGTGAGGGAGAAGTTCAAAATGCTTTCCTTTGGAACACTGCTGCCATATCTCCAGCCAGGAGCCTGGTTATGCTCCTTGGACTTAAATGATGCAAACACACACATCCTCATCCATCCCAATCACAGGAAATACCTCAGGCTCATGATGTGAGGCAGCAGTACAAGGTGCTACCCTTTGAGCTGGCCTCCTCACCCAGAGTGTTCACCAAGTACCTATGGTGATTGCAGTCTACCACCTTCTCCAGGGAGTTTTTGTCTTCCCTATTTGGACGACTGGCTCATAAGGGGCCACACAGCCGCAGAGGTGCATCATGCAACAGCGTGCACCATCCTCATCCTACAACACTTGGGGTTTGTAATAAACCACTCAAAGTCCCATCTCCCAACACAGTGCCTGGCGTTCATAGGGGCAAGACTGGACACTGTTCAGGCCAAGGCCTTTCTCCCTCAGGACAGGGCCAATTGCCTCGGGCGCTAGCCGCTGCTGTGCAGCACTGATGCTCGGTATCAATCTACCTTCTGTTCTGCCTGCTGGGTCACATGGCGTCCACAGTTCATGTTACCCCAGACGTCCATCTTCTCATGAGGATGTCTCAATGGGGCCTCTGCTCCCAGTGGACCCAGGCCATGGGCTGTCTGTGAGACAGGGTGGTGGAGATCCACCAACTGGCTGACTCTCTTACCTGGTGGCAAGCCCCTCAGCACCTTCTGGCTGGGATGCCCTTTCAGGCCCGCGCCTACCAAAGGATCCTAACCACGGACGCCTCCCTCACTCAGGGCAATTGGTTGCATACAGCAGCAGATCAACTTCTTGGAGCTTCAAGCCATATTTCTGGCCCTCCGAACCTTCCGTCACCACCTATAGCACCATTTGGTGCTGGTCCAGACAGATAATCAAGTGATGATGTTCTACGTCAACAAGCAGGGGGACACAGGATCGTACACTCTCTGCCAAGAGACAATAGCTCTCTGCTCGTGTGCGAACTGCCACTGGATGCTCCTACAGGTGGTGTATTTGCCAGGCCAGGACAATGCTCTAGTGGACAGGCTGAGCAGGGTCATCCAGTTGCACGAGTGGTGGCTAGACCCCAGAATGGCCTGTCTGCTCTTCCAGCTCTGGGAGACTCCATGGATGGACCTTTTCACCAGTCTGGCCAACACTCAACTGCCCTGCTTCTGCTCCAGGCAGCCACACCCATACCGGGTGGCAGCCGATGCCTTCCTTATCCTGTGGATAGAGGGCCTTCTGTACACCTTCCTGCCCATGCTGCTGGGGGCCAAGATCCTGTTCAAGGTTCAACATTATGAGGCATCTCTGATACTAGTAGTCCCTCGGTGGCCCAGACAACCATGGTTCCTACTGCTCCTTTGCTTACCCGTGGCACCCCTGGTCCCCCTGGAGAGTGCCCGGGGCTGTTATCGCAGGAGGAGGGCTCCCTCCTACACCCTAACTTGGGGTCTCTGATGCTTTCGGGCTGACTGCTGAAAGGGTAGCCTTGGCTCCCTTCAGCTTTTCAGGGGAGGTGGAAGAGGCCCTCCCATAAGACCTCCACAAGACGGGTTTATGTCTTTAAATGGCGCAGATTCTCAGTTTGGTGTGCATAGCGACAGGTCAACACATTCTTCTGCTCTGTGCAGCTTGTGCTGCAATATTTGCTTCACCTGTCCCAAGTAGGACTGAAATCCAACTCTGTCTGGATCCACCTGAGTGCACTCGCAGCGCACCATCACCTTATCGGGGGCAAGTCCCTCTCTGTCCTACCTCTTGTGACCCGCTTCCTGCGCCCACTGGCAGTAGAGTAGGACCTCAGCCTGGTGCTGTCATAGCTCATTGGCCCACCATTTGAGCTCTTGGCTACCTGCTACCTATGGTATCTCTCCTGGAAGATCATGTTCCTGGTGGCACTCACGTTGGCTCAAAGGGTCAGCGAGCTCCAGGAGTTGGTGGTGGATCCACCCTACATGAGGTTCTATAAGAACAGGGTTGTGCTCTGCACACATCCCAAGTTTCTTTCCAAGGTGGTGTCCCCTTTTCACCTCAATCAGGAGGTGGCGCTCCCCACCTTCTTTCCACGGCCTCACGCCAGCAAGGCAGAAGCCATCTTCTATACTCCTGGACTGTAAGAGGGCCCTGTCCTACCTCCAGTGTACCTAGGGCCACCACAAAGCCTCACAGCCTTTTGTCTCCTATGACCCCTGTTGACTGGGGGCAGCGGTGACCAAGTGGACTCTGTCCCCTTGGGTGGCAGACTGTATTGCTCTCACCTATGAGCAGGCTAGGCTCTTGCTGGTGCACCGGGTCACAATGCACAGCTTCAGGGCCATGGCGGCATCCATAGCAAACCTGCGTTCTGTTCCTCTGTCGTAAATAAGCCGGGCCACTATCTGGTCCTCGGCCAATACTTTCGAGATTGTTTAAGATTTTGTAAGCAGTGAAAAGCCTATGGGGCTGATATTCAGTGGCGGTGGCCAGTGCTTGTAAAGTGGCTGGTCATCACTATTCATAATTAGATCTGCTCTTTCTGCAAAGGAGACATGTGGGGGTTTTTTGGGGTTTTTTGCAAATTTCTACCTGTTCACGGCCTTTTAGATCTACAGTTTAATGTCAAGAACCTAAATTTTGGTTAGAAGCTTAGGAAAATCTAGCTAGTCTGTATTCCTTGCCAGCCTTGTTTAATCAAATATTTGAGTGTACCTTCAATTCATATAAGGTCTACTGACCTGGGACACTTAAATTCTCACCCACCCTACTCATCACCTCACCCACCCCGGGGTAGCACTTGCCCATATAGAGGGTGATTCAGTACTGTGCACCTCTGGGCTGTCCAGATGTGCAGAATATATAGTGGCCCGAATTGACCTGATTCTGCAACCATGGGAGCTGTACATTCCTGGGGTTGCAGAATCTGGGCACGTGAATGGCCTTGCGCACACTGAATTCTGAGCCGGGATATGTACAAGTGCCTACCCGTCCGCACCGCTCAAGGCTCGGGCTGTTGTGCCGGTGCCATGGAATCCTGACTCCATGGCACTGGCACGTCCAGCTTGAGAGTCTAAAGGCTGCCCAACTCTCGGTGGGGGCAGCCAGGGCTGGAATCGGGCAGCAGGGTTTCTCCTGCAGCAGTCCTGTTGTTTTGGGGGAGTTGCATGCCCCAATCGCACAGGTACCTGGCACTTAGCCAGGCATCCAAATTGGGGCCGCTGGACGTACAGATGCCTGACCTGAATGACTTCTGTGCTGCCCACTCCTGCTCCTGTCCAGTGCTTCCCACACAAAAGCCTTGTATGTTCAGGGAGAACAAAGGATGGAATTGAGAGCAACAACTGAGTGCGGGTTGTATGTCCAATCTGGACATACAACCCCATTTATTTGGGCCTCTGAATCTACCCCATAGTCTTCATAATCATAAATCGCCATCTATCCTCCAATTAAGTGGAATGCCCACCTTTCTCCTTTTGCTACAACTGCTTTGTAGCTCTCTCAATCAACATGTTGTGTATTCAATGTAATAACTGTGGTGCCTTCATTCTAAGAAGAACCATTTGGAGCTTTAGAACTTGCCCTATATCTAGTCAGCTACTATGAATAAAGAATTTACTTTCTTAAGGGAAGAATTACCTGCAATGAAATGCACCTCGCCACCACTCCCAGAAAGTATCAAATATTCCAAGAACAAATGGATCACAGTGGGCTCTGATAGGTTGTGATCTGTAACATGGAGACACCCTCTCCAGCAAGAGATATCATTGCATAATGCCTTCTCTGCCTTGGAAAATGAGTGCCCAATAGTGGAAATTGACATGACCTTAAATGAAAAGGTTAACACCGAATCTACTGGTAATGCCCCAAATGTGAACAAAAAATCACAAAACAGGAAACTGTTATTGGAGAATCCAACTTGGGAACACAGTCCAAGGGAAAGAAGATGGTCAAATGCCTCCCAGGTTCTTCAGCCAGCAGGAACACAAACCGACTTGTTAGCACAGTCAATGCAGAAAGTAAGCGTTCCTAAACTGATGTTGTTAATCACTTGGGTACAAATGACAGGGCTAGAAATAGTATGCCTACAGTACAAAGGGACTTTCAGCTTTTGGGAGGGAAACTTAAACCCACTGTCAACACTATAGCGTTCTCAGAAATTCTACCTGTTCATGATAAGGGGGAAGAGAGGCTGCATCACATAACCAACTTTAATATGTGGCTCCATACTTGGTGTAAATGAGAGAGATTTAGAGATATAGGCAACTGGGGCAATAGATGGAACAACAAGAGGCTGTACTATGTTGATGGACTGCATCTCTCTGTGGCAGGAAAAAGAATCCTAAGTGAAAAATTCAGGCAATATGTGGACAAGCATTTAAACTCGGGAAAGGGGGTGTCATGGGAAAAAAACAAGTTCAGGACCTCACTCCCAGTAAGAACATAATATTGGTAATGTTATTCATGTGTAGATTATTATGACGGCTAAGACGGAAGAGGAGTCTGGAACAAAATCCATCCAAAATACAAGCAAGCCGACCAACAATAGCTGGAAGGCAATGAGCACAAATGCTCGAAGTCTAGCCAACAAAGTTCCTGACCTGGAAGCGCTAATGGTGGAAATGGACTTGAACATTGTGGCCATTACAGAAACCTGGTTTAATGAGTCACATAAATGGGATATAGTTATAGCTGGCTATAATTTATTTATATGAGAGAGAGAAGGCAGAAAAAGTAGAGGAGTAGCCCTATATGTCAAAAGCAATTTTAAAGCTGCTGAAATGCAGGGGATGTGGGGAAAATGTGTGGATTGTGTTATACTATCATCACACTGATGTAATCTACAGGCCTCCGACTCAAACTGAGGAAATGGATAGAGACTTGATCATTGATAATGCAAATGTAGTTATGAAGGGAGAAGTGATCATATTGGGTGACTTTAATCTACCAGACATGGATTGAGTATTCCTTCTGCAAATCTGGAAAGAGGTAAAAAGATTGTAGATGCCTTTCAAGAAGCATTGCTCAGACAACTGATAATGGAAACGACCAGGGAAAGTTCTGCTACCACTACTGAACATTTGTATAGTGCTAGAAGACTTACGCAGTGCTGCACAGACGCATGTAAAAGACGGATCCTGCTCATCAGAGCTTACAATCTAGTCAAGACAACTAACACAGTAGCTGTAGACATGCGATACATCTAGGGGGAATGGTAAGGAACCAGGTGAGTCCAGATCCGAAAGCAAGCAGCAAAGGGGTGAGTTTTCAGCCTGGATTTGAAAAGGGCCAGAGAAGGTGCCTGACATACAAACTCAGGTAGTTTGTTTGGGCATTAGGAGCAGCAAGATGAAAGGAGCAAATTCTCTGGAGTTAGCAATTGAAGAGAAGGGCACAGATAGAAGCAATTTGCCAGAAGAGCGGAGTTCCAGAGGAGGGGTGTAGGGAGAGATAAGAGAGAAAAAGTAGTGAGGAGCTGCAGAGTGAATGCACTTAGGTCAGCAGGAGAAGTATGAACCGGATGTGGAAACAAATAGAGAGCCAATGAAGTGACTTGAGAAAAGATGTAATATAAGCATGACGAGGCTGGCGGAAGATTAGCCTTGCAGCAGTGTTGAACAGATTGAAGGGGAGAGAGATGATTCAGAGGGAGACCAGCAAGGAGCAGGTTACAATAGTCTAGACAGGATGTGACTAAAGAGTGGATAAATGTCTTAGTAGTGTGTTCAGAAAGGAATGAGTGGGTTTTTTTTTAATGTTATAGAGAAAGAAACAGCAGGTTTTAGCTATCAGTTGGATGTGTGTGGAGAAGGACAGAGAGGAGTCAGACGACCCCAAGGTTGCAAGCTGAGGAAACAGGGAGGAGTAGAGTGTTTATCTACAGAGACTGAGAAAGGACGAAGGGGAGAGGAGGGTTTAGGGGGAAAAATAAGCTCAGTTTTGGCTATGTTCAACTTCAAGTGGTGGTGAGACATCCAAGCAGCAATATCAGAAAGGCAGGCAGAGATCAGGGCCTGGGTTGCCGGAGAACTTTCGGTATAGAGGTAGATCTGGGAGTCATCAGCATCAAGATGGTACTGGCAGCCATGGGAAGAGGTGGTGAATCAGGGGACTGTGTATAGAGAGAGAAAAGGAGTGGACCCATGACAGGTCCTTGATGTGCACCAACTGAGAGTGGGATAGAGGCAGATGAGGATCCACTAGAACAAACTGTAAAGGCGCGATGGAAGAGATAAGAAGAGAACCAGGATAGCACAGAGCCCTTAAAGCCAAGAGAGGACAAGGTATTGAGGAGAAAGTTGTGGTCAAATTTGTGGAAAGTTCAATATTGGATTTAGTACTCACCAATGGAGATAGCGTGTTGAATGTCCGGATGGGTGCCCATTTGAGTAGCAGTAATCATCACACAGTGTGGTTTGAGGTAAAAGCCAAGGCAGAGTCCAGTCACAGCAAACTCAAAGTCCTGGACTTCAAAAACACTGACTTCAGTAAAATGGGAAAGTACCTGAATGAGAAGTTGGCAGGGTGGGAGGAGATAGGGGAAGTGGAATTGCAGTGGGCTAAACTAAAAGGGGCAATTAAGATATATATAGGTAAGGAAAGCAAATAAAAACAAGAGGAAAAGGAAATCTATATGGTTCTCCAAAGAAGTGGCTGCACAAATACATAAAGGCAAAAAACAGCTTTCACAAAATTCAGATCTCAAAAAGCAAAACCCAGAAAAGAATACAGGATAAAGCTAAAGGAGACAAAGGGAGAAATAAGGATAGCAAAAGCAGAGGTGGAAGAAAAGATGATTAAAGATGTGAAGCGTGGAGACAAAACTTTTTTCAAGTATATTTGGGAGAAGAGGAAGATGTAGAATTGCAAGACTCAAAAGGGCCAAGGACACGTTTGTGGAAAGTAACAGAAAAAGTGGAAACGCTAAACAAATACTTCTGTATTCATAAAAGAAAATCCTGGAGAAGAACCACATATGATTGACCAATATACAAATGGGAATGGAGTAGATACCATATCATTCTCAGAAGATAAGAACATAAGATATGCCATACTGGGTCAAACCAAGGTCCATCAAGCCCAGTATCCTGTTTCCAACAGTGGCCAATTTAGGTCATACGTACCTAGCAGTTTCCCCAAAAGACACATGTTCCGCAATGCTTGTACTGGGTCAAGCATTGATATCCTGGGTCCCTTCTTAATAATGGTTTATGGACCTTTCCTCCAGGAACTTGTCCAAACCTTTTTTAAACCCAGCTACACTAACAGCCTTTACTACATCCTCCGGTAACAAATTCCAGAGTTTGATTACACGTTGACTGAAAAAATATTTTATTAGTCTTAAATAGTTTACCCTGTAGCTTCATTGCATGTCCTAGTCTTTCTATATTCTGATAATGTAAACAATCGATCTACGTTTACCCGTTCCACTCCGTTCATTAATTTATAGACTTCTATCATATCTCCCCTCAGCCGTCTCTTTTCCAGGTTAAAGTGCCCTAACCTTTTTAGCCTTTCCTCATAGGAGTATCCTTCCATCCCCTTTACCATTTTGGTGGCTCTTCTCTGAACCTTTTCTAATAACTCTATATCCTTTTTAAGATACGGCGACCAGAATTGCACACAATATTCAAGGTGCAGTCTCACCATGGAACGGTATAGAGGCATTATAATATCTTTTGTTTTATTTTGCATTCCTTTCCTTATGATACCTAGCATTCTATTTGCTCTCTTGGCTGCCGCTGCACACTGGGCCAAGGGTTTTAACATGTTATCCACAATGACGCCTAAATCTTTTTCCTGGGTGGTGGTTCCTAATGTGGAACCTTGCATTGTGTAACCATAGTTTGGGTTGTTCTTCCCTAGGTGCATAACTTTGCACTTGTCCACATTAAATTTCATCTGCCATTTTGATGCCCAGTCTTCCAATTTATCAAGATCCTCTTGCAATTTTCCACAATCCTCTTGGGTTTTAACAACTTTAAATAGTTTTGTGTCATCTGCAAATTTGATAACCTCACTCGTTATTCCACTTTCCAGGTCATTTATGAATATGTCAAAAAGCAGCGGACCCAGCACAGATCCCTGGGGTACACCACTATTCACCTTTCTCCATTGGGAAAATTGGCCCTTCAGCGCAACCCTCTGCTTTCTGTCTTTTAACCAGTTCCTGATCCACAGTAGTACACTGCCTCCTATCCCATGACTCTTTAGTTTTGCCAAAAGTCTCTGATGAGGGACCTTGTCAAAGGCTTTCTGAATGTCCAGATACACTATAATCAACCGACTCACCTTTGTCCACCTGTTTATTCATACTTTCAAAAAAACATTTTTGAAACATTGTTTTTTGAACAGCTTGCAAAACTGAAAGTGGACAAGGCCATGGGACCAGATGGAATACATCTCAGGATACTGAAAGAGCTCTGAGAGGTTCTGGCAGGGCCTTTAAAGGATATTTTTAATAGATCCTTGGAATGGGAGAGGTTCCGCAGGACTGGAAAAGGGATGATGTGGCCAGGGGCGGCTCTATAATGAGGCTGAATGAGACGGTAACCTTTTGGGGGCGGCAAAAATTGCCCCCAAAAAGACCGCCTCACTCAGCCTTCAAAATAAAATTTTTAAAAAACCCTCCAACTTTGGAAGCTGCTGCTGCAGTGGCGGCGGCAGCGGCAGAAAGAACTGCCCTGTGGCCCCCCGCCTCCCCGAAAGAACCCAGAGTTTCCCCTCCATGGCTCAGCTTTGCAGAGCCGTGCGAAGGGAGACTGTTTCCCTTTTCGTGTGGCTCTGTTAAAGCTGAGGATATCCTGTTTCCCATCAGTGCCACGGGCTCAGCTTTAACAGAGCCACGCGAAAGGGAAACAGTCTCCCTTTTCACAGCTCTGGAAAGCTGAGCCGTGGAGGGGAAACGCTGGGCTCTTCCGGGGAGGCGGGGGTGTGTGGCCGCGGGGCAGTTCATTCTGCTGCTACTGAAGATGAAGTGTTTCTTTTAATCTCCAGGAACAAGCAGGAATAAGTCCTCACATATGGGTACGTCGGTACCGACGGAGCCTGAGCGGGAAAGCTCCCCAGCTTCCCAGAAGGAAGGTTTTGGGGCCTCCCACTGCACATGCGCACTGCCTTCCCGCCTTCCTGACCAGCTCTCCTCAGTTTCTCTTTTTCCGCGGAGCCAGCAGGTCGTGTTCCTGTCACCGCTGAAGAAATTCTTATTTTAGTTTGTTTCTTTAGACCGCGTACCTGCCTTCCCCATACCGAAACCGGTACCGCCGGTCTTTCTTTTCTTTTCTTTACAAAAAAAAACAAAAAAGTTTTATTTAGCAACTTGGTGACTTGGTTAGGCCTCAGGCCTACACAAATTCTCCTCATGGAGAAACCAGCCCCTGGTTTCAAGAAGTGTACCAAGTGTAGTGCTGTTATTTCAGTCACAGACACCCATGATTGGTGTCTTAAATGTTTGGGACCTGACCACTCCATTCCGGACTGCCCATCCTGCTCCCAAATGTCTAAACGTGGTTTGCAGAACCGGGCCAACAAATTCCATGTGCTGTTTGCTTCAGATAATCCAGCATCACAGTCATCCAGGTCTTCCTCTCCGGATGGATCTCAGGTAACCAAACCTTCTTCGGGCAGGTCCTCAAAGAGCAAATCTCCTTCAAAGCATCGAGAGGCTCTCTCTTTTGAATCTGAGGAACCTGCCCCAGCCAAACAACCCCGGCGGGAAGCTCTGACTTCCAAAGCTCCAACAATGGGGTTACAGGTTGACATCGATGGCACGGCCTCGACCGATCACCTGTTAGACTGCTCTGGGGTACCGGCCCATACCGGTACCGACATCCAGGCAGCAGTGGCGTCTATGAGCAATACTGTTCAGACCATGCAGCAGGCCATGCTGGCTTTTATTAAAGCTGCGACGCCCTCGGTACCGCGTTCAGCGGTACCGGGTCCGGTTCCGGTATCGTCTCCCATACCGGAACCGAGACCATTGACTTCCAAACGCAGATCGGTTCCGCATGCCGGATCCGGGTTTTCACCCGATACCGATCCCATACTCGGTACGCCCGATGTCGATACCGATCGGTATGCGTATCGTGCGTTGGAAGCAAATAGAGAATACTCTGATTCTTCTGAGGATTTTGACTCCTCTGAGGACTCTGATGAGCTGTCTCTAGTTCTTCATGAAGACCCTTCTTCCCCAAAGAGGAGAATGTCTCCACCAGAGGATTTGTCCTTTCAAGACTTCATTATAGAACTAGCTAAAGGACTTTCTATTACCACATCCTCTGAAAAAGAACCTAGGTCAAAGAAATTGGATATTTTAGGATACCCTAAGGTTCCTAAAGAGGCAGTCACCCTGCCTATCCATGAAATCCTTCAAGAACACTTGATGGACTTATGGGAGGCTCCTCTAACGTTGTCTCCTTACTCTCGTAGGTTGGACACCATGTACCGGGTCCCTCCTTCTCCTGGGTTTCAAAAGACTCAGCTGCCTCACCATTCCATTGTGGTGAAGTCTGCGCTGAAAAAGATTAAGAGCACCAAAAGGCACTCTTCTACCCCTCCAGGGCGAGAATGTAAGACCCTAGACTCTTTGGCAGGAAAATTTTCCAGGCTAGTATGCTTATAGCCAGGATTAATTCTTACAGTCTGTATATGGGCATGTTTCTCAGGGAACTTGCCCTAAAGGTATGACATTTTGCCCCCTTTATCCCTGAGGATAGAAAGGAGGAGTTCTTTTCTATAGTGAAACAGCTTCTAGATGTTTCTAAGTTCTCCAACAGAGCAGCCTTTGATTCCTTTGAAGGTGCCGGTAGAGCTTCGGGCATTGCCATTGCAGCCCGACGACTTGCTTGGCTCCAGGCCTCTGACCTAGAACCCTGGGTCCTGGATGGCTTACGGAATCTGCCCTGTACAGGTGAGAACTTATTTGGTAAAGACTGGCAAATTAAAGCCACTCAAATGGACGCAGAAAATGCTACCTTAGATAGACTTTCTAAGTCTACCTCTACTCCTGCCAAGAAAAAGTCTTTCAAGAGGCCTTACTACAAGAAGGCCAGATTTTCCACAAATACTGGCCAACAATCTTCTCAGCCTCGCTTTGCTGCTAAACGTCAGCAACCTAAACAGGCAAGGTCAAAGCCTGCAGCGTCTGCCACTCCTCAGCAGGCTCAACCCCCTCAGGGGTTTTGACTTGCCCCTAGAGAACTTAACATTTCTGGCTCTAGAACAACCAGAGCCCCTCACCATTCCCGAAAGGTTAGCTCACTTTGTTCCCAGATGGGGGCAAATTACATCAGAGCACTGGACCCTCTCTATCATCAGAGAGGGCTACAAACTTCATTTTTCCAACCTTCCTCCACATACCATGGTGAGGCACTTCAATTCTCCCCCATCTCTCCTGGACCTGTTGGGTCAGGAAATCTCTTCTCTCCTTGCCCAAGGGGCAATAGAAGAGGTTCCTCTTCTTCAACAAGGGACAGGATTCTACTCCCCTTATTTTCTCATACCAAAGAAGACAGGGGGATTCAGACCTATCCTAGATCTGAGAGAATTGAACAAATTTCTGTACAAGGAGAAATTCAAAATGCTTTCTCTAGGCATTCTCCTTCCATACCTTCAGAGTCAGGATTGGCTTTGTTCTCTAGATCTCAAGGATGCGTACACACATATACTCATCCACCCATCCCACAGAAAATATCTAAGATTTCTGTTTCAGGGAAAACATTTCCAGTACAGAGTACTTCCCTTCGGTCTAGCCTCTGCTCCAAGAGTGTTCACCAAATGCATGGCAGTGGTGGCTGCATTTCTAAGAGGTCTGGGAATTTTTGTATTCCCATATCTGGACGACTGGCTCATCCGAGCTCCATCTCAGTCAGAGGCCCAGATTTCCCTGGACCGCACAAGGCACCTTCTGCAGTATCTGGGACTGGTGGTAAACCTTCCCAAGTCTCAACTTACCCCTACTCAGTCTCTAGAATTCATAGGGGCCCAGTTGGACACCACCACTGCAAGGGCCTACCTACCTCAAGTCCGGGGCCAACGTCTGATGTGCTTGGCCTCCCAAGCTCAGTCCAGCAGTCACTTGACAACCAGAGAAATGCTACGACTTCTGGGCCACATGGCCTCCACGGTACACGTGGTGCCCTACGCTCGTCTTCATATGAGAGCAGCTCAATGGACCTTGGCCACCCAGTGGACTCAAGCATCAGGAGTGCTCTCCGACCAAATACTCACCTCAAAGCGTCTATTTTGGTCCCTCCAATGGTGGATATCCACCAAGAATCTGTTGTTGGGACCCCCTTCCAACCTTTGTTGCCCCAAGCAACCCTCACAACAGATGCCTCCCAAACAGGGTGGGGAGCCCATCTTCAACACCTCTCCACTCAGGGTACTTGGTCTCCGCAAGAGACCACCCTTCACATCAACCTCCTGGAACTGCGAGCAATCTTCTTTGCCCTCAAAGTTTTCCATACCCTCCTAGTCAACCTGACCGTCCTAGTCCAGACAGACAATCAGGTGGCCATGTTCTACATAAACAAACAAGGAGGGACAGGCTCTCTGTCGCTTTGCAACAAAGCTCTCAGATTATGGGCCTTCGCCAGAGAGCATCAAATTCATCTTCTGGCAGTCTATCTTCCAGGGGTTCAAAACTCTCGGGCAGACAGACTCAGTCGAGTTCTGCTTCCACACGAATGGTCCCTACATATGGACCAGATACGCAGAATCTTTCAGGAATGGGGAACCCCGGACATAGACCTCTTTGCAAGTCCGTGGAATGCCAAACTTCCCTGGTTCTGTTCCAGGAATCCGTGTCCGGGAGCTCAGGCCAACGACGCCTTTCTCCTGCATTGGGGTCAGGAATTCCTATATGCCTTTCCACCCATTCCTTTGATTCCCAAGACTCTGTTCAAACTCCAGAGAGATCACGGATCGATGATCCTCATAGCTCCACGCTGGCCACGCCAAGTGTGGTTCCCTGTACTTCTGCATCTCTCCCAGGGACCCTCCCTGGACCTGGGAGCTGCGCCAGACCTTTTGTCTCAGGAGGAGGGGACTTTGTGGCACCCAAACCCCAAGTCCCTACACCTCAGAGCTTGGTTACTGAAGGCCTAAGCCTTCATGACTTCAATCTTTCTCAACCAGTGAAAGATATCCTTCATGCCTCTAGGAAACCCTCCACGAGGCGTTCCTATGCTTTCAAATGGAAACGCTTTTCCATTTGGTGTGCTCAACAGGGTCTTGACCCTCTAGCACTTCCTTTGAATTCTCTACTAGACTATCTCCTGCATCTTTCTAATGCAGGCCTTAAGACGAATTCAGTAAGAGTCCATTTGAGTGCTATTGCAGCATCCTTAAAACCTATAAATGGACAACCTGTCTCCTCTCATCCGCTTGTCGCAAGGTTCATGAGAGGCCTGACTCTAACTAAGCCTCCCATCCGACCTCCTCCGGTAGCATGGGACTTGAACCTAGTTCTAGGTCAGCTTATGAAGCCACCTTTTGAACCGTTGGTTTCTACCTCCTTGAAATTTCTTTCCTGGAAGGTCCTTTTCCTTATTGCAGTCACTTCGGCTCGCCGCATCAGTGAACTACAGGCCTTAGTGGCTCATCCACCTTATACTAGGTTTCATCATGATAAGGTGGTCCTTAGGACGAATCCCCACTTTATGCCCAAAGTGGTCTCGCCTTTTCATCTTAATCAAGAGGTATATCTACCTGTCTTTTTCCCGGCTCCTCATGCATCCAGTGCAGAGAGGAACCTTCATACTCTAGATTGTAAAAGGGCTCTCGCCTTTTACCTCAACAGGACTCAGCCACATCGGAAGTCTTCCCAACTTTTTGTGGCTTTTGATCCTTCTCATTTGGGACTTCCAGTCTCCAAACGTACACTTTCCAATTGGATTGCTCACTGTATTTCCTTTGTTTACCAGAGTAAAAACATTTCTCTGGAAGGCCATGTCACAGCTCACAATGTGAGAGCCATGGCCACTTCTATGGCTCATCTTCACTCTGTATCCATAGATCAGATCTGTCGAGCCGCCACCTGGGCCTCGGTTCATACCTTCACAGCCCATTACTGTTTGGACAAGGACTCCCGCCGGGATGCCTTGTTTGGTCAGGTTGTCCTCAAACACCTGTTCCATACTTGAACAACTCCTGCCCACCTTCCCAGGATGGATGCCTGAGATCCATACGAAGATGGCGAACCCTTGGAAGGGGATCTCCCAGGCATCTTAGCTAGGGAGTCCCCATATGTGAGGACTTATTCCTGCTTGTTCATGGAGATAGCACAGTTACTTACCTGTAACAGGTGATCTCTGGGAATAGCAGGAATTAGTCCTCACAACCCACCCACCTCCCCTAGGAGTTGTATCTTCTATCTATCTTCCTTTCCTCTCTCTATTGTCTCAGCTATAAACTCGAACTGAGGAGAGCTGGTCAGGAAGGCGGGAAGGCAGTGCGCATGTGCAGTGGGAGGCCCCAAAAGCTTCCTTCTGGGAAGCTGGGGAGCTTTCCCGCTCAGGCTCCGTCGGTACCGACGTACCCATATGTGAGGACTAATTCCTGCTGTTCCCAGAGATCACCTGTTACAGGTAAGTAACTGTGCTATTTCCAGGGGGGGGGGTTAGGACTGGTAATGGGCTATGGTGGGGGGCTAGGACTGGAAGTGGGTTGATGGAGGAGGTTAGGACTGGAAGTGAGCTGATCGGGAGGGGGGATTAGGACTGGAAATGGGCAGATGGGGGGGCTAGCACTGGAAATGAGTTAGGACTGGAGTGGGCTGATTTAGGGGGATAGGACTGGAAAAGGGCTAATGGGGGAGGAGAGGAGAGTGCTGCTAGCCCTGGAAGAAAACTAGGAGCTAGGGCTACAAATGGGCTGATGCAGGGGGATGGTAGACTAGGACTGGAAGGGAGCGGATATTGAGGGTCTGCTAGGGGAGGGAGGGGGCTGGAAAGGAGCTGATACCTGTGATGCACTGAAGGAGGCTGGAAGGGAGCTGACATGTGAATGGCACTGGAAGGGAGATGGCCAGAAGGTCAGGCAACTGGAAGGGAGCTGACGGGGGGGGGGGGGGTGACACCGAGAGTGGACCTGAGCTGATACCTGGAATGGTATTTGGACTAGAATGGGCTGGACAGTGGGGAAGGAGGGGGACTGGAAGGGAATGGACACCAATGGCAGTCATAGGAATGCAAGGCGGTTGACATTGGAAGGTACTGGGAGGGGGAGGCGTGGTCTAGTGGTTAGGACAAGGTACTTCAGGCCGGAGGGTCGGGGGTTCAAGTCCCACCTGGGGACAGCAATCTCAGGCCGGAGGGATTGGGATTTCTAGTCCTATAGGCACTCCTTGTGGTCTTGGGCAAGCCACTTAACCCTCCAATGCCCATGTTCCCTGTATGTATTAGTGTGTGTGTCTCATATCCCCTCATGTTAAATGTATTCCCCAATTGACCGCTTTGACCCGGTGAAAAGCGGGATATAAATACAGCTTAATAAATAAATAATAATAATAAATAAAGGGGGCTGATACTGGGGAGGGTTACTGGAAATGGAAATGGACTGATGGAAGAAAGTGAAGAAAACAAAAGAAGAGATAAGAAATGGCAGATGGACCATAGACCACAGAAAGAGATCTAAGAAAAGACAGGAAAGCAGAAGCCTCAGATCGGGACCAGCATGATCACAGAATAAAATGGTCAGACAACAAAGGTAGAAAAAATAATTTTATTGAATTTTAGTGATTGGACTTTGTGCTATTTTTATATTTTACACAGTATTGGGGAACTGCATCTCTTATCTGATGTTGCACTGCATGTGTACTCTGCCTTTTTGGGGTTTCAGTTTAAATTTTGTCTGCATATTTTTATTTTTACTTTAGATCGTGGTTACTTATTCTGTACTTGGTGAGGGTCGATGTTGTGAGTGTGTGACTGTTACAGGTGTTCTGTTAACATGGAGTTTGTACATAAGTATTGTCAGACGGCTGCCTAGGGTGAGAACTTACACAATCTTGACGATGCATATATTCATATGATTCTTGCAAGGTATTGTGGGTAATGTAGTTCTTTCACTCCCAAACACAGCTGAAGACAATAATTGAGTTGTGAAACCAGTGGTAAGGCCAATAAAATACTTCTTTTATTGATGGGGTTTAATTCACCCAGCACAAATATGCTTGGTAGCAATATAAATGAGGTTACTTGCTTGCAGTGTTTAAATGGATAACATAAAGTCACAAAGCAAATCAGAAAACAACCTTCAGCTTGTCAGGCAATTAGCTAATGTTTTCTTAGCAAATAATTACCAAATAAAAAGGCACAAAGAAATGAATAAACTTTGCTTGTTAGGTTAACTTCTGCTTATTTTCCACGCAGATCCCAGCAGTGATTCTCCCTTGCTCACACACACAATCAGGTGCAGCTTTAATTACTATCAATTGACCAGCTGAAACCCTTTAGCTGGCTGGCTGCTACTGTGTGAACCCAAATCCTGCTTTAAGAGCTGTTTGCAGTGGAAATAAAGAACAAAGTTAGGTTTCTTTGTGATGGCTGATGTGTTTGCTCACAGAAAGCTAGCAATAGCATTTAGATAGAGAACAGTCCATGTAATGAATAGTTTCATCTGCTGTATCTCCCCCTTCATCAATCAGCATAGGGTCACTATCATACATTGGCACAGACGAGTCTTTCATTAAGGCACTATCATGAGAATGCTTATTCCCTTGCTGCCATTCACTATTATAGATAGGGTCTGGATCAGTGTTCATACCTGAGCCTCTCCTGCTATCATAATTCCTCTCTGTATAGCCTGGCCAGTATGTAATCCAGTTCTGATATCCAGCCTTCCAATCTTGATCCCTGGACACTGGATCTTTCCTCACATACCTTCTGGCATAGGTCTGAAAGTCCTTTCCACGTGCAGTCTTCTCTCTTCCAGGTAGCCACTGGTGATTCCTATCTCTGCCAATCCATTCCTCTGGCTGACTCCAGTCCAATGGACTCTGCTGGCATTTGGAATACCTCCCAGTATAGGTACTGCCTTGGACTCTCCCAGACCATCCAATGGGCTTTCTTCTCTTCCTTCCAGAGAGTTTCCTTCTTTCTCTATCCGCTTGGCTTGGCTTCTGTTTCTCCAGGTGATACTGGTGCTTGAGCTTGAAGCTGTTGCTGTCTCCTTTCCTAAAGCTCTTTCTGTAGCTGTTATCTGTAGAATAAGCTCTATTCTTATTCTGTCCTAATGTGTGCTCCTCCCTAACACAGCGCAGCTGTGTTGAATCAGGCCCTGCCCTTTGAGATGAGTGCTTAGGGATTACTTCATAGCTCTCTTGATTGCACACACATTTTCTCACTTCAGCCCCCCTCATGGCTGCTGGAAACCTGGTGCATTCTGGGACTGGTAGTCTTTTATGTGAAAACTCTGTTTTCTTACTTCTACCAGAACTGACAGGTTGCTTGTTCAGAGTCACATCATCTTTTCTATAGCTCCTACCTGAGCTATGATAAGCTTCCTTATCACAGTATCTATACTGTACTGTGGTAATTTGACTTGTTCAGCTTTTCAAATAGGTGTATGCCCCACTGTAGTATTTACAGTGACACTTTTTTTGGATGGGCTCCGTACGTGAGTTTTGGAAGTTTGTGCTGATATGGTATGGTAGGTTTTCTCTTTGGTGTAGGGTTTTGTATTAGTTCACAATATGCCTGGTACTGGAGAATAGTGGTGGTTGTTGTTAGTGAGATGATCAGAATTAGATTTTTTTTTAAATATTGAGTCCTGTGGGTGAATGTCCTGGTTCTGCTCTGCACCTACTGTGGATGCAAAATATGTTGAAAAAGCAAAAACCATAACGCAGTTTATAACAAAATAAAAATGAGTTATAATTTAGTTTTATAAACTGTGCTGTTGGTTCTTGCTGTCTTTTAGTTCCTTGGTGTGCAAACGGGACCATACCTAGCCCTTTGCAAGCAGTGCAGCTGCACAGGGCACAAAGGCTTGGGGAGGGGGGTGCATTTTGGCTTTCTGCTGTTGCCCTGCCGCCGCTGGCAGGACAATAGCAGGCAGCCAAAATGCGCCCCAAGCCTCTTCGCAGCACTTTAAGCAGATCTGGTCCCTCCCTCCTCTGACGCGATGTCAGAGCAGGGTGGGACAGATCTGCTTAAAGCGCCTTTCAGATGGGGCGCATGCCCCCCTCATCCTACCCATACCACCATCCAGCGCTGCCTGCTCTTTCCCTGCTGCCGGCGCCACTGTGAAAAAAAAAACAGAGGGCGGCAGCAGCAGGGAAAGAGCAGGCAGCGCTGGACAGAGGTATGGGGGGGGGAGAGGGGGCGTGCACCCAAGCTGCAAGTCGCACAGGGTGTGATTGCAGCTTGATATGGCCCTGTGTGCAAACATCTTGCATTTCCTCCATATAATTTAATCATCTTTTTGGTTTGGTTCAGTCTCTGATTGGAATTCTGAAAAAGCCCTGCTCCCTCAAAGGTGGGGGGGGGGGGGGTGCGCGCCATCTCATTCTTCGCCACAGGCAGCAGATTGCCTTAAGCCGCCCCTGGATGTGGCACCTCTTCACAAAAGCGGTAATAGGGATGAGGTGACAAACTATAGGCCGGTAAACCTTACCTCTGTGGTGGGAAAAGTAATGGAGCTGCTCTTGAAAGAAAGAATAGAGGACTTTCTAGAAAGCAATGTATATCATGATCTGAGATAACATGGTTTTTACAAAGGAAGATCATGCCAAACAAATTTGATTGTTTTTTGACTGGGTGATCACAGAACTAAATCAAAGATATGCAATGGATGTGATATAGCTAGATTTCAGCAAAGCCTTTGATACTGTTCCTCATAGGAGGCTTATCAACTCTGCTCCCTTAACCAGCCCATTCCCTGCACCATCGCACGATGTGCTTTTGCTATGCAAATTAGTATGTGGTTGCTGTCATGTCCATATGGTAACAGTTACCATGAGTCCGCACTAACAATTACCATGCTTATCGGGCTTAGTAAAAGGGCCCCTAGGACTATCTTATTAATGGAAAGCCAAGACTTAGAGGTATGCACAGGTTTTTCTTTGTGTTCTGTTTTTTTTTTAGTAGTTTTACATTTTGTTTATTCAAACAAAGTACAATTAAAAAAAAACATAGAAATAGGTGTTAGGGAAACATAGAACCTATTTTTATGCGAGATATGTATGTATTCTTAGGGTGGAGAATAGGGGAGGGGTGGGTCAAATTGGTACTTCTGCTTGTATCTTGTAAAATAAATACACAGGTGTCATTTCATAGTGGCACTTCTATGCTCATTACTCCTGCCTCAAAGCATGTGTAATTTTGTGTAGGAGCATTCAGCAAGGTAATTTTATGTGTATATGTTGTCTTTATAAAATAGTCCTTCACAGATTAGGCATCCATTCCTATGCATAAATATAAAAACCAGCAAATAAATTATAAGTTTCAGAAAGCCTTTGACAAGGTCCCTCAGAGACTTTTGACAGAACTAAAAAGTCATGGGCTAGGAGGTGATATACTATTGTGGATCAGGAACTGGTTAAAAGATAGAAAGCAGAGGGTAGGGCTAAATGACCAATTTTCCCAATGGAAAAAGGTGAATAGCGGAGTACCCCAGGGATCTGTGCTGGGTCCGCTGCTTTCTAACATATTCATAAATGACCTGGAAATGGGAATAACGAGTGAGGTTATCAAATTTGCAGATGACACAAAACTATTTAAAGTTGTTAAAACCCAAGAGGATTGTGGAAAATTGCAAGAGGATCTTGATAAATTGGAAAACTGGGCATCCAAATGGCAGATGACATTTAATGTGGACAAGTGCAAAGTTATGCACCTGGGAAAGAACAACCCAAACTATGATTACACGATACAAGGTTCTACATTGGGAACCACCACCCAGGAAAAAGATTTAGGCGTCATCGTGGATAACATATTAAAACACTCCACAGAGTGTGCAGCGGCGGCCAAGAGAGCAATAGAATGCTAGGTATCATAAGGAAAGGAATGGAAAATAAAACAAAGGATATTATAATGCCTCTGTATTGTTCCATGGTGCGACCACAACTTGAATATTGTGTGCAGTTCTGGTTGCCGTATCTTAAAAAATATATAGCGTTATTAGAAAAGGTACAGAGAAGAGCCAACAAAATGGTAAAGGGGATGGTAGGATACCCCTATGAAGAGAGGCTAAAAAGGTTAGGGCTCTTCAACCTGGAAAAGAGACGGCTGAGGGGAGATATGATAGAGGTCTATAAATTAATGAATGGAGTGGAACAGATAAACGTAGATCGATTGTTTACATCAGACTATAAAAAGACTATGGGACATGCAATGAAGCTATAGGGTAACCTATTTAAGACTAATAAGAGAAAATATTTTTTCACTGAATGTGTAATCAAACTCTGGAATTTGTTACCAGAGAATGTAGTAAAAGCTGTTAGTGTAGCTGGGTTTAAAAATGGTTTGGTCAAATTCCTGGAGGAAAAGTCCATAAACCATTATTAAAAGGGACACGGGATATCACTGCTTGACCCAATACAAGCATTGAGGAACCAGTGTCTTTTGGGGAAACTGCTAGGTACTTATAACCTAGATTGGCCACTGTTGGAAACAGGATACTGGGCTTGATGGACCTTGGTCTGACCCAGTATGGCATATCTTATGTTCTTATGGTAGCTTTATCAGATTAAATTCAATAGTATAATGTAAGACCAAATCTAATATAAACCAAAAACCAGATAAAATAATGGCAGATAAAGACCATATGGCCTATACAATCTGCCCATCTATATCAACTGTTAATTTCTACAATCCCTTCCTTGTCAAGATCTGTGCTTACCTCCATGCTTTCTTAAATGCAGATACTGTACTTCTACTGTCAGGCTGTCTCAGGCAGCCACTATCCTTTCTATGAAAGAGGCCTGCCTCCTGTGCATTTATACTTTAAATATATCTATTATATTTCCCCTATTTTGCCTCTCTTCCAAAAGAGATGTGTTTAGATCTTTAAATCTGTTCCCTATGCTTTATGATGAAGACCATTGACTATTTTTTCAGTTGCCCTCCAAATCTATTCCAGTTGGTTTATATCCTTTGAACATTTGGTCTACAGAATTTCCAAAATAAATTTATATATGATCTCACTAGAGATAGTGTGTCTGTAAAAGTTTCTATCACCTCCCTTTTTCTGCTGGCCATTCCTCTTTCTGAGTACTGTCGCGTCCTCCCGCCCGGGCCGGTGGCCTAAGAGCAGGAGGGCTCGCCTAATTGCCCTTTTTGAATACTGTTTCCTAATATGGCTGCCAGCATGGGCTGCTGGGAGATGTAGTTCAGATATTCTTTGAGCAAGCAGTGTGACCACACGGTTTGTTAGGCAAAAACAGAGAAAATTTATTTTCGGGATTTCCCCTCCGCATCAAAATTCGTTGCACCAACACAAATAGGATAATTCTCCAAAGGCAAAGGAAATAAAGTCCAAACAGGCTTAACAGAAATATACAGGCATTTTCTCCTTTACAACATCAACTATTAGCTTCACTTCAGTAACCACCTTCTGAAGCTAAGGCTGTTGACCATATTAGAAAATGAATAACTTTCAACAAGCTTCCATTCTTGTACCACTTCCATAGGAAAGACGTCATAACTGATTTTAAAACTTCCAGCAAGTTTCTTTCTTCAATAGCACATTGAAACAGGTTACAATTGCTTTTAAACTTCTGGCAAGTTTTCTTTCTTTTTCTCAGTTCACAGCAACAAGCTTTCACAGCAACAAGCTCCTAATTGCTTTCACAAACCACTCCTTCACATGAGCATAGACTCAGCACATGTTCAGCTCGTTTGCCTTGCAATAAGAACATTGCATTTCTTCAACATCACTTTCACCCTGATTTACAGACAAATCTACTTCCATTTCCTCAGTAGATTCACTACAGCTGTCTTCTTGTGAACGGATATCATAAGGCTTGTAATTCTCACCCTGCAGTAGCTCATTCAACTTTAGCAATAAGCGTTCTCTCTGCTCTGCAGCAACAGGCTTTAGGAATATAGTTTCTCGCTCTTATCAGCCTTCTAACTGCTAAGTCACGGCAGTCACTGGCATACTTCTTATGCCTGCCTATAGCTTGCTTCACGGGGTTCTGGCTAACACAGCGTTTGGCACTCTTCCTTAGCTCTCTGACTACTTCTTCAGACAGAGCCTTGTTAGGAATTACATACAACTCATTCTCTTTACCTCCAGGACTCAACTGCTTCCCTGAGCTGTTTCCCCACCTGGGAATTGGCTCCTCCAGTTTCCTTTCTCTGAGGTACCTTGAGACACGTTTCTGCCTTGGTTGCTGCTGCCTGCTTTGGGTCACAGAAACCTCCTGTTTCTGTACCTCTGTCTCCCTCGATTCTCCAGCTTCAAACACTGCTTCTCCTGGATCACCTCCTTTACTTCTTCTACTCCTCCTCCTCCTGCTGCTACTTCTCTCCTTTCCTGCTTCTTCAAACACTGAAGCACTTTTAAACTGGTGCTTCTTAGGCACCACGCCTTTCTCTCTGCACACGTGAAACTTGTTAGAGCTCGACCTAGCTCTAACGTCACTAAGTGGGCGGGGCTCAGTACTAGCTGTAGTCTGCCTCGGAGGCTTGTGGTCACTATGGGAACTCTGCTGATCTCTGCTTTTAAAGGCACAGGACTCACTTTCTTCCCATTACATCCCTCCTGTGCAGCTCTCCTTACCACAGTACCTAAACATCCTTCTGGCTTTTTCTCTTGCTTTATCACCACTGAGTGGAAAGTGACTGAAACCACTCCTGATCCGCCTACAGACTGCCCAGGCTTTTTATGTGGTCTGTGGCGACATTCAGCGGCACCATCCGGATAATGCCACTGAATATCAGGATCATTGAATTTTAGCTGGCTATCAGGTCTTCAAACAAAAACCTTAGAATAGGTATCACCTAAGAGTTTGTGCCTGGCTTTTAGAGTGTTCCACAATCTGGGATCTATATATTTAAGGAAAAGATTGATAAGAATATCATCCATTACATGCACTATGATCAAGTCAAGCTGGGAACTTTGTATTGCCAGGACCAGGAACCTTTCAGTCGGTTAAATCAAAGTTTAAAAGTAGGGTTATTCCAGGTTTATAAAATGGCCTATCATAGGCACTGAAGGCGACCACAGATTAGAAATCATTTTAACAGGGTTATGTGGAATTTGCATCTATAAAGATTAGATTTACACATTTTAATTGCCCACACATCGAAGTAGCAGTTTTAGAAGAATCAATGTTCCATGTGTATATCTACAGCAAGTACATTTTGAAGGATATGTGTTCTTGGCTAGCCCGAAAATATATATATGCATATATCCCTTTATGCAATGGCAGTACACGCACACTTTTAAGAAATGTGCTTGTTGGCTTTGTACCTTTTAAATACTTAAAGAGGAACGATGAACAAACAGATCTCTTCCAACGAAGGAGAAGCTGCAAAATTAGAGAGCATTACATGAAGCTGCAAGGTGGAAAATTGAAAGGCAATGTCAGGAAATATTTTTTCACTGAAAGGGTGGTGGATGCTTGGAATGCTCTCCCGATGGATGTGGTGGGGGCAGACATGATGATGGAATTCATAACAGCATGGGACAAGCACAGCGGATCCCTTTACAGCAACAGGATAAAAACAAAACAAACTGAACCATCTAACTTCTCAACAAATAGGAGTGTCCTACATGGAGTGGTGGGTCCACCCCTAAACAAAGACATGGGGAGGGGTGGCCTGCACAGAGTGACAGGTGCACCTACTCTTGCCGTATCTTGCTGGGCAGACTGGATGGACCATGCTGGTCTTTATCTGCCGTCATTTACTACTTACCTGCACCTAGTCATGCATAAGTGTCAGCCAACTGTTTCTTTTAACTTAGGCTTTGGAGGAGTGATTGAGGCAATCATTCTTACCCTCCCTGTGTATAAAACCTTCTGAAAAAGCTGAAAATGAGTTCTTGAGCTCGGCTTCTTAATTGGCTTGACCTGGGAGTCCAGTTTTGTAAAATCCAGCATTTTTGCATCTACCACTTACACATATTTGAGGTGTGATCAAAAAGAATCAACATTTGTACAGTAACACGAAGTATAACACTGACAGTTATTGCATTCAGTCTTCGAGTAGTCCCTTTCTCATAAACACACTTCTTCAAGCATTCCTGCCACTGCTGGAAACAATTTTGAAATGCCTCTTTTTGTTATGCTGTGAAGCTACTGTGTCAAATTTTGCTTAATGGTCTCCAAGTCAAACCTCCTTCCTTTCAGTGGTAATTTCAGTTTTGGAAAAAAAGAAAGTCATAGGTTGCGAGATCAGGTGAGTATGGAGGCTGATGGGCTTGCTCAATTTGGTGTTTGGTCAAGAACTGCTGGACAAGATGTGATGCGTGATCTGGGGCATTATTGTGATGAAGCAACCATTCACTATTTCCTGTGCTACTACTACTGAACATTTGTATAGTGCTACAAAACGTATGCAGTGCTGCACAGACACTTGTAAAAGATGGTCCCTGCTCATCAGAGCTTACAATCTAGTCAAGACAGATAACACAATAACTGTAGACATGGGATATAGCTAGGGGTAATGGTAAAGAAAAATAAAGGAGACCAGGTGAGTCAAGATCTGAAAGCAGCAGCAAAGGGGTGAGTTTTCATCCTGGATTTGAAAAGGGTCAGAGAAGGCGCCTTTATATACAGACTCGGATATGTTTCAGGCATAAGGAGCAGCAAGGAGAAAGGAATGAAGTCTGGAGTTAACAATAGAAGAGGAAAGGCACAGATAGAAGCAATTTGCCAGAAGAGCGGAGTTCCCAAGGAGGGGTGCAGGAAGAGATAAGAGAGGAAAGGTAGTGAGGAGCTGCAAACTGAATGCACTTATAGGTCAGCAGGAGAAGTCTGAACTTGATGTAGAAATGGATAGGGAGTCAATTAAGTGACTTGAGAAGAGGGGTAATATGAGCATGACGAGCCTGGCGGAAGATTAGCCATCCAACAGAGGAACAGATTGAAGGGGAGAGAGATGATTCAGAGGGAGACCAGCAAGGAGTAGGTTACAGTAGTCCTAGATGGGAGGTGACGAAGGAGTGGATAAGTGTCTAAGGAATGGAAGAATTTTGTTGATGTGGTAGAGAAAGAAACGGCAGGTTTTAGCTATCAGTTGGATGTGTGTGGAGAAGGAGAGAGAGGAGCCAAAGATGAACCCAAGGTTGTGAGCTGAGGAGACAGGGAGGAATAAAGAGTTATCCACAGAGACTGAGAAAGGAGGAAGGGGAGAGGAAGGTTTAGGGGGAAAAATAAGAAGCTCAGTTTTGGCCATGTTCAATTGCAGGTGGCGGTGAGACATCCAAGCAGCAATGTCAGAAAGGCAAGCAGAGCGATCTGGGCCTGGATTGTCAGAGATTTCAGGTGTAGAGTGGTAGATCTGGGAGTCATCAGCGTAAAGATGGTACTGAAAGCCATGGGAAGAGATGAGTGCACTAAGGGACTGGGTATAGAGAAAGAAAGGGAGTGGACCCAAGACAGATCCTTGGGGTACACCAACTGAGAGTGGGATAGCAGTAGAGGAGGATCCACCAGAACAAACACTGAAAGAGCGATGAGAGAGATAAGAAGAGAACCAGGATGGCACAGAGCCCTTAAAACCAAGTGAGGATAGGGTATTGAGGAGAAGGTTGTGGTCAACGATGTTAAAAGCAGCAAAAAATTCAAGAAGGATGAGGACTGAGTAAAGGCCCTTGGATTTTGCCTGGAACAAGACACTGGAGACTTTGGCAAGAGCCGTTTCAGTAGAATATAAAGGATGAAAGCCAGATTGTAAAGAATCCAGAAAGGCTTGAGAGGAGAGAATCAAGGCAACGACAGTGAACCATACGTTCAAGTAGTTTAGAAATAAAGGGGAGGAGGGAGATGGGTTGATAATGAGAAAGACAGGTAGAGTCTAGTGAGAGTTTCTTGAGGAGAGGAGTCACCACAGCATGTTTGAAGGCTGCAGGAAAAGTTGCAGTGGAGAGTAATAGATTGAGAATATGAGAGATGGAAGGGACTATAGTGGAGGAGATGGAGCTAAGAAGATGGGTGGGAATAGCATCAGAGGAGCAGGTACTGAGTTTGGATGAGGAAAGAAGGTGAGTGGTTTCCTCCTCGGAGATCATAGAAAAGGAAGAAAGGGTAGCAGAGGTAGGGGGAGTTGGGAGTGAGGAGGGGGGAGTAGCTGACCTCGTGGGGAAATGGAGAGTAATCTTGTGGATTTTGTCATGGAAGTAGTCATCCAGGGTTTGGGCAGAAAGGGAGGGAAGAGTCAGAGGCACCTTGAGAGAGTTCAGAGTTGTAAAGAGATGGCAAGGGTCAGAGGCAAGAGAGCTAGTCAGCTGGACATAATAGTTTTGTTTGGTGAGTGCTATGGCTGACTAGAAAGAGACAAGCATGAATTTGAAGTGTAGAAAGTCCGCAAAAGTGCAGGATTTGAGCAAAACATGCTCATCTGAGCAGGTGCAGGAATGAAGATAGCGGGTAGTGGAAGACAGCCAGGGTTGAGGTACGGTATGCCTCACAAGACATAGCATGGGTGGAGCAAGAGCATCCAGAGCAGAGGAGAGTGCAGCATTATAGGAAGCTACTGCCTCAGACTCAGATGACATAGTGGAGGAAATAGGTGATGAGACAGTGGAGGAGAGGGCCAACAGGTCAATGAAGATTTCTAAAGAGATTGGAGGAGACAGGGCAAGGTTGAGGCGGTGAGTTGTGAAGAGTGAAGCTTAGCAGGTTATGGTCTGATAAGGGAAGAGGTGAGGTACAGAAGTTCGAGGGTAAGCAATTAGAGAAGAATACAAGGTCAAGACAGTGGCCTTGCTGGTGAATAGGAGCAGTAGAGCAAAGCTGGAGGTTGAATGATGAGGTAAGGGAGAGGAGCTTTAAAGGGTCAGAGGGGTTATCAACATGAATGTTAAAATCCCTGAGAATTAGGGAGGGGGAAGATGAATCCAGAAAGAAGGCAAGCCATGAGTCAAAGTCAGAGAGAAAGGTAGAGGTGGACTTGTCAAGGGGTCTATAAATAACAGCTAATTGGAGAGGTAATGGAGCAAAAAGCCAGATGGAATGGACTTCAAAGGTGGGAAAGGAGTGAGACTGAGATAGGAGGGGTTGAAATTGGCAGGAAGGAGAGAGTAGCAACCCAATACCTCCACCATGGCCAGTGGAACAATGTGTGTGGGATAATTGATAGCTGCCATGACAGACAGCAGTGACTGAAATAGAATCTTCAGGGAGGAGCCAGAGTAAGGAGATGGAGAGCATTAGAGATAGAGAGATCATGAGTAAAGGATAGTTTATTTGAGATGGAGTGTGCGTTCCACAAGGCACAAGAGAAAAGAAGAGATGAGAGGGATATGAATATGATTTAAGCCTTTGCATGAGGATCTGTTCTGGGAATGTGACAAAAGTCTCTAGGGGGGCCAGGGTTGGGGTTTATATCTCCGGAAGAGAGAAGGAGGAGTAGAAAAGGGTAGGCAGAGAGGAGACAGCATGGCGGTAATGAGAGTGAGGTTGTTTCAGAGAGAAAGGAGATGGCTGAATGAGAGGGAGAAAGTGATGAAACTCAAGAGGTGATGATAGGGTAGATGACAGGCTGGTAAAGGGGAGATAAGGGGAGGGGCTTGAAGGTGTTGGTAGGAGGAGAGACAATTAGGGAGTATGAGCAATAGGAAGAGAAAGGTTGAGGAGCCATAAAGAGAGAGATAGAGAGGAGCACAGTGTAATGGGGGGGGGGGGGGCGGTATATCAAATGATAAACATAAGAAGTAAACGGATAGGTGGTAGAGACTGCAGGGGATAAGGTACACCAGTGAGTGATTGTGGTAATGAGCACAGGGCTATAAGAGACTATAAGCCAGGGGTCGGGTGGGTTGTGAAGAGGGAGGGTGGAATAATAAGGAAGACGAGAGAGACACAGCTGAAAACAGGAAGGCAATTCTGAACAAGAGGGGAGGGGCACGTGCTGAATGCAAGCAAGCAAAATCTGGCAGAGTCCACAGGAAGTGTCCTAGTAAAATTCAGGCAAGGTAAAAAACTGAAGACTTTAAATCCTACAAGAGAGGCCTTGTAGAGGAATAGGAGAAGGAGAGAAAAAAGCATGCCTAAATGTGCAGTTGGATAGTACTAGTCAGAGAACAGAGGCAATAAAGTGTTGAGAAGGAAGATATAGCACTGCAGAGGGCAGGAGCTGGGTAAAGGACAGACAAAGGATAAGATACACACTGACAAAACAGAAATATATACAGAACAATAAAAAATAAACAAGCTAGATTCTGAACAGGCACAGGAAAATACCTGAACAGAGCATACAAGGTTAGCTGAAGCTTTCAATGAGGGTGTTCACCCAAATCAACTCTGGCCTCTTAGAATGAACTGCATCTCTCAAATGAGTCAGAACTTGAACACAGTACTCCTTATTGATGGTTTGGCCTTTTGGAGCATACTCATGATTAACAATACCCTGATAATCAAAGAAAGTTGTGAGCATGACCTTGACACTACTCCTCCTCATCTGACGGGCTTTCTTGAATCTGGGAGAGTTTAGAGTCTTCCATTGTGAGGCTTGAGCCTTAGTTTCTGGATTACAACCATAAACCCATGATTCATCATCAGTAATAATCGTTTTGATGAAATCTGAGTCATTTTCAACATATTCCAACAGCACCCTGGCTGCAGGCAGTCTATCTTCTTTTTGGTCAGGGGACAGGAGTTTCGCCATGGATTTTGCAAACACACGTCTTATCTCCAAATCAGCAGTAAGAATGGACGAATGTACCAACCTGAAACTGATGTCCATGTCCTCAGCAAGCTCCTTGATAGTCAATCGATGATTTGAGCTTATTATGGCATACACTGCTTCAACTTTCTCTTCATTCCTGCTTGTGGATGGCGTTCCAGAATGTTTGTCACTGTCAACGCTTTGGTGGACCTCTTGGAAACGTTTGTACCAGTCATAAACTCGAGTATGACTCATGCATTCATTGCTATACACTTGCTGTAACTTGCCATAAGTCTCTATACGAATCTCCAAGTTTCTGGCAGACTTTAATGCAAATTTGCTGTTAATTTTTTCCCTCATTATAAATCTGACTAACTGCTTTTACGTATATAACTGCTTCCCAGTCTTTTAAACACATGCAGCTGGTTAACGACGTTGCTCAGTCTTAGAGAAACAGCTCTGCTCAGCAAGGTAAAAATACTTATTTTTAACCTTGTGTTTGTGAAGCACTTAATAGCAAAAGAATAACTCATTTCCTCTAGAACAACCTCATCTTTCCCTCCTTCCTTTCAGGATAGGTTTTAAACTCAAAATAAGAAAACAATTAGCAAACATTCACAAGCTTTCTCTTCAGCGTGACTCAGCACTTTCCTGAGAAATGCAAACACGTGGAGTTTTCTTCAAACCCAATTCCTGGCTCAATTCCAGTTACCTGCTTCTAGGAGACTTTCTCATTCAATGCTAAGCCTTTAGCATAATGATTCCATGCTTGTAGCTTGACACAGGGTACAGTCCATGGGGATATCTAGATCTTGCAATTCCTCCCCTGCCAACTCAATCTGCATATCCTCTGGTGTTAGGGCAGTGTCCTGTTCTGAGCTCTGGACACAGTGCTCAGAATACAGCCTCCCTGGGGGTTCTAATGTCTCTCCTGAGCTCAACTCTCCCCGATAAAGACAGTCAGTACCTGAAGCACTGGGCAGTTCTCCCTGGTTGTGCTCGCTACGGTTCCTTGTCTCCTTCCAGCCTCTCTGGAACAGCTCTTTGTATTCCTCTCTGGGCTCTCTCCTGGAGATCTGCAGGTGCTCCTGGTTCCACTCCTGATTCCCCTGAATCCTCTGAGTCTTCCGAACCTCCTGAGACCTCTGCCTCCCCAGAGCTTCTCCTTTCCTCTGAGCTTCCCCTTTCCTCTGCTTTAGCAGGGGTTTATATTTCCCTCTCCAGGGCTCCAGCCCTTCCTCCACTCCTCCCAGGTGACTGTAATCACCTCTCAAGTCTGCAGTTACATCATAGGAGTTAGGGTGTGGCTGCCTGAACTTTCTCTCCTTCAGGGTTTTTTCTCTATGAGGGGCCTGAAATCCATGCCCTGCAGGGATTTCTCCTTTCTCTAAGTTAAAGTCATTGGCCTTTTCTATACTCATAGGCTCAAAACAGGCTTCCTTGTCACAATAGATATGTATGGACATGCCTAGATCAGCACAGTGCCATGCATAAGTCATAGTATTCTATAACTTAAATGCGTAGATTTGAGCCCTGTCTATGTTCCACCCAAGTGCCATCCCTGTGGACACCCCTACGGAACTTAAGCTTGATGGCACTTAACACATGCACTTGCAGAATAGCAACCAGTCAAAGTATGTATGTAAGTGATGATTCGCACACATATGCCCTTTAAAATAGAGACTTGAGCACATTTCACACACATAACTGCCCACGCATCCCACATCGTGGTAGTTTCCTACAGGGCTGCAATGTGAAATTTTATAATGGCAATACTGGTACTTGTGTATCTTTCTAAAATGAAGTCTCAGAACTATCCCTAACAGTGCACAAAAATTCTGACACAAATTTATACCTCTAAAGAAGATGCACATGTGTGCATGCATTCTATGTATGTACACACCTATTTTACATGGAGCTGTGAGCACACCCCTGAGGCAGGGCATGGGT
The DNA here is from genome assembly GCA_033557465.1 of Ichthyophis bannanicus. Taxonomy (NCBI): domain Eukaryota; kingdom Metazoa; phylum Chordata; class Amphibia; order Gymnophiona; family Ichthyophiidae; genus Ichthyophis; species Ichthyophis bannanicus. The sequence goes on along the minus strand of CM066047.1, from coordinate 51,890,184 downwards.
AGGGCTGACCTGCACAGATCAGCAGGTGCACTTACATTTGCCAACTTGCTGGGCCTCAGAGCTGTGAGTACACCCCTGAGGCAGGGCATGGGTAGGGCTGACCTGCACAGATCAGCAGGTGCACCTACCTTTGCCACCTTGATGGGCCATGGAGCAGTGTGTGGAGCCCTGAGGCCAGACATGAGTAGGGCTCACCTGCACAGATCAGCAGACGGACCTACATTTGCCAACTTGCTGGCCAGACTAGATGGACCAGACAGCTACATATCTGCCATCACCTGCTAATATTGCTGTTACCATGCTATAGACACCTTGTATGGCACATTCACAGATTGCAGTGGAGAACAGTGACACAACCAAAGGTCATCATCCCTCTCACTTTGTCATCCCTATCTACAGTCAGGTCCATACAGTTGGCCACACAATAAACATTATTGCTATGCTTACATTTCCCCTAGCTGTGGTGTGTGTCACATGCTCAGTCCCATGTGACCTATATGTGGTTCCATTTCATGACAGGCCCCTTAACTTGACCCTACACATACAGCTATAGCTCCACTGGGGTTGTTTACAGGCTATCAGTAGGGACCAACCAAATTCACGGGAAAAAATGCGCTATTTCACGGGAGGTCTTTGAAAATTCAACATATTTCACGGAAAATTCACTGTGTATACTGTGGACTACCTGAATCAGGCTGTAAGTAAACGCTCCCAATTGAAGCACTCTGTGCAGTTCTTTTTATTGGGGCCCAGAGATGATGTTGGAAGGGCTGCCACGCACAGGTCAGCAGCTCAATTGGTGGTAGAAGAGATTGAAGCACCCCGCGTAGTTCTTTTTATCGGGGCCAAGAGATGACGTCAGAAGGGCTGCTCCCGAACCGGCTCTCTCACCCCTCCGCGGGAAATCAGGCTGTAAGTAAACGCTCCCAAATTGAAGCACCATGCATGCGCAGTTCTTTTATCAGGGCGCAGAGATGACATCAGAAGGGCTGCCACACACAGGTCAGCAGCTCCCGAACCAGCTCTCTCACCCCTTCGCGGGAACTTCACATTTTTCACAGAAGACGGCCAAATTCACGGAAAATGCCACGGCCGTGAAATCGTGAATTAGGTTTGTCCCTAGCTATCAGGTATATGTCTTGGAGTGGCCTAGTTAAAGCACCGCACTCAATCCACTAGATAATGTGTGGCATTAGCTGTGAATTGCTGTACACCAGGGCACCACATCACACCTTATTTTTATTTATTTATTTACATTCTCTTATATACTGACCAAGCACCTGAGGGTGCTTGGTCGGTTTGGCGCCGGGAATGGCTGGCACTCACAGTGGCTACATGTGGTAGGCTGATGGTCATAACCCCAGGAGACATGCAGCTGAAAATGAGGCAACAGGTGGTCCTACAATCCCCAGACGTTGGTGTGCACATATATAACTATTGTTAGTGTCACAATAAGGGATGTTTTGCACCCTCAGATTGGTAGGCATGTAGTGTGTATCACATGGTGCTAACCCCCAGAACCCATTTGATTTAAAATGTTGTACGGTGACACAACAGGACAGAGACAGCAGGGATGCATACATTTTCAATGCACTGTGTATGTTACTAATCTCACCCTGACTGAGGCTTAGGAGTGGGTTACAGGGTCACATTGCATTGGTACAGTGATGCTATACATACATTTCATAACACTTCAATATGACATTTGTGATGGTACCCGTGTGATAGAACCCCGGTGAACCCTATTTAGGCGGCTGCCTAGTGTTTTTAAGTTTAAATCTGCTTTGCTATTAAACAGAGTCTTTCAGTCGAGTGGTAAAGTAAATAAATCAGGGCTTTATTCCCTTTCCCGAAACAGATTATTCTCAGGAATGCCAACACAACACACAGCATCAAACAAAAATGGTTATAGAGAAAAATATATCTTCTAATCCTTTGTTAATGTCACAAGGTTATTTTCTTCAAGGTTAACACAAAGAAATAATGTCATCCGAAAAACATAGCGTACAGTCCATGGGAATTGGGTCTGAAGAATCACTGTTATTTCCCCATTGCATTACTTCAGGTTCATTCCCGATACTACCAAAGTCACATTCATTACATGTGCTGGCTTTTGACACACTTTCCTGTGGCACACGAATACCTTTTCCTACCAAGTATTCTTTAAGCCCAGGGCTATAACTGCCTGGTATACGAATGGCTTCTTGATGGGTTTTCTGTCCCTTCCCACCTAGTGAGAATACTGGATATCTTTCAGCTTTATGGTTAGGTTCAGGGCCACGCCCTTTAAAACATATAGAGCTTTTAACCCCTTCTTTGGAAAAACAAGGCTCCCACCTTTCCACCTTGTTCCTGGCTTTTGCTTCTGGGTTATTGAGGACTTTCTCTCGGGCTCTCCAGCCTCCCTCCGAGCTAGCAAGTTCCTGGTTACCTCTGCAGCTGTTCCTTGCTCTGAAGTCACGTTTAGAATTTCCTTCTACCGGCAAACTTCTTTCAGCATGACCTCTTCTCATGGGCTGTTTGCTCAGTCCTCCTGAGTGGCTGCCCTCTCCCAGTCTGCCCTCTCCAGGACTTCCTCCACCCAGACTGCCTTGTTCAGAACTGCCTCCTGCAGAACTCCTTCCTGCAGAACTTCCTCCTGAACTCCTGGAACTCCTTCCTGAATTGCCTCTTCCTGGTTCTAACCAGGAATTTATATGCTTCCCTTCTCTGCCTGTTACGTAGGACTTTGGGCACAGGTGCTCCTGATGAGCCCCTCTGTTTCTCCCTGCGTCACAACTATTAGAGGGAAAATACCTTCCAATGTCTTTTGGCTTTACTTGTGCTGGAGGCCTTTGCTGCCCAGCTGTTTCTCCGTGCACTGAGCTTTCCTGTTCAGCCAAATCTGAGGTAAGTTTCTCATTTTCACTAACCTCCATCCATGGGCTCTGTATTATCCACTGTGTCACACATTGTACATAACCTCTGATGGCCTGCACCAGGCCACAGCCATCCTCCACATCAAACACACTGCCATGGGCTGCAGATTTATGTGACCCACTGAAAGTTACATTCTCCGGGGTCAGTCTTAAAAACCCAGAGGCTGGATGCGGTGGCCTGATGGGGACATACACCATCATAATTGCATCTGGCAGCTCATCAGTGGTTGCCGCACCAATCTCATGACCCTGGATAACATATACACATGCATACACATTTTCATTTTTGGCTACGGTGCACATACATGCATCTACGGTACTTACAAAGCTATTGGAACCTTGCACCTCCTGGGTCATGGCAATGGGGGGTACTACACGTGCAACTATCCCCTTTACTATTGCAAGCCCATGTAGATTTAACAATTGCCCCTCACCTGAGGTCACAACACATTGTCACGCACAGATGCTCACCTTGCAGACCTATGACTGGACCCTATTTGTCTATGGTGTGACCAGCAGATGATGTGTGTTGCCAAGACCTGCTATGTTTAGCTCCTTTGTGGTACCTGTCCCCATGTACTTACTTCTCATGGGTAGTCCATTGAAGTGCCTCTGGACCCAGTGCCAGGCACGCTTTACCCGAAAAAGGTCCTGCCTGACACTTAAGGATGGGAAGAGGCGCCGTTGACGGCAGCAGATCAGCCTTCCCAGATGCTGCGTGGCCCTACTCTGCCTGTGGAGGTGAGGAAGACACTAGCAACTGTGCCTTGGTTCATACATCCTGGTTCTCCCTGCCACAGGACCGTGTTGCCATGGCATGAGAAGCACATGCAACCAGTTCCACTAAGGGTGTGGGAGCAGGTTGTGTGCTCTGATGTTGACAGCTGCTCACTGTGCCGATGTAGATGTGGATAGTGCAGCTTGTTTGTGTGGGTGTGTGTACCCTTGTTGAGCAAATGTTTGGTGGTTGCACATGCTTGTATTCTAGCTGCACTGTGGTAGAAAATGTAGCCATGGGAACAAAATCCACTGCCAGGACACGAACCCACATCCTCCTTCTCTTTACAGCGACTGTATGGGGTGCACCACTGTGCTGCCACATTGCTACAACCATCCATGCTGATTGCATGCTTCCCATCAGATGAACCTTGGCAGATATTGTATTGCACATGGTGCACTGGAAATGGCCAAAGCTTTTGTCAGACGAATAGGTTGGTGTTGTACGTGCACTTTGGGCTATCATGTTGCCACAGGGACATGGAAAAATAAAGTCCACTGCCAGGTCACAAACCCATGACCTTCTACTTCTCTATACAGTAACTATACAGAGTGCACACAATGCTGCCACATTGCTACAACCATCCATGCTGATTGCATGCTTCCCATTAGGTGAACCTTGGCAGATATTGTATTGCATATGGAATTCTGGAAATGGCCAAAGCTGTTGTGAGCTGCACGCAGGTGACACTCCCTCCCGCCTTACCCCCCACACCATGCTGATGTGGCCATGTGCCATCAGTGTTGGTGGTGCATGGTCCAAGACCTCACAACGTGCAGATAGGCAGGTAACTAGGGCATGGGCTCCATGTGGGCCAGAGACATACTTGGTGAGGCACACATCACTACCCCCCGCCAATCAGCCTCTTCAGGGTCCCTATCAACATATGGCAGTGTTATATGTCCATGACCTGGGGATGGCACAGTTGTGTGGTGTTGGGTTTGAGGTATTGGGAATGTTGTCTGCAGTGGCTGAGGTATTTGTCGTTCAATTGTCTACAGCATCTGACTGCTGTGGGACTAGGGACATGCATTGCGGCTGCTGTGTTGGCCTTTACGGACCACTGTGTGAACATTTGTTGTCCTTCCACCCATTGTCACATCCTGCAATCCATGGTTTTCCTGTATTTTTTGCCAGTTTCCTGGGGAAGCTCCCTGGTGAGGGCCATAGCTTTGCACTGTGTGGCCCATTGCAGACATTGTGTATCATGTGTGTTTTTTGGGGTACCTATGAGGCACCTGTGCAATAGTTCATACACTGTTACAGAATACAGGGCATGATGGACCTTGGACAGACCCAGTCTTGCATATTTACTGGCCTTCTGTTCATATGTGCCACCTAGGCAGCCGCCTGGTCTTCCCTGTGCCCCCCAGCCCCCACTGCATATTCCACTTGCACCCTCCTATGCACCTTTTGCACCATCAACAAAGTGCCCTTTCATACCTGGGCACTGTGCTGTTGGTGCAAATGGTGCATTACTATCACTTCTTGGGCTCACCTGTCTGTGCAGCACATTGCATACATTTAAATAGGCTCTCTCTCCTCACTGTGCAGCCTTACTGACAGGTTTTCACTGGCAGTAATCTTCCTGGTGTTAAGGTGCCGGTGGTAATGTAGCAGGGCCAGATTCCTGCCCACTCCATGCCCATTGACCCCTACTCTCCGCCCCCTCTCTGCCCATAGTGTGCTTAACACTGAGTGTAATGTTAGCACGTGCTAACGTTCCACATGCTACATTACCGCTGTTTACTAAACATACCCCATGGAGGCTAATTACTGTATATAACAAGGAGCCTAGACAGAAAAGACACATAGACATATATGTTCCACCTATTTTATAAAAGCAGTGCATGTACCTGTGTGTCTTTATAAAATTTCCCCTGGGAAATGAAGTGCAGACATTTGCACCTGCTCCGAAGCTAGCAGTAATTGTGTGCATGTATATGTAGACAGAACTGATGCATATTTTATAAAGTATATGCAGAGGTGCCAGTCTCACCCCCACTCCATCTGTTCTCCACCCCCAGGAATGCCTCAACATGTATCACCTAAAAATAGGTGCTATGTTTTTGTGTGCTTATTTTTTATGCACATATGTATACAGGCAATACTATAAGAGTCTATGTGAGCATGTAAACTGCTGTTCTACATATTCAAGTCCTTTATGACATTACCTCCTTCTACTGGAAGCATAAAGGATAAGGAGGAAGTCTTTGACAGCTAATAATCACTGAGACAAAAGGGCCTACAGAAAGCATTTGGGCTTCACTGATTACATTTAAGTCTAGATACATGTACATTGAGTCACCATTTTTACAGCAGTCCTAACTGCTTTAAATAGAACTGTGATCTATTCAGTTCTGGGTTCTCACATCCTTCCTCTGTTTCTAATTTCACCTTTCATGATTGCCCTGTTATTTTTAGGATGTTGATGAGCACTGAGTCTGATCTTGTTGTAGAGAAATTTCCCAGGGATACATTTTGTTTAATCTAGGTTTACAAGAGTTGCAAGACACATTCCCAAATGTTTAAATAATCTCAGATAAAATCTGAACTATGTTGTTTGTTTTTTTTACCACAGGACAGGTTTTTGAGTTGTTACTTTTTTTTCCTCAGGAACGAAGGGTCTTATGAAATGTTTGATAGGATTTCTTCATAGGTCTCATTTCCTATTGCTGTTTTTCCACCAAAACGTTATGGGAGATTTCTTTCTGAAACAGGAACCTAACACAATGATACAATCACAAAGCAAATCACAACTCCAGATGATTCTGCAGGCTACTATCCACAGGTATTACAATTTGCTAATATATCACTGACACAATGGCTCTAAAGCCACTGTTTAATACAAGGGGCCTGATTTACTAAGGGGGGGGGGGGGCATTTTAGAAGTCCTATTCATGAGTTGGACATTTAAAAATGGGCATGTAGATGTGCAAATCATTGAGATGTCCCCGGAGCTGTCTTAGAAAGTGGGTATATAGATGTCTCCAGTGCAAGAATGTCCATGTAGCATGGGGGTGTGGTGGAAGTGTGGCCTGTAGGGAGCAAAGAGATGCACATCACAGTGTGATTTGAGAATGGCACAAGCATGTCTGGCTCTGGTTGTTGAGGCGTGCATGTCTATACCTGCTCATGATCATGAATAATGTGCAAAATAAGGAGTGAAGGATCACAAATAAGGTGCAAAAAAAAGTGCTTGTTTCATGGCTAGAATGCTTCCAAGAGGAAGAACAAAATGTGCTTTCATTGCCACAGTTAATATTTCCTGACCAAAGAAACCTGCATGTAAATTGTGATACAGTAGACTATAGAGAGCCTGTAGGGGCTAGTAAAAAGGAAGAGCTTACCTTAAACTTGACTGGACGTGAAGACTCAGCATGTGTGAAGACAGCTGAGCAGCCAGTGCCATCAGCACAAGTAAAGCAGAAAAGGTTTAAAATGAAGTTTCCCTTCTCTAGTAATGACGCAGGTAGAATTAGAGAAACTCATCAGGAGCACCTGTCCTCAGAGTCTGACGTAACATGCAGAGAGGAGAGGTATATAAGTTCCTGGTCTGAACCAGGAAGGGGTCAGAAGGAGCAGAGTGGCCAGAAGGAGCAGAGAGGTCAGAGAAGGCAGAGCAGTAGAGCAGCTGGTCTCTGGAACGACAGTCCCAGGAAGGATTTCCACACAAACAGGAAGTGGGGCAGAGTCTCTGGGGGATTGCATGAGCCACGGAGGAACCTAGCTCAAGCTGAAGGAACTGTGCCAGGGGAGAGGAAGCTCAAAGCTGATTTCAAAGCCTGCAGTAAGGTAACAAGTTTGAAACCTTATCTGTATAGAGAAGAGGCTAGAAGTTTTAATGAGCACAACCCTGAGCAGTCTTATAACTCAGACAGATACTCAGACTTCCTACTAAGAAAGCCAAGAGAGGCAAACCAGAAAGAGACATTACCTGTACCAGATTTCTGTAACCCGGGCTGGGATAAACACCTTGGAAGGAAAGGGATTTACCAGCCACAAGAGAACAAGCCATGCTCCAGCACATGTAAGGAATGTGACACGGAGAGTATTGGAAGTGGTCCAGGCTTAATGCAGTGGGAGAGTGATAACATTTGCACAGACCCTGAGCCAATGGACTGTACGATTTGTCTATCAGATGACATAACATCTTTGTGTTGAACTTCAGCCAATGTGACCTTGTGAGAGAAACAAGGAAAGAAGAAAAGATGTTCTAGCTGTTTTCGTTTAAGTTGCTGTTTTGTTCTGTGTGTTTTTGCAAGGAATATTATCTGTCCGGGAAAGGGAATAAAACCCTAATTTTGCTTTAACCACTTGACTGACTGACTCTGTTCAAAGGAGAGCACCAGTTAGTAAAAACCACAATACCCTAGGCAGTGGCCTATTGGGTCTACGGAGGCTCTACCCAGGGTCGCCGTGACAAATGGCGTAGTTGGGGTGGATTTTTGTTCCAGAAGCAAGCCCACCAGGACGTTGCACAGCTCAACAGGAGGAGCGGACGTTGCCACGCCCAGAAGGATCCAGAAGGAACCGGAGTGGACTACAGAAAAGGCCAAGCACCTTCTCAAAGCGGGATCCTCCACCTGGCTCAGGTAAAAGGGTATATGGGCACAGGCTGGGGAGGATTCAAAGTGAGAAGGAACTGCTTTTGAAAAAAAAAAAAAAAAAGGAGGAAAAGTTTTTTTTCCAGTGGTACCGCACTTGGTGGTTGTTTGTGCTTTGTTTTACAGAGTCTGAAAGCCGCAAGATGGACGCCCAGGAGGTTCTACGCTGGATGAGCCTCCAATTTGATAAGCAACGGGAGCTGGCCCAGCAGAGTCAGGAGCAGGCCATGGCTGCCCTGCAAGCGCAGCAAAAACCCTTGATGGACTTGGTGCAGACACTGTTGGAAGAACCACGAAAGAAGACAACACCAGAAGACTTCAGTGGGGTAGGCCCACAACAATGTGGGATATGGACATTTGGTCAAATGACCAATAAAGACAATTTTGATGACTTTGTAGAGCCGTTCGAGAGGGTAGCTCTCCACGCACACTGGCCTAAGGAGCAGTGGGCGGTTAGACTCGCCGCCTCCTTAGCAGGAGAAGCTTGTCAGACGGCTGCCTGGGTGAGAATCTTCATAGTCTTGGCAAGTGCATATATCTATATGATTTGCAAGGGATTGTGGGCAATGTAGTTCATTCACACCAGACACAGCTGCTCACAATAATTTAGTTGTGCTCAAGTGATAAAGCCAATAAGATATTTATTTATGGGGTTTTTCTCCCAACACAGATATGCTTGGTAGCACATAAATCAGGTTACTTGCTTTCAGTGTTAAACTTGAAAAAAAAGACAAAATCAGGAAAACAACCTTTAAACTTGTCAGGCAAGCAAAGCAAAAAGAAATAAGACCTGGTTGGTACAAACTGGTCTTTTCTGTAGGCATTAGCTAATGTTTTCTTAGCATATATCAAACAACAAACCAAAAGCCACAAAGAAAGAAAAAAACTGTTCTTTTCAGGTTAACTTCTGATAACTTCCCACATAGATTCAGAAGTGATTCTCTCCTAGCTCACAAGCAATTAGGTAAGGCTCAATTGCTAGCAGTTATCCAGCTGAAACCCCTTAGCTGGCTTGCTTTCTACAGAGTGGCTAGAAAAACCTACACAGGAGCTTTTCTGAGTAGATTAAAGAACAAGTTTGTATTTCTTTGTGATGGTTGCTGTACTTTATAACAGAAAATCACCAAAGGAGTTTAGACAGAGAGCAGTCCATGTAAACAGATTCTTCATCTGCTATCATTCCCTCTTCTTCAACAAGCATGGGTTCAATATCATGGATTGGCACAGATGAATCTCCTAATGTAGCACTTTCAGGAGAATACTTGTTTCCCTGCTGTCTTTCAAGGTTATAGCTAGGGCATAGATCAGTGTTCATACCTGAGCTTCCATTGCTGTTAGAGTTCCTCTCTATATAGCCTGGCCAATATGTAGTCCAGTTCTTATGTCCAGCCTTCCAATCCAGATCCCTGGACACTGGATCTCTCTTCACATACCTTCTGGCACGGGTCTTAGGGTCCCTTCCACATGTAGCCGTCTCTCTCACAGGTACCGTCTGGAGATTCCTAGCTCTGCAGCACCATTCCTCTGGCTTTCCCCAGTCCAATGGTGTATGCTGGCCCTTGGAATGCCTCCCAGTATACGTACTGTTCTGGACTCTTCTAGACCTCTTAAAGGCTTTTCTCCTCTTTCTTCCAAAGGGTTTCTTTCCCTCTCTGTCCGTCCGGTTTGGCTTCTGCTTCTGATGATCCTCCTGATGATGAAGATGATCAAGCTCAAGCTGATTCTCAGGATACTTCTCTGTAGAATAAACTCTACCTTTATTCTGCCTAGATGAGTGCTCCCCCCTAATACAGCGCAGCTGTGCTGAATCAGGCCCTGCCCTTTGAGATGAGTGCTTAGGGATTACCTCATAGCCCTCCTGATTGAACACACGTTTTCCCACTTCAGCTCCTCTAATGGCTGTTGGAAACCTGGTGCATTCTGGGACTGGTAGTCTTTTATGGAAAAATTCTGTTTTCTTATTTCTACCAGAACTGACAGGTTGCTTGTTCAGAGTCACTTCACCTTTTCTATAGCTCCTTCCTGAGCTATGATAAGCTTCCTTATCACATACCCCCCCTGCTTAAGTTATTACGGACTGGTTTAACTGGTGAAACTTCTTTCCTACAGTCCATAATACCTATGAGAGTGTTATCTTTTTGAAGCTCACTTACTTCCTGACTGGCTTCAGGGTCATTATTATTTACAGGCCTCTCCTTCCAAGACTTAAGTACATTAATATGGTAGGTCTGCCTACGCCCTCTTGCATTTTCTACCATATAAGACACTGGGCTCACTTGTTTAACAACCTTCCATGGCCCTTTCCACTGTACTTCAAATTTTGGGGCTGTACCTGCTACTTGAACCAAAACCTTTTCACCAATGCTTAATTGGCGGCTTTTGGCCTTCCTATCATACCACCCTTTCTGGCGAACTTGACTGTCCTGCAGGTTCCTCTCAGCAACCTGCGAGGTCCTTTTCAAACGTGCTCTCAAGTCACGTAGAAACTGTGGCACCTCCTGACTTCCTGGTTCAGGATCAATCCATTGTTCCCTCAAAATATCTAACAAACCCCGTGGAGCCCTACCATACATCAATTCATATGGAGTTACACCTAGGGACACCTGAATTCTTTCCCTGCAGGCATATAAGGCAAAGGGCAATAACATATCCCATTCTTTTACCTCTCCTGCTAACCCCCTTCTCAACATTTGTTTGAGAGTTTGGTTGAATCTCTCCACCAAACCGTTTGATTGTGGATGGTAGGCTGAGGTTTTCACGTGATGAATGCCAAAGGCATCCCAGACCTGGGCCAAATATTTGGATACAAAATTGGACCCTCGGTCAGTCAACACCTCTCTTGGGAATCCCACTTCACAAAACAATTTTACTAGCTCTAAAGCTATTGTTTTTGCAGAAACATTCCTCAATGGTATGGCCCAGGGAAACCTTGTTGCCTGATCTACCATAACTAGGATGTATTGGAAACCTCGGGGCATTTTGACTAATGGGCCTACAATATCCATGGCAATGCGACCAATTGGGTCTGTGATAATTGGCATGGGGATCAAAGGCACCACCGGTGGGTGAGCCGCTGTAACTCGCTGACACGCTGGACATGCAGCACAAAACTGGGCAGTTTCTTTGAAGATACCTGGCCAGTAAAAACGCTTAAGTATTTGATCCAGCATTCCTTGCATCCCTTTATGACCTCCAACTGGATGATCATGGGCTAATCTAAGTACTAGCCCTTTGAAAGTTGTGGGTACCACCAATTGTTTACGTATGGTCCCATTCCTGGGGTCCTGACTCTCTCTATATAATATTTCATTATCTAGTCTGAATCTGGGCAACTCCTCCTTGACCTCATGAGCATACTTAAAAGCTCGGGTGAGAACTTGATCAGCTCGCTGCTCTTGTGGAAAGTTAGGAAACTTTGCCACTAACTCAGCTGGCACCCAGGGTAAACTTTGACCAGCTAACATCTCAGCCCTACCCTGTGCTCTGCAAAGTCTCTCACGCCTCTTTTGTGCTTTCAACTTTCTTACTTTACCAGATGATGGAGTTATTAAATCATCATGAGAGGGTAAGTCTCCTAATAACTCTGCCTGCTCCCCCTCCTCCTTCTGCTGGCTCTCTGCCTTAGCCTGCGAGCGGGTGGATACAAAGCCCCTCTTATTACCCCTAGTTTGGCCTTCTGGAAGCTTAACCGTCTTTTTAGCTAGGGACTGAGGACTTCCAAAGAAAGGCCCGGGAGCTATTTCCATTATTCCTTCTCCCTCCTTCTTTCCTAGCCCTTCCACTAGCCCCTGCTTAAATCTTGGCCAGTCCTTTCCTAGAATCAAATCAAAGGGTAGCCTAGGCACCACTGCTAACAGGACTTCCTCTTGCTTCCCCAGGCACTTAACCTTTAGCCTATAGGTGGGATATGATGTTGCAGCACCATGAATGCATCTGATGTGAACTTGGCTTTCAGGGGTTCTAGGCACAAATCCTTCTTGGGCCTCTATCATCTTACAAAGCCTTTTTGACATCATACTCTGGTCTGCCCCAGAGTCTAACAAAGCATTTGTGGTAATTCCTTGCACATCAACCATCAAAAGAAATCCTTCTTTGGGCTGTTTTAAATCCAGACCCATTAAGCTAGTGTGTGTCTGACATCCTTTTTTTAAATGTCCCCATTTTCCACACTTGAAACATTTCTTTTCACTCCACTGTGTCATCTGCTTTGGCACAGTACATTCATTTTCAGAAACATTTTTAATTATTTTCTTTTCTGATACAGCACATCTTGCTTCAGCACCAATCTTCAGAGGGCCACCCATTCTATGGCAAGCCTGCGTGGCTTCCAAGAATCTCTCTGCTAGCATGGTTGCCTCTCCAAGATTTTGGCAATTTTGCTGTATAAGGAAAGTGTGCAAATCTTTAGGGACCACAGACATAAATTGTTCAAGCATTATAATGTCTAATAACATTTCTACCGTCTTTTGCTCAGGCTCCAACCATTTTACAGCTAAACCTCTGATTCTCTGACTCAGAGCCCTGGGTGTTTCACCCACTCTCAATGTAGTAGCTCTAAACATTCGCCTATACTCTGAAATAGACAACCCTAGGCGATCTCTAATAGCAGCCTTTACATCCTTATAATTCAAAGCCTGGGCTGCTGGCATTGCTCTGTAAGCTGCAAGCGCCTCTCCAGTTAATGAGGCTGCCAGCCTTACTGCCCACTGGGTCTCTGGCCATGCTAATGCTTGTGCCACTCTTTCAAAAGACTCTAGAAAATCATCAACATTATCATCTGGAGTTAGCTTCCCAAAACTAAATGCCCCAATTCCTTGATTGAGTCCCACACTGTCCACATGTGGTGTACCAGTATTTACTGCTGGTCTTGCATCTGTTCCACTTTGGCTCTGCAGCTTAACTAGGGCTTGCACCAGATCAAGCACTGGCTTCTGCTGGTCCATTAAGGCTTTCATAGCAGTGTCCTGTGCCTGCTGCGATAGCTCCTGTTGCCTGCTAAACTGGGCTGCCATCCACTGAGGTAGTTCCTTTGGATCCATCTTGATCCCTGCAAGAAACAAAGAAAAAAAACAAAGTGCACCACCTTCCAAACAGGTGTTTTGTTTTTTTTTCTACTTTTTTTTTTTTTCAATTATCCCTGTGCCTTACTCCCATCCACCACTAGACATGCCCAGGTACTTATTACCTTGTGTCAGTGATGAATCCAGCTCTGCACAGGGTCTTTTCCTCCTGGGATAGCCACCTGGAACATCCACTTCTCCTCCAAAGTGCAGTTGAAGGAAAATCTTTTTTTTCCAGCTTTAAACTTGAACTTTAGTTGTAATCCTCAGCAAGTAAATCCCTTTTGTGCAAAAGCAATCTGAAAAACTACGCCATTTGTCAGACGGCTGCCTGGGTGAGAATCTTCACAGTCTTGGCAAGTGCATATATCTATATGATTTGCAAGGGATTGTGGGCAATGTAGTTCATTCACACCAGACACAGCTGCTCACAATAATTTAGTTGTGCTCAAGTGATAAAGCCAATAAGATATTTATTTATGGGGTTATTTCTCCCAACACAGATATGCTTGGTAGCACATAAATCAGGTGCTTTCAGTGTTAAACTTGAAAAAAAAGACAAAATCAGGAAAACAACCTTTAAACTTGTCAGGCAAGCAAAGCAAAAAGAAATAAGACCTGGTTGGTACAAACTGGTCTTTTCTGTAGGCATTAGCTAATGTTTTCTTAGCATATATCAAACAACAAACCAAAAGCCACAAAGAAAGAAAAAAACTGTTCTTTTCAGGTTAACTTCTGATAACTTCCCACATAGATTCAGAAGTGATTCTCTCCTAGCTCACAAGCAATTAGGTAAGGCTCAATTGCTAGCAGTTATCCAGCTGAAACCCCTTAGCTGGCTTGCTTTCTACAGAGTGGCTAGAAAAACCTACACAGGAGCTTTTCTGAGTAGATTAAAGAACAAGTTTGTATTTCTTTGTGATGGTTGCTGTACTTTATAACAGAAAATCACCAAAGGAGTTTAGACAGAGAGCAGTCCATGTAAACAGATTCTTCATCTGCTATCATTCACTCTTCTTCAACAAGCATGGGTTCAATATCATGGATTGGCACAGATGAATCTCCTAATGTAGCACTTTCAGGAGAATACTTGTTTCCCTGCTGTCTTTCAAGGTTATAGCTAGGGCATAGATCAGTGTTCATACCTGAGCTTCCATTGCTGTTAGAGTTCCTCTCTATATAGCCTGGCCAATATGTAGTCCAGTTCTTATGTCCAGCCTTCCAATCCAGATCCCTGGACACTGGATCTCTCTTCACATACCTTCTGGCACGGGTCTTAGGGTCCCTTCCATGTGTAGCCGTCTCTCTCACAGGTACCGTCTGGAGATTCCTAGCTCTGCAGCACCATTCCTCTGGCTTTCCCAAGTCCAATGGTGTATGCTGGCCCTTGGAATGCCTCCCAGTATACGTACTGTTCTGGACTCTTCTAGACCTCTTAAAGGCTTTTCTCCTCTTTCTTCCAAAGGGTTTCTTTTCCTCTCTGTCCGTCCGGTTTGGCTTCTGCTTCTGATGATCCTCCTGATTATGAAGATGATCAAGCTCAAGCTGATTCTCAGGATACTTCTCTGTAGAATAAACTCTACCTTTATTCTGCCTAGATGAGTGCTCCCCCCTAATACAGCGCAGCTGTGCTGAATCAGGCCCTGCCCTTTGAGATGAGTGCTTAGGGATTACCTCATAGCCCTCCTGATTGAACACACGTTTTCCCACTTCAGCTCCTCTAATGGCTGTTGGAAACCTGGTGCATTCTGGGACTGGTAGTCTTTTATGGGAAAATTCTGTTTTTTTATTTCTACCAGAACTGACAGGTTGCTTGTTCAGAGTCACTTCACCTTTTCTATAGCTCCTTCCTGAGCTATGATAAGCTTCCTTATCACAAGCTCTATCGGCGTACCAAGCAATGCCTGCCGCTTTGGCAGCTGAGTATGAGGAGATCAAAAGAGCAGTGCGGGACAGGCTAGGCCTGACACCGGCTGTATACAGAAGAATGCTCAGGTCCACTAAATTACAGACAGGTGAAACACCGAAAGCACTGTGCCATAGGGTGCGCAGTTTAGTTTTAAAGTGGTTGGAACCTGAGGGTAAAACTGTGGATAGCCTGATTGACATGATTGTACTGGAACAGTATTGTGAGGCAGTTCCATTGGAGGTAAAAACCTTTTTAACCTTACAAGACTGCACAACCTCCATAAAGGCAGCGCAATTGACAGAACGGTTTCTTGAAGCTGAGATGGCCAAAAAGACACCAGGAAGCGCTGAGTGGAGGCTGGGGTTAACCAGTCCTGTAAAGTTAAAGGAAGGGCCTCAAATGGACATGCGATGCATACAGGAATGTTTACCTAAGAGAAATGATAAAAGTGTTTTTGTGAAATGCTTTAAGTGCGGAAAGATAGGGTATGAGAAGAAGGATTGCCTAGACCGCACAGCCCTAATAACGAAAGGTAATGAGCGTGTACAGCAGGGATTCCGCATCGAGGTGGAGGTGCAAGGAGTCCCCGCCATAGCCTTACTAGACTCGGGGGCCGATCAAAGTATGGTCTCCCGTAAGTTTTGGGAAATCATAAAGGCCCGAAATGATTTTCCCCCAAGTCAGCAAGATGGCAAAGCTAGCATAAAATGTGTGCATGGAGCGACAAGCCAATATTCCCTTCACAGGATAAAAGTTAAGGGTTTATGAACCCAGAGAGAAATCCGGGTAGCAGTAATCCCCAAGTTACCATATGATGTCGTATTAGGTAGGGATTGGCCTCCTTTTTACCGAGGGATTGGGGAAGATACACACATAAGGGGAGGAATGGTGTCCACCCGGGCTCAAGCAAAGGCTGTAGAAGTACAGGGTGAGCCTCCCGAAGAGAATCCTGTTCATACAGGGGCAGAGGAAGAGCCTTTAGGGGAGGAAGATAGGGTTCAGGAAGAGGGCCTAAGTGAACTTCCCCATCATAAGGAGTTAATAGGCACTCCCTCTAAAGAAGAAAGAAAAATTAACGGCGAAAAACGCCAGGAAAGACACCACCGGGCTCAGGTGAGAGCTGGACTAGCGGATGGGCAGGGTTTACCCTGGGTACCCAGTGACTTAGTAAAGAAATTCCCATCCTTTCCAGGAGAACAAAAGGCGGACCCAGTGCTAAGGCATGCCTTTGAGTTTGCCCAGACAGGTAGGGATGTGCTCCCCAGGTTCCTGATAGAAGAGGACATTTTATACAGGGAGAGCAGCAACCCCCATACCGGCGCCATTAGGAAGCAGCTAGTGGTCCCCACTACCTTTAAGGCCGTAGTGTTAAGATTGGCCCATGACCACCCCGTTGGGGGACATAAGGGAATTCAGGGCACTCTTGACCAGATCCTGGAGCGTTTCTATTGGCCGGGGGTCTTTAGAGAAACAAAACAGTTCTGCGAAGCGTGTCCTTCGTGTCAGCGAGTAAGTGCTGTCAAGCCGGTAGGAGTTCCCCTAGTCCAGACACTGACAATAACGGAGCCAGTTCGCTGGATGGCAATGGACATTGTGGGTCCACTCATAAAACCCCCCAGAGGATTTCAGTATATCCTCGTAGTAATGGATTGCGCCACTAGATTCCCTTGGGCGATACCTTTAAGGAGCATATCAGCCAGGTTCATAGCTGCAGAATTGGTTAAACTGTTCTGCGAGGTAGGGTTCCCAAGGGAGATGCTGACCGATAGGGGGAGCAATTTTGTTTCCAGATACCTAGCTCAGGTATGGGATGCTTTCGGCATCCATCATATAAAAACCTCCGCATACCATCCACAGACCAATGGTCTGGTCGAGCGGTTCAACCAGACCCTTAAACAGCTCTTAAGAAGAGCGTTGGATGGACAGATGGCTGACTGGGATGTTATGCTCCCATTTGCCCTGTATGCCAGTAGGGAGCGTATCCAAGCTTCACTGGGGGCATCCCCTTACGAGCTAATGTTCGGGCGAGCGCCACGGGGAGTCCTAGATATTCTAAGGGACCAGTGGGTCGAGCCAGAAGGGGAGGAAATGGGGGTTCCCCAATTTCTATGTGGGCTCCGGAGTCGCCTAGAGAGGGCTTCGCGAGTTGCCGAAGGGCATTTGCAAGGCAGTCAGCTAAGCCAGAAGAAATACTATGATAGAGGCAAGAAGGCACGGCAATTGGCCATTGGTGATAGAGTGGTAGTGATGGTCGCTGACCCTGGGCCAAAGTTCGAGGCCCAGTGGAAGGGTCCTTATACAGTGGTGGAGCGTAAAGGTCCAGTGACATATGTGGTAGAGAACGACAGGGGCCGTCGTCAAACCTACCATATAAATATATTGAAACCCTGGCAGGAGAGAACGGCCGCAGCTAGCCGCTCTTGGATAAAAGGCAAGGATAGAGCAATGGGGGCCGGCCGGAACGAATCCTGGCGAGGGAATACAGTAGTACACAGCGGGTCTGGCAGGAAGGGGACGATTCTTGCGGAGATTCCGGGCTGTGAGAATGATAATTCCCCATCCCGGAATATCTTAAGGGGGGGGATATGTGATACAGTAGACTATAGAGAGCCTGTAGGGGCTAGTAAAAAGGAAGAGCTTACCTTAAACTTGGCTGGACGTGAAGACTCAGCATGTGTGAAGACAGCTGAGCAGCCAGTGCCGTCAGCACAAGTAAAGCAGAAAGGGTTTAAAATGAAGTTTCCCTTCTCTAGTAATGACGCAGGTAGAATTAGAGAAACTCATCAGGAGCACCTGTCCTCAGAGTCTGACGTAACATGCAGAGAGGAGAGGTATATAAGTTCCTGGTCTGAACCAGGAAGGGGTCAGAAGGAGCAGAGTGGCCAGAAGGAGCAGAGAGGTCAGAGAAGGCAGAGCAGTAGAGCAGCTGGTCTCTGGAACGACAGTCCCAGGAAGGATTTCCACACAAACAGGAAGTGGGGCAGAGTCTCTGGGGGATTGCATGAGCCAGGGAGGAACCTAGCTCAAGCTGAAGGAACTGTGCCAGGGGAGAGGAAGCTCAAAGCTGATTTCAAAGCCTGCAGTAAGGTAACAAGTTTGAAACCTTATCTGTATAGAGAAGAGGCTAGAAGTTTTAATGAGCACAACCCTGAGCAGTCTTATAACTCAGACAGATACTCAGACTTCCTACTAAGAAAGCCAAGAGAGGCAAACCAGAAAGAGACATTACCTGTACCAGATTTCTGTAACCCGGGCTGGAATAAACACCTTGGAAGGAAAGGGGTTTACCAGCCACAAGAGAACAAGCCATGCTCCAGCACATGTAAGGAATGTGACACAGAGAGTATTGGGAGTGGTCCAGGCTTAATGCAGTGGGAGAGTGATAACATTTGCACAGACCCTGAGCCAATGGACTGTACGATTTGTCTATCAGATGATATAACATCTTTGTGTTGAACTTCAGCCAATGTGACCTTGTGAGAGAAACAAGGAAAGAAGAAAAGATGTTCTAGCTGTTTTCGTTTAAGTTGCTGTTTTGTTCTGTGTGTTTTTGCAAGGAATATTATCTGTCCGGGAAAGGGAATAAAACCCTAATTTTGCTTTAACCACTTGACTGACTGACTCTGTTCAAAGGAGAGCACCAGTTAGTAAAAACCACAATACCCTAGGCAGTGGCCTATTGGGTCTACGGAGGCTCTACCCAGGGTCGCCGTGACAAAATACATACTCCAAACATATTACACCACGCATCTGAGTATCTGAAATGGTAGGTCAGGACTTGCTAGTCTCGGAACATAATTGTTCCCCTTCTGAAATACCCTGGCCAGGCTTCCAATTACCCTGTTCTACGGACATTAAATTCAGGGACATCCACATTTGTGAAATGCTCTACACCTGTGCATGTATCTGGCCTTGCTACTATCTGTGTGGGGCCTCTTTCCAGAATCAGTTACTGGAACATTCATTTTTCGGGGTGAGACAGAGCAATTTCAGAAGGCAGATATGTGTCTCCCTTCACTACAGCTACATCCTTGGATTTTTGGATGTTCTCTTGACGTCCCAGATTCTTCTTTGATGTCCCTTCTAAAATGCAACTTTAAAGCTTTTGTCCCATAATGTGTCTGTGGAGGGAAAAGACTTATTAAATTAATCCCATGGCGAAAAATGATGACCGATAATTGTTCATATCAATAAAGAAGACAACTTATAGTAGACATGTGAAAGTGTATTTAATCATCAATGTGTTCCACCTGGGGGAATTCTGTGCATGGTATTTTAAAATTCTGCATGTTTTATTAGTACATTTTTGCGCAGAATTCCCCCATCATAAAACCAAACTCCTCTAGACCAGAAATTCCCACTGCCTTTTCCCTCTTCAGCTCTCTTGCTCCAATCACAGCTCTCTCCCCAAAACCCAAGCTTTTCCTGTCCCCCATCTTCTCTATCCGTCTAATTTCTAGGAAGATCCCTACTGACTGCTGTCAGTTCCTAAGGTCTACTTGTCATATGCATACCCCCACCTTACTTCATTTTTCCTCATGCACCTATCTTTATCTCTCCTTTCTGTCCAGGCATACACCCATCTCCAGCTCTCAGTTACCCTTCCCCAGATTCACCGTCAGTCTTTCTCCAGCCCCCAGTCACCTCCCAACTCGCCATCAATCTTCTCCAGTCCTCCTGACTCCCCATCAGTCCTCTCCAGTTCCCAGTAAACCCCCCTACTCATCAGACCATCTCCAGCCCCCAGCCTCTCACTTCCTCTGCCTGATCAAGGCATTTTAAACACAGCTGCAGGAGCATTTCCCTTCGCTCCCATGGCTGTGCTACACTTCCGATTCTGGCATCACTACATTTTAAAAAGGTAAACAGAAGTGCTTGCTAAGGACAGGAAGTGCTTATGTTGACTTTCTTAAAACAGCGATGCTGGCATCAGAAGTATAGCACAGCCATGAGAGCATAGGGAAACACTCCCTCAGTTGTGCTGCAGCAAACAGTGAGGCAGGCTGAGGCGTTCTTAAAGCTTGTGCGCTCCAAACCTGCCTTACTGCTCATTGATGCTGGTGCCTGTGCAGGATTCTGCTCAAATTCTGTGCTATGCAATTGTGCAGAATTCCTTCAGAAGTAATGTGCGTACTTGCAAACTTAGTCAGTGCTTTACCCAGACCATGCCCCCAGCTATCTTTATTCTTGCATCTTTGCCCCGTAGCATGATTGTTGTTGTTAAGTGCCGTTGAGTCGGTGTTGACTTATGGCAACCCTCTGGATAGTTGTCCTAAATTGTGTTCGGTCTTTAGTCAGGTGGCTCTTTGCTGACAGACTGGTACCCGTAGCTGCTGTTATTGTATCAATCCATCTCATTGCTGGCCTTCCTCTTTTGCATTGACCTTCTATCTTGCCAATCATGATGTCTTTCTCTAATGATCTCTCTTCGCATCATGTGTCCTGTAATGGGGAAAAGATATCCTGTGATAGAAAAACAGAGGAACCTATGAGCAATAGGGCTGTTTCTAGCAGGAAGGAAGATATCAGGACACCCAGTTGCCAAGAGCAACACAAACATTCCCAGCCACGAGGGAAAGAACCCCGCACAGCTGATAAGCAATCCCCAGCTCATAGCTCTAATAGCTTTCACCTGGGAGGGGGAAGGGCTGGATTAGAGCCTCAGCAAACGTATAAGGGACGTTCACTAGAGTTAGTGAGCAGCAGTGGCAGTAGGAGGAGCAGGAGCTTTGGCTTTGGTAGCTCCAGAGAAAGCAGCTCAGAGAATTCAGAGAAGCCAGCAACAGGAAGCAGGAAAGACGTGGTGAATCAGAACCAGCTGGAGTCTGTGTGCAAGCTGAGGTCTGAATCTGGAAAGCAACGTCTGCCCTGGGCTGGTAGGAAAACTTACGTGTGTGACTCTGATTCTGAATGGGAAAGAGAAAGGCAGCTAACAGCTAATAGAGTTAATTGGAGGAGAAAGGCACAGAAACCTTTTAACCAAACCTCAAAACCTATTCCTTATGGTGAAGGCATTCACAAGGAGAAAGTACCAGTCAGGATAACTGGAAAGTATTTGCAAGCTTCAAGAAAGGGAGAATATACGGTGCCAGACATTTGTATGTTGGAAGAGGGTGCTGAGCAGCCTGAACGTAGAGAAAAGCCTCTAAGGTTTAAACCCCTTCTAAAAGGAGCAGTGCACAGACTTTCTCTTGCCTCAAACCCTGAAGGTAGGCCAATTAGCCAATGTAAAGCTGGATACAAGACTTTCTCACGTAGGAGTTATAAGGGACATAACTCTCATTACAATTATATGCCAAGATATGGTGATACAGACCCTTACCTGCTAGAGGAGATAGTAGGGAGGTCACGGGAGCTGGCAGAGGAGAATAATCTGCCAACACTCTATAGGCAGCAGCAGAGTGGTACAGATGATAGTCAGATTGAATCAATGATAATTGATCCACCAGAAACAGAATTATCTGACAATCAGATGGACTGTTCATTGGCTGTATTAAGTGATGTGGTTTCACTGTGCTGAAGAGATACAGTTGTGGAAATAATTTAACTGCCTGTTTAAAAGTACAAGACTTTACTTTATCCTATCCTTTTTGCCAGAGTGTATGGCTTATGTTTCTTTATTACCTGTGTTTGGAATCCGTCCCCGGGAGGGGAAATAAAACCCTGTCTTGACCTTAACCATTCGTGCCTCAACTACCTTATTGCAAAGGAGCCCAACTACAACCTTTCAATAAAAGGTCCCCCTGCAGCCCAACCAGTATGCTAACGCTACAGGCGGCCCAGGGTGTGACAGGAAGATGGCGTAGTATTTCGGATTTTTTAAAAAAGAAAAAAACACAGTAAAAAGGACAGTACCAAGGATAAGGATTACCTGAAAATCAGGAGAAGTTTGGCTATCCTGTGGAAAGGAGAGAAACCGGACCGGACTACAGATCCAGACCTGACTTGGAGTCACCCAGGAGATCTTTCTCAAGGCGAGATCCTGCTCTGTGCTCAGGTATAAGTGAGGGGGCACGGGTGAAAAAGGATCTGTGAGGAAGTATCCATTTCTGTGCTAATAGTGGGAGGCATAGAATTTCTGTTGGTACCGCACTTGGTGGGCTTTTGTTGTTTTTGTCTTTGCAGATACAGCAAACCTGATGGATCCCCAGGACGTAAAAAGCTGGATGGAGGCCCAGTGGAGGACCCAGAGTGAGCTGGCCCAAGGGATCCAGGAGAGAACTGTAGCAGCCATGAATGCTCAGCAGCAGCCATTGTTGGAACTACTGGGAGCTCTGCTGAGGAAAAATATGGACAAAGAAGAGACTAGTCCCTCAGTACAAGTGGGGGTAGGACTCAATAATTGTGGTGCCTTAGCACTGGGACAATTTAAAGATAATGAGAATTTTGATGATTTTGCTGATGCGTTTGAGAAAATAGCAGAATCAGCTAAATGGCCAGCTGACCAGTGGGCTGTCCGCTTTGCTATGACTCTGTCAGGGGAGGCATTAGCAGCGTACAAAGCATTGCCCGCTGATCAGGCATCCAATTACCTGAATGTAAGAAATGCCGTAAAGAGACAGGCTAGGTTTAACGCCCAGGTACTACAAGCATTTGTTCAGGGAGGCTAGGCTTAGGCCTATGGAAACACCGAAAGCACTGTTTCAGCGTCTAAAAGGTCTAGCGCTGAAATGGCTCACTCCTGAGAGGAGAACAATAGAGTCGGTGATAGATACTATAATTATGGAGCAGTTCCTTGAGGCTGTACCGCCTGAGGTAAAAGCATTTATAGTGCTCCAAAAATGCAGTTCCACTGAGGAAGCGGCTGAACTCTCAGAAAGATACTTTGAGGCAGAGTTAGCCGGAACCTCAAAGGAAAAGGTATTAAAAGCAGCTGGCATTGGTAAGCTATGGGGCTTAGAAAAAACCTCTAGGAGAGAAATGTGTGACCAAATTGTAAACAAATTTCTTAGGAGAAAATGTTATAATTGTGGTCAGCTAGGACACATACCTAAGGATTGCACCATACACACTGCCTTGATGTCAGGGAAGGAAACACCCCTAGAGGAGGGATTTCTACTGAAGGTCTGTATAGAAGGGGTGGAAGCTCTGGCCCTGCTGGACTCCGGCGCAGACCAGAGTATGGTCTCCCAGAAGTTATGGAAGACCATCTCTGACCGTGACCAATCCGCCCGGAGCCAAGCAGATGGCAGAGTAAAAGTAAGGTGCGTACACGGCGCAGCTTCATATTACCCTCTGTATGAAGTGTCCATACAGGGGCTAGGCTCTAATGAGAATATGCAGGTTGCAGTAGTACCAAAACTCCCTTATGATATAGTTCTAGGGCGTGACTGGCCTCCATTTGTTAGGGAAATGGAGAAGGGCCTTAAAGAAAAACCAGACCCAGCCTTTGAAGAAACCCCAGGAATGGGTACTGTGCAGTCCGAGGTCCCTAAGATAGAAGCCATGGCTAGCAAAATGCCAAGTCCCTTATTTGGGAGACCCCATAAGGGTAATGTCCCGTCCCAGCCACAGGTACGTGAAAGGTCTTTACCGCCGAAAAAGTTTGTTTTACAGTTCACTAAGACATCTCCTCAGGCCCAAAGTCCACAGAGGGCTTCTGAAGCCTCCGCAGGCTATGACCTGTTCAGTGTAGAAAATGTAGTAGTTCCAAAGGGGGGGAGAACATTAGTTGATACCGGCTTGCAAATACAAACTCCTGAAGGGTGTTATGGGAGAATAGCACCACGGTCAGGGTTGGTGGTTAAGCACTTTTTAGATGTGGGAGCCGGGGTAATAGACCCCGACTATCGGGGCCCACTCAAAGTCCTACTTTTCAACTTTAGCAAAGAAGACTATGAAGTAAAGGCAGGCGATAGGATCGCCCAACTAATCTGCGAGCGGGTAGGCTTTCCAGAGGTAGTAGAGGTACCCTCGCTGACTTCCACAAGTCGGGGAGCGAGTGGTTTTGGCTCGACTGGAAAACGGGAAGTAAAAAGCCTGACAGCTTTGGCTGATGAAAAAAGAGAAGAAGACCTAGGCCCGCAACCCGCTGATTGGAGGGAACATCCGAAGCCCATAATTGCCGCGGATTTGTCCCTGCAACAAAAAAAAGAGTTAGCGGTGGTGTTAGGAAAGTTCTCAGACGTCTTGACGACGGTGCCCGGCGATTCAAATGTCGTGGCACATGAGATTATTACAACACCGGGGAAAGTAGTGAGACAGAGGCCGTATAGGTTACCAGAGGCCAAGAAAACTGAAGTTATTTCCCAAGTAAAGGAAATGGTGGAGATGGGAATAGCGGAGGAGTTCAGAAGCCCCTGGTCGAGTCCCATTGTCTTAGTCCCAAAACCCGACGGTACCCTCCGTTTTTGTATCGATTTCAGACAAGTCAATAACATTTCTCAATTCGATGCGTACCCGATGCCCAGAATTGATGACTTGCTGGATCGGTTGGGCCAAGCACAATATTTAACCACGCTCGACTTAACCAAAGGGTACTGGCAGGTACCACTAACTAGGGATTCGAAACCCAAGACGGCGTTCAGCACGCCAGTGGGTCTATACCAGTTCCGCCGTATGCCGTTTGGCTTACACGGTGCAGCGGCTACGTGCCAACGACTGGTAGACCACGTGTTAAGACCTCACCAAGACTACGCGTTAGCCTATATGGATGACATTGTCATCTATAGCCGCACGTGGAGGGAACACTTATCCAGGGTAGAGGCAGTTTTGGGGGCCATACGAAAAGCCGGGTTAACCCTAAACCCGGGAAAATGTCTGCCAGTAAAGAGGCCAGATATTTAGGACATGTGGTGGGGAACGGTTTAGTAAAGCCTATGGCGAACAAAATTGATAGCGTTCGGAATTTCCCCAGACCATCAGACAAAAAACAGGTGCGTAGCTTTTTAGGCCTCATCGGTTACTACCGCAGGTTTATTCCCAAATTCGCGGAAGAAAGCGCTATATTCACCGAAATGCTTAAAAAGAATGCACCCAATTCGGTGAAATGGTCCCCAGAAGCGGAAAAAGCTTTTATATCTCTTAAAGAGAAGCTTTGTAAAGCTCCGGTCCTGAAAGGGGTTGACTTTACATTGCCCTTTATAGTCCAGACGGACGCCTCAGAGACCGGGTTGGGGGCGGTTATGTCCCAAAGGTTTGATGGGATAGAGCATCCGGTCACCTATCTTAGTCGAAAATTATCCAGTGCAGAAAGAAAGTATTCCACAGTCGAACGAGAATGCTTAGCCATTAAATGGGCTGTGGAGGCATTGAGGTTCTACCTCACCGGCCGTAGATTCCTCCTGGTCACAGACCATGCTCCACTAAAATGGCTCAGTCAAATGAAAAATAACAATGCTCGTTTGACAAGATGGCATTTAGCACTGCAAGCCTTCAGTTTCGACGTAAGCATAGGCCAGGACGACTACATGGCAACGCAGATGCATTAAGCAGGATTACAGGCTGGCAGACTCAGGGAGCCGTAGCCTGTAATATCTTAAGAGGGGGGATATGTAATGGGAAAAAGATATCCTGTGATAGAAAAACAGAGGAACCTATGAGCAATAGGGCTGTTTCTAGCAGGAAGGAAGATATCAGGACACCCAGTTGCCAAGAGCAACACAAACATTCCCAGCTACGAGGGAAAGAACCCCGCACAGCTGATAAGCAATCCCCAGCTCATAGCTCTAATAGCTTTCACCTGGGAGGGGGAAGGGCTGGATTAGAGCCTCAGCAAACGTATAAGGGACGTTCACTAGAGTTAGTGAGCAGCAGTGGCAGTAGGAGGAGCAGGAGCTTTGGCTTTGGTAGCTCCAGAGAAAGCAGCTCAGAGAATTCAGAGAAGCCAGCAACAGGAAGCAGGAAACACGTGGTGAATCAGAACCAGCTGGAGTCTGTGTGCAAGCTGAGATCTGAATCTGGAAAGCAACGTCTGCCCTGGGCTGGTAGGAAAACTTACGTGTGTGACTCTGATTCTGAATGGGAAAGAGAAAGGCAGCTAACAGCTAATAGAGTTAATTGGAGGAGAAAGGCACAGAAACCTTTTAACCAAACCTCAAAACCTATTCCTTATGGTGAAGGCATTCACAAGGAGAAAGTACCAGTCAGGATAACTGGAAAGTATTTGCAAGCTTCAAGAAAGGGAGAATATACGGTGCCAGACATTTGTATGTTGGAAGAGGGTGCTGAGCAGCCTGAACGTAGAGAAAAGCCTCTAAGGTTTAAACCCCTTCTAAAATGAGCAGTGCACAGACTTTCTCTTGCCTCAAACCCTGAAGGTAGGCCAATTAGCCAATGTAAAGCTGGATACAAGACTTTCTCACGTAGGAGTTATAAGGGACATAACTCTCATTACAATTATATGCCAAGATATGGTGATACAGACCCTTACCTGCTAGAGGAGATAGTAGGGAGGTCACGGGAGCTGGCAGAGGAGAATAATCTGCCAACACTCTATAGGCAGCAGCAGAGTGGTACAGATGATAGTCAGATTGAATCAATGATAATTGATCCACCAGAAACAGAATTATCTGACAATCAGATGGACTGTTCATTGGCTGTATTAAGTGATGTGGTTTCACTGTGCTGAAGAGATACAGTTGTGGAAATAATTTAACTGCCTGTTTAAAAGTACAAGACTTTACTTTATCCTATCCTTTTTGCCAGAGTGTATGGCTTATGTTTCTTTATTACCTGTGTTTGGAATCCGTCCCCGGGTGGGGAAATAAAACCCTGTCTTGACCTTAACCATTCGTGCCTCAACTACCTTATTGCAAAGGAGCCCAACTACAACCTTTCAATAAAAGGTCCCCCTGCAGCCCAACCAGTACGCTAACGCTACAGGTGGCCCAGGGTGTGACAGTCCAAAGTATGATAGTCGAAGTCTTGTCATCTGAGCTTCTAAAGAAAGCTTAGGTTTGATCTCCTCTAGTACCAACTGGTTTGTTTTTCGGACAGTCCATGGTATACGCAGTATTCACCGCCAGCACCATAATTCAAAGGCATCAATTTTCTTCCTATCTTTTTCACTGTCCAGCTTTTGCATCCATATGATGTTATTGAAAATACCATGGCTTAAACGAGTCAAATAGCTAAAACAGAATAAGCCCTATTTATACTCAATATAGTCAATCAATCTCTCCTCCAGGGAGCAATGCCCAACAAACTCAAGCTTTCCACCATTTGCCCTATACTCAAGAACAGATCCCTTAACAAAGAGGACCCTACCTCATATAGGCCAATTGCCAGCATCCCATTTCTAGCGAAAATCATCGAAAAAAAAAGTTCAAAGTCAACTTCCAGATTTCATTGACCTAAATGCACCCCTTGATGAACATCACTATGGTTTTTGCCAATTCCATGGCGTTGAAACCCTGCTCCTGGTTTTATTCGACTCCCTCATTTGTGGTCTGGACAATGACAATCAAGGCTTTGTTCTGATCTTTATAGACACTGCATCTGCGTTCAACAATATGGACATAATATCCTCCTAGCAAGATTAGCCCAATTAGGTATAGCTGGAACAACCCTCAAATGGTTCAAATCATACATTACTAACCAATCTCTATATGTAAAAATCGATCAAGAATCATCCACCACCTTACCCCAAAACAGGGAATCCCTCATTCCCTCAAGGCTCGTCATTATCTGATCTCCTGTTCAATCTATACCTTCAACCAATTTGTGCAATCTTCAAAAAACACAAGATACAATACCACATTTATGCCGATGATATTATGTTGTACCCATCAGTAAACGTAACAAACACCACTTACTGGAACCTCACTGATTTCATACACGAAGCAGAATCCTGGCTCAATGCAAACAACCTTCACATCAACTTAAAAAAAATGGAAATACTGTTCACTACCAGAAATCAAAGCTTCACCCCTCCTAGCAATCAACTTACCCAGCACTCCCATTCCAGTAAAACAAGAGGTAAAATACCTAGGAATCATCTTAGACAGCTCCCTCAGTATGTCATCCGAAATAAAACAAACAGCCAGAACCATATTCTTCAAACTTAAAAACTATTCAGCACCTCAGACCTCTCCTAGAAACCCATGATTTCAGAAACGTAGTCCAAGCCCTAATCACCCCCCCCCCCCCCCCAAATCTGGACTACTGTAATAGTTTGCTACAAGGGCTACCTAAAAAGAATCTACACATACTACAAATAGCCCAAAACATAACCACCAGAATTATATTCAA
Source organism: Ichthyophis bannanicus (assembly GCA_033557465.1). NCBI lineage: Eukaryota > Metazoa > Chordata > Amphibia > Gymnophiona > Ichthyophiidae > Ichthyophis > Ichthyophis bannanicus. The sequence goes on along the minus strand of CM066047.1, from coordinate 51,861,721 downwards.
GGCACGCCTAACAGATCACATCACCCCCATACTTTATAACTTACACTAGCTCCCGATAGCAAGCAGAATAAAATACAAAACAATAGTTACCACATTCAAGTTAATAACATCTCCCCCTCCTACCTTACATTAAGGATACACGCTAAAACTGATATTAGGAGCAGAAGAAAAACCAACCCAAACCTCCTCTCAATACCTTCATCTTTCCGCAAGACCAAACAAACCACCAGCAACAGGGCCTTTACATACACAGCACCCACATTATGGAACTCCCTCCCAGACCCCCTCAGATCAATCAAGGACCTTCAGACTTTTTGAAAAGAACTAAAAACACTACTCTTCTCCAAGTACTATAATAACACTTCCCACAGCAATACTAGGACACGTTTTTCCCCTCCCAGCTCCCCTTAATAGGACCATCTCCCACCCCCCCCCCCCCATGCAACTATGCACCCATTATGAGTACACCCTCTGTAACGTGTACATATTGAAAGGTTATCGTATAAATAGTTAAATTATTACCACCTACCACTATGCTTTATGTTGAAAGCTGCTATGTAGTTAAATGTTTCACTGTTCACTACAATGTTCTCTGTAATTGTTTTTCAATGTAAATTGCCCCTGATCTTTGGAAGGGGCGGTATAGAAAAAACATTCAAATAAATAAATAAATTTAATATACTGCTCAAACATGAGTACCTAATGACACCACAGCCTGAATTTTAACATTGGTTGGAATTTTATAAGATACTATTAATGCACATAAACTGCTCATCATGCATTAATGACTTTATAAAATGACCAGTAACTGCAAATTTCAGTGACAAAACAACAGTTCACCAATCCAACACAATGACTGAAGAAATCACTATAGCACTATTTCTGTTCACTTATTAAACTGGTTTTTGAGCTTCTTGCATCTATATTTAGATTGTGATCCTACAAGTGAAAGGAGTGAATGGACGCTGTTAGCATCAGAAGAAAAATCAATCACACTCAGTGAAACATATATTGAAAAACAATGGCCATTATTGGGTGTTTTTTGAAGCAATTTGGGTGTTTTGAATCATTTTTGAGATGTTACTTTCTTAATAATGTTGAAGAACAAACATAGTAAGTGGGGGAAAAATGGAGGTTTTTTTTCATACCTATGAGGATCAGTCCTTATATCCAATTGAAAACCAAGGTTTCAATGTCATTTCCAGCCTCCTCGGCACCCGAGGGGGGTGCCCCCCTTGTCCGGCACACAGTGCTGTGATGCACACTGTGACGTAGGAGACTCTTATGAAGCAATGGAAACTGATAGTGATCCGGTGGAGAGAACCAGTACTGCAAGGGAATGCAGGATTTTCTCTTCTGAGAGAAAAAAACACAGAGCTAATCAGGAACCACACCTCACCTCAAGGCAGGAGAGAAGCCAAGTCCCTGATTGGGCACGCCCAAGCAGGAGGCGGGCAGTACAGTACTCAGCCAGCTTGTTAAGAACTGAGAAACAGAAACAGTTAGATGAGCACGAGCACCAGGAGCAAGAGGAAGAGGAGGAGTCAGGACACAAGCACCTGGATGAGGACGGGTCAGATGACCAGGAACAGGAACCGTTGGAGAGAGAACCACTAAGCAACTGTGATCCATGAAGGAGCAGACAGGACCTGGGAGACTCAGGGGCAGAGAAAGACTTCGGTTACCAGAAGAATTCAAAGGCACTGAGAGACCCAAGGCTACAGCTCAGGAGTTTAAAGGACCAAGCAGAACCTTGGAACAGGAGGCAGAGGGAGAAAGAATTACCCTGGAAGAAGCCCCAGCACAAGGTATCTGGTGGGTTTGGAACGGCTAGCAAGCTTAACAGTGGGAAGCCAGAAAGAGTGAACTTTAATTGTGAAAGACAGAACAAAGGCAGAAAGTTTGATAGTAATTGGTTAAGCCAAGAGAAGCCTGACTGTTTGTTTTCCTTTTAACACTCTGAGAGACTCTCCAAGCACAGCTGAAGCGTTTTACCCTGCACTTTCATTTGGAGATAGGTGGGGGAAGGGAAATGCTTACACGCTGAACTCTTGTCCAATTAAAAGCACTGATAATTGCCAAGAGATAAGAACATTAAACAAGCATTTACCTGAAGGAGGATATTCTCAGCCTAGCTCAGAAAATACACAGGCTGAATTACTTCTCACTGAATTCAGGGAGTTCCTTAAAAGTAGAGCAGTTTCTCCTCATGACGTAGCAAAGCCTATGAGCAGCTGTGAGGAAGAAATGCCCTTAATTTCTCTGCCGTCTACAGAGCAGGAAGTCCCGATGGACTGCTCTACATGTGTGATTCAAAAGGACATTTAAGTGATATGCTTGCCAATGTTTTATGAAAGAATATAACAAAGTTACCTCACTGATTGCTATGCAAAAGAAGCTTATGTGAAGAGAATAAGTGAAAGCATATTCAGTGCAATTCAGGAGCATTGCTGTTACCAGAGTTTTCTGTTACGTTACTGAAAGGAGGTCACATGACGACAACCTAATGTGATCAGTAATGGACATTTAACCAAGCAGAAAAAAACCTTGTTTAGTTAAGTTTCTCAGCCTTGTTTTGTGCTACATTATTTCATTTACGTCTGCTGCATTTGAACTCCGGAGCGGGAGAAATAAACCTCACAAAATAAATTTTCTTTGCCTTGCCTTACTACTTGAGCACCTACACAACTACAACCTTAACTCTCAAGGGCATTCAAGGCCAGCCCCTCCCTTAACCCTCAAGGTCCAGGGAGTGGGTGGGTGGCAACACACACCCTTGCCGTGATGTTCGAGACTTTAGCCAGGAGAAAAGAGCAATCAGCCTGGAGCGGAGACAGCGCAGCAAGCCAGCTGTATGGTAAGTTTTCTGCGCTGCCTCCATGGACCTGGCAGGGGTGCACCCCACTCCTGTCTGGTACCCAGCTGCCCTAGCCTTGATATGCCACTGCAAGGTTTCAATGGTGTAAGAATTAAAAGGTTTTACACAAATAGGACATAATCTGAGGTCTTTTTCCTCCTATATATAGTAGTAAATAGCGATTTTGAATAAAATTACCTCCATTATGTCATGGTGACCTGTGTATAGTAATACATGTTTCAGAGACTTATTAACAATAAAGAATTAGTATTGCTACATAGGTCTTCTGAGCATTTCTTTTAGCTTCCTTCCATATTAAATGAGGGTATAATAACCACTAAAACAAGGCCCAGTGGCTTTTTTAATGCAGAGCTGTGCTGAGACTGCTTGTCTAGTTAATGGTAAAAGGTATTCTGCAACCTGTCACTAGCAGTATTGGTTGAATCTCACCATGCACATTACTCATGATGTTCTTAAACAGATAGAGACCAAAATTTCTTCCAGTTCTGTGTCCATGTTTACAGTTTATTAGTTGTTGGCCATGTTCACCGAAAAGATCAATCAATCATCCGTCTCTGGGTTGCATGTCTACCACCTTTACATGTGCAAATCATCTATCACCACAGAGTCCTTTCCTACCTATTTTCTAATTAGAGATGTGTTGTACTGCTAGTCTCTTTGTTAGGTTTAAATGTGCTTCTCTCATTATCTTTTTGAACACATTCTTGGAAAATGTTAGATTTGTTTGGGGGTTAACAGCGCTTTTCAATATGCGACACAAGATTTAAGAACACACGGCCCGATATCCTGCGGAGGCAGCTGTCGCTCGTGCGCCTAGGACCCGGATATTCAGTGGCCATTGGCATTGAAAATCGAGGTCAGCTGGATAGCGTTGAAGCTAACCAGACAGTGGCAATATTCAGCCGCTGCTCAGTTAGCTTTGGCTGCAAAGGTTAGGAGAACCTTTACTGTGGCTGTCTTTTGGCACAGGGGCATAACTGGGCACAGATGAACATTGCCACTGCCTAGTTATCTCTGGGTGCCGTCCCTGCTCTGCCCCCAGAATGCCCCGATGTTAGCTGGCTAGCATCAGGCATCTAATGGCGGCACTCACAGATATTCAGCAGCACTAATCGTGTTAGTGCCACTGAATATCCCGGTCAGCACAATTAACACGGTTAGCAGATTTGCTAATTGCGTTAATGGCTTTAAATATCAGGTCCAATACATCAGAATGAGCTTGTCAGAAATCCAGGACTGGCTCAAAATTTCACTCCTGGAACTGGGGCGTTATCATTAGGCGAACTAGGCAGTCACCTAGCACACCGGCCTTCTGGAGACAACCATTGCTGCCGCTGCCGTCCCTCACCAGGACATACAGTGGCAGCAATGCTTTTAAAATGGCATTGAAGCGCCTGAGTTACCTTTAGCTCTAGCACTGAGGTGCTGTTTGTGCTTCTGCCCCTTCCGATTCCGCTTCCTTTGGCATGGGGACAGAAGAAATGAGATTCACCTAGGACACTTCATGCCCTTGCACCTGCTCTGATTCTGCAGCGGGGCAGTGGAATGCCATTTTCATTGTGCGGAGCCAAGCTCCACCCCTAGGCCTGCCAAACTGCATGAGGCTGTGATCACCGCCTTCCCCTCCTGCCTGCCCGCAGGCATCAGATCTCCCACGGGTAGACAGGAGGGGAAGGGGAAGGTCGTGATCACAGCGCTCTTTTGCCTGTGGGGGGATGGGATCCCTGTGGCCAGCTTGCTGCCTGCTGGGTTGTGGCTTTCCTGTATTTCTGCCCACGGGAGGTCAGATCCCCACGGGCAGAAGTAGGGGAAGGCCGTGATTGTAACAGCTACTTCCTCTTCGTCTCTCCGGGCCAGTCCAGGAACCATAGGGTAGTCAACCTCCTCCAGCAGCTGAGGACTGAATTACAAAGTCTTGCTGACAGCCTAACCAGCTCCCTCTGGTGTCAGAGACTCCGTTTTTCAGTCCTCAGCAGCTGGATAGGACGTGACTGACAGGCTCCCTGAGAGAAGAAGAGGAATGAGCTATAGTTTGGAGTGGAAAAGTGTTGTATTTGATTCTGGTCTGCCCTAGCAGGGCTGATAGTCCAGAGGAGAGGGGAATTGACTAAAAGATAAGAAGGCTGGCGCTTGAGGCAGAGCCTGCCTCATGGAAGTGCTTTAGTCTTCCCCGAAGGGAATCAGAGGCTCTGGGAGCCCCAGAGTTCAGCCATCTGCCCTAAGTGCTTTACTTTCTTCACCCGCAAGCAGCGGGAGTGATGGAGTCTAGCCGATCGCGCCCTTCTCAAAGGTAGGAGATTGTCAGTAGTTGTGCGGCATCGCACTCATGTCAGCCGGCAGAGAGCTGTGCGGGGGCGTGGGATTGTTGTCTGCGGCAGGCGCATGCTGCCCGGAGAGGCAGCGTGCGCGCAATGCAGAAGTCAGCGGGGGCTGTCGGGGCCAGGTATTTGCCGGATTTGTTTTCGTACTGGAGTGGAGGAGTGGCCTGGTGGTTGGGGCAAGGTACTTCAGGCCGGAAGGTCGAGGGTTCAAATCCCACTAGAGGACAGCAACCTTGGGCCGGAAGGACTGGGGTTTCTAGTCCCACAGGTGCTCCTTGTGGTCTTGGGCAAGCCACTTAACCCTCCATAGCCCATGTTCCCTGTAAAATAGTTATCTCTAAGTTATAATGCCCTGTTCAATGTAATTTCAGTTTGTTCAATGTAAACCGCACTGATGCAGAATAGCGCGGTATATAAGAGAATGTAAATAAATAAATAAAATAGTTCAGTAGAGAGATGCTTCAGGGGTGTAATGGACTCCAACGCAGGGTTAGGTGAGGTCTCGGACTTGAATCGGGGTGCGGAGGAGAACGCGGGAATGGTAGCCATTTTGTCTGTGGCAGCCGTTTCTCCCGCGTGTCAGGGTAAACCCGAGAAAAGGAAGACTAAATCTAAAAGGCCTTCTCCAGAGGGGGTTAAAGCTCCAGTTCAGTTGCCTGCAGTGCATGGTGGCTTTGAATCTTTATTTTCCGTGGAGTTTATACTTGTCATGCATAAAACCTACTGTTTAAAGGTAGAGCAGAGTCTGAGCAATACGGAGTCCCCTACCGTGGTGGGTGCGCCACGTGGGGATCTCACGGTGGTGGATCCCGGAGAGGGTCCTTCTAGCAAGGATTTGCTTCATGAAGGGAGCTTCGATAGCTTCGGGCCACCGCTCGGGACAGAAGAGGGTGAAGTTCTCTCTGAAGGGGGCTTGGATGCATGGGCACTGGGTGAGTTAGAAGAGGGTGAGATAGTGCCTGGCGAGGACCCTAATGTGTTTCGTGTCTTTCGTAAAGAAGAGCTGGGTGCTCTTATTGTCCAGTCCCTGGGGGCTTTGAACATTGCCATTCCAGTAGTGCAGGAGGAACCACTTGAGGATCCTTTGCTCTAAGGGTTTAAGCCGGAGCAGCATTATTTTCCAGTTCATAGGGTGATTAAACAGATGATTGATTCGGAATGGGAGTGTCCAGAGGCATCCTTGAGAGGTAGCTGGGACATTGGGCGGCTTTACCCGGTTCCACAGGAGGAAAAGGAGTTGGCAGCGGTGACGAAGACCACGATCCCGGTGGAAAGCGGAGCTGCCTTAAAGGACCTGCAGGACCGTAAACTGGAGGCACTACTCAAGCAGGCCTTTGCAAATGCGAGTGTATGTCTCTAGAGCTTCTATTCACTGGCTTCAGGGTGAGTCGGTTTCGAATAAGGAGGAAGGCTCTTCATCGGATGGAGCAAGACTGGAGTCGTCAGCGGTGTATTTGGCGGACACTTTTTATGATCTAGTCAGGATTTCGGTGAAGTCCATGGCTTCGGTGATCGCCGCAAGGAGGTTTCTTTGGTTGTGGAATTGGACGGCGGATGCCTTATCTAAGGCTCGTCTCAGTAAACGCCCATATAAGGGCAAGCTGCTGTTTGAGGAAGCCTTAGAGAAGATTATGAAGGATCTGGGGGATTCCAAGGGAGGTCGGCTCCCGGAGGATCGCCCGAGAGGGGCCAGGCCCGCGGCATTAGCAAGAGGACAAGGAAGGGACTTTCGCAGGTTCCGTGGCTCTTGTTTTTCCCCGTATCAGAGAGGCCGCTTTGTAGCGCGGGGGCAGTCCTTTCGAGGGGCGCGATGTTTTGGCAGGGGGTATTTCAGCTCCCAGCAGAATGCCCCTAAGAAGCCGCAATGAAGGGTGGCCGGCTCAGGCAGAGCCTCCGGTGTGGGGACGGTTGCAGAGGTTTCACTCCGTCTGGGCCAACATAACCACAGACCAGTGGGTGCTGGAGATCATCCGCGAGGGTTATGCGCTGGAGTTCGCGCAGCCGTTGGGAGTCTTTTCTAATGTCTCATTGCGGGTCTCAAGCGAAGAGAAAAGCAGTGGGAGATACGCTTCAACGGTTGCTCCAGCTCCAAGCAGTGGTACTGGTCCCTCAAGGGCAACACGGTTTAGGTCGATACTCGATTTATTTTGTGGTCCCCAAAAAGGAAGATTCTTTTTGTCCCATTCTGGACCTTAAACACATGAATCGCTGTTTGAGGGTGCCGCATTTCCGCATGGAGACCCTGAGATCGGTAATTCAAGCGGTACAGCCAGGGGAATTTCTGTCCTCAATAGATTTAACAGAGGCCTATCTGCACATTCCGATAAGGCCGGATCATCAAAGGTTCTTGCGGTTTGCAGTGCCCATAGGTCATTATCAATTCCGGGTGTTGCCGTTTGGCCTGGCTACAGCTCCGCGTACTGTCACGAAGGTGATGGTAGTGGTTGCGGCAGCGTTGCGAAAGGAGGGTATTCGGGTGCACCCTTATCTGGATGATTGGTTGATTCGAGCAGGGTCTCGGGCGGAGTCGATCATGGCTACCAAGCGAGTGGTCAAGCTCCTGGAACAGCTCGGTTGGGTGGTAAACCAGTCCAAGAGTCAGTTACAGCCAGCAAGGCGGCTGGCTTATCTCTGGGCCTTGTTTGATACTGAGGTAGGGGCAGTGTTTCTGCCCGAGGACAGGGTGCAAAAGCTTTGCAGACAGGTGCAGGCCTTCTTGCACCTCCAGGCACCCTCGGCATGGAGGTACTTGCAGCTGCTAGGTTCCATGGCGGCGGCCTTGGACCTGGTTCCGTGGGCCAGAGCTCACATGCGTCCACTTCAGCAGGCACTGCTATCCAGGTGGTCCCTGCAGCATCAGTCCCTGGCTCAAAGACTGGGTTGTCCAGAGAGTGTGTGCTGCAGCCTCCAGTGGTGGTTGGATCCCCTGCATCTTTGAGCAGGGGTTTCACTCGAAGAGCCGGAATGGTTGTTGGTCACCACGGATGCCAGCCTCACGGGCTGGGGAGCTCATTTTTTGTCTCAGGTGACGCAAGGAGTTTGGTCAGCAGGAGAGAGAGGTTGGTCGATCAATCGCTTGCAGATGAGGGCGGTAAGCTTGGCGCTTTAAGAGTTCGCCAGGCTTGTGCGGGGAAGAGCGGTTCGCGTTTTCTCCGACAATGCGGTGACTGTATTCTATATCAACAGGCAAGGCGGCATGGGCTGTGCAAGCTTGTTGGAGGAGAGCCAGATGTTGATGCAGTGGGCGGAGAGCAATTTGTTGGCCATTTCAGCAGCGCATGTAGCCGGAAAAGACAATGTGAAGGTTGATTATCTCAGTTGGAATATCCTAGATCCTGGGGAGTGGGAACTAAACGTGGCTGTGTTTCACGACATAATGGTTCGCTGGGGGCAGCCGGTGATGGACCTCATAGCGACCCTAGGCAACACCAAGGCGTCGCGGTTCTACAGCAGGTACAGAGTACACATGTCGGAGGGCCTCGACGGGCTAGTTCAGCCCTGGCCATTGGGCAAGCTGCTGTATGTGTTCCCCCCCCCATGGCCTTTGATCGGCCAGGTAATATGGAGAATTGCGGGGCACGAAGGGAGAATGATTCTCATTGCTACGGATTGGCCAAGGAGGCCTTGGTATGCGGATTTGGTAAGGCTGCTTGTGGATCGACCTTGGAGACTTCCCAGTTGGATCAATCTGTTAAGTCAGGGACCATTGCTAATGCCGTAGGTGGATCGGTTCTTGCTTACGGCTTGGCTATTGAAAAGGAATGGCTCAGGCGTCGAGGATACTCACCAGCGGTGATTACTACCTTATTGAAATCCAAGAGACGGGCTACTTCACCGGCGTACATCCGCGTGTGGTGTATTTTTGAAGGTTGGAGTGGGGAACGGGACGTGAGGCTGTTCTCCGTGTCCTTGCCTGTCATTTTGTCTTTCCTGCAAGGGGGGCTAGAAAGGGGCCTCGCTCTAAGCACTCTCAAGGTTCATTTGGCGGCCCTGGCTTGTTATAGAGGAAAAGTGCTGGGAGGCATTCTGTCAGCGCACCCGGATGTACAGCGGTTCTTTTAGGGCCGCTAGGATACTTAGGCTGCCTGTACGATCAGTAGTTCCGGCTTGGGATTTAAATTTTGGTTTTGGAGGCCTTAACGCAGCCTCCCTTTGAGCCGCGGTCGGTGGTAAGTTTGAGAGAGCTTTCTTGGAAGACGGCGTTTCTAGTCGCCTTGTGCTTGGCGAGGAGAGTCTCGGACCTTCAGGCGCTCTCATGTAGGGCGCCCTATATTCAGTTTTCGAAGGAAAAGGTCGTACTTCGGACGGTACCATTGTTTCTGCCGAAGGTGGTGTCTAGTTTTCATCTTAACCAGACAGTTTCGCTTCCGACTTTTCGGGGGACGGAAGAGAGTACTATCGGGCATGCTCTTCGTAAGTTGGATCTGGGTAGAGTGCTCAGTAGATATCTCAAGGTGACAGTCGTTTCGGAAGTCGGACAGGTTGTTTGTGACCTTCGGAGGGTCACATAAGGGGGAGGCGGCTTCTAAAGCATCCATTGCCCTTTGGGTGAAGTGGGCGATTGGGACGGCTTATGAGGCAAAAGGCAGATTGCCTCCCGAAGGGCTTAGGGCTTATTCTACTAGAGCTCAGGCGACTTCTTGGGCGGAGCTCACGTTGGTTCCTCCGGTAGATATCTGTCACGCGGCAACTTGGTCGTTGCTTCATAGTTTTACTAGACATTATCGCCTGGATGTTCAGGCAAAGGGAGACGCGAAGTTTGGAGCTGCTGCCATAATAGCGGGACTCGCAGGGCCCTCCCGTCATTAGGAACTGCTTTGGTACTTCCCTATGGTTCCTGGACTGGCCTGGAGAGACGAAAAGGAAGGAGAAATTAGACCTTACCTGCTAACTGTCTTTCCTTGAGTTCTCTCCGGGCCAGTCCAGGGCCTACCCAGTGTTTGGCGAGTCTTGTTGGAGGTTGACAGGATGTGGTCGGTCATGGATTGCTTGGTCAGTTACAGAGCACTTCGGGGTCTAGAGACCAGGGGTGCAGAGTGGTTTTTTTTTGATAGCTTACAAGTGGCTGCACTTTGGACCTCCTTCTCGGGACGGAGGGGGTGTGTTAGGGGCCGCTCAAGGTCCATGTTAAAAAGAAAAAAAAGAAATAATATGATGAAGATAATGAGAGCTGTAATTAAATACAACACTGCAGATAGAGTGGAAGGAGAGATCCTAGGGAGGCTAGGAAGTTTCGTTGTTTTTTGTTTATTAGAGTTCGCAAAGTGTTGGTAGTTGAGTTTTTCAGTTATAGGCTGCTTTGACAATAGAAGACTGAGTCTCTGACACCAGAGGGAGCTGGTTAGGCTGTCAGCAAGACTTTGTAATTCAGTCCTCAGCTGCTGGAGGAGGTTGACTGGCCTGGAGAGAACTCAAGGAAAGACAATTAGCAGGTAAGGTCTAATTTCTCCATTTTGGTGGGGCTGGGGCCCGTGTGGTTCACCCCTTTCTGACGCCTGTGTTCTGCAGGTTAATAGTAAGATGGCTATTGCTTTATGCTTTGATTGGTTCTTCAGACACAGTCCATGGATGGGTAGCCCTGAATTTTTTTTTTTTTTTTTTCCGTTTTAAAACTTCTTTATTGAAGTAATGAAAAGGTAATACAAAGAAATCATTTAGAAAACAAACAATCTTTACACCAAATAATAACTCCCAGCCCACAATATGGAGTGTGAACATTGCAAAAAAGAAATTATATAAGAAAGAAAAAAGACCCGGTTAAGGTTGTAGGACCTATGGATAGCCATGTGAAGTCTGTCGTGCCCTCCCTTGCCGCCCAGCTATCCTCGGAGTCTTCAATCTCTCCAAGTTCTGTTTCCGGGGATTTGTCTCCAGAACCGCGTCGGGTTTTGTCTCCTCCCAGCATGGCGCCTTCACCATTGGGTAAGGGTTCTCCTCGCAGAGTCGAGGATGTCCCCGCGCCCGAATTCGTCTCATTGCCAGATTCCTTTTTGAAGGTAAACTCTGCTTTATCTGTTTTGCCTGTTCCCTTTGACTTTTCTTCTTCAGTTGAAACACCTAAGCCACCGACAGAAGTTTCGTTATAAGATATTTGGCAAGTCGTTTCACGGTCTGAGATGTCTTTGAACTCATCTTTGGTGAAGCTTTCCAAATTTACTCACGAAACTGTGACTGCATTAACTGATTGCCAGACTAGATTGTCTAGTTTGGAATCATCTAGGGTTAGAATGGAGGGCTCGATTTCCTCGGTACAGGGAGTCTTGGCATCTTCTGTACAAGACTCTCTGGTACTGCATCAACGTGATGAGATTTTTGAGAATGCTCTGCGAGTTAAAAATCTTCGTTTTTTGAATTTTCCCCGAACGCACTACCTTTCTCCCGGTATTCTTTTTGCTAAGTATCTAAAAGATGTATTGAAAATACCTGATCCCGATACTATAATTTTGTCAAAATTATATTATCTACCGGTTGGGCTAAGAGAACCTTCTGCTTTAGATTCTGAGTCAGGTGGTGGCGCTCGGGGAGAAATTGATCAGCTGAATATGCCTAGTCTAGATTTATCTGAATTTTTGGAGACATCAATTGAGGAAATACCCTCTCGTGCTACATTGCTGGTAACCTTTTCACTAGAGAAAGATAAGGATTTAATCTTACGTACTTATTTTAAGTATCGCCATGAGAAATTTTTTGGTCAAGTAGTTTCAGACATTTCCTGATGTTGGTCGTATTACTTAAGTTAAACGTAAGGCTTTTCTCTCATTTAGATCTCGTGTTTTAGCTTTAGGTGCTACTTTTGTTTTAAAATATCCCTGTAAATGTGTCGTAGTTTATCAAGGCAAAACTTATATATTTTTTGATGCTCTACAGTTGGAGACCTTTCTAAAGGGCCTGGCTCTGTAAAATCTTATAGTTATGTTTTTTTCTAGGTACCTTGCTAAGTTAAAAGGGTAGCCCTGAATTTGCTAAAACTCCAAACTTGACTTAGGAGAATAGAGAAAGTAGGCCTGTACCAAGACCCTCTCCAAGCTCTACATACACTACTACAAAGAATGCATACCACAAGATGAAAATCATACGAAGGCTGAAACCATTGCTTAATCACAATGACTTCTGTACCATCTGCCAGGCCAGGTGGAGGAGTGGCCTAGTGGTTGGGGCAAGGTACTTCAGGCCGGAAGGTCGGGGGTTCAAATCCCACTAGAGGACAGCAACCTTGGGCCGGAAGGACTGGGGTTTCTAGTCCCACAGGTGCTCCTTGTGGTCTTGGGCAAGCCACTTAACCCTCCATAGCCCATGTTCCCTGTAAATAGTTATTTCCAAGTTATAATGCCCTGTTCAATGTAAGTTTAGTTTGTTCAGTGTAAACCGCACTGATGCAGAATAGCGCGGTATATAAGAGAATATAAATAAATAAATAAATCATAACACCAATCCTGGATTATTGCAATTCAATATACCAAGGCCTTCTGAAGTAAACCATTCACCCACTGCAGATGGCACAAACACGGCAGCCTGCATCATGATTAGTTCAGCTAGACACAACCACATAACTCCCCTCCTGAACCACCTACAATGGCTCCCAATACACTCACGCACCAGATTCAAGACTACATTTACTATATTTAAAGACATGATATTTTAACAGTGTAATTTGGTATAAACTTTATCTTAGTAATTTAAGTTGGCATAATTAGGACTAGAGTGCTAAAGAGAAGGGGGGGAGTTGAAAGTAAGGGTGAGAGTGGGGGGAGGGAGAGGTGGGAATTGGGGGGGAGAAGGGAAGGGAGGTAGTGGGCAAAAGAGGGAGGGGGATAAAAAGTAATAGTTATTCCCTGTAGTGGGATATAATATTGTTGTCTATTATGCCTTAATATGTATGCTGCTTACAATGTTTCAATATGTTTGTTATTTACAATGTTTCTATATGTAAGCTGCTTTTAATGTTTTAATATGTTTAAAATTAATAAAAAGATTTAAACATAAAATTCTGCAGAACACAAAAGCAGACAGCGTACAAGCGCTGAGCACAAGAGACCCAGACAATCAACCTAGAAGATTATCACCCCTACCACTTATACAAAGGCCAAACAAACTACCAGCAAGAGAGCCTTCTCCTTCGCAGCGCCAGCACTATGGAACTCTCTACCAGAAGACATTAGGGCCACCAAGGACAGCAAGGACTTTAGGAAAAAGTTATTTATTTATTTATTTAGAAGCTTTTCTATACCGCGCTCTTTATTACTGACGTGGCTTAATATCTAAGGCTTTACTAGATAAATATTGTGTTCAGAGTAGAATGTGTAGATTAATATTGTGTTCAGATTGGTTTGTGGTTAGGACCAGCCTAGTTGAAAATCTTCCTATACATAAGAGCACTTCGAAACCATCACATACCACAATTCAACCTGCCCACTTCCACCACAAGCAATGTTAACACCTAAGCTAAACCTCCTCAACTCTCTCCCTGTTCCTAAATTACCAGGTATATAGGTTTATAACTTTAGATGTATATAAGTTGCTATTTTCTAATGTTCTCCTTTTACAAGTTCTGATTCCTCATTGTTTTATGTAAACTATTATTGAGATAATATAAACTGCTTTGACTAAAGGATAAAGTGATATATAAAAACTGTTTAAATAAATAAATAAATACTGAGTACAGCATATCAGCACTGGCTATGGTAAAATTATATAGATAGTAATATGTGTATTGTGATGAGTAGATGGGTCTGCTGATTACTCTGCTCACCAACCTGAAGAAATACTGAGTTGTAGGAAAAATCATTGCATCTGTAAGGAATCTGGCTATAAAAGGGTTGTCTTCCTTAAACACAGGAGGAAACTGTAATCTAATATGGCTTCTAGCAGAGACCACATCTCCCAGGAGTCACTGTGGCTAAACTGAGGAACTGAGTCAGTGGGTGTGGCCCAGAAAGAAGGACAGGTGCTCATTAAAAAGAAACGGCTCTGAACTAGGGGAGATTTTTTCAGAGAAATGCTTGTGTGTGAATGTTTGGTAGCACAGCAAAACCTTTTACTAGAATAGGGAAAAGCTCTGGGTTTGTATCTAGAAGGAAGATTTTACCCACCTAAGGAGGAGGACATCCCCATATCCTAAGGGGGCAAACATGAGAGTTGAAAGGCAAAGGAAGAATTATTTGAGAAGAGCAGCAAAGTTCAGGTCTGTAATATTTGTTTATGCTGCTTCTAGAAATATTTGGTTTTCTTTTCAATGCTAGACTGTGTTCCAGTCCTACTGGCTCTGAAGAAAGAGACAGTATTTGTACCTGTTGAGTGGCCAAGGATGCTTGGCATAATTTAGTCTTTTATCCTGTATGTAGAAGAGGAAAAGCTTTAAAAGTGACTGAAGTACTTTGCACAGGTGTACCACAGAGGAAATTATGGACTGTAGTGTTTGAAAGTGAAATGTTTGCCTCTTTGTTTCTGGACTGCACCCATTTGGCTAGGAACTGAGCTGGAACCTAGCTGGTTTGGAGAGTATTGAGCAGTGTATGAGGTTTGCTTGAGGATAAAGTAAAACCTGGCCTGACTTGGTGGCCCTGAGGTGGCTTTTGCTACAGGTGTTTAACCAGAAGCCTGGGAATGCTCAGGCAGAGAAAAGGGAAAATCCTGTCTGGCCTAAAGTGTATGATAGTACTGCTGGAGGTTGGATGTCTCAGGTTCTGATGATAAAAAAAAAAAGACAGAAATATCTGTTCAGCCCTGTTAATGTTGTGGTTGGGGCTTCAACTCTTCTCCCAGGGTACAATTAAAATCAAGAATCCCGAATCCCTATTTTATTCATTGGTTGTCTGCAGAATTGAATCTCATTTTTGTTCTTCACTGTTATCAATTTATTACTGCTGTGTGACTGGTCTGCAGCACTTTTTTAGTATTTGGTCCATAGGTGAATTTCTAGAAATTGTGGGTCTCCTGAGCTTTGTGGAACCTGTGTCAGTCGTAATAACCATGAAATAGGTTAGGGGACAGGGTACTTGCCCAGAGGTAAGCAGAAACATTGTTGGTGAGGGAGTGGTTGCCAGTGTAGGAGGAGCACATGCACAGGGCCCTCCATATGTCCCTGGGGTTAAGGGATAGAAGGGATAGTGCTAAAGTGTTGTGACAAATATTGATCCTGTTGCATTAAGGTCTCAAGTGCATGGTTAAGGACAGAGATGGGTGTTATGAGCTCGGTGCTGTTAACGTTGGGTTTGCACTTAGTGTTGTGTCCTGTACAATTAGTGTGGGTTCATCTAACACCACCTCAATAGGTGCAGTTACGTGCATCTGCGTAAACTGCTGAGAAAAATGCTTTCCACATCCCTGACAGTTAACACGGTGGTATTACAACTAATGTGCTATAATTTTGGTGCTTTTGATATGCTAAGTCAACATTCTAGCATTTTTAGTAAAAAGGCCTCTTAAGGTTCCATTTAAAAGTTGCTTTTTACTTGTGTTGCTTGCTACTCCATTTCAAGTGTGCTATTTCAAATCTATCTATATATTTTTTAGAACTCTTTTCAGTGTTTAGTGTGTTTAAAATTTGATATACTACCACTACTACTAATTGCGCTACAAGGCATATGCAGTGCTGTACAGACATATAAAAGATTGTCCTGATATACCACCTTTGGTCATAAAATACCAGAATAGATTGCACTCAAACAAAAGTAGACAACATAAAAATAGATGATTAAAAAGACTTTTATAAATAAGGGAAAAATTGCCACTAACAGGAACTCCCGCTCGCCCCTTAGGCAGCCCAACCTAGGTCAAAATTTGTTGCCCAGACAGGCCTGAAACAAGAACAGTTTTTCAGACCCAGCTTAAATTTCCAAAGAGACATTTCGGAATGAAGATGATGCTTTTGTCCTGCGATAATAAAGCATTCATACACTGTTCAAGAGTACTAGTAATATAATTTTATGCGTTCTTCAGTTTATTTCGATCCAGCATGTAGAAAGTAAATTGCCCCCAAACGTATGAACTAAAATTACAGCCATTTCACTCTGAGCCTAGGGGGCTGCCAACATGAGCCTTAATTTTGCAACTATCTGGGGTATTTTACTCCTGTTTTATGTCCCCCTCACTTAGGCTGGCCATTGTAGTGATGGGTCTTGGTCAAGTTTCATGCACCGGTCTCTGAATCTGACTACTAGGTGCTGCTGTTGAGCAATAGCCAAGGCATCCCTCCCTCTGGGAGCTCTAAGTGATACCTCTGCTGCATTCCCATCACCATCTGACTTTGGGAACAGAGTCCTGGCCAAGAAATGAGACCCAGGACCTCTGCTTGACAGCTTTTACTGAGCCACCAGGCTGGCCTGTTAATTTATTTTTTTTAAATTTTATTCCAAAATTTCACAATACAAATTCTCATAATAAATCAATGTTTATTTCTTGTGAATGTTTGCCTTTATTTATCAATCAAAAACCTCCCTAATATAAAGAAACAGATCCAATATTCACCTATAGTCCATTTTTGTATGTGGGCCAAAACCAGAACTGAAATACAAATAGTAAGGAAACTCTAATCACTTATAGCACATTGCTGTAATTATGCTTATTAAATTCCTAATTCAATGTGATGTGGCTTTTTTTTTTTCTGGGAACAAGCAGGAAGTCAGCCCTCACATATGGTTGATGTTGGCACAGACAGAGCCCTCACGGAAGCATACCCTCAGCTTTCAAAAAAAGCTTTTGGGCGATGCCACCATGCAGGTGTGGTCCCCTTCCCACCCAAGAGTGCCATCTTGCTCAGTCTCTTTCCCGCGGAGCCCTTCAGACATTTGTCTGGCTTGTCCCTGGGAAAAGGTTGTGTGTGTGGGGGGTGTGTTTTTTTTTTCCTGAGTTTTATTCTCTCCTCCGGTATTGCACCGGTACTTTTCCCGCTTCCCAACCTCGTTGCCTCGGCGTCGAGTTGGGGTCTATTTTTGTAGTTTTCATTCTTTCTTTTTCTGGCGTCTTCATGCCTTTTTCCCCAACTGGCAGCTGGGAGATCGGTGCTCTAAAATTATGTCCTTAACCAACACACATGACTGCTGTTTCCACTGCCTTGGGTCAGATTACAACCCAGCAACCTGCGGTCTTTACAAAAGGATGTCCAGCAAGGCCCTCAAGAGCCACCAGTAGCAGCACGATAAGCTTTTCCCCAAATCCCCGGTGCTTCCGAAGGCCAGGGCCTCGTCTGAGGCCTTGACGCCTCGGGCAGAAGCTTCTGAACCCGAGCCCAGTCATGGGTCCTCAGAAAGGGGATCTCCCTCGAGGGGAACTTGGGAAGAAGAAGAAACCCTCAAAGGTGGCGTCTTTGGACAGTTCCGACCAGCCGGGTGCTCCCTGGGCACAGTCCGAGACGCTTGTCTGAGGCTTTGGAGAAGAAGCAGCCTGCAAAGGACTTGACCTCTGACTGGCCTCTGTCCCCAAATATCATCCTCGTCGAAGATTCCCTTCTGGGGGAGCTGGCATGAGGCCTTAGTCCCTCAGTGCCTGCGCCGAAGGCTGCGTAGCCTTCTAGCCTGGAGTGCAGTCACAGCTGCCGCATAACTCCGTGGAGGTCAGCCATGTGTCGGCTGAAAAGCCAGAAGACATGCTCCTCGGTGCCCCCGGCAGAGAGGCCCGCACCCTGGATGCCTTCGGCAATAAGTGTTACTAGGGCTCAATGCTCATCGGCTGCATCTAGGCCTACCAGCTGTACATGGGCATGTACCTGAGAGACCTGGTGAAGGAACTCATCAGGTTCTCAGCTGTTTTTCCAAGGAACCCTTGCAGCGGTTCAAGAACCTGGCCAAGGCAGTCCATGAGTGCTACAAATTCATGTCTCGAGCGGCTTATGATGGGTTCAAGTCGGCGGCTTGAGTAGCAGTGGTGGGCATCGGTGCATGGCACCAAGCATAGCTACAAGTCATCTGACCTCGAGCAGTGGGTTGAGGACAAATTGGTCGATGTCCCATGCCAAGGAGAGAACCTCTTTGGCAAACCTATGACCGACAAGGCTACCGAGTTGGAGACTAAGTTTATGATGAGGGCCAGGCTGTCAGACCGCTGCCCCTCCCCAACGGAAGGGCTACAGTTAAGTCCTTCTAGCCGAGGAAAAGGGCTGCTTACAAAAACTAGCCACCTTTTCAGGCCTCCCCACCTCCCAACACGGTCAGCAGGCCAAGGGTCATGGGCATGGCCCTCGTAAGCAGAAGGCTCCAAAACCCCAGGCATTGGCTCCGGCCCAGACAAGTTTTTGACTCCTTGAGCATAGCCTATTTACCCCAAGGAGATCAGCAGCCCACAGAGAGACGTCTGGTCCACTATGCCCAGAGGTGGTTGACCATCACCACCGACTCCTGGGCACTTAGGATGGTTAGGGAGGGTTACCTCCTCCACCTGACTCTGACACCTCCTTCTTATTTCCCGGGAGAGCCCCTCAGGTCTCCCCTTCATCGGGTCCCGTGGTTCTGATTGCCCCGGACTGACCTCGGCGGCCTTGGTATGCGGATCTGGTGCGGTTGAGTGTGGCCGATCCGTGGCTGCTTCCTCATCGGCCGGATCTCCTTCAGCAGGGGCTGCTGCAGATGCCTCAGGTGGCTCGATTCTCGCTTACGGCATGGCTATTGAGAGGGCGCGAATGAGAGCCAAAGGTTATTCTCCGGAGGTCATTGCTACCTTGTTGCGGGCACGGCGTCGGTCCACGTCGCTAGCGTATGTCCGGGTCTGGCGTATTTTTGAGAGCTGGTGTGCGGATCGCGACTTGCGGCCTTTGCGGACCTCCGTTCCTCAGATCCTCTCCTTCTTGCAAGCAGGGGTGGACAAGGGCCTGGCGGCCAGTTCCTTGAGGGTACAACTTGCAGCTCTTGCGTGTTTTCGAGGCAAGGTTCAGGGCCAGCTATTGGGGTCCCATGCTGATGTGAAGCGCTTCTTGCGAGCGGTGTTGCTTATGCGTCCTCCGTGCAGGGCTTTAAGAACATAAGATATGCCATACTGGGTCAGACCAAGGTCCATCAAGCCCAGTATTCTGTTTCCAACAGTGGCCAATCTAGGTCATACGTACCTAGCAGTTTCCCCAAGGGACACAGGTTCCACAATGCTTGTATTGGTTCAAGCATTGATATCCTGGGTCCCTTCTTAATAATGGCTTATGGACCTTTCCTCCAGGAACTTGTCCAAACCTTTTTTAAACCCAGCTACACTAACAGCCTTTACTACATCCTCCGGTAACAAATTCCAGAGTTTGATTACACGTTGAGTGAAAAAATATTTTTTTATTAGTCTTAAATAGTTTACCCTGTAGCTTCATTGCATGTCCCCTAGTCTTTCTATATTCTGATAAGGTAAACAATCGATCTACGTTTACCCGTTCCACTCCGCTCATTAATTTATAGACTTCTATCATATCTCCCCTCAGCCGTCTCTTTTCCAGGTTAAAGAGCCCTAACCTTTTTAGCCTTTCTTCATAGGAGTATCCTTCCATCCCCTTTACCATTTTGGTGGCTCTTCTCTGAACCTTTTCTAATAACTCTATATCCTTTTTAAGATACGGCGACCAGAATTGCACACAATATTCAAGGTGCGGTCTCACCATGGAACGATATAGAGGCATTATAATATCCTTTGTTTTATTTTCCATTCCTTTCCTTATCATACCTAGCATTCTATTTGCTCTCTTGGCCGCCGCTGCACACTGGGCCGAGGGTTTTAACATGGTATCCACAATGACGCCTAAATCTTTTTCCTGGGTGGTGGTTCCTAATGTGGAACCTTGCATCGTGTAACCATAGTTTGGATTGTTCTTCCCTAGGTGCATAACCTTGCACTTGTCCACATTAAATTTCATCTGCCATTTTGATGCCCAGTCTTCCAATTTATCAAGATCCTCTTGCAATTTTCCACAATCCTCTTGGGTTTTAAAACTTTAAATAGTTTTGTGTCATCTGCAAATTTGATAACCTCACTCGTTATTCCACTTTCCAGGTCATTTATGAATATGTCAAAAAGCAGCGGACCCAGCACAGATCCCTGGGGTACACCACTATTCACCTTTCTCCATTGGGAAAATTGGCCATTTAGCCCTACCCTCTGCTTTCTATCTTTTAACCAGTTCCTGATCCACAATAGTACACTGCCTCCTATCCCATGACTCTTTAGTTTTGCCAAAAGTCTCTCATGAGGGACCTTGTCAAAGGCTTTCTGAAAGTCCAGATACACAATATCAACTGACTCACCTTTGTCCACCTGATTATTCACTCCTTCAAAAAAACATAACAGATTAGTAAGACAAGATCTTCCTTGTCTAAAGCCATGTTGGCTGTCTCTCATTAGTTCATGACTATCTACATGCTGAGTAATTTTATTCTTTATGATGGTTTCTATCATTTTTCCCGGTATTGACGTCAGGCTCACCGGTCTGTAGTTTCCCGGATCACCCCTGGAACCCTTTTTAAAAATTGGTGTTACATTGGCGATCCTCCAATCTTCAGGTATTAGAGATGATTTTAATGATAGTTCACAGATTACTAATAGCAGGTCTGCAATCTCATATTTCAGTTCTTTCAATACCCTTGGATGTATACCATCCGGCCCAGGTGATTTGCTACTCTTCAGCTTATCTAATAGTTGTAATACATCTTCTCGATGTATCGATATTTCCTTCAATTCTTCTGCACCTTTAAATACCACTTCAGTCATGGGTAACATCCCTACATCTTCCTCAGTAAAGACTGAAGCAAAGAATTTGTTCAGTCTCTCCGCTATCGCCTTGTCGCCTCTTAGTGCTCCTTTAACCCCTTTATCATCTAATGGACCAACTGACTCTTTCACAGGTTTATTGCTACGAATGTACTTGAAAAGGTCTTTACTTCGCGTTTTTGCTTCTGCAGCAAGCTTCTTCTCAAATTCTCCCTTTGCCTGCCTTATCAATGCCTTGCATTTGACTTTCCAGTGCTTGTGCTGTTTCCAGGTTTCGTCGTTTGGCTCTTTTTTCCATTTCCTGAAAGATGCTTTTTTGGCAACAACAGCCTCTCTGACCTCAACTTTAAACCATGCTGGCAGTTTTTTGGACTTCTTTCCACTTTTCTTAAAGCGTGGAATACAGCTGGTCTGGGCTTCCAAGATAGTATTTTTCAACAACAGCCAAGCCTGATGTACGTCTTTAACCTTTGCAACTGCTCCTTTTAGTTTTTTCTTGACTGTTTTCCTCATTTTATCATAGTCTCCCTTTCGAAAGTTAAAAGGTAGTACTGTGGATTTCCTTACTATTCCTCCTCCACTAATTAAATCAAAGGCGATCATGCTATGATCACTATTGCCAAGTGGCCCCAACAACCTTATCTCTTGCACTAGATCTGGTGTTCCACTAAGGATTAGGTCTAATATGGCTTCCCCTCTGGTCGGTTCATGAACCAGCTGCTCCAAGAAGCAGTCATTTATTTCATCTAGGAACTTTATCTCCCTAGCATGTCCTGACGTGACACTGACCCAGTCGATACCGGGGTAGTTGAAATCACCCATTATTATTACTGTGCTGTAACTTTTGTTAGCTTTCTTGATTTCTTTGAGCATTTCATCATCCATTTGGTCATTCTGGCCAGGCGCTCGATAGTACACCCCCACTGCCATTGCCTTCCCCCTTTTACATGGAATTTCAATCCATATAGATTCTACAGCAGATTTTGTTTCCTGCAAAACTTTAATCCTTTCTGACTCAATGCCCTCTCTAACATAGAGAGCAACCCCTCCACCAATTTGATCAGCTCTATCATTACGATATAGTTTGTACCCAGGTATCACAGTGTCCCACTGGTTGTCGTCCTTCCACCATGTCTCTGATATTCCAATCATATCTAACCTTTCATTTAGTGCTATATATTCTAACTCTCCCATCTTATTTTTTAGACTTCTAGCATTTGCATACAAGCATTTTAGAGAGTGTATTTTATCCATATTAATTTGTCTGTTAGACATGAATTATTTGGGATCTTTAAGCTCTGTCTGCTCCATACTTGAGGGCATTTGGGCTACTTTACTCTTTTGTGGAACCTCTCTGCTTTTGGTAGTATCCTTCAAAGATACATTCTTCCGAACCATCTGCTCTTGGGCGACTGTCGGCTTTCCCCTAATATCTAGTTTAAAAGCTGTTCTATCTCCTTTTTAAAGGTTAATGCCAGCAGCCTGGTTCCATCCCGGTTAAGGTGAAGCCCATCCCTTCGGAAGAGCCCCTCCTTTCCCCAGAATGTTCCCCAGTTCCTAACAAATCCAAACCCCTCATCTCTGCACCATTGTCTCATCCACGCATTGAGACTCCGGAGCTCTGTTTGCCTTTTGGGTCCTGCGCGTGGAACAGGAAGCATTTCGGAGAATGCTACCCTGGAAGTTCTGGATTTCAACTTCCTACCTAAAAGCCTAAATTTAGCCTCCAGAACCTCCCTACCACATTTTCCTATGTCATTGGTACCAACATGTACCAAGACAGCAGACTCCTCCCCAGCACTATCCAAGACCTTATCTAGGTGGCGCGTGAGGTCCGCTACCTTCGCACCAGGCAGGCATGTTACCAGGCGATCCTCACGTCCACCAGCCACCCAGCTATCTACATGCCTAATGATCGAATCACCAACTATAACGGCTGTCCTAACCCTTCCCTCATGGGCACATGGCCCTGGAGAAACTTCCTCGGTGCGAGAGGGTTTTACATCACCTGGAGGACAGGTCCTAGTTACAGGATCACTTCCTGCCACACCAGGGTGATGCTCTCCTGTCACGTGACCTCTCTCCTCCATGGCAACAGGGATGCTGCCAGACTGGAGGTGGGACTTCAGGACTATATCCCTGTAGGTCTCGTCTATGTACCTCTCTGTCTGTCTTATGCTTTCCAAGTCTGCTACTTTAGCCTCTAGAGAACGGACTCGTTCCCTGAGAGCAAAGAGCTCCTTGCACCTAGTGCACACGTAAGACCTATCACCAACTGGGAGAAAATCATACATGTGACACTCAATGCAAAAGACTGGAAAGCCCCCATCCCGCTGCTGGACTGCTGTCTGCATCTTAGTTTTAAGTTTGTGTTTAGATCTAAGTTCTTTACTTACTAAGGGTTGCTATGGATATTTATACTAATAAAACTGAACCTAATACGTGTAATATACCTTGTTCACCTGAAGCTTAACTAATCTCAGGTCCTTAGTGTATGACTGATTTGGGTAATGAGCTTCACCTGAGAGCACCTCCTGTCTTTTAAGATGTGTGAGTACCTATAAAGCTACGATTATCCCAGGGGTGGGTGGGTGTGGGGAGGGAATTAACACTTATTAAAAGAGGGCTACTTCAGAGTACCCTGTCTTGTGCTGCTGAGGTAAGCTATATTCTGATTTGATTTAAATTATAGCTCTTAGCTGCTGCTAGGCTCTAACTTCTTATGAAATTTAAAGTACAAGCTCTCTTCTGTGTTGTAAATTTAAGCTAAAAGAACTTTGCTGATGCTAGGCCCTGAGTGACTATTAAATGTAAACTACAAGCTCTCTGCTGGGTATGAAATGTAACCAGAGAGTTCTCCTCTGTGTTTTAAATGTAAACTTAAACTGCTGCTACTAGGCCCTGACTGATTTAACAAAAATAGTGGATCACAGATTAATTAGCTTTAATACAAAGAATTCCTTTTAGAAAATTACCAGAAGTAAATACTCACAGTTGCAGATCTCCCTCCAGAAGCAACAGTCCCCCTTACCAGTCCCTCGTGGGACTTGAATTTGGTGTTGAGGTCTCTGGTGGCTTCGCCGTTTGAACCCTTGGCGCAAGCTTCGTTGAAGGACTTGACGTTGAAGACTGTGTTTCTGGTGGCGATCTCGTCAGCTCGCAGGATTTCGGAGTTGCAGGCTCTTTCGTGTAGGGAACCCTATCTGTCTTTCTCGGCCGACAAGGTGGTATTGCGACCGGTTCCCGCGTTTTTGCCTAAGGTAGTTTCGGCGTTTCACATGAATCAAGTGGTGTCTCTCCCGGTGTTTGCCAAGGAACGCGGTAAGCACGCGGATAACTCCTTGCACGCGTTGGATGTCCGTCGAGCGCTTCGCCGGTATTTGCGGGAAACGGCGTCCTTCCGTAAGTCCGATCGTTTATTTGTCGCCTTTGGTGGTCCGCGCAAGGGGGAAGCGGCGTCTAAGTCTTCCATTTCCCGCTGGTTGAAAGAGGCGATTTCGTCGGCATACCTTTTACACGGCAAGATGGTTCCTGCCGGGCTTCGGGCTCACTCGACTAGGGCGCAGGCGGAGTCTTGGGCAGAAGTTAGCTTGGTGCCGGCGGTGGATATTTGTCGGGCGGCGACATGGTCGTCCTTGCACACCTTTGCTAAGCACTATCGTCTGGATGTGCAGGCGGCGTCGGATGCGCGGTTTGGCTCTCGGGTGCTTCAGGCTGGACTAGCGAGGCCCTCCCGTTGAGATATACTGCTCTGTTACATCCTCTATGGTTCCGGGGCTGGACTAGAGAGACGCTAAGGAAGAGTAAATTAGACTTACCTGCTAATTGTTGTTCCTTGCGGAACTCTAGTCCAGTCCCGGATCCCTCCCTGTCTCTCGGTTCTCGCTGCCAGCCAAGAAGATAGTCATTATAGGAGTCTGCCAGGGTTTCTGTTCTCTATGCTTTCGGTCAGAGCTCCTCTGCTTGCAGCACGCCTTAGTTCCCTTTCGGGGCCAATTTGGAGGGTGAGTGGTGGCGCCTCTTGTTGCTTGTGTTTTGCGCAGGGGTCGCCACGGCTGTTCTGGTCCGCCTTCCCGTAGGCGGGAGATTGTTCATAAGAAATAAAAAAAAAAAAAAAAAGATTTTCGCTAGTAGTGGGATCTTTAGGGTCAGGATCCTTTTTTCCACTGTATGGTTATATCTACTTATTTGTTGCTCTGCTTAGTATGCTTTGTCAATAGGTACTGATGTGTGGGCGGTCCTTGGGGCTGCATATAGCTGGATGATCAAAGAGATGAAGATATTCAGTCTCCAAAGCTGCTGGTGGAGGTTCACAACTCTATGGTTCCGGGACTGGACTAGAGTTCCGCAAGGAACAACAATTAGCAGGTAAGTCTAATTTACTCATTTTGCACCACTGGGGTTGCCTCGAAATGGATCTGATAGCGACCACACTCCAATGCCAAAGTTTGCTGCTGCTTCAGTTGCCACAGGGAGACAGGGTCTGAAGGCATTGACAGCCTGACCCAGCCTTAGCCATCTCTCAGAGTGTTTGTGACTGAAGTATATCTTGTCACGGAAAACACTTGCCCAAGATTACTGAGACCTCAGTGTGCATGTGATTGTAGTTGATTTCAACTGGAAAGTATTGAAGACCATGCTTAATTGATGATGATTTTGTTATAGTGGGTTTTTTTTATAGTTTTGGTTCATCTTCTACTGACAGCCTTCTATTTATGCTTTCCTGTACATAGTTCCCTACTGTTGATTTACTCATTGTTGCCTACAATTGAGGTGGTGTGAGGCTTTCTATTTTTCTCCCATATGCTTTGGGATGAATACTGAAGGGACCTCTGGTGGCTGAGGAGAATAGAGGCATGGGAGTGATGTCATTGAAACCTGGGCTTTTCATTGATTCTTTGTCTCCACCAATCTGCTGGTAGGGGAACACAACCCACTTGTCTGGACTGATCTAGCGGGAC
This sequence comes from Ichthyophis bannanicus, assembly GCA_033557465.1. Classification (NCBI taxonomy): domain Eukaryota; kingdom Metazoa; phylum Chordata; class Amphibia; order Gymnophiona; family Ichthyophiidae; genus Ichthyophis; species Ichthyophis bannanicus. The sequence goes on along the minus strand of CM066047.1, from coordinate 51,835,892 downwards.
TCAAGGAAGGACATTAACTGGTAAGTAAAATGTCACCTTTGGGGCTAACGAGTGTAGTTTAAAAAAAAAATTGGATGCAAGAAAAGACTCCACATGTAACTGTTTCCGAAAGGAAAACGTGTTCCTCTTGGTAGACTGCAGGGGAGTTGCAGAAAAAATGTAACCCATATAGGAACCACACATGACTTCAGCTGTAAAAAGACCTTCCTGTGGACTTGGACATATCGGGGAATATGGTAAGCTTTTGACCACAAAAGGAAACATCTTTAAATTTTGAAAAATAGCAGGTTTTGTCTGAGCACAAAACTAGTGTCCCTCCATTCTCACTCAAGACTCCAAAATAGCAGAAAGATCTAAACTGCACACTGATATTAGTCCAAAGCTGCTCCTTACTCATTCTCCTTCCTCCTCCCAAATGGTAGATAATAGATCTTGGAGACTCCAACATCCTCTGGTTTACTTACCTTCAAAATATCTCTCAAATACACCCTCCACAGTTCCCAGTAGAATACATCAATCTAATTTTTAGAAAAATTGAGAAGTCTCAAATTCTTGGTCTTTATTCCCATTTTCTAGTCCTTCCAGTTTTAGACGGAAAGCTAGATTATCCTTTAAAAGCTGTCCCAGAGGCTTGCAACATAGAAACTTAAGGACCAAGGGAATCCAACTGTGTTCCATGGTTCCCAATCTACTTTTATAGTCTCCCAGCGTGGCCACACTCTGCTTTGTAAATTCTAAAGTGGAAAGAACAGAATCGTACAGGGTTGCCTCAATTCAAATCAGTTCTCCCAAAGGTCTATCAGGCTGTCTTCCTATTTCAAGGCAGCCCTTGTCTTACTCAAGGAGCTGAAACAACCATCATAATGGGAACTGAAGCCTTAGAAGAAGAATTTAACTTTTTGGGAAACTGCTAGGTATTTGTGACCTGGTTTGGCCACTGTTGGAAAGAGGATACTGGACTTGATAGACCTTGGTCTGACCCAGTAGTGCATTTCTTATGTTCTAACTTGACTTGCCTTTATTGCTTAGAATTCTATTAAATTCAAGATCATTCAGCCACACATGCATGGTATTTAATAAGCTATTTAATATGACAATTAGCTTGACAATAAGTTAGTGAGATTACAATGACAATAAGACAATTGATATTGCATCTCCAAACTCCCTGTCTCTTACAAGAACAGAACAATGCGTCACCAAACTGCCATCATCGCAGCCCTTTAACATCAGCTGGGAGAGCCTCAGCGAAGGCTGGAGAAAAGTCTGGGATTCTTCACCCGTTGGCATGCACCTGGCCAAGCGGATATCTTCTCTCTCTCTCTTCTGGATTTTCTCTTTCTATATACAGTCAGTCCTCGGTTTTCGTTGACTTTTTTCGTCAAGATCATGATCTCCCCCCTCCCCCCTCGAGGTAACCATGCCACCAACACCGGATATGCACTATTTTGGGTGCATAATTGCCCATATAGACTAGACATGAGCGAGACATACAGCAGGACACCGATGTAACCACGGTGTGTCTAACGGAACTACAGACAACACATTGATGGGGACCTGCAGCATGGGGTATGGCAGCCATGAAAGGTGCTGAGGACCTGTTGCTGGCCACCCCACCTCAAACTCAGGGTGGTCACAGTACCCGCACAATGTGACTGTCTGTGGTCACTCTGTACCAGTGCCACACATTGTCTGTTCCCCCTACTATGCCGAGGTGCTGTGGGGCTGCACATGGTCAGGACCCCCATCAGCCCTAGGTGATGGGGGGGGGGGGAACCGCAACATATGACCATCTGTACACTGCTGATTTGCATGTGCAGTGCATCATGGGTGTGACTGCTCCAATCCAACCCTGTGAACCCCTGCAGATGGACTGCGTGGTGAAATGAAGCCCCTCTGTCAAATACACACAAGCTCTCCATTGCTTCCAATGCCACCCCGACATATAACCAATCAGGGACTCCCTCTGTGCCGTTCCCACCACACACCCTCCTCAATCCCTCTAAACAAAAGGGGCATTAAAAATGTGTGATACATCCACACATTGAGGACATATCTAGCCAAAGGAATGTGAATGCACCCTAATGTGAGATGTGTGCAGCAGAAGGTGGTATAAAACATGATGCCGACGCAGCAAAATGTAGCAGCAGTACTAAGAAGTGGGGTTTGTAAAGTCCAGCTCCTGCTCACAGGCTCTGATAGGCAATAGACCAGCACAATCAGAGATGGTAGCATTAATGTTAGGTGCAATACACCCTCAAGGATATGTAATCTATAGTGCCCACACCTGAACCAACGCACGTAGTAACGCTCGCCCACGCCGGAACCAATGCACGTATTCACGCACGCAGCAACGCACGTATTCACGTGCGGTGACACGCCCATAACAACATGTAGGTATGCACGTGGCTACACCCTCACCAACGCACGTAGATACGCCCCCACCAACGCACGTGGCTACGCAGCACTGATACAGTCAGAGCAAATGGCAGCCATCTCCAGCATCTGTGTGCGTTATGGGGTGCCTTCTGCGGCACCTTTGGTTACGCTACTGTGAGGGTGTGTTTGCTGGCAACACTACTGGAAAAAAAAGTAAAATGCCTACTCATTCACTACGTAATGTACAGGGTGGTGCCTCAGCCAGCCTTCTGCATTTGGCACACTGGGGAATCGATCCCATGATGCCTGTATCAGCGATCAGTGCAGGTTCCATTATGCTACACTTCTGTTTACGTGATTTCTGTCTATGCGCCTCCTTATGCTTAACGCGCGGTAATGCGCCACGGCGCCCTGTAACGCTCGTTAGTTTTGGGAACGCGCGTTGTTGGTAACGATGTACCGCCCATGTCCTTATTTGGTGTTTTGTGTTTCTAACGCGGCTCCTAACGCGAATTGCACTAACACACTTTAGTAAACATACCCCTTAGACAAGATTCTCAAGAGTAGAGATGTCTCTCTCCATACAAAGATTTGACTTGTTCAAGCCATTGTATTTTCAATAACGTCAGATGGTTGTGAAAGCTGGACAGTGAAAAAAGACAGGAAGAAAATCGATGCCTTTGAATTATGGTGCTGGTGACTAAAGCAGTGTATATCATGGACAGCCCGAAGAACAAACCAGTTGGTACTAGAGGAGATCAAACCTAAGCTTTCCTTAGCTCAGATGACAAGACTTCGACTTTCATACTTTGGACACATCAAAAGAGGATTTGTTTGTGAAAGACATCATGTTTGTCAAGATAGAAGTTCAATGCAAGAGGATGGCCAGCAATGAGAAGGAGAGGGACCTGTTTTCCTGCGAATATGTGTCCTGAAGCAGCCTTAGCAGCAGTAGGCGAAACTAGAGTTGACTTTTTTTGCTATTTTATAGAACAGCAGGATTTTTGCCTCTTGAGATTTAGGTGTCGTGTCAGCGGCTTGTAGTTGAGAACCTTGGCATGGTGTTTGTGGGCGGTTTTTTTTTTTTTTCCAGCTAAGCTTTTATTCTGTTTAAATGCATTTGGAAAATTAAAAAATTTAGTTGGTTGGCCTATGATTGAAACTCTGTGGTTAGTTTAATTTGTGGGCTGCCGTGTCTTTGTTACAAGGCACCCCCTCCCCCTCCCACTGAGGTCTGCCCTTAACTCGGAAGTTCTTATAATTGTGGTCTTGTCCCTTCTCCTAATGGAGAGCGTTTTAGACTTTTTGTTCTTCCTAAGCGTCTCTCCAGTCCAGTCCATTTTCTTCTGGGTTGTGCTCCTCTTCTAGCAGCTTGGAGACTGAGTACGTCCTCCTTTGATCACCTCAGGATATATATCACTGGCACCACCCACCAGCCTCAGTATACTTGGTCTCCAAGCAGCTAGAAGGCGCATTAAGCCAAAGAGAAGGCTTACTGGAGAGACCTTTAGTGTAGAGGGTTTTTTTTGTTTTGGTTGCCCTTCTTTCTTTATTTCTTCCTTTATTACCCCTTTAATTTAATTTAGTTGACTTTTTTTTTGTTGTTTTTTGTTTGCTGCCAGGAGTGTCTGCACTCCCTCCCCCCCTCCATAGGCGCAGGGCTTGGGGCTGGGAGGAGGCTTGCTTTGGCCCAAGGAAATTTAAAAACAAAAGAAAAGAGAACAGGAGACGGAGGTGCTTTCTGTCGTGTCTCCCAGTTTTGCGGGGCCTCTGCACTGCCTTCCACCTCGTGGCTGAAGCTGAGAGACGGCTAAGTATGAGGGCGGGAAGCCGGAAGGAGCCGATCGTCGCCTGAACGTCCTTGGAGCGCTGGGACAGAGGTGCAAGGTAAGGGGGCAGAACAAGGCAGTTCAGCACAGGCTAGCCTCGTGGAGAGCAGGGCTCAACGGCTGTGGCTGCGGCACACTTTGGGCAGTCAAGCAGCAGGAGGTTTTTGTGCGCTTCACATACCAGGGAACTGGCTGAGTGCAGGACAGGCCTCAGAGCAGTGCAGGCAAACGGCTCTCTCCGTGGGGGGGAAGCTGCGTTCAGCATTCTAACAGCTTAATTTGCCCTTTTTCCACACATTTTGGGGTGTGTGTGTATGTATGTATATACGTATGTATATATATAATACACACACACAGTGTGGCCCAAAAAAAGTGAGAACATCTCGTAAATTAAAAGCTTAAATAGTTTACTTATTTACCTTTTTTAGCTATATAACGTCTTTATTTCAACAATTTCCGGTCGCCATCTTTTTTTTTTTTTTTTTTTTTAAATTTGTCAATCGTTTACATCTCTTTGATTTTTTTTTAAAATAACTTACATGTTACGAGAGATTCTCGTGACCCTGAAGGGGATATATATATGTGCTGTGTTTTTAGTTTCACAAGATGCCAGCTTGGCCTCAGTGCCTGGTCTGTGGAACCCGCAGAGGAGCAATCTCGGATGCAGGGGCTGTGCCATGGAGGCAGCCTCAGAGCATGGGCTGCAGGCTAGCAGACCTACAGAACCTTTAGCTTCAGGGTCACAGGAATCGGTGGAGCCCTTGGAAGGGCTCCTTGGGGAAGGTCCACCTCTCTCTCCTTGAGTTTGGAGCAGCAGGTATCCTCTCAGCCACACCCAGGGACCTCCTCAAGAGAGGGAAGTCTCTGCAGAGATTTCTCCCCGGAGTTTGTTTTGTTACACAAGGCTTTCTGCCTGCGTCAACCGGGGAGTCAGGGACTCGCACAAAAGCAGGAGGCGTAGGACAAATCTCTGCTGGACACAGTTATTCCCTCCAAGCGGGTGAGAACTTCGGAGGAAGAGGATCATCTCTCCCCTGGATCTGAAACATTAAAAAGAGAGGCCTCCAAACAAGAGTTGGGGGAAGAAGAGCTTGAGGAGGGAGAGATCCCAGAAGAGCATGCAAGAATAGTGAGGGTTTTCCGTAGGGAGGAACTGCCTGCTTTAATTGGAGAGTCTTTGAAGGTGCTTAACATGTCCACAGGGGTCCCGGCGCAAGAGGAGGAGTTGGAAGATCTGTTGATTCAGGCGGTTAGGAAATCTCAAGTTTTTCCTGTTCACAGGGTGGTCTGGCAATGATTTCAAGAAGAGTGGGATCAGCCGGAAGCCAGATTGAGGGGCGTGCGATCGATGTCACGCTTGTACCCTCTACCCGAAGTGGAGAAGGAATTGTTGAAATCGCCTAGAGTGGATGCTGCAGTTTCAGCGGTTACCAAAAAGGCTACCATCCCGGTGGAGGGCAGTGCAGCTTTAAAGGATGCCAAGACAAAAAGTTGGACACTTTGTTGAAGCAAGCCTTTGATATTAGTGCTGTGGCCTTTCAGGCGTCAGTGTGTGAGGCTTGGGTGGCCTGGGCTTGCCTGAGGTGGTCCCAACAACCACGGATGGCTGGCGAGTCTCTGGTAGGGCCGTAGGGAGAGGCCATGAGTATTGAGTCCGGTGTGGCCTATCTGGCGGATAGCCAGTATGATCTTATTAGGAGTTTGTCAAAAAACATGGCTTCGGTGGTGGCAGCTCGGCGGTACCTTTTTGGCTCTGCAATTGAGCGGCAAATGCATCATCCAAAGCTCGACTTAGTAGGCTCCCCTTTAAGGGTAAGCTCCTTTTTGGGGAAGATTTAGACAAGTTTGAAGGACCTAGGGGAGTCAAAGGGCAGCAGGCTGCCGGAAGACAAACCAAAGCAGGGTCGCTTTGCGGCTCCAGGACGGTCCCAGCAGAGGGAGTCTGGAAGTTTCAGCCAGCTCGATAGAGCTCCTTTCAGAGAGGCCATTTTCCCTCTAAGGGACAGAGCTTCCGGGGGTTTCGTGGAGCAGGAAGAGGTTTTGGGGCCTCTTCGGCAGCTTCAGCCCAGAGGAAGCCATAATGAAGCTGCGGAGGCTCGGGTGGAGGTGCTGCCAGTAGGAGGACATCTGTGGCAGTTCCTTCCTGCCTGGGCCCAAGTGACATGCGACCAGTGGGTCTTGGAGGTAGTGCGGGCCGCTTATGCCCTCGAGTTTGCAAGGTCGGTCCTTCCCTCTTTCGTCCAGTCACCCTGCAAGTCGCAGGCCAAGCAGGCAGCAGTAGAAGAAACCTTATCAAGGCTGTTGGCCTTGGAAGCGGTAGTCCTGGTGCCAAAAGATCAATGCGGCTGCGGTCGAGTACTCCATCTATTTCATAGTCCCAAAGAAGGAGGGTTCCCTAAGACCGATTCTGGACCTCAAGTGGGTCAATCAGTGTCTTTGGGTTCCCCGCTTTCGTATGGAAACGTTAAAATCGGTGATAGTGGCGGTCCGGCAGGGAGAGTGTTTAACTTCTCTCGACCTCACTGAGGCATATTTGCATATCCCCATTAGAGAAGTGCTTCGTGGTCCCGAGGGGGCACTTTCAGTTTCAGGCATTACCGTTTGGTCTGGCAACTGCCCCACGTACCTTTACCAAAGTAATGGTGGTGGTCATGGCGGTGCTACGTAAAGAAGGGATTCTAGTTCATCCTTACCTGGACGATTGGTTGATTAAGGCCAAGTCCAAAGACGAGAGTTTGAGGGCGACGGCCATAGGTGGTCAGTTTCCTGCGAAGCTTGGGATGGGTAATCAATCTGACACAGAGCAGGCTGGTTCCTAATACCTAGGAGCAAGGTTCGATACAGTCGCAGGCAGGGTCTTTTTGACAGCTCAGAGAGCAGGAGACCTTCGTTGCTTTGTACGCGAGTTCTTAGCGCAAAAAGCGCCTTCGGCATGGCACTACCTGCATGTGCTAGGGACAATGGCGGCCATCTTAGACCTTGTCCCCTGGGCCAGGGCCCATATGCATCCGCTACAGAGGTCACTTCTGCGGCGCTGGTCTCATCAGCATCAGCCCTTGCAAATGGCACTCCCTTGTCCTCCAGTAATCAAAGGGACTCTACAGTGGTGGCTGTCCCAGGGGACTCTAGAGAAGGGAATGCCCCTTGAATCTCTGCAGTGGGTGCAGGTGACGACGGACACGAGTCTGTCTGGCTGGGGAGCCCACTGCGAGGGGCGATTTGCCCAGGGGTGCTGGAGTGTCCAGGAATCCCAGTGGCCCATCAACAGATTGGAATTGAGGGCAGTGACCCTAGCTCTCAAAGTGTTCCTAGTTCGGGTTCGCAGGAGGGCAGTCAGTTCTTTCGGACAAAGACAGCGGTGGCGTACATGAACAGACAGGGAGGCACGAGCAGTCCTCTGTTGGAAGAAGCAGCAGAAAGCCTCTTAGAGTGGGCCAAGACTTACCTGTTGGCTCTATCAGCCCAGCACGTGGCAGAAGTGGAAAATGTTGTACCGGCTGAGGTAGTCGGCCATAAGGTGGATCACAGCGAGTGGGTACTTTTTGTCAGGAAGTCTTCCAACAGGTAGAATGCAGGTGGGGGTGTGCCTTTCATGGATCTGATGGTGCGCTTGGAGTTGGCCAAAGCGAGCCGATACTTCCGACATTCTTTCTCTCCGCCTGCTGAAGTTCTAGATGCCCTAGTTCAACGGTGGCCCGAGGATGGGTTGCTGTATGTGTTTCCTCCGTGGGCGCTCTTAGGCAGAGTTCTGCAAAGGATAGAGGCGCGTCAGGGCTTGGTGGTGCGATAGCTCCGGACTGGCCAAGGAGACCGTGGTACGCAGATTTAATGCGACTGTTGGTGGATCGACCCATGGTGCCTTCTGGTAAGAGGACCTCCTCAGTCAGGGCCCTGTGAGGATGTCCCAGGTGGATGGGTTCTCGCTTACAGCCTGGCTATTGAAAGGGCAAGGCTGTGCAAAAGAGGATATTCAGGAGCAGTGATCTTGACATTGCTGAAGGTGCATAAACAATCAACCTGTCCGGCGTATGAGTGTGGCGCATTTTCGAAAGCCGGTGTGAGGGATGTCAGAAGAGACCCTTGAAAGCTTCCATCTCTGAGGTGTTAGATTTTTTTACAGGATGGCTTTGAGAAGGGAGTGGCCGCCAGTTCCTTGCGGGTACAATTAGTGGCTATTTCCTGCTAGAGGCAAGATCTTGGGTAAGTCATTAGGCGATCATCCAGCTGTGGTCCCTGATTCCTTAAGGCGGTGAGGTGCTTGAGACATCAGCAAAGGTCGACAGTGCCTCCTTGGGATCTTAATCTGGTGCTAGATGTCCTAGCGGGGGAGCCTTTTCGGACCAGCACACCTGGCTTCGTTGAAGGATTTGATGCTTAAAACTGTTTTCCTGTTGGCCATCTGTTCGGCCAGGTGAGTGTCTGAATTGCAAGTAGTGTTCTGCTCTCATCCCCCCCCCCCCCCCTTCCTAGCTTTCTTTAAGGATAAAGTGGTGTTGGCGGATGGTACCATCTTTCTTGCCCAAGGTGGTTTCCCCATTTCATGTGAATCAGGTGGTGTCTCTCCCTTCATTTGCCAGTTAGGGGCAGGAGGAGGGCGCTGGACGTTCAAAGGATTTTGTGGTGATATCTGAAGCATACTAAGACGTTCCGCAAGTTGGAGCGGTTATTTGTTTTGTTTGGAGGGCCGCGCAAGGGGGAAGCAGCTGCCAAAGCTTCGATTTCACGATGGATCAGGGAAACCATTGCTTCAGCCTATATCCTAAGGGGAAGACTAGTTCCGTTGGGGTTTCGAGCTCATTCCACTGAGGCTCAGGCAGCCTTGTGGACTGAGTTTAGTCTGGTTCCACCTGCGGAGATTTGTAGGGTGGCTACTTGGTCTTCCCAATATACCTTTGCCAAGCACTACCGGTTGGATGTGCAGGCGGCAGCAGATGCTGGCTTTGGGGGAGCGGTATTTCGGTCCAGTTTGGAAGGCCCCTCCCATGCTTAAACTGCTCTGTTACATCCCAGAAGAAAGGGACTGGACTGGAGAGAGGCTTAGGAAAAGGTAATTAGACCTTAACTGCTAATTAGTGTTCCTGAAGGATCTCCAGTCCCTGGTCCCGCCCGGTATGGTAAGAGTGGACTACAAATTTCCGGCCCGAAGGGATTTAGGAAGGATGGTATGGGACGGGGCGGATTTCTTTGCAATGTGTTCGGTTTTTGGTACCGGAGTGGAAGAGGTAGCTGCAGAGCTCTGATATCGAAATTAGCTGTTAAATTGACTATTTAAGTTTGGTTAGTGGCCTTTCAAGTAAGCCGCCTCCTCAAAGGGAGGGTTGGGATATCCCTTTCTGGGAGGGGGAGGGCTGTGGTTTAACATTTTACCGTAGTTGTTTTTGCTTAGTTGTCTCTTTGTTAGGTCTGCTTTGTCAACAGGATACTGAGTCTGGTGGGTGGTGCCTGAGGTGATCAAAGAATAACATACTCAATCTCAAGCTGCTAGAAGAGGAGCACAACCCAGAAGAAAGGGCTTGGACGAGATCCTTCAGGAACACTAATTAGTAGGTAAGGTCTAATTACTACTTTTTGAGTTTGTTGATACAATAACAGCAGCTATGGTGCCACTCTATCAACAATGAGCCTCCTGACTGAAGACCAAACACAGCTTAGGAAAACTATCCAGAAGGTCGCTACAAGTCAATACAGACTCGATGGCACTTAATAACAATCTTCTTAGAATATCGGTGCAGCACCTTGTAAAGAGTTGGTAAGCATCTCATTTAGCTGAGCAATTTTCTGCCATTGCCTAGCTCAAGGGTCTTCAAACTATAGTCCAAAGGGTCACGTGTGGGCCCCGGAGCTCATATTTCTGGCCTGCTGTACATTTTACCAACTGCAGTTTGAAGTCTGTTCATGGAAGAAGTTCTTATTCATATGCAGCAGTGACAAAAGCAGCAAGGCTGTCACGGGTTCTTACGTTCCATCAGCTGAAGACTATGAAGGTAACAATATGGCATGACAAACTCGGCAAGCTCCAAGAGAACCTCCAGCTCCTTAATATACTCTGAGAAGGATCCATCCTAGCCCTTAGGGTGATTTGGGATGTTTTATGTGCCCCTTCTCTTAAAACATTTGGGGACCCTTGATTTAGTTGGTCCACATTGTGGCCAACTAGAATGGAATCTAAACTTGATTCAACTAGTTTTGGCCACCTAAATTAGGAAGCTATTGCTCAAAATCGGTGCTGTGTACAGTTATGTTCCTCTAGGGATGTGCACAAGCAAGAAACATTTGGCTATTCTTTTTATGAATTTTTCCAGATTTGTCAGATGTGGTGGTGGTTTTTATTATAATAGGAAACTTTCAGTGCATGCTAAATAATTTACTATGTAGTCGCCAACAAAGTAAGGCATGTTAAGTCAATTAATGTGTATTAAATTGATTTTAGCATGCACTAAATTTTTTAATGTGCACTAATAAACCAAATGCAGTCTAGCAAATGCACACCCTTAGCCACCTCTGACCTAACACAACATTCAGGACTGTTAGCAGTGGGCAAATTTTTAATGTTGAAGATTTAGCTGGTTAACTCCTAAAATCAGCTGCCTAAGCCCTTTGAAAATCCGCTATTGTGCTTTGGTCTTCCATACCTTTCTGAACATAAATATGTACTGTAAACGGGGGTGCTGGGTGTGAATGTTCACAGTCTTGGCAAAGGCAAAATACTATTATGACTTGCAAAGGATTGTGGGGAATGTAGTCCATTCATACCAGAATCAGCCGTTCACAAAATAATGAGTTGTGTTGCTCGAGTGTAAGCAAAGAAAAATATACTTTATTCTTGGGGTTAATTCTCCCACACAGATTTACTTGGTAACACAAAAGGACACTTGCTTTCAGTATTGTACTTAGGAAAAACAAATCATGATATAAGCAACTGAGCTTCTTAAGCAATCAATCAAACAATAAAGACCTTGATGGGAAACAGGTCTTTCTGAGGGCTCCTGCTAATACCTTTTAGCAGTGCTCCAAAAGCAAAAACAAAACCCAAAAAGTAACCAAAAAACTGTTCTTTTTCAAGGATTACTTTCTTGTATTTTCACACACAAACAACAGTTTCCTTTCAGAGCTCACGTGCAACTGTGCATGGCTTAATTACCAATAATTAGCCAGCTGCAAACCCCTTTGCTGGTTCACTTTCTCTACGTGGCTCAAATCCTACCCTAAAGCTTTCTTGTAAACTTTTCTGGGTAGATAAAAGAACAAGTTATATTTCCTTTTGATAGTTGTATTTGTGAAAGTATTTTACCACAGCAGCCTAGACAGAGAGCAATCCATGTATTCATTCTGATCATTTAAAATATCTCCTCCTCCTTCAACTATCATAGAATCAATATCATGGTCTGGCTCAGAGGAATTCCTTAATGAAGCACTCTCAGGGTAATATCTGTTTCCCTGCTGTCTTCCAGATGAAGAGCTAGGGCATACATCAGAGTTCATACCTGAGCTTCCTTTACTGTTAGGTTTCCTCTCCAGATATCCTGGCCAATAAGTAGTCCAGCTTTTATGTCCAGCCTTCCAATCAAGATCCCTGGACACTGGGTCTCTCTTCACATACCTTCTTGCACTGGTCTTAGGGCCCCTTCCAAATGCAGCCGTCTCCTTCACAGGTGCCGTCCGGGAATTCCTGGCTCTGTAACCCCACTCCTCTGGCTTCCTCCAGTCCAATGGAGTATGCTTGCCTCTGGAATGACTCCCAAAACACGTACTGCTATGGGCTCCTTCTTTAGACCTCCAAGATGTTTTACTCTTCTTCCTTCCACGTTGATGCTGCTGCTTCCTCTCTCTGTCCTTGAGCTCTGAGTTCCTCAACTCCATCTGATTCTGTGTAGAATATGTTTTACTTTTAACTTGTTTAGAGGGATACTCCACCCTAGCACAGCTCAGCTGTGCTGAATCAAGCCTTGCCCTTGGAGATGAGTGATTGGGGATTACCTCATAGCTCTCCTGATTGAACACACGTTTCCCCACTTCAGCTCTTCTTGAGGCTGTTTGAAACCTGGTGCATTCTGGGACTGGTAGTCTTTTATGAAAACATTCTGTTTTAGTATTTCTACCAGCAAAGACAGGTTGCTTGTTCAGAGCCAATTCACCTCTATTATAGCTCCTTCCTGAACTATGATAAGCTTCCTTATCACAGTACATTCTACTTAATACAGCATAAACCCAAGCTGGCTAGTATGAGTTGAAAAATCCAACTCCTGAATATGCTTTCGAAAGAATTTCATTCAGGTAAAATAAACCTAGGTCTCACATAGATTGCAAGTTATAGCACAATTTTCTAGACTTGCTGCATAGATCAAAATGCACATTGAGGGGGCTACTGTTTTGAAGATACAGCAACAACCTAGATTATTTGAGCCATTCCACATTTGGTGGTGGTGGTGGTTCATTGCTTATCCCTTCTTTTGGTTGGTTGGGTGATTGAAATCAATAGGAGCAGAGTGGGCCTGTCCCCTCCAATCACTAGCCTCAAATGGCATAAAAGAAATCGAACAAAAATGATTCTATAGAAAGTATAATTTAGAGGCCGACATACTAACTTGTAGTGTTCCCATGGATTGGCAGCCTGGTTCATGTGCAAGTTTGCTGCCCATGTAATTGAGCTGGGTAGAAAACTTGCACATGAGCTTGTGCTCCTGGGATGGCTGAAAAAGATAACTAAACCTCAAGAGGTAGCATCATTATTTTATTTTTTTTTTTGCAAAAATCAGTATGTAAAGATTTCTTCATGCTCCCATTATTAAATTTGGAGTAAATGAGCTTCTGTGCATGATATTGCATTGCCGAGCTCATTAATTCAGAAAGCTAGTAATTCTTTAGCATGTACAATAGTGTGCTAGGCACAAATGTTTACTTCTTGCAAGGGGGCTATGTAGTGAATTTGTTTTACAAATGGGTTCTACATGTGAAAAAGCGCAAAAGGCTGAAACACCAGTGTTTTTATGTGTTTTGAGCATTTTTGATGCATAGGCCCCTGTCTGCAAAAAATTTGTAGTTTGCTGGCTTTTAATTTACATTCTAAATGTGGTTTCACGCAAACATTGTACCAATCCATTTTATGTATATATAATTTTGTTTATCATTCTGATATATCTAAAGCGTGATGAGCATAAATTATGAGAAGAATTTTGTCAAATAACTTTTACAGTTGCCCAAATACAAAATGTATATTTGTACATGGGATAATAAAATTGTCTGTAGTCTGAAAAGACAGGCTGCTTTGAAATTAAGGGGAGTATAGAGCCAAACAAAACAAACGTACTAAAATATGACACTCTTTTTGCAGTAGGGGGAGAATTGCATGAAAAACATGCAAAATGCCCAGCAACATGTAAAGAGATGGAGGGGCCCATTTACTAAAGTGCAGTACAATTTTGCAGTTCCCATGTGTACATGAAAATTTAATGTGCAAAAGGTGTGTGCTGTCAGGGAGTGTCTGGCAGTACTATACTGATAGGTACCTTAACACATGGCAGCAGTGTTCAGTAAACATGGGTGCACATAAATACTACCCACTGAGGTGTTAAGTACACATGCACTAATTGCAACATTGACAGCATGAGATGTACCCCTATGCTTACTCCACTCTTGCACTCCATCCATAACCAGTCCATTCCCCATCGTGGTGAATTAGAATGTGGTAAATGTCCATGCCTGTAGGGTAATGGTTACAGCAGTTCCATGCTCAGTTAACACACCCAGAATGCGCATTAATCGCTTAGTGCACTGTAGGAAAAGGGCCACAGAATTTTACAAAGCATGGAAATCGGCTCATCTATGAATTTTGTGAAAACAGGCATGTAGAAAAGGTGTACCTGACTCGAGATCAGTAGTTTCAACTAGACTTGTAATCAATGTCTACTGAATTATACCACAATCTACTAAACTTATGCTCTTCAACTATATTGAGTATAAAGGATAAAACATAGGCCATTTGGTCTTTTTCTGCAGTCATGTTTCTATCTAGTCTGCTCTTCCATATCAACTACAATACCTTTTTACCTTCAGAGTTCCTCTGTGTTTTTGTCCCTTTTTTTTTTTTAATTCAGATACTGTCCTCATGTTATCTCCATTGGGAGACTATTCCACTCTATCCATAAAGAAATATTTCTGTATATTACTCCTGAGTCTATCCCCTTTCACCCTCATCCTTTGTCCCCTTGTAGCAGAGCTTGTCTTCAATTGAAAGAGACCCTCCAGTACATTTATATCACAGAGGTATTTAAATGTTTCTATCATAATGCCCCTATCCCGCCTTTTTTCCAAAGTATACATATTAAGATCTTTAAGTCTGCCCTCATGTGCTTCGTAACGAAGACCACTAACCATTTTAGTATCCACCTTCTGCACCAACTCCAACCTGCCTATATCCTTTTGAAGGTGCAGTCTCCAGAAATGCACACAATACTCCAAATGAGGTCGCACCAGAGACTTATACAGAGGCACTATCCACTATCCCCTCCTGTTTTCTGCTGGCCATTCCTCTTCCTATTCACCCAAGCATTCTCTGGCTTTTGCAGTTGCCTTTTCTACCTGTGTAGCTACTTTAAGATCGTCAGACCTCAGATGCTCTATTTCTTCTTTTGCTTACAGGGAAAATGAGCAATATCAATCATTGGTCCAAAAAACTCCTAAATCTTTATTTTTAAAATTCTTTTGCTTTTACATTATGTTAAAAATGTTTTCAGTGTTTGTCAAGTCCAAAATAGTTCAGTACAAGGATCCACACTGGACCGAGGGTTTTAACATGTTATCCTACTTTACAGAGCGCCATCAACTGACCCAGATGCACTATCAACGATAATTGACATGGCCGCAAACTCCCAGAGCCCGCATACAGCAAGCTGGGTGCTAGGAGATTTCAACCTCCCCTCCCTGCAAGACTCTCACTCAAAGGCGTTTCTCGAAGCCCTGAAGGATCTAGGATACAGCCAATTAATCAAGGAACCTACCCATATAAAAGGAGGCATGCTAGATCTAATATTCACAACAGAGACAACCATCGGCGGACCAACCATCCCTGAACTATCAATCACCGCAGTCCCATGGTCAGATCACATGCTAATCCTATTCCAAGTTCCTCAGCCAAGCCGTGGCCAAAAGGGAGAAAGCACAGCAGGCAGTCCAGCGACCCGCCGAGAAGATTCCAACCATTCAACAAAGAACTAATCCTGAAATCAGCACTCCCACTAATAACCTCACCAGCACACAACCCAGATGATCTAGTCTCCGACTGGAATGAGATACTCGGCTCAATCGTTGTTCGCCCATCAAATAACAAACCACAAGGGAAACGACCCGCAGCAGCCTGGTACTCAGCTGAGTTGAAAGCCTCACTCGTGACGCTAAGGAAACTTGAGAGACGATGGCGCCGCTCACGCTCAGAAGTAGACCAAAGTGCATACAACTTACAACTCACAGCACAGTGACAGAAGCCATGAGACGTTACCACGCTGACACATTAGAGATCCCTGAACAAACCTCATGACCTGTTTGCCCTCGTTAGACGACTCACAACGGAACCTGCTTCAGAACAAGCAAACAGAATCCATCCTCAAACATATGCTGACTATCTACAAACCAAACTCTGTCAGATAAACAACAACCCTGCGCCCAGCACTATCCTTCAGCCTTGCAATCAAACACCACTCACTACCTTCACGACACCACCCAAACAACGCATCGAAGACACCATAGCGGCCATCAACACGACCACTGCACAATCTGATCCATGCCCGGCTTTCTGGGTCAAAGAACTACGGACTGACCTCAGTCCTGTCATATCCAGACTCATGGAACAATCGTTCACAACAGGGGCTTTCCCACGCACCCTCAAACACACATCAATAAGACCTTTACTAAAAAACAACAAACTCGACCAACAGAAGCCGGAATCCTACAGACCGATATCAAGCATACCGATGCAAGCAAAAATAATGGAAAAGGAAGTTCAGAGACAAATACAAGATCACATTGATTCCAACGCACCACTGGATCCATGCCAACACGGATTTAGAGAAGCCCACGGGGTTGAAACCCTTCTCACCACACTCTTCAGCAGCATAATAGCAGGCATCGACAATATCCGCCAAGGGTTTGTCCTTGTCTTCCTTGACATCGCTGCGGCGTTTGATTCCGTGAGCCATGAGCGCCTCCTAGAACGCCTCAAAGAGAGGAATCTCCGGTAAAGCACTCGAGTGGTGCAGGTCCTACCTCTCGGACAGATGGCAACAGGTACGATCCAGAGACACATCATCAGATCCATTCCACCAAAGCCAAGGTGTCCCACAAGGATCCTCCCTCTCCGCCCTGCTGTTCAATATATACATGCAGCCTATCTGCAACCTGATCCGGTCTTTCAACGTTAACTGCATGATATACGCAGATGATGTGCTGTTATACACACCTTTTGCAACAGAGAACCCCGACCTCACACCAATAACAAGCTGCATAAACGAAATATCCAATTGGCTACAATCCCAAAACCTCCGGATTCAACACAAGAAGACGGAGGTTATGTTCATTACAAGGACCCGTAACTTCACTGCGCAGGCAGTACTAAAAGTGAAGGAAGCAGACCTCCAGATCAAACCCACTATCAGGTACCTCGGCGTCACATTAGACCAGAACTTGGATATGAAGGCGCACATAAGTAACATTGTAAGGGCAGTATATCATAAAATTAGATACCTGCGATCCCTGCTGGAGCCAGACAATTTCAGGACCATCTATCAGGCACTAATCATCCCGCATTTCGATTATGCAAACGCAATACTGCAAGGACTCCCCCAAACCACTTTGAACCCACTGCAAATGGCAATGAACGCCGCAGCAAGAGTACTACACAGAGCATCCAGGAAAGACCATGTCTCACCCATTCTGAAACAACTCCACTGGCTCCCGATACAAGGTAGACTTACATTTAAGACCTTGCTACTCACCTTCAAAGCCACCAAAGGGCTCTCGTCAGCATCGCTAGCAGAGCTAATCCAGACGACACCCCACAACAGGGACAGAAGGTCAGTAGCACAAAACACCTTGATAGTCCCAAGATCAATAACTCAATGCACCAAGTCAACATCTAGCAGGGCCTACAAATTCTATGCACCAATGATCTGGAATAACCTTCCCCACAACATCTGAGCAATCCCAGACATATTCCAATTCAGGAAGGCCTTGAAACACTACCTCTTCCTCCTGCATTACCCGGAAACCAATAGAAGTTCAGCACCAACTGCTGAAACCACCCAAATCTCCCTTGACTGAAACCAAAATGAGCACATGACCATGTTGTGAATTGTATATAGTTACCCCTGTTAGCCAAGTTATATGTCCTGTTCATCTGTAAACACAAAGTACTATTGGAAATGTGTGATTTCATTGTTTATTGTAAACCGCGCTGATGCTGAATAGCGCGGTATAGAAAAGACTATAAATAAATAAATATAAATAAATCCACGATGATGCCTAAATCGTTTTCCTTGGTGGTGGTTCCTAATGTGGAACCTTGCATCGTGTAACCATAGTTTGGGGGGTTCTTCCCTATGGTTACATAATGCAAGGTTCCACATTAGGAACCACCACCAAGGAAAAAGATTTAGGCATCATTGTGGATAACATGTTAAAACCCTCCGCCCAGTGTGCAGCAGCAGCCAAGAGAGCAAATAGAATGCTAGGTATCATAAGGAAAGAATGGGGGGGGGGGAAGGATATTTATAATGCCTCTATCGTTCCATGGTGAGACTGCACCTTGAATATTGTGTGCAATTCTGATCGCCATATCTTAACAAGGATATAGCGTTATTAGAAAAGGTTCAGAGAAGAGCCACCAAAATGGTAAAGGGGATGGAAGGATACCCCTATGAAGAAAGGCTAAAAAGGTTAGGGCTCTTTAACCTGGAAAAGAGACGGCTGAGGGGAGATATGATAGAGGTCTATAAATTAATGAATGGAGTGGAACGGGTAAACGTAGATCGATTGTTTACGTCATCAGAATATAGAAAGACTAGGGGGCATGCAATGAAGCTACAGGGTAAACTATTTAAAACAAATGAGTGAAAAAATATTTTTCTCTTAACGTGTAATCAAACTCTGGAGTTTGTTACTGGAAGATGTAGTAAAAGCTGTTAGTGTAGATGGGTTTAAAAAAAGGTTTGGACAAGTTCCTGGAGGCAAGGTGCATAAACCATTATTAAAAAGGGACCCAGGATATCACTGCTTGACCCAATACAAGCATTGTGGAGCATGTCTTTTGGGGAAACTGCTAGGTACTTTTGAGCTAGATTGGCCACTGTTGGAAACAGGATACTGGGCTTGATGGACCTTGGACTGACCCAGTATGGCATATCTTATGTTCTTATATGTTCTTATGGTGCTCCAGTTCACCAGTATGAAGCTGCTCCCGATTCAGAAGGAGATCAGAATTCACATTTCTCACAAAACAATATACAATTCACTTGCTCTTGCTCTCTCAATATGTGTATACTTAGCTCTTAATCCAGTTCCTGCTAAACATTCTCCGACTAGCTCCCACTTATTACAAGTGAGCTCCTTTGCCAAACGAGCACCCTCCAACTCTGTCAAGGACTGTCTGGCAAACACTGCATCCTCCCAACGTGGGGTCCCTCTTTTCACTCACCCAGGCTGCTTCAGAGGTACTACCGTGTTTCCCCGAAAATAAGACCTACCCCGAAAATAAGCCCTAGCAAGTTTTTCAGTGAGTTCTGTAATATAAGCCCTACCCTGAAACTAAGACCTAGTGCAGATCACCGACGGACGGACAGATTCGGTACCTGGGGGGGGAGGGACCCCCAGGGAGGAGCTTTCCTCCTGCTCCACTCCCCGACGCGATCAGCTCTGCCGGTGCTGTGCTGCGCTGCGGGCCTCTTCATTCCAAGGGGCTGTATTTCCTTTTTTGCTGCTGATTGCGTCAGGGAGTGGAGCAGGAGGAAAGCTCCTCCCCGGTCCTCCCACCAAAGCCAATCAGCAGCAAAAAAGGAAATACAGCCCCTTGGAATGAAGAGGCCCGCAGCGCAGCACAGCACCGGCAGAGCTGATCGCGTCGGGGAGTGGAGCAGGAGGAAAGCTCCTCCCCGGTCCTCCCACCAAAGCCAATCAGCTGCCGGTGCTGTCTCTGCGCTGCGGGCCTCTTCCTTCTCTCCAAGGGGCTGTCGCTGCCCGCATGCACTGCTTCCCTGTGCGCTCTGTGGTAACACTTCACTGATTGGCTGACTGTCAGGAGATGGCAGCCAATCAGCAAGTGCTACCGGTATCAGTAAAAAAAATAAGCCCTACCCCGAAAATAAGCCCTAGTGCTATTTTTGGAAAAAAATAAATATAAGACCCGGTCTTATTTTCGGGGAAACACGGTAGTTACAACATACAAAAGAAACAGCATCTTTCTCTTTTCTCACATTTACTTGTGGCTTAATCCTTCTTCCAGCTATGAATGCTTCCTCTAACTTCATCACGGCGACTGGCCATGTTATCTGCAGGATGTTCTCCAACTCCTCACCAGTTGCTGCAGCCCACATTTGCAGTTAAGTGAGCATAGATCAACATTCTCTCACATGCAGGATTGATTGATAACTTCTGTATCTCACAATATTCAAAATCCTTAAATTGAACTATTCTTCGTACTATGTAATTTTTTTAAAGCAAGTTAAAAATGCACACCACTCAGCCTGTTGATTTAAGACTCCACGGTTCTAATGTCCAACTGGAAAATCTACCTGCAGCCGCTTAGCATGCATTCAGGCCCTTGTGAATTACTGCGGGTATACTTAATTTCACCTGTTGAGGTGGTGTTAGAGCAGGTGCCCCTAACTGCAACATGGGCAGTGTGTAATACATTCCCTACCACGTCAGCTGCAGTGTGTTCAGCATGCCCAATCTCCACCCTTAACCCACGCATTCAGTTCCCCAAAACAAATGGCAATTAGCACATGCATCAGCGTGAGGTAACTGTCATGTCCCCATGGTAACAGTTACCACGGGCCCTTGCATACGCTTATTGTGCACACAAGCACGCATTAACTGCTTAGCAAACTTCAGTAGAAAGTTTATTCCTGGGGCAATGGAGGGTTAAGTGATTTGCTCAAAACCACAAGGAACATCAGTGAGATTCAAACCCTGGCCTCCCTGGTTCCAAACTTTCTGCTATACAGAGGCTGTAGGCAGAATAAATGAATAAATATTTGGATGAATAGGTGTTTGAGTACTATTGAGGGCAGAGTGGAGGGTGTAAATGGAGAGTCTTTGCTGGGGCTCGTCCAATATGCATGAACATTCTTGTTTTTTTAAATTTTCGGTAGTTCAGAATACCTTCCCACCTTTAAACATTTCCCAAATAGCTGCTTTTGAAAAAGTTACTATTCAGGTTTTCTCAGATATTTGTTCTCCAGAGGCCTGAAAGGAATTGGGTAAATCAATAATGAAATCCAAATGTTTCCTGGATAGTTGTCAGGCCCGTACCTGTTTCCCCAAAAAATGGAACTCAAAATAGCTGTGGCAGGTGAAGGCCTGTGATCCACATTGTCTGATATAAGCAAGCAAGCCTAGCTAGCTTGACCTGTAAATGAAGCTAGTGAAGAGGCCTATGGGAATTGCACATCCCTCAATATGCTCCTGTAGAGCTGGAACTTAGCAAAAGTATTGGATTAGCTTAGACAAGCAGAACTGAACGATGGAAAAATACAGAAAAATATGTTTAAAAGTCACTGATAAGAGGATACAGTTGTGAAGGATTTAATTAAGACTGCTGACAGATAAGTTACAGAGCCCTGCTCCCTACACGTACGAACTGGCTCAATGGCCTTGAAAGTAGGAAAGTAACAAGTTGGTGAACAGGCCATTGTAATTGGGACTAGAAGGGGGGTAAGCAGGTGCTGAGCCCACTGAAAGAACATAATTGGATAATCATATCAGTACCGGGACTAATAGAAGAGGTACGGGAGAGTACCGGGACCAATGAAATGTCTTGCTATACCTAGAATAGGGCTAAAGTCTATAAATGTTGTTGTATTGCCAGAAAACTTGGCTCGGCCATTTTGAAATTGACTTTGCTTGAGACTTGTGCACAAATACATGATTTGGACCTTCTGAACAGACTCCTGGTATTATTGGTTTGTCTGCGCTCTGCTGCTACATATTCTTGGTGCGTTGGCCGGGAAGTTGTGGAATCAGAGTGCATATAGGGCAATATACCACGACTTTTCGCCTCTATAGGCTTGGTCCTGCCGGGATCGCGCCCTTCCGACGGGGGCTACTCCCTGGCGCCGCCGGTCCCTTGCATCGGAGGGAGCTGGTCGGACCTCGGCGGGTGCCGAGCCCGGCTGGAGCCAATGCCTCGAACCCGAGTGAGGGGAGTCCGAGGTCCAACTCATGCGCCTGCTTGGGAAGTTTGAGGACCGGATCCGGTGAGTAGAGTTTTGATTTGTTATGTCTAGACAGATAAGAAAGAGCAGTGCTGCCATTTGAACTTGGAACTTGGAAATTGGTAAGAGAGCTTGATCACCTCTCCAAGACGGGCCGAGTAACCCCGCATCAGTATTCGCAGGGCGAAACCCCCATCTTCTTGTATTTTGGAAATTGAATAAGACTAGTCAGAATAGATAGAAACAAATGCATTCTGGGATACGTTGCTAGCATGATTGTGTGAATGAGAGGTCTGGCAGCACGGACCAAGCGAAGGCGGACCCCTGACTAGCGCATTTCCTGACCGGGCGACCGCGTTCAGGTCGCGAAAAGGGGGAAGCGATTGTCGTCTTGTCTTGTTATTCGTTCTCCTTATACGTTTCCAGGGCCGTGAGGACCCCTTACCCACGGTCCGCCCTCCTTTTTCCCTTTTGTCTGTTGTTGCGCGCACACATCGAAATGGGAGGGGCGGGGTCTACTAGGAACACTCCATTAGAATGTATGATCGCACATTTTAAAGAGGGATATTCTGGAGATTATGGTATTAAAATGACTGCAGCCCGTTTACAGATTTTGTGTACTAGGGAGTGGCCCGATCTAGACCCTACCTGGCCCCGAGAGGGAACTTTTGATGTAGGAATTATCCAGTTAGTACACCGTAGAGTGCGGATAGCGCACCCCGATCAGTACTCCTATATAGATTCCTGGTTAAGTATTTGTGAAGATCCGCCCCCTTGGGCGCAGCGCTGTTATGAAGAACAGTGCAGAATAATGTTAGCGAAGACAGATTATAGTCAGAAAATAGAACAGCCTAGAACGAAAGGGAAGGATAAGAAGTCCAGGAAGAAGCCCATCCTGGTAGATCCTGATTCCCCAGAAATGGTTCCCCGGCAGCCTCAAACCCCAGGCCCAGTAAGAGCCGCCCGGCGTCCCGCCCCAGAAACCCCGAGACAGCGGGAACGGGACCCCTCCCCTGAGCTATTACCCAAAGAGCAGGAAGAAGAGTTCCCTTTACTTGAAGTTGATTCTTCTGGGACAGAAAGAGGAGAGTCAGATACAGAAACAGAGCAAATAGAAACTGAAACTTCCATAAGTGATGCTGACAGTGTAAAAATGGTTGCCAGCGCTAGTTTGCCAGTAAAAAGTGCGTCTAAAGTGAAACACGCAGAAAAGAAGAAGGTGACCCCTGATGGGACAGTTACGAAAATATCCCTCAGATCCCAAAAGACATCCACTGCCAAGATGATGCCCTTACGGCAAGTCCCGGGGTTGCCCGTAAAGAATGATGATGATGAGGTGGTAGCGGGACCCCTAAGCTATGTATATGTCCCTTTCTCTACAACTGATTTGTTAAATTGGAGGACACATTATGCCTCCTATACCAATAAACCCTTAGAGCTTACAGAATTCGTGAATACTATTATGGAAACCCACCAACCAACTTGGGCAGATTGCCGCCAACTCCTGACCACTCTATTCACGACAGAGGAGCGGGCACGAATTAGAAAAGCAGCTATTGATTGGCTGGCGGATAACCCTGTAGCTCCGGGACCAGGGACGGAAAGAATAGACCATCGGGAAGCAGCCCAGAGAGAATTCCCGAATGAAGACCCTCGATGGGATCCAAATACAGACTTAGGATCCAGAGCCCTAGCCCGTTTTCGCCAAGGCTTTTTACAAGGTCTGAAAAGGGGGGGGCCAGAAAGCTATGAACCTTTCCAAAGTTGCAGGAGTTATCCAAGGTATAGATGAGAGCCCCGCAGAATTTCATGAAAGACTAACTGAAGCATACAGAATGTATACTCCCTATGATCCCGAGGCACCAGGAAGTTTATGTATGGTGAATTCTGCTTTTGTAAATCAGTCTCAACCAGACATTAGACGTAAATTACAAAAATTAGAAGGGTTTGCGGGCATGAATACAACTCAGTTACTGGAAGTCGCTCATAAAGTGTATGTGAATCGTGATAATGAAAGACAGAGAGAATGTGATCGAAAGATGAAGAAGAAAGCTGATTTTTTTGGCTGCGGCCATAGTTGAACAGAAAAGGGGAGGTACCCCTAGTCGACGGAGCAGAGGAAGGGGGCGGGGCCGAAGTGGAAGTCTGCCCCAACTAGGCGTAATCCAATGCGCCTATTGCAGAGAGGAAGGACATTGGAGAGATGCATGCCTGCAACTCGAAGACGCCCAGCAAGATGACGAAAACAATCGTCAGTGGAGAGAAGAAAGGCGAGGCCATCCCCGAAACCGCGGAGGAGCCAATCGAGAACAATTCCAGCGAGAAAGAGGAGGAGCAATACAAGCATTGACTACGACAGCCCATGATGATGATGACGTGGGTTAGGACAGACCGGGCTCCGAGTTTGCTTTAGGTCTCCAGGAGCCTATGGTCGGAATACAAATAGGAGACCAAGTTATGAACTTTATGGTTGATACTGGAGCAGAACATTCGGTAGTAGACAAAAAGATAGCCCCATTCTCTACAAAAGCAGTCACCATTATAGGAGCAACTGGTGCCAAAGCTACAAAATCTTTTCTTCAGAATCGTATATGCAGTCTAGGAGGACAGCAAATAACTCACCAATTCCTTTACATGCCCGAATGTCCAGTGCCACTACTGGGACGAGATATGTTAGCCAAACTTCAAGCACAAATATCTTTCTCTGAAAAAGGAGAAATGCAAATGACAGTAAATCCCCAAGTCAAACCAGCAGGAATAATGCTGCTGACAGTTCCCCGAGAAGAAGAATGGAGGTATTACATTGATGATTCTGTCCAAGACACTTATTTCGAACAAACTTTGAAGAACATCCATGCACCACCTGGAGTATGGGCAGAAGGCAGTCCTCCAGGCCTAGCCAAACATATAGCTCCAGTAATTGTAACCCTTAAGCCTAGTGCTACACCAGTACATGTCAAACAGTACCCTCTCCCAAGAACTGCAATTGAAGGCATTCATCGCCACCTGCAAAGGTTACTAGAATATGGCCTACTAAGAGTATGTCAATCCCCATGGAACACTCCACTCTTGCCAGTAAAGAAACCTGGAACAGATGATTACCGCCCAGTGCAAGATCTAAGGAGAGTGAATGAAGCAGTTGAAGCTATACATCCAGTTGTACCCAATCCTTACACTCTTCTAGGACTGATACCTGCTGAAGCTACCCACTTTACTGTACTAGATCTAAAAGATGCATTCTTTTGCATAAGATTAGCCCCTGTAAGTCAAATATTGTTTGCATTTGAATGGCAGGACCCCATCTCTGGAAGAGGGGGCCAACTCACATGGACACGATTACCCCAAGGATTCAAGAATTCGCCTACCATCTTTAGTGCTGCACTGAATCAAGACCTTTCAAGCTATCCAGTGGCCCCGGGGAAGAGAGTGCTTCTCCAATATGTGGACGATCTGCTGATAGCTGCCGTATCAGAAAGTGAATGTATACAAGCCACCAAAGATCTCTTGCAGTTACTAGATGAAGCTGGATACAAAGTTTCCAGAGCAAAAGCACAATTATGTCAAAAAGAAGTGAAATACTTGGGTTTTCGTATAACCCAAGGAAGCCGAAGATTAGGCAGAGAGAGAAAAGAAGCAGTATGCAGAATTCCAACTCCAACAACCAGAAAGCAAGTCAGAGCCTTTCTGGGAGCGGCAGGATATTGCCGAATCTGGATACCCAACTTTGCCCAAATTGCCAAACCACTGTATGAAGCCACAAAAGGAGAAGAAAAGTCGCCACTGGAGTGGGGACTTGAGCAGGATACAGCCTTCAAGAAATTAAAGGAAGAATTAATGTCATCACCAGCACTTGGACTACCAGACGTTCACAAGCCTTTCCACTTGTTTGTACATGAAGCACAGGGAAACGCCTTAGTCATGTTGACTCAGAAATTGGGAAATTGGGAGCGACCTGTAGCATACCTATCGAAACAGTTGGACACTGTGGCCAAGGGATGGCCACCTTGCCTGAGAGCAGTTGCAGCTACAGCATTATTAGTGAGTGAAGCAGACAAGCTCACATTAGGACAGAATATGCGAGTCACTGTGCCACATGCAGTCCTTGCCCTCATGGAACAAAAAGCAAATTATTGGCTCACCAATTCCCGAATGTTGAAATATCAGAGCATGTTATGTGAAAACCCACAGATACAACTGGAAGTGAGTCATGCCTTGAATCCAGCCACCTTGATACCCATTAGTGAAGAACTCCCAGAACATGACTGTATCGAAGTCATGGACACTGTATTCTCCAGCCGACCTGACCTGACAGATGTGCCCATAGACAATCCTGATCTAATTTATTATGTTGATGGGAGCAGTCTCATCCTCAATGGACGACGCTGTGCCGGATATGCAGTTGTCACTCAACATGAAGTAGTTGAGTCATCAGCTCTAGCCTCAGGCACATCAGCCCAGAAAGCCGAATTGATAGCACTCACTCGAGCACTATTACTAGGTACAAAACTTGTGTTAAATGTATATACAGATTCCAAATATGCCTTTACTACCCTACATGCCCATGGAGCTCTCTATAAGGAACGAGGGCTCATCACATCCGGAGGAAAATCAGTCAAGTATGGCCCCGAGATACTGATGTTACTTGATGCAGTTTGGGCCCCAACTCGTGTAGCTGTCATGCATTGCAGAGGACATCAAGCAGGAAAAGGAGAAGTTGCCTGAGGAAATAGGTTTGCAGATGCCTCAGCACGACAAGCAGCTATGACAGGACAAATTACACCACAAGCTATGCCAATGCAAGCAGCATTGTTTCCAGTACCTTTAAACTTATGGACACCACGATATACCACCAAAGAATTAGATTACTACTGTAACAAGGAAGATGGAGTACTGAAAGATGGATGGATTGAGCTGCCACCAGCAGAGGGCAGTCAACCCCCTGGACGAATAGTAATTCCCGAACTGTTAGGACCATCCTTTGTCAAAGCCTTTCACGAAGCCACCCACTATGGGAAAAGTGCTATGGAAAAAGCACTCAGACCACATTTTTACATTACTCTATTGACAACCATATCAGCTTCAGTAGCACGGCAATGTCTAACTTGTGCCAAAAATAATGCCAAGCAAGGCCTTATAACGGCACCCCGAGTTCAGTCAGGAGGTGTAACCCCCATGCACCACCTACAAATTGATTTTACCGAAATGCCAAGAGCCAATGGATATCATTACATATTAGTATTAGTCTGTACTTTCTCTGGGTGGGTAGAAGCCTTCCCAACCAGAACTGAGAGAGCCCGAGAAGTTACCAAAGTTTTAATGAGAGAGATTGTCCCTAGGTTTGGAATTCCAGCAGTAATAGGGTCAGACAATGGACCCTCATTTGTCTCCCAGATTCCTCAACAGTTAGCAAAAGCTTTGCAGATACAATGGAAGCTCCACACTGCATATAGACCCCAGAGTTCAGGGAAAGTTGAGCGAATGAATCGTACCCTAAAAGCCCAAATGTCTAAGCTTTGTCAGGAGACACGCCTGAAGTGGCCCCAAGTACTCCCGATAGCTTTACTCAGAATACGCTCAGCTCCTGTAAAGTCAACAGGATTTTCCCCTTTTGAAGTTCTGTATGGTAAACCCCCACCAATAGTGCAGGGAATTAAAGGAAGTCTAGCCCAAATTGGTTCAGAAATAACCAGGCAAGAACTCCTAGCTCTTAGTTTTGTTCTGCAGACTCTCCATGTGAGGCAACTGGTCTTGGATCCAATCAACTTGACGGAACCTCTGCATCCCTACCAGCCTGGTACCTCGGTGTGGATCAAAGATTGGAAGAAGACACTGTTGGAACCCCATTGGAAGGGACCATACACCGTCATCCTGTCTACCCCAACTGCAGTAAAGGTAGCGGAGATCGATACCTGGATCCACCACAGCAGAGTCAAGCCCGCCGCTGATCCTGAACCTGAGCAGTGGACAGCAGAACAGCATCTTGATGCACCCTTGCGAGTTACTCTGAGACGGCAACCAGCAGTATAAGCATTCTGTCAGTGCTTTGCAGTAGCCAAGTCTTTCGAAGAAGATTGCTGTTTTCCATACAGCAAGAGTTTGTTTTTAACGAACCTCATGTGTGTGATTTACCACACTACTTTGATGCTACATTGATTGACCAGACTTCACAAGCCAACTGAAATTGCTAAGTTGGTCAATGTGTGATGGACAACTTGAGGATCTTCAATCAACACCCAGCACCCGTTGAATTGCTTCATTAGCGAACGGGACGAAGAAAAGAACGTCGTGGTCAAAATCTGCAAGCTGAGGATTCAGAAGAACTCCAATCAACATGTATCTTTACCTTTGCTTTGCCCTGGTTGCCTGCTTTGGAGGTTTTGAACTGACTTATGCCTTACCTCCATGCACTGCTTGCATTACTTCTACTCGAACTGGACTGAAAGTAACTCAGACTTTGATTTACCATTCTTATTATACCTGCACTGGTAAAGTGACTCGGTGTATATATAACACCACTGAACTAAATGTTTGCACTAATGGTAAATCTAGAGTATGCTATAATCCGCATCAGAATCCATCCTATTACACGTTGGAGATACGATGGAAGGATGCAGATGGACCTATAATAACTGCTACACAACCACTTAAAGATACTAGTAGACCTGTTGTTTTGAATTTCGATGCCTGTAATGTTATAAATAGAGATAGTCGCTCCAACTGTGGTACCTGGGAAAAAGCGTATCGAAATGACCATAAATATATGTGCCCAGAAGGTGCCACAGGATGGAGAAAGTGTACAGGTAAAAAGGAACCAGGCTATAGTACTGCCCCAGAAGCAGATTACTATTGCCCGAATTGGGAATGTGTTTTTTATGCTACATGGAATGATGGTATAGTTGACGAGAAGATAGATAAAGGAATGGCCACTCTAACCAAGTCAACAACAGATGACAAATGTCAGAAAGATGCTTGTAACCCCTTACACTTATGGATACGCAACCCTAGTGTATGGAAACAAGGATACAAATTTGGTCTACGTATCGCAGGTACGGGATCAGATCCAGGAACCATTGTGTATATAAGATTGAATACCCAAGCCCACAAGTCATCTAAATATCATATCCATAACACCTTCTATGAGGCCATGCATGTAAATAAGTTTGAAATCCCTCATCCTTCTCAGAATTTATTTTTAGAATTAGCCGGAGCAGTAGTATCTAGTCTCAAAATCTCGGATTGTTATTTCTGTGGCGGAACCCAAATGGGTGACCAGTGGCCATGGGAAGCTCAAGAATTAAATTATTCTCTGACTTACAATCAGACTGAATTACACAAGGCTACTAGCGAATGGGTGTTAGCGCACTCAATTGTTGGACGTCTTTGCTATACCAGAACTGGACCTCAGTTCACCCAACAGGTAGGACAGCTGGTCTGTCTTAGCCAGAAATTCTATAATGCCACTACCAAGAAGACGTCATGGTGGTCAGGAATCAAACACCCTGAACCTCCTAACCCATTAGCCAGATTCCCTGAACTTGCTGATTTATGGACTAATCTTGCCAAAACCCATGCTTGGCAAGCCCCACCTGGCCTATATTGGATCTGTGGAAACCGAGCGTATGCTCGACTCCCGCCCCAGTGGGGAGGAGCATGTGTCTTAGGGACCATCAGACCTTCTTTCTTCCTGTTAAACACTGAACATGGAGAACAATTAGGATACCCAGTATACACTACCCACAGACACAAAAGAGCACTACGACAGAAGAGATCACCCCTTCAAGTAGGCAAGTGGGAGAAGTGGAAGGGTGATGATTGGCCACCAGAGAGAATCATTGAGTATTATGGGCCTGCCACTTGGAATGATGATGGTATGTATGGTTATCGAACCCCAGTCTATATGATTAATCGAATTATTCGCTTACAAGCAGTAGTTGAAATAATAACCAATGAAACTAGCCAAGCTCTTACACTTTTAGCCAGACAAAGTACTCAGATGCGCACTGCTATATATCAGAATCGCTTAGCACTTGATTATTTGTTAGCAGCTGAAGGAGGAGTATGTGGTAAGCTGAATTTAACCAATTGTTGTTTGAAAATAGATGATAAGGGTCAAGTAGTTGAAGAAATTGCTAAAGACATGCAAAGACATGCTTATGTGCCAGTACAGACTTGGCACTCACTGAAATTCCCTAACTGGTTTGCTAAACTTTTCTCATGGCTGGGAGGACTTAAAACTTTCCTTATATTAGTACTAATACTTGTTGCTGCTGTTTTGTTATTACCATGTCTAATCCCATGTTGTATGCGTTCTATTCATAGTGCTATTGAAAGTACAGTAGAGCGGAAGACCGCAACTAAGATTATGGCCTTGTACCAACCAGCATCTCCTGCATATAGTCGGAATTCTAGAACCCTAGTATAACTATTTTTTGAAGTGATTTAATTCTCACACCTTATTGAGTCATAGGGTGAGATTAATCAAAGGGGGGAATGTGGCAGGTGAAGGCCTGTGATCCACATTGTCTGATATAAGCAAGCAAGCCTAGCTAGCTTGACCTGTAAATGAAGCTAGTGAAGAGGCCTATGGGAATTGCACATCCCCCAATATGCTCCTGTAGAGCTGGAACTTAGCAAAAGTATTGGATTAGCTTAGACAAGCAGAACTGAACGATGGAAAAATATGTTTAAAAGTCACTGATAAGAGGATACAGTTGTGAAGGATTTAATTAAGACTGCTGACAGATAAGTTACAGAGCCCTGCTCCCTACACGTACGAACTGGCTCAATGGCCTTGAAAGTAGGAAAGTAACAAGTTGGTGAACAGGCCATTGTAATTGGGACTAGAAGGGGGTAAGCAGGTGCTGAGCCCACTGAAAGAACATAATTGGATAATCATATCAGTACCGGGACCAATAGAAGGGGTACGGGAGGTACGGGAGAGTACTGGGACCAATGAAATGTCTTGCTATACCTAGAATAGGGCTAAAATCTATAAATGTTGTATTGCCAGAAAACTTGGCTCAGCCATTTTGAAATTGACTTTGCTTGAGACTTGTGCACAAATAAATGATTTGGACCTTCTGAACAGACTCCTGGTATTATTGGTTTGTCTGCGCTCTGCTGCTACACCTTCCCACCTTTAAGCATTTCCCAAATAGCTGCTTTTGAAAAAGTTACTATTCAGGTTTTCTCAGATATTTGTTCTCCAGAGGCCTGAAAGGAATTGGGTAAATCAATAATGAAATCCAAATGTTTCCTGGATTGTTGTCAGGCCCGTACCTGTTTCCCCAAAAAATGGAACTCAAAATAGCTCCCTGATTTGTTGCTGGTTCTTCCTCTGCTGTTAGAGTTTGAGAGTCAAATTGCAGACTAACCATGTGCTTCATACTTGAATCACTGACATCTACAGTAATCTGTTTCCACAGTTTCAAGTTTTGAATAAACGTCAGTGCTGATGGTCAAAAGATTTTGTTGGTAATTTTTGGAGTTACCAGGACAAAGCTTTCCTCTTCAGATTTCCTGCCTACAAGACCATTTGTTTTGTCTAGAGGACAATTCATTCTCTGGTTAAGTCTGGTTGGAAAAAAAAAAGTCCCAGATGACTTGTGGCTGAATCATCCCCATTCTTTTGTTCCTGTAGTGTTACATTGTGCACATACTCTGTCCTGACACATGATGTCGCTCTAATACAACTTAAACTCAACTCGGTCTACAGTGATCCCACTCATGATTTGAAAGCATTGTTTATTAAATTTATGAACCTTGGCTTAATGCTATCCCTTTATTCCTCCTTATCAGTTAACATATTTAGCAGTAAAGACAGTTATATGTATCTCTGCTTTCCATTCCCTTTTTTATATCCTATGGTGGAGTTCAGGTATCCAATAGGAGTGGGAAAGTGAAATCTTCTTTTATAAACTGAAGTACAGTGTCATGTGACCAGCAGCCATAGAAACATCCCTTTGTTGCCCGGTATGCCTCAGGCCTACTGTGCCTTGTCCTTTCCTTTAACAGTGAAGTTAGTATGTCTCAAAGTTATGCATCTCTACCATTTACTTCTGCCATGAGTTGTGCTGTCACTATTTATTTTTATTACTATTTGCATAGTACATTCATACTAGATTTATGCAGTGCTTTTCAGAGACTCATACAGAGTAATAATTAAACCACCTGCAGAAGCTCATTTTGATAGGGAAACTTCTCACAGAGATTCCCTATGAAAATCTGGCTGGCACATGTAACAGAGGTACAAGGTATCTACACACTGCTTGCATGGGAACAGGCACATAGCTATGCTCCTGAAATGATGCAGAGAGATCAGTTTTGCAATCTGTGTGTAATTTCCCTCTCCTGACCAAACTCCACCCACTTTCTGCAGCAATGAAAGTGCGCATGCTGCAGTTTTGTGTTGCTAGCATAAGCAGTCAAGACCATTCCCTTCCCTCTATTCCTTTTAAACAAAAATACAACCATTTTAATGGATTTAAATAGGCTGCAGTTTCTTTGGACAATGTGTTTAAAAATAATACAATTTAGTACCCAAAGCTATACCAATTCCCTGTTGTAGTGTTTCTCAAGCTTGTCCTAGAATATACCTGGCCAGTCTGGTTTTCAGGATATCCACAATGAATATGCATAAATGATTTACTTGCAGTGGAAGCAGTACAAGCAAATCTCTCATAAATATTCATAGCGGAAAGTGTGAAAATCAGACTGGCTAAGGGTGTTCTCCCCCATGCCTTCTGCGTATTGAGCTAGAGGACCTATTGGTGCATATGCACTTGAGACTACTGTATAATCCTTGGAGATCTTCAAGCGTGCAACTATCTGGGTGAGCTGGGCAGCACCATTTCCCACCAAAGCCCTGCTGCACACTCCTATGGGCAATTTGATTATTGGCATCAAAGTGTTTTAGCTTCTGCTTTTCCTCACATTACCTAAATCTTTATTCTGTTCTGCTGTTTTGTTTTTCTATACTCTGAAAGTGCCTGTTTCATTAATCCAGTTGCCACCTTCTTAACTAATGAATTAGCACAAGAAATAAGAGAGGTTCTGCTGAGGACACCGCCTCTGTCTGTAATTGCTTCTACAAATGCATCCTAACTTTTTAGCTCTTCCTATCTTATCTTACAAATAGAGGTTACCTCCACCAAAGCCCTTGACAAAATATTCCTTAAGACATATAGGCCTACTTTCCAGAGGGCATCATTCAACATGCTAATATGCATCACTAGTAAAAAGACCCATTGAGTCAGTGGGCAGATTTTCACATAGCATAGTGTTTGTTTCCACGTCTAGTTCTTCAGTTTATTCCTTGAAAATTAAATAGATTTGTCTTTTTCCTAAACAATTGCATGCCTTTATAAATATGAAGAAATTTTCTAGCTCTACTCCGCTTACTTGAAAGGCTTACTTGATTCATGACTTGATTGGGGTTGTGCCTTTTGTCTTTGTTACCTTTATTTTCTTTTTCTCCTTATTTCTTTCTCTACATTTATTCTCCCCCCCCACCCCCCTCACGTTTGATTGTGGCTCAGTGTAGAGATTTGTATATTTGTGCCTGAATTGTAAATCAATTTTCTTTTTTCTTTCTTTTGGAATACGTTACAGAAACAAAGATGACTTAGAAACATAGAAATATGACGACAGAAAAAGACCACATGGCCTATCTAGTCTGTCCTTCCATAACAACTACAACAGTCCACTTTTTGCCTTTAGAGATCCTCTGTGCCTCGGAAGAAAGGCCTGGCAATCTACTTCCAGTGACACTGCCAAGAAAACCCAGGAGCTTCTGGGTCGCCAGGAGTCAGGACTGATTTGAAGGCACACATTGCATTTTGTGTTGGTCCCATGCTTTCTTGAATTCAGTTACTGTCCTCATCTCTACAACCTCCACTGGGAGACTATTCCACGGATCCACTACTCTTTCCGTAAAGAAATATTTCCGCATATCACTCCTGAATCTATCTCCCTTCACCCTCATCCCATGTCCCCTCGTAGCAGAACTTGCTTTCAATTGAAAGAGGCTCTCTCCCTGAACATTGTAAAGTATTCAAGCGTATGCTTGTACATTGAAACTTACACAAATAAAAACTTTTTAAAGCTTCAAGCTGCTGTAGTGACTAGCCAGGGGATAGGGCTGGGTTTCCCATAAAATAGACTGATGGTGAGATGCTGGTATTTAAACAATACTCACTAACCAGCCTAACCAAAGCAATAATAGCAATGCTCCTGAAAATCATACTGATACCTTGCAATCTGTTCAAGTCCACACCAATATGAAACCTCTACATCTTGTGCATTGTGAGGTGGGGAGCAATGATTGAAGAGCCTCTGATATATGCTATTGCTTTAGTGGATGGCATCTATTTGTAATCATAAGGAGTATCTGCAATTTTGGAGGAGATTATTCAAGAAGAAAGCATGGTACAGGCTGCTCCTGTGTCACTGTATCTGTCTAATGGTCTAAAGATCTCCTGTGACTTAGTCAAACATACATAGCAGCTCTGAATAAAGAGAGAAGGTGATCACAGCTGACAATAAATAAAAAGGATGCTTTTCTTTATCGCTGTTTTTATTGTCATCCTAAAGTTTCTCCTAGAGGGAACGTTTGGAGTTTCCTTTCTGAGGATTACAAATAGTAGTATTTGTTTTGTCAGGTCTCCCATCAGTGTTAAGTTTTGTTTGAAAGATTTCTTTCTACCATCCCTCCATACTATATCCTACTGATGAAACAAAGCAATCAGCAACGCGCACACTATAGAAGAGCAGAAATGGGCAATATTATGGGTCCTGTATACAGTCAAACCTCAGTTTTTGTATGATTCATTTTTTGTTGACTTTTTTCGTCAAGATTTTGTCCCAGTTTTCATACATTGTCTCGGTTTTTGTACAGTTGAAAATGGAGCACCATCTTGTGGCCAGAAGTGGAATTTTCTTTATTTTGATTCTCTTGCTGATTGACTGTCTTCCATATGCCAACAAGAGTCTTCAATAAAAGTAAAAGTGATGTTAAACGTTCATTTATCCATTTCATTAGTCATTTATATTTTTCTCATTGTTTTCTGTATGTAAAAATATAGTTATCTATAAAATGTATTTTTGTTAATATTTTTGGGTGTCTGGAACAGATTAATTGGATTTACATTATTTCTTATGGGAAATATTGCTTCAGTTTTCATACATTCGGTTTTAGTCAGACTTTTTTGAATGGATTAATCATGAAAACCGAGGTTCCACTATACTAAGCATTTTTCCCTATAGTCACTATGGGAGTTGTTTTCGAAGCCCTATTTGTGCTTTGGGCATCCAGAAACGGGTTTGGAAACATCCAAAGCACAGGGATGTCTCCGGAGTCATTTTAGAAGCCAGCTCTGAGGACATCCCTAGTGTGAGGATGTCTGTCTGAATGGGGGTGTGGAGGAGGCATGGCCAGAGCATTCCCAGGATTCTGGATGTCACTGCCTGATCACAGAAAGATCATGGATTTCCAGTGTCGCATCTAATGTTAGACCTGCTCCAGGCATGAACAAGACTTGAAAAGTGCAAGTTTTTAACTGAAAGACATCCAGAGGGTGTAGAGATGAGAACACGCCATCATCCTCTGTACTCAACAGAATGTCAACAACAGCAGGCTTTGAACCCTTGCTGCTCTGTTCCTAACTCACTACTCCTAACCATTAGGCTATCTGAGACATCCAGGTTCTGAAATATGGTTCTGGGCATGTCTATTTGGACACCTCTGCAGATGTCCCTATCTGGCACGTCCATGTTTGATATCGCATCTGCACCTGGATGTGCCTGCTTTCCACCTCCCCCCAAGACGTCCTGGCTTAGACGTTCCAGATTGCACTTGGATGGCTCTTCTAAAATTCCTCTCTACAGGCCTGATATTCAAAAAAGGCTGAGCTCTTAAATTTAAGCTCCTATGTTAGGCTTCTAAATTTGTGTCTTATTTCCAGCTACACTTAAAACCTAAGCTTTCAGCAGAAACTTCATCCTAGTAGGCACTTGGAAATCAAAGTACCTGCTTTTATGTAATATATACATAGCTCCTCTCCCCTGCATCCTACCTAACTGTAATGGTAGAGTCCAGGTGAGCTCTCTTGGTGTTTCCTTGGAGTATGGGCAAGAGAAAGGAGAAAGTAGCTTTCAAACCCGCTGTTGCTACCGCTGCTAGCTCTCCTCTGCTCTTGTCTGACTAGCTGATGTTTGATTCCTTTTTCGCTAGATTGAACATGCAGCGTGAGAACTCCAGTGTTGGCCCAGTGGTCTTAACCCCAATGTTGGGTGTCATGGTATCAGTGCGGGTGATAAGTATCACTGTCTCCAGAGTTGCAGATTCCTCAGATTCCATCAGCTGCCATAGTATCAGAGTGATTGAGGCTTCCCTTGGTACCGGTGAGTATTGGGGGGGGGGGGGCTATGGAAGGCAGGCAGTTCTCTGACAAAGTGGCAGGAGCTGGAGTTGCACAGCAGGTACAACAATCGGCAGTTATTGAAGAGGCTTGGAGTGGCAGGGCCCTTTGTTGTGGGCTCCACAGTCCCTCGATGACGCCTTTGGATTTTCCCACACAAGTAACTAGCATTGCTTCAAGTTCACTGTCTGCTCCTTCTGGGTTTTGCCTGCCTAGACCAGAAAAAACATATCTCTGGGTGCTATTTGAGATGTCATCTCCCGGATTGGTGAGACTTTGATCCCACAAATACAAGACTTACAGGTTCAAGTTAGAGGTAATGCTGTGGCCATATCTAAGAATGTTGCAGATTTATCTGTGGTACCTGTGTCTGCTTTGCTTTGGAAAATAAAACTGAAGCCATGGGGACTTGTTTGGATGGTGTGTTTAAAGATTTAACATGGGTAAGATATAAACTGGAGAATGCCACTAGATTAGGAAAATTCATGAGCCTTAAAATTCAGCAAAGTCCCTTTAATTTCACCAAGAGACATATTTAAGAATTATCTTATGGATGTCCTTGAAGTTCTGTTGAATTCCATCCCTCGTTGACCCAGGATTACTATCTTCCTGTTGGTAGGAGGTCTCTGGGAACTTCTGAGGGGGCACCTGGACAACAGATGGATACTCTAAATGTTTCTGCTCTTTTGAAGACTTCTCATCAACATCAGATGGTTCCTGTTACATTATTAATTAACTTCACCTTGACTTCCGATTGGGAATGAACATTGAAAATGTACTTTTTAAAAAGCAAATGTGATTTTTAAGGGTTTAAATGTTTGTTTCCTGATCTTTCCAGGAAGGCACAGAAGTATCATAGAGAGTTCTTGGTGCTTAAGCCAGCTGCTTTTCATTTGGGAGGCTTATTTTTCCTAAAATTTCCATGCAAGTGTTTGGTTAAATTGAGGTCTGTGAGTTATGTTTATGAGCCTGCCCAACTATTATCCTTTATTAATTCTTATCTGCCTAGGTTCTCAGTAGGACAGGGTACTTAATCCACTATGACTTGTACTTGCTGCTTTCTGGGCTCCCTTTTTGCTTTGGCTGCTACTTTTTGTTTTCATTTTTCTTTGCTCTCTCTCCATTGTTGTGGGCTTGTCAGTAGAGGTACTTGACAGTACCGTACCTAGCCCGGTGTGAGCAGTGCAGCCACACAGGGCGCAAAGGCTTAAGGGGCGCATTTCAGCTGCTTGCTGTTAGCCTGCCACCGCCACTTTTTCTTCTTTCAGCAGTGACAGGGCAACAGCAGGCAGCCGAAATGCGCTCCTTAAGCCTTTTCGCAGCACTTTAAACAGATCTGTCCCTCCCTGCCTGCTCTGACCGTGTCAGAGGAGGGAGGGACCAGAGCTGCTTAAAGTACTGGCGACTCGCACATCGGGCACGCCTCCCCTCGCCCTCCTCCATCCAGCTGCTTTCTGCTCTTGCCCTGCTGCTGTGGAGAAAACAGAGCGGTGCCCGGGGGGGGGGGAGCCACGCACTTGATGTGCAAGTTGCATGGGGTGCGATTCTAGCTCAGTATAGCCCTGGTCCTTGATGAATCCATATTTCCTTTTTGTTTATATATGTTCTTGTATTTTTATGTTGCCGCTGTTTTACCTTACAAGAGGTTATGCTTGTTTTTGTTTTGAAATTGCATAAATACAAAAAAAAAATAATTTAGATACATAGGTGTTCCTGGAGTAGAGAATGGGCAGAGTGAGGGTGGGATATTTCTGCTGGCACATATAAGCCCATAAAGTTATTCCTGCCTTGGAGGAGGCATAATTTTGTGTGCAAACTTTCAAATAGGCTACTTTTATAAAGATACAACACCTGCACCTTCCCTCAGCCTAGGCACCTGTTCTATAAAATTACCCTCCCTGCAAACCATTTTCAAAGGGTAGCCTAGGTGCAAACTCTGCAGATATTTTGTGACAATGGATCTTGTACCGAATTTTCAAAGGGATAATACATGTGTATTTTACATTTTGAAAATTGTCCATAGATTAGCGTTCCAGACTTTTTTGGAGGGGCAAATCTGGGACACCTGGGCAGGGCTGAGAGGGACTGCTTTCCTCAGCTATAGTTTCCCTATATACTTTGAAGTAACCAGTCAAGGTAGCTTTCAGTAATTTCAAAAGCTTAAAGAAAATAGCAGCCCTCCTTGTGTTATAAGTGGTGTGATCCATTGTGATAAGGAAGCTTATCATAGTTCAGGAGGGAGCTATAAAAAAGGTGAATTGGCTCTGAACAAGCAACCTGTCTTTGCTGGTAGAAATACTAAAACAGAATGTTTTCATAAAAGACTACCAGTCCCAGAATGCACCAGGTTTCAAACAGCCTCTAGAAGAGCTGAAGTGGGGAAACGTGTGTTCAATCAGGAGAGCTATGAGGTAATCCCCAATCACTCATCTCCAAGGGCAAGGCTTGATTCAGCACAGCTGAGCTGTGCTAGGGTGGAGTATCCCTCTAAACAAGTTAAAAGTAAAACATATTCTACACAGAATCAGAGGAGAAACTCAGAGTTGGAGATCAGGAAGCAGCAGCAGCAGCAGCAGCAACGTGGAAGAAAGAAGAGAAAAACATCTTGGAGGTCTAAAGAAGGAGCCCACAGCAGTACGTGTGTTGGGAGTCATTCCAGAGGCAAGCATACTCCATTGGACTGGAGGAAGCCAGAGGAGTGGGGTTACAGAGCCAGGAAATCCAAGACGGCACCTTTGAGGGAGACGGCTGCATATGGAAGGGGCCCTAAGACCAGTGCAAGAAGGTATGTGAAGAGAGACCCAGTGTCCAGGGATCTTGATTGGAAGGCTGGACATAAAAGCTGGACTACTTACTGGCTAGGATATCTGGAGAGGAAACCTAACAGTAAAGGAAGCTCAGGTATGAACACTGATCTATGCCCTAGCTCTTCACTTGGAAGACAGCAGGGAAACAAATGTTATCCTGAGAGTGATCCATTAAGGAATTCCTCTGAGCCAGACCATGATATTGATTCTATGATATTTGAAGAAGGAGATATTTTAAATGATCAGAATGAATACATGGATTGCTCTCTGACTAGGCTGCTGTGGTAAAATACTTTCACAAATACAACAACCATCAAAAGGAACTATAACTTGTTGTTTTATCTACCCAGAAAAGCCTGCAAGAAAGTTTTGGGGTAGGATTTGAGCCACGTAGAGAAAGTGAACCAGCAAAGGGGTTTGCAGCTGGCTAATTATTGGTAATTAAGCCATGCACAGTTGCACGTGAGCTCTGAAAGGAAACTACTGTTTGTGTGTGAAAATAGAAGAAAGTTATCCTTGAAAAAGAACAGTTTTTGGTTACTTTTTGGGTTTTGTTTTTTGCTTTTGGAGCACTGCTAAAAGTTATTAGCAAGAGCCCTCAAAAAGACCTTTTCTGTTTCCCATCAAGGTCTTTAATGTTTGATTGCTTAAGAAGTTCAGTTGCTGATATCATGATTTGTTTTTCCTAAGTACAGTACTGAAGCAAGTGTCCTTTTGTGTTACCAAGTAAATCTGTGTGGGAGAATTAACCCCATGAATAAAATATATTTTTCTTTGCTTACACTCGAGCAACACAACTCCATTATTTTGTGAACGGCTGATTCTGGTATGAATGGACTACATTCCCCACAATCCTTTGCAAGTCATAATAGTATTTTGCCTTTGCCAAGACTATGGACATTCACGCCCAGCGCCCCCGTTTACACCATATATATATGCTTAATGTTTATTTTATACATATATTTTTAAAATTCCTCCTCCTTCTTTTCTGAAGAAAAAAAAAAAGTTAATTTTACATTTACTTTTTCCTCCTATCGGGAATGAGAGGCCTGTATTAGGAGGGTCTGTAGGAAAAACTGTCCTTTTGCCTCTGTCCCCACTAAAATCAGGGACATGGGGTAGTTATAATCCATGGAATCAGGGATACTAGCTTAAAATCTGGGACATCCCCAAAAACGGGGGATATCTGGTAATCTTACTATAGATAGACCCTACAGATATCTACCCCTGCTTTTACTACAGGTAAAATTTATTTGGTTTATTTAGGCTTAATATACCACCTCTCGGAGTTCCAGCGAAGTGGTTTACAAAATGAATAAAATACACACTATAGAAGAAAGAGAAATACAATATTAATAGGAAAGACAGAGGTAGTATGCAGGCAGTTCATCCTCACCACTGGACCCAGGCAGCATGCCACTTTGCCCATTTTTGAAGGCAAGGGTAAATACAGTGCCGGCCTGTCCACTAGGCATGCTAGACCCGGGTGGGTGGTTTCATTTATTTAGTATACATTTGTATACCGCTACTTCCAGCGATCAATAGCGGTTTGATTACATGTTGAATGATGTCAATCATGACATAAAATTTGGGTGTTAAACACGTTGATTTGAAGGGAAAAGCACAGCACACAGAAAGATGGTTTAAAGGAGCGGATTCAGGATTTACATATCTACATTTTTACATTTCGTATCACAGTTCTCATTGTTTCGTAGCGAGGCAGCTTGGGGTCCCCTGGGAGTTACATCATATTGTATTGACACTGGAACAGATGTGTCTTGAGATTTTTTCTGAAAACTATTAGGTCTTTTATTGCTCGTATCTCAGGTGGTAGTTGGTTCCAGAGGGTGGGGGCAGCGTATGAGTATGCTCGGTGGCTAGTACTGGCTTTGACAGATCTGATATCGGTTGGAACATGTAGGGTGTCCGAGTAGACGGTTCTTCTGTCTCTGTTTGAGGGTTGCGTGTTGATAAGGGTGGAGAGAGGATGGCGCTGTGTTATGTATGAGTTTGAATGTGGTTATCAGTGTTTTCCGAGCCGTGATGGGCAGCCAGTGGAGTTCAATTAATACAGGTTTGATGTGTTCAGTAATGTTTTTTCTCATGATGATCCTGGCTGCCACATTTTGGGCCATTTGCATAATGTTTAGGGTTTTCTTTGGAAGCCCTTGTAAGATAGCGTTGCAGTAGTCGAAGTGTGGCATAATGAGTGCTTGTGCAACAGTCCTGAAGTCGTGCGGTTCAATGATGCTCCGTAGAGGTTGTAGTACTCTGAGTTTGTGGAAGATTGCCTTATTGATTCATGCTACTGCTTTGCCTGTGATGGCATGTGCTTCAGCACACATGACCCGCCACTTCTGTCCCCCTCCAACAAAGTGCTGCCACTTTTAAAATACTGCTGCCTGCCTCCCCACCACCCCTATCAAGATGGAATCGGCAGCACGGCTTAGCTTGGTATGGGGTGGGGGTTTGGTGTGGCCAACGTTTCTGCCTGAGTTGGCAGAAACCCTTGGGCTGACCCTAAGAAGGCAGTCTTCGGGAGAGGGCAGCAGCATGGAGGGTTTGCCTAGGGCAGCAGATACACTCATGCCATCACTGGGTAAATAGGTGGGTTTTTAGACCAGCTTTGAAAGTCTTGAAAGAGGATTCATTATGCAGACTTAGTGGTAATGCGTTCCAAAGAGTGGGTAAGACAAAGAAAAAGGCTGAGTGTCTTGTACTCTCCAGTTGTGCCTGAGAAACTGGAGAAATATTTAGGTGATTCCCGTGACGGGCCCGCAAGATTCTATCAGGAAGATGGAGAGAAATTGCCGAGGCAGATAAGGAAGTGTCTGTGTAGAGAGCCCTATATGTTGGAGTGAGTCTCCTTTTAGTGGATTTGATGGAGCA
This sequence comes from Ichthyophis bannanicus, assembly GCA_033557465.1. Taxonomy (NCBI): domain Eukaryota; kingdom Metazoa; phylum Chordata; class Amphibia; order Gymnophiona; family Ichthyophiidae; genus Ichthyophis; species Ichthyophis bannanicus. Next base: position 51,794,154 of record CM066047.1, on the reverse strand, counting down.
CAGGAAGCCAATGATATTGGAAGAGGAGTAGGGTAACATGATCAAATTTCTTGGCTTGACATAAGATTTGGATAGCAGTGTTTTGAATGGATTGAAGATGTTTCAGCCCCGACTGGTAGAGGCTGGCATAGATAGTTACAGTAGTCAAGATGTGAAATAATACAACCGAGGGCAAAAATCTGTCGAGCAGAGTGGTCAAGCAATGGGCACAAAATTGGTGCAGTGCAAGAAAAGATAGAAACGCAGAAATATGATGGCAGAAAAAAACCACATAGCCTATGTTTCTATCTAGTCTGCCCTTCCATATTGACTACTACGATAGTTACCTCTTTTTTCCTTAGAGATCCTTTGTGTTTGTCCCATGCTTTTTTGAATTTAGATACTGTCTTTGCCTCTACCATCTCCACTGGGAGACTATTCCATGCATCTATCACTCTTTCTGTAAAGAAATATTTCTGCATATTACTCCTGATTCATCCCCTTTCACCCTCATCCTATGTCCCCTTGTAGCAGAGCTTGCTTTCAGTCAAAAGGAGGCTCTCCTCCTGTGCATTTATGCCATGGAGATATTTAAACATCTCTATCATATCTTCTCTCTCACTTGGTTTGCAGCTTGTCGTGCTGTGAGGGCTTGCGTGCATCAGTGATGCTGAGAGCTAAACTATTGGTAGTTTAACTACTGGCAGGGTCTCCCAAGATGGACAGGTCTCAGCTGAGGTGCCAGACCAAGACAAACCACCCATCTGGGCAGCAGCAGAATGGGACAGTGTTGACGGCGGAGGATCACATTTTTGTGACAACGGCAACAACACCAAACTTAAACTGCGCGGAAGAAAGGCCCGGCAATCTACTTCTGTATCTTGCCATGAAAACCCAATGGATAGTTACAACAAAACAAATTGTGCTATGGTGCTGGAAGATGAGACCCCCAGGTCAGAAGGCACTCAACTAGCTACTGGGGAAGAGCTGAAGACTTTTCAGAGTAAAGCCAGCATTTATGATGTGGTTGGATCAAAGCCCTCGAAATCTGACTGCTGATGTAGCTGCGCATGAAATGAGAGTCAGAAGCTGTAAAAATGTCTTACACATTGGAACATGGAACGTACGAAGCATGAACCAAGGGAAGTTGGAGGTGGTCAAGAATGAAATGGAACGTGTACAACTTGATCTGTTGGGTGTCAGCGAACTGAAATGGACTGGCATGGGGCACTTTGCATCAGATGATCACATGGTCTACTATGCTGGAAATGAAAGACAAAGAAGAAATGGTGTTGCATTTATAATAAAGAAGAAACTTGCAAGAACTGTAATGAAATACAATGCAGTCAGCGAACGCTTAATCTCTATTCGTCTACGAGGATTGCCTATCAACACAACTATAATTCAAGTATATGCCCCAACAACAGCTGCAGAAGAGAATGAAACTGAAGAGTTCTATGAACAAGTACAAGCTGAAATTGACAGAACATGCAAACAGGATATCCTGATAGTCATGGGTGACTGGAAAACAAAAGTTGGCAACAAAGAAGAAGGCAAAGTAGTTGGAAAATATGGACTTGGCAACAGAAATGAAGCTGGAGAAAGACTGATAGAATTCTGCAAGACCAATGATCTATTCATCTCAAATACCTTCTTTCATCAACACAAGTGCCGACTGTACACATGGACTTCACCGAATGGATTATATAAAAATCAAATTGACTACATATGTGGAAATCAATGATGGAAAAGCTCTGTAACATCAACAAAGACAAAGTCTGGAGCTGACTGTGGTACAGATCATCAACTACTAGTATGCAAACTCAAGCTAAAGTTGAATGCCACTCATGAATGCAGCAAAATATGACCTTGAGAATATACCACTGGAATTTAAAGACTGCCTGCAAAATTGATTTGCTGCTTTAGATACATATGACAGTGCTCCGTAAGAGTTATGGAATGACATCAAGAAAGTTGTGTTGGAAGAAAGCGAGAAGTCTCTACAAAAGGTGAAAAAGCAAAAACGGCCAAAATGGATGACGGAAGAAACTCTGAAAATTGCCCAGAAACGCAGAGAAGCTAAAGCCAGAGGAGAAAGAGACAATCGCAGAACTCAACAGAGATTTCCAACGTGCAGCAAGACAGGACAAGGAAAAGTACTACAATGACACTTGCAAGGAAATAGAAGCAGAAACTTTTAGAGGAAGAACAAGATCGGCTTTCCTAAAGCTACGAGAGTTAAAGAAAAAGTTCCAACCTCGAATTGGAATGTTAAAAGATGCTCAAGGTTCTATGTTGAATGATGCTGAGAAGATCAAGAAAAGGTGGAAGGAATATACAGAGTTTTTATATGATAAAGATCAAGTGGACCAACAGCCGTTTCATCCTGTACCTTATGATCAGGAACCATTGGTGATGAAAGAAGAAGTTGAAGCAGCATTGAAAGCCTTATCAAAGAACAAAGCACCAGGCATTGATAGCATTCCCATAGAAGTATGGCAGCAATCTGATGCAGCTGTTACCGTACTCACAAGGCTCTGCCAAGAAATATGGAAGACAACATCATGGCCAACTGACTGGAAAAGATCTGTGTTTATACCAATACTAAAGAAAGGTGATCCAACTGACTGTGGAAATTATCGCACATGCCAGCAAGATTCTACTGAAGATTATTCAAAAGACTACAACCATACCTGGAACAAGAACTACCTGAAGTGCAAGCAGGGTTCAGGAAAGGGCGAGGAACGAGAGACATCATTGCGGATGTGAGATGGATCCTTGAAAAGACTAAAGAATACCAAAAGGATATCTATTTGTGCTTAATCGACTATAGCAAGGCTTTTGATTATGTAAACCATGAGAAACTCTGGGCCACATTAAGAAGCATGGGTATACTAGAACACCGGATCGTTCTCTTGCGCAATCTGTACATTGATCAAGAAGCAACAGTTCGAACGGAACGAAGAGAGACAGAATGGTTTAAAATAAGCAAAGGTGTAAGACAAGGCTGCATACTTTCCCCCTACCTGTTTAATTTATATGCAGAACAAATCATCAGAGAAGCAGGATTGTAAGAAGACAACAGAGGTGTGAAGATTGGTGGAAGACTCATCAACAACCTTCGCTATGCTGATACCACATTACTGGCTGAAAGTGAAGATGATCTGAAACATTTGCTTCTCACAATCAAAGAACATAGCCTCAAAATGGGCCTGCACCTTAATGTAAAGAAGACAAAGATCATGACAACTGGCATAATCAACAAGTTCATCGTTGAAGGAGAAGAAATTGAAATTGTGAACAACTTTAACCTACTTGGATCAACTATCAATAAAGAAGCAACAAGCAGTCAAGAAATCAGATGACGCATTGCTCTTGGCAGAATGGCTATGAAAGACCTAGATAAGATTCTCAAGAGCAGAGATGTCTCTCTCCATACAAAGATTCGACTTGTTCAAGCCATGGTATTTTCAATAACATCATATGGATGTGAAAGCTGGACAGTGAAAAAGATAGGAAGAAAATTGATGCCTTTGAATTATGGTGCTGGCGGCGAATACTGTGTATACCATGAGCTACCCGAAGAACAAACCAGTCGGTACTAGAGGAGATCAAACCTAAGCTTTCTTTAGAAGCTCAGATGACAAGACTTCGACTTTCATACTTTGGACACATCATGCGAAGAGAGAGATCATTAGAGAAAGACATCATGCTTGGCAAGATAGAAGGTCAACGCAAAAGAGGAAGGCCAGCAATGAGATGGATCGATACAATAACAGCAGCTACGGGTACCAGTCTGTCAACAATGAGCCGCCTGACTGAAGACCGAACACAATTTAGGATAGCTATCCAGAGGGTCGCCATGAGTTGACTCCGACTCGACGATACTTAACAACAACAACATCATATCTTCTCTATCCCACCTTTTCCTCTAAAGTATACATATTAACATCTTTAAGTCTGTCCTCCATATGCTTTATAACGAAGACTACTAACCATTTTAGTAGCCACCTTCTGTACCAACTCCAGCCTGTTATGTATCCTTTTGAAGGTGTGGTTTCCAGAATTGCACATAATACTCCAAATGAGGTCGCACCAAAGACCTATACAGAGGCACTATTGCCTCTTGTTGTTTTCTTGTTTGTTTGTTTTTCCTGCTAGCCATTCCTCTTCCCTATGTACCCAAGTATCCTTCTAGCTTTCACTGTCATCTTTTCTACCTGTTTGTTTAGCTACTTTAAAATAGACACAATCACACCCAGGTGGACAGAAGTACTTCCCCCCCCCCACCCCCCCGCAACACACACTGTATCACTCCTTTGGATTTTTGCAGCCCAAATGCATGATCCTCCATTCTTTTAGCATTTAATCTCAGCTGCCATTCTTAAAGCTTAGCTAGATCCCTCCTCATGTTATCTACTCCTCCTTGGATGTCTACTCTGTTTCAGATTTTGATATCATCTGCAAAGAGGCAAACCTTACCCGACAGCCCTTTCGCATTATCACTAATAAAGATTTTAAAAAGAATCGGACCAAGGACAGATCCCTGCGGCACACCACTGGTAACCCCCCTTTCCTCAGAGTGAGCTCCATTTACCTGTATCCTTTGTTGCCTCCCCCCTCAACAACTTTCTAACCAAATCGGCAACTTTAAGGTTCATCCCTAGGGTGCTCAGTTTGTCGCCTCTGTGGAATAGTGTCAAAGGCTTTACTGTAATCCAAGTACACCATATCTAGGGCTCTCCCGCTGTCCAATTCCCTGGTCACCCAGTCAAAGAAATCAGTCAGATTTGTCTGTCAAGACCTGCCTCTGGTGAATCCATACTGTCTCTGATCCTGTAATCCATTGGATTCCAGAAACCTCAGTATTTTCTCTTTTGAACAGCGTTTCCAGTAATTTACTCACTACAGAATTTAGATTAACAAGCTTGTAGTTTTCAACCACAATCTTACTTCCGCTTTTGTGTAAAGGGACCACATGTGCCTCTCTGCGGTCTTCTAGCACTAATCTCGACTCCAATGAGGCATTGAAAAAGTCAGTCAGTAGAGCTGCTAGAACATCCCCAAGTTCCTTCAGTATTCTCGGATATATCCCATCCAGTCCCACTGCTTTTGTCTACTTTTAGTTTAGCTAGTTCCTCTTGAACAGTCTTCTGAAAATCATTCGAGATCCCCTGTCGCTTCTGTTCCTATTTATGGGTGTTTTCCGAGTTCCTGCTCCTGGCCCTTCAACTGTGAACACAGAACAGAAATATTTGTTAAGCAATTCCGCTTTATCCTCATCAGCTTCTACATATTCCTCCCCTTCACCCTTGAGTCTGACAATACCACTTTTGCCCTTCCTCTTCTCACTAACATATCTGAAAAATGTTTTATCCCCCTAGTGTTTTGCATTGGCTATTTCTTCTTCTTTTAGTATCTTTGCTTTCCTGACTATTTTGCTATCTTCTCTTTTAAGTTTTTTTTCCAAATTATAGATGCCTGTCTTCCTCTCTCTGTGATTTCTTGTATTTCATGAAGGCTTCCCTCTTCACTTTTTCAGCTACTTCTTTTGAGAACCATAGCGGCCTCCTTTGCTTTTTCTTTTATTTTTCCTTTCTAACAAAAAGGTTGATTGCCCTTAAAATATCTATCTTTTTTTTTTTTTTGGGAGTTCGCCCGGGAGGTCACAACTATCGACAACGGAACCTGGAGTGGATTTGGGCGCTGCCGTAGAAGATCTGATGGTCTCTTCTCTGTGTAGGGGAGGCCGGCTGGGGGAGCAGTTGATATCTAGTCCCTCCGGTCTTTCGGCGTTCCGGATCCCTGAGGTGGTGGAGAAGCCTGCGCAAGTAACGTTGGATAGCTTGTGGGAGGCTATCTCGGCTCTTCAAAGAACCCTCCTGCCCTTATTTGGGGTTGTTTCTCAGCAACTGATTGGCGTTAAAGCACAGTGTGAGGCGACGGCTGCGGAGGCTGTGATTCAATCGGGACAAATTTCTTCACTTGAATCCAGAGTCGAGGACCTGGAGTCTCTTGGAACCGCTGGGGTTCAGGATCGGTTAGTTCAGGCGAGGAAAATGGAGTATTTGGACAATCGGCTTCGAAGGAATAATCTTAGATTCCTGAACTTTCCTCGATCACCTCTGTGAGATTCCATTGACTTGGTCAGTAAGTTTTTTTTTTAGAAGTGCTTCAGATGCCTGCAGGATCGTTGCCCCCGATAGTGAGAGCTCAGTATGTTTCAATATCGATTGGGGAGGTTGCAAATCAGTTGGGGAAACCTGCTGGTAGTGGCCCCCCTCATATGGATCTTTCTGATTTCTTGGAGAGCTCACTTGAGGTGGTTACTAGCAGGGCTACTCTATTGGTAAAGTTTGCTTTCGAGTCTGATCGGAATACTGTGTTGCAATTGTATTTCCGTCATATTTCAGATGCTATGTTTTTGGGTTCAAGAATATCAATATTTCCAGATTTTGCAAGGGAAACACAGAAAAGGCGAAAAGCGTTCCTGGGGTTGCGCCAGAGGACACTCGCTTTGAGTGCGCAATTTAAACTTAGATATCCTTGTAAATGTGTTATCTGTTTTCAATTTAAGCAATACTTGTTGTTTGAACCCAAGCAACTTTTGTCTTTTCTTTTAAGTAAGGAGGGGCTTGGATCTGAGGGGCCTTCTATACCGGCTGCCATATAATAATAATCACGCTCCTATAATGTTATAATTGTGTTAGGTGATTAACCTTAGAATTAATTTCTTTCTTCTTGGATCCTTATTGGGGTCTATACCAAGTTTTGTTTATTTCTATAGGGCTGCTTTGCAGTTCTTATTTTTTCCATTCTTCATTGTATATGAAATTCTGATTCAGAAAGCTTTTCTGGAATGTTGTAATAAAATTGATAAATATATATATATTTTTTAAAATTTAATATCTATCTTTTTTACCCACTGTGTTTCTATATACCCCATCTGTTCCCATCCCGCTAACGGGAGAACTGGGGTTTCTAGTCCCACAGGTGCTTCTTGTGGCCTTGGGCAAGCCACTTAACCCTCCTTTGCCTCAGGTACAAAAACAGATTGTGAGCCTTTCAGGAACAAGGGAAATATATACAGTACCTGAATGTATGCCACTTTGACTTGTAGAAAAGCAGTATATAAGCCTAGTTAAATTAAATAAAATCACTCCTTGAGGTATTGGCCCATCTTGGGAAAGTTAGTTTTCCTAAAATCTAAGACCCCTTGCTTTTGAACGGGTTTTATCAGCTCTAGTCCTAATACTGAACCACACCATCTGGTGATCACTGGATGCGAGATTATCTCCCACTATAACATCAGAAACTCTTTCAGCATTGGTAAGCGCCAAGTCCAGTATGGCCCCTTCACGTGTGGGTTCTGTTACCTGTTACTTGAATAGCTCTCCCTGTAGAGAATCCAGGATCTCTTTACTTTTAGGTGAAACCACAGCAAGGGTGTGTCAATCCACATCCAGTATATTGAAATCACCTATCAATAGCACTTCCCCTTTCCTAGCAATGCTGCATATGTCTTCTATTAAATCTCCGTCTGCTATTTCTCCCTGTGAGGGGGGGTCTGTGTATCCTGCTAATGTAAATTGATTTTTTTCCCTCTTTTTAATATCTGTTAGTGATATAGTAGAAGGGCTGTCGGGTAAGGTTTGCCTCTTTGTGGGTGATACCAAAATCTGTAATTGAGTAGACACCACTGTTCCCTCTAAGCTGTGCGCGCGCACACACCTCGCCGAGCAAGCGCACATACTTTACAACAGAGCGCACAAAAATTACGGCTCTGATTCTGATAGAAAACACAGATGTCTTAAAATTTAAAAGTTATGATTATAATTACTAGAAATTTCCCGCTTCATTTAGTAATCGTCTATTTTCATTTAATTTGATTAAAATCAATGTGGTGTACATACTGTATTCTGACGTGTAGTCAAATTTTAAAGTATATAACTCCGAGTGTTATGTGGTGCACAAAAATTTAACCTTCCTTCAAAAGCTGCACACAGCTGATATTTTATGCGCACGCACCCTACAGAAAATTAGAGGGAACATTGGTAGACACCCAGGAAGGTGTAGATAACATGAGGAGGGATCTAGCTAAGCTTGAAGAATGGTCTAGAATTTGGCAGATGGGATTTAATGTTAAAAAATGCAAGGTCATGCATTTGGGCTGCAGCAGTCCAAGGGAGCAATATATTTATTTTTATTTATTTAGCTGTATTTATATCCCGCCTTTCACCGGGTCAAAGCGGTGTAACATAAAAGGGGAGGGTGGACAGTAATCAACTTCTGGGGTTGGGGCCATCACCAGGTGGCTAACATTAATGATTATAACAGGTGTTTGGGACATAGACATAGACAGTGTGATACAGTCTCTTTAGAACATATGTTTAAGGGGATGAAATTAGGGGGGGGGGTATAGGGGGTTTAGTACTTTTGTCCACTAAAGAAGAGCAGGACCTAGGCGTGATTGTCTGATCTTAAAGTGGCTAAACAGGTAGAGAAGGCAACAGCAAAAGCTAGAAGGATGCTTGGGTGCATATGGAGAGGAATGGCTAGCAGAAAAAAGGAGGTGATAGTGCCTCTGTATGAGTCTTTGGTGTGACCTCATTTGGAGTATAGTGTGCAATTCTGGAGACCGCACCTTCAAAAGGATATAAACAGGATGGAGTCGGTACAGAGGGTGGCTACTAAAATGGTTAGTGGTCTTCATTATAAAGCAAATGTGGACAAACGTAAGGATCTTAATATGTACACATTAAAGGAAAGGCGTGATAGAGATGGTATGATTTAGACGTTTAAATACCTCCCTGGCATAAATGCACAGGGGGGAGAGCCTCTTTCAATTGAAAACAAGTACTGCTATGAGGGTGAAAGGGGATAGAATCAGGAGTGATACGTGGAAATATTTCTTTACAGAAAGAGTGTTGGGTCCGTGGAGTAGTCTCCCAGTGGAGGTGGTAGAAATGAGGACAGTATCTGAATTCAAAAAAGCATGGGACAAACACAGAGGATCTCTAAAGGAAAAAAGGGGACTGTTGTAGTTGTGGAACGAAAGACTAGATAGGCCATGTGGTCTTTTTCTGTCATCATTTTTCTATGTTTCTAGTTTAACCCACAGTGCCTCCTCTCCCTTTTAAACCCTATAATTCTATAGCTTTAATGTTATTTTTTACATATAGTGCCACTCCGCCTCACCTTCTTCCTACCCTATCCTTCCTGAATCAGTTATAGCCTGGTATAATTACATCCCAGTCATGGTTGTCCATGAACCATGACTCTTTTTAACCACCATTAAATCCAAGTCTGCCTTTTCCATTAAAGCCTCAACATCTGGGAACTTATGTCCCATGCTACAGGCATTTATACACACTGTTTTCCAGATGTTTTCCCTTTTACCCATGTCTATAGAGATATTTAATGTTTCATTTACCTGGGGACTTTCTTCACCCATCCCCAATGAATCTAGTTTAAAGTCCTTTTCAGTAGGTTAGCCAGTCTGCCACCTGGCAACAGCAATCTCAGGCTGGAGGGACTGGGGTTTCTAGTCCTTGTGGCCTTGGGCAAGCCACTTAACTCGCCATTGCCCACTGCTTTGATTGAAGGATAAGGCGGTATAGAAAACTGGATAAATAAATATCTACCTTTCTTGGACATGAACTAAAACGCTCTCAATGATGCCACCCACACAGCCATGCATTTATCGCCAGGATGTGAGCTTCTCTGTCTCCGCCTTTACCCTTAACAGAGAGGATTGAAGAGAATACCACTTGCACATCTATCTGCTTCACCCTCTGCCCCAGAGCCATGAAGTCACTTTTGATACGCTGCGAGGGATATCTGGCAGTATCATTGGTGCCAACATGGATGAGCAACATTGGGTAATAGTCAGTAGGCTTGATAAGTCTTGGCAAACTCTCCGTAACAGCTTGGATTTTGGCACCTGGCAGACAGCACACCTCTCTGGACATAAAGTCTGGCTGGCAGATGGGACACCTCCGTACTCCTCAGAGTCACCAACCACCACTACCCTTTGCTTCTTTGTGATCACTGAGTCTGCAGCTTTTGGCTCTGGTTCTTCCTTTTTCTGTGATTCTTTCACCTTCTCCACTACTAGTGCTGCATAATGGTTCTTCAATTCAAGGGTCGCAGGCCTTGGTGACTTGTGTTCAGCTTTTGTCATTTTGCAAGAAGCAGCTCATCAATGTACTTCTCACTGTCGTGAATGCTCCTCAGCCTTGCCACCTCTTCTCTCAGCTCCTCCACTTATTTTCTGAGAGCTTCAGTATGCAAGCATCCTGCACATGGAACTTGTTCTTCAACTGGCATAGGGATCTCCGTCTGGACAGAGGCAGAGGCTGTAATGGGGGCAACTACTCTGGCAATACGATTTTTCCCTGCCATGTGCCAGTTGGTGGAGCTTTGATACCTGTTGAAATAAGAGAAACCTACCAAAGTACCTGCCTGTTCATCAGATGTCCTTTCAGAGAAAAAGCAATTAACCTCTTTTTAAGTGTGTTTTAACAGTGCTGTTCTGAGTCCCTGTGTGTAGCTAATTGGGGAGTTGCTATAAAGCAAGACTGCTCACATGGGGTAGGTGGGAGTTGGGGGGTAGGGAGGGAACTAACACCTGATGAGGTCAGCGGCTTCGAAGAACTTGCTGTGCATGGAACAAAAAACAAAGAACTCTGACAGAACTCCGCCTGAGGGTTTTTTTTTTGGGGGGGAGGGGGGTTTTGAAGATTTAGTTTCAGCTGGTTGTCCCTAGGTCTATGAAATATGGAGGGTAATGTTATAACCAGGTGCCTTGCTTAAGGCAGCCAAAGCCAGCTGCTATGGATGAAAAGCACATTTTTATATATTGAGAATTTAATATAAAAGAAAATATCCACAAAATAAACTTCCACTGGATGTCACTCTCATCCTAAACTTATCTTAAAGCTATGACAACAGAGCTGTAACCCTATTCGTCATGCTGCTAAGAAATTAAGAAAGATACCTTAACTTCATATTTTACCTCTTTAATACAAAGCATTGTAAGGTGTTATAAAGGGATAACTGCACTAGATAAAGATCCAACCAAATCTCAGACTTTACTAAAACATTTTTCTGTTTTTAACATAAAAAGAACCAGATCATGATTTGCTCCCAATCTTCATGAAACACCTTTGTGTACTAGACATGGAAAATGGAGCACATTTAGGGGAATACTACCTTGCCAATGAAGGAAAAAATAGGAAGATTTGAAATAGATAGAGCTCAGCTTTATGGCTGTTCAGTTAGTTTAACTGGTGAGTGGCCTGAAATTCAAACAGGATGATTTATCTGGGTAAGTCCTAAAGTTAACCAGATAAGGGTATTTACTAGGGTGCGGTCAAATAATACATTTTACCCCAGCGATTATATAGCATGGGAGCCACTAACCTGCGGTACTCGGTTAAATATAATTTTGTATTGCTACATTCAGGAATATTACAAGAACAGATAGTGGGCCCCAAGTTGGACCTGCAACCTTGTAAAGGGACTTATGCTGTCCTAACAGCTGCACCCACCCCAATCCACACAAGAAGGACCCCTATCAGTCAGAGAATCTCCCTTCCCCAAAAGACACTCAGTCCTTGGAGAGCCCTGCCAGACCTCCTGAAACGGAGACCTCACCCCTGATAGATCTTCAGGGCCTACCAAGGTTATTCCTGATGTCTGTCTAGCAGTGGGGATCATTAACAATTTTCAGTTGCTTCTCCCTTTAGGGTGCCAGTACTTCTGATCCCTAGCAGTAGTCTTGCAGTGCTACTGCTAGGAGTTAGCCTGTTAAATAAGGGCACCCATTTCTTATTGGACAGCTTGACTTGGTGATTAGTACTGGCAGCAGGGGCGGCCCAAGGGGGGTGCGGGGCCATGTGCGGAGACTCGGTGCGGGGCCTCATTTGCATAAGTGGCCTCATTTGCATAAATATTTGCATAATGTTACCATACACTAACTTTTAGTAAACATGCCTCTTCATGAGTGTATGGATAAAAAAAGACAAAGATTTCTACATTACTATAATCCAGTGCCAACCGCCAGGCACATTAGGAACTACTACAAACACTGCCCATTTAGAACCCATAGCAAAACCGCCGTATCCTAACAGCACTACCAGGATTCACAAAGCGCCAAACCCTACCTATTAAAAGACAACACTGCAAATATTAAACCAATACATTTCAGAGAATAACAATACATGACCTACTGGGGAAAGAGAACAAGTGACAATGTCAAATAGGAATTACATAAACAGAATACCTCAGCTCAGTTACACATGCAGAACATAGACTATCACCAAACAAGGAATCACAATTTAAAAACAGGAAGACAATAATTAAACTGGGAACCCTAAAAGTCAAACTTGGAATGTACAACAACAATGTAGAAATAAAACCATAAATTAATTTCCTCTTGTACTAAACAAAGCACAGACATTAATGATGCACATTTCCCAGAGCTGACATATTCCAGTTAATAAATTCAAAATAAAGAGATATCTTTGTACCTTTTGTGCATTTTTTTTTTCAGTTGCAATTGTTCCAGCCACTTTCTTCTGGTATGTGTCTTCTGCTATCTCTCCATCGTCTGCTGTCCATTTGTCCTTTCTTCTCTTCTAGTTTTTTTCCATTCTCTCTCTACATCTGCTTTAACATAATAATCTTTCTCCTTTTGCTCTTTCCTCATTCCTATTTCATCCACTCAAATTTTACCCCTCCATCCTCAATCCCCACTTAGTCTCCCAATACCCGGCCAATTGTACATTTTTCTTCCCTCCCACACAAAATATTTTTCCTCTCTCCATTTCATTCTCCCAGCCCCATCCCCTTCTAATCTCCCCCAACATCAGCTCCCTTTTAGTTCCAGCCCCACCCAGTATCCGCTCCCTTCTAGTCCCCACATCAGCCCATTTCCAGTCCTGGCCCCTCATCAGTCCATTTCCAGTCCTAGCTCCCCCATCCATTTCCAGTCCTATCCGAGTCCCTTCATCAGCTCATTTCCAATACCAGCCTCCCATCAGCCCATTTCTAGTCCTTTCCTAGCCCCACCATCAGCCCATGTCAAATCCTAGCTCCCCTCCACTCAGCCCATCTCTAAACCAAGCCCCCCATGAGCCTACTTCCAGTTCTAGCCCCTCCATGAGTCCATTTCAATCCAAGCCCCCACCACAGCCCATTTCCAATCTTAGCTCCCCCCAACACCCAATTCTCAGTTCTATCCTAGCCCATCCATCAGCCCAGTTCCTGTCCTAGCTCCCTCCCCTAAGAGCCCATTCCAAGCCCCCTTCCCATCAGCTATTTGCAGTTCAAGCCCCCTTCGACTCAGCCCATTTCCATTCCAAGTCCCCCTCCCCATCAGCTATTTGCAGTTCAAGCCCCCCACTTCCCTCAGCCGATTCCATTTCAATGCCCCATTCCCATCAGCTATTTGCAGTTCAAGCCCCCTTCCACTCAGCCCATTACCAGTCCTAGCCCCCCATAGCCCACTCCCAATCCCACTAGCCCATTTCCAGTCCTAATCCCCCATCACCCCAATTTTCAGTTTAAGCCCCCCCATAGCCCATTACCAGTCCTAACCTCCCCATCAGCCCACTCCCAGTCCTAATCCCCCATCACTCAATTTTTAGTTTAAGCCCTCCCATAGCCCATTACCAGTCTTAACCCCCCCATCAACCCACGGTCAGTCCTAATCCCACCAGCCCATTTCCAGTCCTAATCCCCCATCACCCAATTTTTAGTTTAAGCCCCGCCAGCGCCCATCACCACTCCTAACCCCTCCCCAGCGCCCATCACCACTCCTAACCCCCCCAGCCCAGCACCCAGCACCACTCCTAACCCCCCCAGCCAGCCCAGTGCCCATCACCACTCCTAACCCCCCCCAGCCAGCCCAGTGCCCATCACCACTCCTAACCCCCCCCAGCCAGCCCAGTGCCCATCACCACTCCTACCCCCCCCCCGCCAGCCCAGTGCCCATCACCACTCCTAACCCCCCCCAGCCAGCCCAGTGTCCATCACCACTCCTAACCCCCCCCAGCCAGCCCAGCCCATCACGACTCCTAACCCGCCCCAGCCCTGCCCATAACAAATCCTAACCCCCCCCAGCCCTGGACAGCACATGACTACTCCTAACCCCCCCCCCCAGCCCAGCACAGCCCATCAAAACTCCTAACCCCCCCCCAGCCCAGCCCATCACAACTCCTAACCCACCCCAGCCCAGCACTACTCCTAACACCCCCCCCAGCCCAGCACCACTCTTAACCCGCCCAGCACAGCACCACTCCTAGCCCAGCCCAGCACCACTCTTAACCCCCCCCAGCCCAGCCCAGCACCACTCCTAACCCCCCCACCCAGCCCAGCACAGCACCACTCCTAACCCCCCCCCCCCAGCCCAGCACCACTCCTAACCCCCCCACCCAGCCCAGCCCAGCACAGCACCACTCCTAACCCCCCCCCCCAGCCCAGCACCATTCTTAACCCCCCCAGCCCAGCCCAGCCCAGCACAGCACCACTCCTAACCCCCCCCCCAGCCCAGCACAGCACCGCACCACTCCTAACCCCCCCCCAGCCCAGCACACCACCGCACCGCACCACTCCTAACCCCCCCCCCCCCAGCCCAGCCCAGCCCAGCCCAGCCCCGCCCAGGGAAAGTTAAAAAAAATGAAAGAACCTGTCTCCTGCCGATGTCGGGGCCGCCGCGGCAGAATCGAGCGTGCCGCGGGGCCCCCCTGTACCCGGCACAGCCTCTTCTCCCCGTAGCAGCTCTCTCTTCTGAGCTGCAGTCAACGCGCCGGCTTGCAGAGCGCGAGGGAAGAGTTTTTCCCTCGCTGCTCTGTTAAGCCCGCGGGGGCTGATGGGAAGTTCCCATCAGCCCCCGCGGGCTTAACAGAGTCGCGAAAGGGAAACTCTTCCCTCGCGCTCTGCAAGCCGGCGCGTTGACTGCAGCTCCACAGTGAGAGCTGCTACGGGGAGAAGAGGCTGTGCCGGGTACAGGGGGGCCCCGCGGCACGCTCGATTCTGCCGCGGCAGCCCCGACATCGGCAGGAGACAGGTTCTTTCATTTTTTTTTTATTTTACTTTTACAAAAGAATGTTTTTTGCGCGGGGCCCCCTGAAACGCGGGGCCCTGTGCAAAAAACATTCTCGCTCAATGGACGGGCCGGCCCTGACTGGCAGACTATCACTGCAGTTAGTGCCATTCTGCTGCCAGCAGCCCACAGAGAGAAGTGACTGGAGATTACTCCTGTCCTTCCCACCGCTAGACACCAGGGATTGTCCAGGTAGGTCTCGGATCTCGGGGCATTTCCTCCAAATGGGTTAGTTTTTACGCATGCCATGACAGTCATGAACCTCACTTCTAAGCCATGGTGTATGGAGTGTGATCTGTCTCTCTCAAACTTACTGCTATGGTTCTGCATAGTACTTGCATCGTGCCAAAGAGTCTCCCGCTGTAGTTCGTAAGATGTAACATATATGGGTAGTTTGTCGAGATGTGATTGGAAATTCTTCTTATTAAGCCGGTGGCACCCAGCACAATGGGAAATATTTTTGTATCTTTCTGCCACGTTTTCTTGGTCTCTGCATTTCTTGATATTTCAGGATCTTCTGCCTCTCCACCTCTATTGTTAATGTCGTTCTGGTGTGTTTTTTTTTCTCCTTAACCACTACTGTATATCTAGCTTCCTCGCATCCAGCTTTTTATTGGTTGGAATGGGAGTATCCCAGGTGATCATAACCTCCTCATTCTCTAATTCTCTTAGGTTCATTATCCTAGTGCTTTTCAAGCACAGTGATGTTGTAGTGCTTACAGTTTCCAGTGGATGAGACGTGTTACTTTTATTATGTTCTGTACAGAAATTTTCTGCCATCAGAATGTCACCACCAGTTATGAGGTGAATCACCCTTTCCAGGACTTTCTTCAAAATCGACTATGGCTCACTTTGTTTAGGGTGAGGTGTCTATTTCGGGGGAGGGGTGGTATTCGGGATGGGGGGGGTAGTCTTTGTTGAGGGGAATTGGGGTTGGCATGAGTGAGGATATCGTGGGCCTTTTTAAGATGGCCTTTGGGAACATTGGGCTATGTTTTTCAGTGGCCCGATGCTGTCGGGGAGCAAAAATAATACAGCTTGCAAAATAATGCAACTTGCAAAGTTAAACATAAGCTATGTTAGATTTGCATAATAATGAGGTGCTTTATGTTGCTCATGCTGAGGTTAACTAACATGCGTTAAGGGGGAAATGCATGATTTTGTCATTTATCATGTGTAACATGACAAAGTTTACATTACTCCCTTAACGCTCATTAGAAACTACCCCTCTAAACCCTTTAAATGTCAACCTCAAAATCTTTATTTTTTTAAATCGGAGACCAGACCTCCTAATACTATAAATCTTGGGTATGAACTTGTGCTCAAAGGAGTAAATGTATATGATCAGCAAGGTCAACAAATTGGGCCCAACTTTAAAGCCTTTAAAAAAAATTGTTACTGGGCTCCAGTTTATAAAATTACCCTTTACCTACCTGCATAGGTTGAAGTGGCTGCTACAGATATGCACAGAGGGAGGTGGGGGAATATGTTGCATTTTTTTCATTGATGGAAGTTTATTTCATTACATTCTGATGGTTTTTCATTTTGTGTGCCCTCCAGCCCCACCCCCAGCTGAGGAAATATACCATCATTTTTAAAATCCTAAGCTGCCTTACCCACAGCCCCAATTCCCCTTATCTCCAGGAACAAGCAAGAATGAGTCTTCACATATGGGTACGTCGGTACCGACCGGAGTCTGCGCGGGAACGCTTCCCAGCGTCCAATCAGAAAGCCTTTGGAAGCATCCCACCACACCTGCGTGCTGCCTTCCCAACTGTTTCTCCTCAGTTTTCATTTTTCCACGGAGCCGGCAGGACGTCCTCCTGTCACCGCAGAAAATTATTCTTTTATTTTTTATTTTTCTTGTGGTTGCAACTGCCTTCTTGACGCCACCGGTACCGCCGGTGTTTCGTTTTTCCTTTTCTTGTAAAATTTTCCTTTCTAAGGAATATTTTTTTCTCCGTAATGTCTCACGGTTTCTCAGGCCTCTTAGGCCTCTCCATTTTTCCTTCATGGAACCGCCAGCCACTCTCCTCAAGAAATGTAAAAACTGTGGCGGTACAACCTTAATTTTAGACACTCACAATTGGTGTCTAACCTGCTTGGGTCCTGACCATTTTTCTCCAGAGCCCTCGGGCTATAGTATTGTGGGAAGAAGTTCTCAACATAGAGTTCCCCTCGACACGCGGTTCCCATCCAACTTCAGGGTACCGACCATATCTTCTACACAGGATCAGGTAACCCAAAAACAGTCTGTTAAGACTAGCCAGTCCTCGAGCGGCAGTTCCCATGCATGGCATGGAGATGCCTATGGCCTTGCCCTCGAGAATCCACTGGTTTCAAAACCCCGGTGGGAGTCTTCAGCCTCCAAAACCTGTGTGGGGTTTCAGGATGTTCCTGGGGTTCACCCCTCACAGAACATACCTGAGCCATGCCCGGTGGTGGCATCCGCTTTGAGCGGTACCGATACCCCGGCATCGGCAATGGTGTTGGATGAAACACTCCTCACCAAGGATCATCATCTAGCGTCCTCAGTACCTACGGGGCCAGTGGATACGCTCCAGACCGTCCTTCCAGTATTGGTACCGATATTACTACCGACGTCGGTACCCTCCAGACGTGCATCGATAGACTCGCTTCCTTCAATGCCGAGTCTGGAATCGATCTCCAGTCTGGAGGACTGGGTACCGACTCGCCTTGGTACCGACACCCGTCGGTACCGAAGGCTCGGTTCCGATGATTCGGTACTGCAACTTTCGGTTCCTTCGATACCGTTAGAGTTGCCGCCGACTGGCCTTCATCCATCGGTATCTGATACGGTACCGAAGCCCGTACCGAGGTCCACTTTAACATTGCAGTCGGTGCCTTCCATGCTTCTCTCGTCAGGATCGCTTCCCTCGATACCGAGTTTGGAATCGATCCCTAGCATGGTCAATCTGCTACCGACTGGCGCTGGTCCAGTCATTCCACAGTATCAGCGATCATCCTATAAGGATTCCATACTGCACCATCCAGCATCTTCTATTTCTAAAAGCTTGGATAGATCCCTCGGTGCCAATGCTAGTTCTGCATCAGCTCTAGCCTATCCAAGGGAAGTTCCCTCTGTGGAGCCTTCTTTTCAGGTTTTCATCCTGGATATGGCAAAATCCCTTGCCATTTCTATTCCTAGTCAGGGTTCTACACAAGGCAATACAGGATCCCTTTATAGTCCTGAAAGAGCAAAGGAAAACATCATGCTACCTTTGCATCATTCCTTGCAGGACCTCCTTCTACGAATGTGGGAAGCTCCTTTGAAGGTACCCCCACATTCCAGAGCAACTGATCTTCTATATCAGGTGCCCCCTTCTCCAGGATTTCCAAAGACTCAACTTCCTCATCATTCCATTGTTGTAGAATCAGCAATGAGGCGGGTGAAGAGTACTAAAAAGCACTCTTCTTATCCGCCAGGGCGTGAGTCTAAAACTTTAGATGCCTTTGGACGTCCAAACCTTCCAGGCATCCATGCTTTCAGCAAGAATTCTCTCATTTTTTATATGGGTTTATCTCTTGAGGAGGTCACAAAGAAATTACATCTTTTGACTCCTTTTCTTCAAGAGCCCAAGAGTGCAGACTATTCCTCACTGGTTAGTCATGCTCAGAATATCTCTAGGTTTCTTACTCGTGCTTCCCTAGACTCCTTTGAGTCTGTTAGCAGGACTTCTGCTATAGCTATAGGAGCACGACGTAAAGCCTGGCTTCAGACTTGGACAAATGGGCACACGTTAGACTGGGAAATACTCCTTGCACTGGAGAAAATCTCTTTAACAAGGAGTCTTTATTCCAGGTTGCTCAGTTAACAACTGACTACCCTGTTTCCAGGGGCTGTTCTACGCCTTCTCCTTTCCCAGTTGGTAGGAAGGGTCCTGCCAAAATTTCTTCCCCTAGGAGAAGAACATTTTATCCATCTTCTGCCCTTCATACAGATGTTCCCAAACAGGGGAAACATCGCCCTGGGTTGATGAATCCGCAACCTCAGCAGGTTCAGCAAACCCAGCAATCGCAGGGCTTCAAATAGTTCATCATTGCAATTCTTGCTTGGGGGTTAGAGTAGCAGTCTGCTTCTTTTTATTTGCAGTGTCTGCACTAACTTATTCTAACCTTCCTTCATATCTCTTGTGGAGATATTTTCTCTTCAACTTTTAAAGGTCTTTATGATGATCATACCCATACTTAACAGGGTTTTCCTCTTCCTCTTGGAGGAAAGAGAACTAACAACTATTAATAGACAGTTGTTTCCCCTGTACTGGCATGTATCATCTCACCTGTCAGAGACTTCCTCCATAGTTAGTCTTTTTCAACATTGGCTTACCCCCCTCTTACTATACCAGTTGGTCTGTAAGAGGGACCTCTTTTCCGATGGTAAACTCCTATAGTCCTTTACTACTTCTACAGGGGGATCCTCCCTTCTGGAGTTGTCTCCCCCCCTTTTTACCTTAGGGCAGCCCATCAGACAATAGGAAATCCTACTAGGTCTGTTTGTTTCTTTTTTCCAAAAGAGGGAGAAGAATGAGAGATGTTCTCCGCTGCCCTGGTACATTGCTGCAGATACAGCAATTCCTAGTGTTTGTTTATTTAACATGTTTTATATACCGTCTTTCTACAAATCAAAATGGTTTACATAGAACTATAAAAGGCAGTATATTGCAACTGTTTACAAGGAACGAAGTGTTAAGCCACTGGTTATGTCCACCACACAACCAGGGATTCTCTTCCACTAGCAATCCTTCTAGCCTCACTGCTTGTTCCCAAACAGGTTATCAGTCTCGTTTGGGAAACCCTCTTATCAAAGTCTGATTGGTTAACTTCTATTCTTCGCCTCCTTGTCCTGGGCAGAATAGTTGGTTCTCTGCTGGCTTCCCACAGCCACTTTTTCTTCTTACCAAACCTGCAGCATGCTCTCTGCAACTCTACAATGTAGCTTTGCACTATGGGCCCTTGCTAGAGAGCATTAGTGTCTTGCAGATGGTTAACAGGATTCCCCCAGTCATGTTTCCATGACTGGTAGGTATTCCTACCCTCACCATCTCATCTTAAATGAGACATCAGTCTCGGGCCTTTTTATTACGTGAAAACCTAAAGAAGGGCCAATTGCCTGGCCACATCTCCTCAGAGATAATTTTCTTCATTGGCAGTTAGGGAATGCCTAATAACCTTCTTGCCCTCAAGGGCAAGTCACTAGGGCATAGGTGTCAAACTCTGGCCCGCGGGCCAAATTTGGCCCGTAGTGTAATTATATTTGGCCCGCGAGGCTATACCAAATGACTACTAGAGCTAGCCCGCCGGTATTATACAGCGCATTCATTCATCGCTAATACTACAAATCCCATAATGCCTTGCTGTTGTTTTGGCGCGTCAATCAGGACAGGTCCCAGAAACGCCTTCTCCTGTGTGACAGAAGTCATAGCAATCTCAAGCTACAACTGTCACTGTGGAACCCCTTCCCAAAAATGGCAAAAAGAAAGGCAGACAACAGGAACTTTCTGGACAGGTGGGAGACAGAATATTTGTTTACATATGTAAAAGACAGACCTGTTTGTCTGATTTGTGGAGTCAACGTGGCTATAACTAAGGAGTATAACATTCGACGACACTATGAAACAAAACACCATGACAAGTACAAGGACCTGGACATGACTCAAAGGAGCCAGAAAGTGGAGGAGATGAAAAGAAGTTTGGTTTCACAACAGAATATGTTCAAAAAAGCCACATCACAAAGTGAGGCTGCTGTAAAGGCTAGTTATATTGTGGCAGCAGAGATCGCAAAATCAGCCCGGCCCTTTAATGAGGGAGAGTTTGTGAAAAAATGCATGTTGAAAGTTTGTGACATCGTGTGCCCAGAGAAAAAGCAAGCCTTTTCAAACGTGAGCCTGAGCAGAAACACAGTAGCTGATCGCACATGTGATCTTGCCACCAATCTGTATGACCAGCTTTTGGAAAAGGGAAAAGATTTCGTTGCATTCTCCCTTGCTGTGGATGAGAGCAGCGACGCATCTGATACTGCTCAGCTGTCAGTCTTCATCCGTGGAGTGGACTCAAATATGTGTGTTACGGAGGAGCTATTGGGATTCAAATCAATGCATGGCACAACCACAGGAAAGGAAATTTTTGAGGAGGTTTCCAAATGCGTAACTGAAATAAAGCTGCCGTGGGATAAACTCGTGGGATTAACGACAGATGGTGCGCCAGCGATGTGCGGTAAAACAAGTGGACTGGTGGGCAGGGTCCGGGAGAAGATGCAGGAAGAGAACTGTGCAGGTGAACTAACTGTTTATCACTGCATCATACATCAGGAATCATTGTGTGGCAAAGCCCTAAAGATGGAACATGTTATGACCACAGTAACACAAGTAGTTAACTTTATAAGAGCCAAAGGTCTGAATCACCGCCAGTTTAAGTCTTTTCTGGAGGAGTGTGGTTCGGAATACGCAGACGTGCCGTATCACACAGAGGTGAGATGGTTAAGCCGAGGAAAAGTACTGAATAGATGTTTTGAGCTGCATGAGGAAATATGTCAGTTTCTGGAAAGCAAAGGGAAGGACACAGCAGAGCTTCGGGAGAAAAAGTTTCTGTGTGAGCTGGCCTTTCTGTGTGACATCTCGAGCCATCTTGATGCGCTGAACCTGCAGCTTCAGGGGCGGGGGCGCATCATCACAGACATGTACGCTGCAGTGAGGGCTTTTAAAACTAAACTGTGCCTGTGGGAGAATCAGATGCTGCAAGGAAACCTTGGCCATTTTCCCTGCTGCCAAACCATGAAAACGCAGTTCTTTACCAACTTGTTCCCATGCGCACAGTTTGCTGAAAAACTCAGTGTACTCGGCGCTGAGTTTAGCCGGCGATTTGCCGACTTTGATGTCCAGAAATGTAGGTTTGAACTGCTCAGTAATCCCTTTGCAGTTAATGTGGAAAACGCACTAACCAACCTCCAAATGGAGCTAATTGAACTCCAGTGTAATGACACGCTGAAGTCAAAGTATGATGCTGTGGGCGCCGCCCAGTTTCCACAGTTCATCCCTGACACAATGCCTCAGCTCCGCACCCAAGCTGCTCAGATGCTCTCCATGTTCGGCAGCACTTATCTATGTGAGCAACTTTTTCTCCTCGATGAAGATGACCAAAACATCTCACAGGAGACGTCTGACTGATGAACACCTTTGCTCGATACTGAGGATTTCCTCAGCTCAAAGCCTGAGCCCAGACATTGATGAACTATCATCCAAGAAGAGATGCCAGGTATCTGGCTTGGGCACATCAGATTAGATCAGTGTGCAGCAAGCTGAGCAATAATTAACGTTTTCTTTATGCACTTTTTCTTGCTTCTCCAAGACATGGGCTTGAATGGTTGATTAATTTTATTATTGTTATTTTATTTTAAAAATTATTATTTATTATTATTTAAATCTTATTTAATAAATGAATGTCATTGATGATTTTTTTTATTTGAAATTGGTTTTTGCATATCTGAACTATTAAGTTATAAATTGTATAGTAATAAGTGTTGCTTCATATTCAATGTTAAAGCAAATCTTGTTTGGGTCCATATTAAAAGGTTCATTTGTTCAATGCTGGCCCGCGACTTTGTTCAAGTTTTACATTTTGGCCCACTGTGTATTTGAGTTTGACACCCCTGCACTAGGGTATCTCCTCCAGTGACGTCCTCTATCCATTCTCCATATGGCAATTCTGGAGAAATCTGGCCTTCCTGCCTACAGACTGAAATTATCCTCTGCTTTTTTACGTAGGCCATCCTGGTTATTCAAAGCTGCTTCTTGTCAGGGAGAGACCTCTCCTCTGACTCTGCCAATCATAACCAGGAAAAGAGAATTCTCTGTATATCTATTCAAGCAGGTATTTACCTTCTTGCTGTTAGATGAATCTTCCTCCTAGGGGGGATCAGTTTCTATAGACCTCTCTCCCTCAACATACCTGGAGATATGTGTCTATAGGTCTACATATTCATATATATATGTATGTATGTATATGTATGTATATTTTTTTTAATCTATATCTATCTGTGTGTTTTCTGCCCATACATATCTCCTGTAGAACATAATTATGTTTTTACATCTACTGAGATATATTTTCAGATAGATATGTATCCATATACTTATCTATCTGTCCTGTCAGGTTCAAATGTCCTTTCATTCCTATATGATCCTGACAGATGGGCAATACCCCTATCAGTGTTATGCCAGCATTCTTAGGGGTCTACACTTATAACCACTTCCTGTGGTAGTTAACACCTGCCATGTAGATTAGGTACCCTGAAGCTCTCCATGTACCTTTCTTTCCTAATTGACCCCATTTAGGAAAGACATTGTGGAGCTTGTCAATCTAAAGCTTAGCGCTTCTGAGTCTGTCCTTACTTCTTGTCAGATACAGGGGTCTCCATACCCTTTTCTTCCTACATGGACTGATTCCATCCCCAGTCCAGTTAGGTCAGACTAAATTTTCCTGTTGGTCCTAAATTTGTACTGTTTTTGGACATGATCAGCTTAAGCTTTCTGTCATTCTACTTTCTGCGTCTCCGCTGAAGTTCTACCTCTTATACTACCCCAGTTTTTCCCCTGGGGCCATTTCTCACCCTAAATAGTTCTGACCTCCACTGTTTTTCTCTAATTTACTACCTCCACTTCTCAGTGAGGTACCCCTTTAGCACATTCACTGGCTCTTTTAACAGATCCATATGTACCTCAGTGAACTTGTGCAAGATCAACAGGGGAGGCCCAGATTACAAAATATTCTCTATACAGGGTCTTTTTCTCTAGAAACCCTGTTCTGCCAGCTGTTCCACAGCTCCTCTTCTGTTTTCAACTTCTACCCTCCATCCCTAGGATGCCTGAGGTTTTAAGCAATAGCATGGCTCGTTCTAGACTTGCAACATGCTAGGACTCCCTCTAGGCATCTGAGCTGGGGAGTCCCCATATGTGAAGACTCGTTCCTGGAGATAGCACAGTTACTTACCTGTAACAGGTGATCTCTGGGAACAGCAGGAATAAGTCTTCACAACCCACCCACCTCCCCTAGGAGTTGCTTTTTCTCTATCTCTATCTTTCCCTTCCTTGCTCTCTCTCTCTCTTTGTCTCAGCTTTCAAATTTAACTGAGGAGAGACAGTTGGGAAGGCGGGAAGGCAGCACGCAGGCGTGGTGGGATGCTTCCAAAGGCTTTCTGATTGGACGCTGGGAAGTGTTCCCGCGCAGACTCCGTCGGTACCGACGTACCCATATGTGAAGACTTATTCCTGCTGTTCCCAGAGATCACTTGTTACAGGTAAGTAACTGTGCTTTACGCATTCTCAGCTTTCTATGTCTGGGGTCCATAGAGGAGCAGGAGTGATTCCTAGGCACCCTCTTTCCACAGGTGTCATAGTTGAAAATGGTGCCAGCTGGGTCAAATAAATCGTTGGAGTCACATATGCACTATGAATACTAAAGAATCCAATAACTGGATGCCTCTTTTCTATCGATTCTGGCAGGACAGAGAAATAGAATTTGAATGTTGGAGACTATATAACAGCGATGGCGAACCTATGGCACGCGTGCCAGCTGTGGCACGCGAAGGCCTTGCAGCTGGCACGCGGGCCATAGGTCCGCAAAAAAAAGAAAAAGCTGTCTCTGACTGCGGACGCGGCAAGGGCAGAATGCAGCGTCCCGCGGGGCCCCCTCCGCCCGCTAAGCCCCTCTGCAAGAGCTTTCAGATTCGCGAGGGAGAGCGTCTCCCTCGCGTCTCTGTTAAGCCCGCAGGGGCTAATGGGAAATTTCCCATCAGCCCCTTTAGACGCGAGGGACTGATGGGAAATTTCCCATTAGCCCCTGTGGGCTTAACAGAGACGCGAGGGAGATGCTCTCCCTCGCGAATCTGAAAGCCCTTGCAGAGGGGCTTAGCAGGCGGAGGGGGCCCCGCGGGACCTTGCAATCTGCCGCGGCAGCAGCCAGAGCCTGCTTTTTTTTTTAAAAAAATTTGCCGGGGGGGGGGGGTTAGGACTGCTAATGGGCCGGGGGGGGGGTTAGGACTGCTAATGGGCAGGAGGAGGGGGGGGTTAGGACTGCTAATGGGCAGGAGGAGGGGGGGGGGTTAGGACTGCTAATGGGCAGGAGGGGGGGTTAGGACTGCTAATGGGCAGGAGGGGGGGGTTAGGACTGCTAATGGGCAGGAGGGGGGGTTAGGACTGCTAATGGGCAGGAGGGGGGGGTGAGGACTGCTAATGGGCAGGGGGGGGAGGTTAGGAATGCTAAGGGGCAGGAGGGGGGGTGAGGACTGCTAATGGGCAGGAGGGGGGGGGGTAAGGAATGAAAATGGGGAGGAGGGGTGGGGTGTTAGGACTGCTAATGGGCAGGGGGGTTAGGACTGCTAATGGGCATGAGGAGGGGGGGTTAGGACTGCTAATGGGCAGGAGGGGGGGGGGTGTTAGGACTGCTAATGGGCAGGGGGGGGTTAGGACTGCTAATGGGCAGGGGGGGGTTAGGACTGCTAATGGGCAGGAGGGGGGGGTTAGGACTGCTAATGGGCAGGAGGGGGGGGGGTGTTTGGACTGCTTATGCGCAGGAGGGCGGGTGTTAGGACTGCTAATGGGCGGGCGCGCTGGCGGGGGGGTAGGACTGCTAATGGGCTGGGGGGGTAGGACTGCTAATGGGCTGTGGGCTGATGGGGGCTGTCTGGAAATGGGGTGATGGGGGTTTAGGGCTGGAAGTGAGTTGATGGGGGGGGGCTAGGACTGGTATTGGGTTGGGGGGTTGCTAGGACTGGAAATGGGCTGATGCAGGGACTAGAAGGGAATGGATGCTGGGTGAGGCTGGAACTAGAAGGGAGCTGATGTTGGGGGAGGATTAGAATGGGATGGGGCTGGGAGAGTAAAATGGAGAGGGGAAAAATATTTTGTGTGGGAGGGATAAAAAATCTACAATTGGCCGGGTATTGGGAGAGTAAGTGGGGATTGAGGATGGAGGGGTAAAATTTGAGTGGATGAAATAGGAATGAGGAAAGAGCAAAAGGAGAAAGATTAGTATGTTAAAGCGGATGTAGAGAGAGAATGGAAAAAAAAACTAGAAGAGAGAAGAAAGGACAAATGGACAGCAGATGATGGAGAGTTAGCAGAAAACATGAAGAAACCAGAAGAAAGTGGCTGGAGCAATTGCAACTGTGTAACTGAGCTGAGGTATTCTGTTTATGTAATTCCTTTTTGACATTGCCACTTGTTCTCTTTCCCCAGTAGGTCATGTATTGTTATTGTCTGAAATGTATTGGTTTAATATTTGCAGTGTTGCCTTTTGATAGGTATGGTGTGGTGCTTTGTGAGTCCTGGTAGTGCTGTTAGGATACGGCGGGTTTGCTATTGGTTCTAAATGGGCAGTGTTTGTAGTAGTTCCTAATGTGCCTGGCGGTTGGCACTGGATTATAGTAATGTAGAAATCTTTTAGTCTGTCTTTATCCATACACTCATTAAGAGACATGTTTACTAAAAGTTAGTGTATGTTAGCATTATGCAAATATTTATGCAAATTGAAGTGCTGGCACTTTGAGGAAATTCTTTGGTTTTGTGCGGCAGTTTGGGCACTCGGGCTCAAAAAGGTTAGCCATCACTGCTATATAAGAACAGGAAAGAGGTGGAAAGTGGAGAAATTCGAAATAATAGTTTAGAACAGCATGGAAAAGCACATGGCCAGCTGAATATCGGCCTTTGTGAATCAATCGCCAAACATGACTCTTCCCTTAAGAATGAAATGAAAATTTGAACGAAACAGGGATTCTTGACTAATTGTCACTGAAATTTTATTTCCTAAAATTTCTTATAACTGTTTTTGTTAAAATGTTGTTGCAATTTAATCACAATTTATAAGCTTTTCACTCATGTACTTGATTTTTATATTTTAAAAAATCCATAAGTGCAGAAGTATGCACATATGTTAAGGTGCACTCATATACACCTGCCCCAGAGCTGGAG
This sequence comes from Ichthyophis bannanicus, assembly GCA_033557465.1. Lineage (NCBI taxonomy): Eukaryota > Metazoa > Chordata > Amphibia > Gymnophiona > Ichthyophiidae > Ichthyophis > Ichthyophis bannanicus. The sequence continues at coordinate 51,767,085 of CM066047.1, read as the reverse complement.
CAAACAATCACACCTTTTTGCAAGTACACCTGTAAATGAAGGTGTTTTATAATGTGCGTGCATACTTGCTCACACCACCCATACTCTGCCCAAACACCGCCCCTGTGCATGCCTACAGCGAAAGTACACATGATGCAAATAGTTGCATATTTTCATACTAGTTGATATTTTACGGCCGGCCAGTTACACATGTAAGTGGCCTCTTATGTGCATAAATGACTAAAATACCAACACTTAACGTGTGTACCTGCTGCATACATCTGGGAAGTTCCTTCTTGGTCCTCCAGACTAGTCCTGAACATTGGAGTTAAGCACCTCCTCCCGCAGCTTTTGGAGACTGAGCATGTCACTCTTTTGGTGACTCCTCTATAAATAGACCAGGGTCCTCCTCCATTCTCCAGTATGCTCAGTCTCCAAAGCAGCGGAAGGAGTATTGACCTAGGGGTCAGGACTCGCTGGAGGAATAAATAAGGAGAGTGTTTTTCGAGTTAGAATTTTAAGGGGGACTGCAGGGGTTTTCCTGCAGGGTTGAGTGGAGGATTCAGCCTGCAAGGACACTTTAGGGTTGCAGGGGCTGCCTCCGTGATCTTCCCCCTTCCCCCCCCCTTCCGACGCCTCTGGGTCCTTCCCCTAGCTGGGAACTCAAGCGAGTGGGGAGCGCAGGAGGGGGTGTCCGGCTCCCGAACCCACCGCGTGGGTGAGGAGCCGGTTCAAGAGCAGCATCGGCTGCGGCAAAGGGAGAGCGGCGGTAGAGAATCGCGGCTGGGAGAGGCGGATCAGCTCCGTCGAGGCTCTCTTTCCCCGAGCTGCCTGCATCGGGCTTCTCCGCCCGTTTCGGTGAGTAGGCAGAGCACTGCGGTGCAGGTTAGGAGCGCGGCAGCTGGCTCCGTTGGAAAGCGCGGGACGGTGTCGGGCCTTGCTAGGCATGGCCGCGTGGTCCGTTAGCGCGGGAAGCAGTGCGGGAGCGCCGCGACTGTCAGCGGGAGGCTATCGGGGTGCGAGTTGAGGGGGATTTGCAGGTTTTTTCGTTGTCGGTTGTTTGAGGTGCTATAGTTTAAAAAAAAATATATCATCCCTCAGACCCGAAGCCGAGTGGCAGAAAAGGGATCTGTGTAGGAGGCTGGTGGCAGCGGCTGGTTTCTTTTCGGGTAGGTTCCGGCTGACGGACAGCTATGCCTTCCAAGTCTCTATGTCTTATGTGTGCCATAAAGAGGGGTTTGCTCTCTGAGGCTGGGGTGTGCAAAGGTTGTCTGCAGGAGGCAGCCTTGGCGGAGCAGGCCTTGGGGACTAGGGGGGAGGGCCAGCAGGAGGATCCTACTGGCCTCCCGGAGCAAAAAGCTGTGGAACCTCTCCGGAGCCCGTGGCCGGGCCGTCCTCGGCTCTGGATGGCTCCGCGGCCCCAGCTCTGGTTCAGGGGGGCTTGGCGGCTATTTTCTCCCAGCAGTTCATGACTCTGCTGCAGCAGGCACTTGGAGGGGGGCTGGCTGCTTCAGCGGGGTTAGCAGAGGGAGAATTGGGGGGTAAGCGCATGGGCGCGCATCTGGAACCCGGCGTGGACAGTGTCCCCTTAAAAAGGTCTAGGAGAGCGAGTGAAAACAGTGGAACAGGAGGAAATGTTGGAAGATTTGGAGGAGTTGGAGCCTGAAGAGGAGTTGGAGGAAGGTGAGCTCCTGGAGCAGGAGGATCAGGCGGGAGTGGTTAGGGTGTTTCGGCGGGAGGAGTTGCCGGCACTTATTTCTGAGACGCTAAGGGCTTTGAACATGCCACTCTCAAATCCGGCGGAAGCGGCGGACTTGGAGGATCCGTTGTTGCAGGCGGTGCGTAAGTCCCAGAAGGTTTTCCCGGTTCATAGAGTGTTTAGGGAAATGATTCAGGAGGAATGCGACATGCCGGAGTCGGGGTTGAAAGGATCGCGAGCTATGGCTCGGTTGTACCCGCTAGCGGATCACGATAGGGAATTGTTTAAGGCTCCTAAGGTTGATGCGGCGGTTGCGGCCGTCACCAAGAAGACGACTATTCCAGTTGAAGGGAGTGCAGCCCTTAAGGATGCTCAGGACAGGCGCTTAGATTCTCTGTTGAAGCAGGTGTTTGATAATGCGCTTTCCATGCAGGCCTCTATTTGTGGGGCATGGGTGGCGAGAGCGTGCCTGCGGTGGTGCCAGAGGATTGGCGGAGCACACTTAGAGGAAGCCGCGGAAGAGGCCGCCCGGTTGGAGACGGGGGCGGCTTATTTGGCGGATATTCAGTATGATCTGATCCGTGGCTTGGCCAGAAGTATGGCGTCGGTGGTGGCGGCTCGGCGTTGTCTGTGGCTCCGTAACTGGGCTGCGGATGGTTCTTCGAAGGCACGGTTGAGTAAGCTTCCCTTCAGGGGCAAGCTCCTATTTGGGGAAGACTTGGATAAGTTAGTGAAGGATCTCGGCGAGTCTAAGGGTGGCAGGCTGCCGGAGGATAAACAGAAGCCGGGACAGGGTCAGGGGCCGACGAGGAATCAGCAGAGGGAGTTCCGTCGGTTTCGCCCGCCCAGGTTTTGGTCAGTTTCAAAGGGGGCGGTCGGTGTTCAGAGCCCCGGGGTTTTGTGGTTTAAGGGGGGCGGGCAGAGGTTTTGGGGCCTCCTCGTCCTCAACGTTTAAGAAACCCCAATGAAGTGAGGGGGATCCAGGCGGGGCTGATTCCCGTGGGGGGTCGTTTGTGGGAGTTCTACCCTGCCTGGATCCGAGTCACATCGGACCAATGGGTGTTGGAGGTAATTCGAGAGGGTTATGCCCTAGAACTCCGGCGCCCGGTGCTCGACGCCTTCATTCTTTCTCCCGGCAGGTCCAGGGTAAAGCGGGAGGCGATTCAGGAGACGCTAGGTCGGCTGCAGGCGCTCAGGGCAGTAGTGCTGGTCCCGGAGGACCAGTGCGGTTGTGGTCGGTACTCCATATACTTTGTGGTCCCAAAGAAAGAAGGTACATTTTGGCCAATTCTAGACCTCAAGGGGGTCAATCGCTGCCTTCGGGTGTCTCATTTTCGTATGGAGACCTTGCGATCTGTGATAGTGGCGTTAAGACAGGGGGAGTTTCTTACGTCGCTGGATCTGACCGAAGCCTATCTTCATATTCCGATTCGGGCGGAGCATCAGCAGTTTCTGCGTTTCGCGGTTCCCCAGGGGCACTTTCAGTTCCAGGCATTGCCATTTGGGCTAGCGACGGCTCCGCGAATCTTCACCAAGGTAATGGTGGTGGTGGCAGCGGCGTTGCGGAAGGAAGGAGTGTTGGTACATCCTTATTTGGACAATTGGTTGATCAGGGCAAAGACGGAGAGAGAAAGCGTGGAGGCTACCCGCCGAGTGGTTCAGTTTCTGCAGGAGCTGGGCTGGGTAGTCAATGCAGAGAAGAGCATGTTGGTGCCGTCCCAGGATTTGGAATACTTGGGAGCTCGTTTCGACACAAGGGAGAGGAAGGTCGGTCTTCCTCTCCGCAGGGTGCAGGATCTAACGGGACTGATCCGGGCCTTTTTGTTGCGGAAGGCTCCCACGGCGTGGCACTATTTGCAGCTGTTAAGAAAGATCGCGGCGACCCTGGAGGTGGTTCCCTGGGCACGAGCTCACATGCGGCCCCTGCAGAGGGCCTTGCTCAGAAGATGGTCACCTCATTCCGGGCAGTTGGCGCGGAGGTTGCCTTGCCCGCAGGAAACACGGGAGGCACTGCAGTGGTGGCTCGTGCTGGCCCATCTGGTAAAGGGAATGCCCTTGGAGTCGCCCGTTTGGAAGCCCCTGACGACGGATGCCATTCTGGTCGGCTGGGGGGCTCACTTCGAGGGACACTTTGCTCAAGGCCAGTGGACAGACATGGAGAAGGAGTGGTCCATCAACAGGTTGGAGCTGCGAGCGGTGAGGTTAGCGCTCTTGGCCCTGCAGCACAGGCTGCAGGGCGGGGCCATCAGAGTGCTCTCCGACAATGCCACGGCGGTGGCATACATCAATCGCCAAGGGGGCACTGGCAGTGTAGCTCTGGAGGAAGAAGCGGAGGAGCTCTTAGGCTGGGCCGAGGAACATCTGGAGGCTTTATCGGCAGCTCATGTGGCGGGAGTAGACAATGTGACCGCCGATTACCTGAGCCGGGTCAGAGTAGATCCCGGAGAATGGGTACTTCATCAGGAGGTCTTCGACTTGTTGGTGCGTCGGTGGGGGATGCCGGTTATGGATCTCATGGCAACGTTCGCGTTGGCAAAAGCCGCTCGGTTTTACAGCAGAAGCAGAGAAAGGATGTCGGAGGGCCTGGATGCCTTCATGCAAGTGTGGTCTCAGGAGCAGCTGCTGTATGTTTTCCCGCCCTGGGTGTTGACTAACATGCCTGCCTGGTGCAAAGGTAGCAGACCTCACGCACCGCCTAGATAGGATCATAGATAGTGCTGGGGAGGAGTCTGCTGTCTTGGTACATGTTGGTACCAATGACATAGGAAAATGTGGTAGGGAAGTTCTGGAGGCTAAATTTAAGCTTTTAGGTAGGAAGTTGAAATCCAGAACTTCCAGGATAGCATTCTCCGAAATGCTTCCTGTTCCATGTGCAGGACCCAAAAGACAGGCAGAGCTCCGGAGTCTCAATGCGTGGATGAGACAATGATGCAAGGATGAGGGTTTTGGATTTGTTAGGAACTGGGGAACATTCTGGGGAAAGGGGGGGGAGCTCTTCCGAAGGGATGGGCTTCACCTTAATCAGGATGGGACCAGACTGCTGGCATTTACCTTTAAAAAAGAGAGAGAGAAGCTTTTAAACTAGAAAATAGGGGAAAGCCGACAGTCACCCAGGAGCGCATGGTTCGGACGAAGGTATCCTTGAAGGATACTACCAAAAGCAGTGAGGTTCCAAAAGGGAGTATAGTAGCCCAAATGCCCTTGAGTAAGGTGCAGACAGAGCATAAAGATTCCAAATTACCCATGCCTACCAATAGCCAGATTAATATTAATAAAATACAGTCTCTAAAATGCTTGTATGCCAATGCTAGAAGTCTAAACAATAAGATGGGAGAGTTAGAATATATAGCACTAAATGAGAGGTTAGATATGATTGCACTCTCAGAGACATGGTGGAAGGAGGATAAATAGTGGGACACTGTGATACCTGGATACAAACTATATCGTAATGATAGAGCTGATCAAATTGGTGGAGGGGTTGCGCTCTATGTTAGAGAGGGCATTGAGTCAGAAAGGATTAAAGTTTTGCAGGGAACAAAATTTGCTGTAGAATCTCTATGGATTGAAATTCCATTTATGAAGGGGAAGGTAATGGCAGTGGGAGTATACTATCGACCGCCTGGCCAGAATGAACAAATGGATGATGAAATGCTCAAAGAAATCAAGGAAGCTAACAAAAGTCACAACAGAGTAGTAATAATGGGTGATTTCAATTACCCCGGTATCGACTGGGTCAGTGTCACAGCAGGACAAGCTAAAGAGATAAAGTTTCTAGATGAAATAAATGACTGCTTCTTGGAGCAGCTGGTTCATGAACCGACCAGAGGGGAAGCCATACTGGACCTAGTCCTTAGTGGAACGCCAGATCTGGTGCAAGAAATAAAGGTGTTGGGACCACTTGGCAATAGTGATCATAGTATGATCATTTTTGATTTAATTAGTGGAGGACAGATAGTAAAGGAATCCACAGTACTACCTTTTAACTTTCGAAAGGGAGACTATGATAGAATGAGGAATATAGTTAGGAAAAAACTAAAAGGAGCGGTTCCAAAGGTTAAAGACTTACAGCAAGCTTGGGTGTTATTTAAAAATACTATCCTCGAAGCCCAGACCAGCTGTATTCCACGCATTAAGAAAAGTGGAAGAAAGTCCAAAAAACTGCCAGCATGGTTTAAAGGTGAGGTCAGAGAGGCTGTTGCTGCCAAAAAAGCAACCTTCAGGAAATGGAAAAAAGAGCCAAATGACGAAAACTGGAAACAGCACAAGCACTGGCAAGTTAAATGCAAAGCATTGATAAGGCAGGCAAAGCGGGAATTTGAGAAGAAACTTGCTACGGAAGCAAAAACACGAAATAAAGACTTTTTCAAGTACATTCGTAGCAAAAGGCCTGTGAGAGAGTCAATTGGACCATTAGATGATAGAGGGGTAAAAGGGGCAGTAAGAAGAGACAAGGCTATAGCAGAGAGACTGAATGAATTCTTTGCTTCGGTCTTTACTGAGGAAGATGTAGGGATGTTACCCAAGACTGAAGTGGTATTTAAAGGTGATACTGCAGAGGAATTGAGAGAAATATCGCTACACCGGGAAGATATATTACAACTATTTGATAAACTGAATAGTAGCAAATCACCTGGACCAGATGGTATACATCCCAGAGTGTTGAACTGAAATATGAGATTGCAGACCTGCTATTGGTAATCTGTGAACTTTCATTAAAATCATCTGTAATACCTGAAGATTGGAGGGTCGGCAACGTAACACCAATTTTTAAAAAGGGTTCCAGGGGTGACCCGGGAAATTACAGACCGGTGAGCCTGACGTCAGTACCAGGGAAAATGGTAGAAACCATCATAAAGAACAAAATTACACAGCATGTAGATAGTCATGGCCTAATGGGAGACAGCCAACATGGCTTTAGACAAGGAAGATCTTGTCTTACTAATCTGATATGTTTGTTTGAAGGTGTGCATAAACAGGTAGACAGAGGTGAGTCGGTTGATTTAGTGTATCTGGACTTTCAGAAAGCTTTTGACAAGGTCCCCCATCAGAGACTTTTGGCGAAGCTAAAAAGTCATGGGATAGGAGGCAGTGTACTATTGTGGATCGGGAACTGGTTAAAAGATAGAAAGCAGAGGGTAGGGCTAAATGGCCAATATTCCCAATGGAAAAAGGTGAATAGTGGAGTACCCCAGGGATCTGTACTGGGTCCGCTACATTTTGACATATTCATAAATGACCTGGAAGAGGGAATAACTAGTGAGGTTATCAAATTTGCAGATGACACAAAACTGTTTAAAGTTGTTGAAACCCAAGAGGATTGTGGAAAACTGCAGGAGGATCTTGATAAATTGGAAGACTGGGCATCCAAATGGCAGATGAAATTTAATGTGGACAAGTGCAAAGTTATGCACCTAGGAAAGAACAACACACACTATAGTTACACGATGCAAGGCTCCACATTAGAAACCACCACCCAGGAAAAAGATTTAGGAGTCATCGTGGATAACATGTTAAAACCCTCCGCCCAGTGTGCAGCGGCGGCCAAGAAAGCAAATAGAATGCTAGGTATCATAAGGAAAGGGATGGAGAATAAAACAAAGGATATTATAATGCCTCTGTATCGCTCCATGGTACGACCGCACCTTGAATATTGTGTGCAATTCTGGTCACCGTATCTTAAAAAGGACATAGCGTTATTAGAAAAAGTACAGAGAAGAGCAACCAAATTGGTGAAGGGGATGGAAGGCTACTCCTATGAGGAGAGGCTAAAAAGGTGAGGGCTCTTTAACCTGGAAAAGAGACGGCTGAGGGGAGATATGATAGAGGTCTATAAATTAATGAATGGAGTGGAACGGATAAACGTGGATCAATTGTTTACACTATCAGAATATAGGAAGACTAGGGGACATGTAATGAAGCTACAGGGTAAACTATTTAAGACAAATAAGAGAAAATATTTTTTCACTCAACGTGTAATCAAACTCTGGAATCTGTTACCGGAGGATGTAGTAAGGGCTGTTAGTATAGCTGGGTTTAAAAAAGGTTTGGACAAGTTCCTGGAGGAAAGGTCCATAAACCACTATTAAAAAGGGACCCATGATATCAATGCTTGACCCAGTACAAGCATTGTGGAACCTGTGTCTTTTGGGGATATTGCTAGGTACGTATGACCTAGATTGGCCACTGTTGGAAACAGGATACTGGGCTTGATGGACCTCAGTCTGACCCAGTATGGCATGTCTTATGTTCTTATGTGTTGATAGGGTGGGTGATACAGCGCATAGAGAGGCACAGGGGGCAGGTCATCCTCATTGCTCCGGATTGGCCTCGCAGACCGTGGTTTGCGGACTTGATGCGGCTTCTGGTGGGACGGCCGTTGCGGCTGCCAAAGAGGAAAGATCTGTTGGTGCAAGGTCCGCTGAACATGCCTCAGGTGGGTCGGTTCTCACTTACGGCTTGGCTCTTGAGAGGGCGAGGTTAAGGCAGAAAGGGTACTCGCCTCAGGTTATTTCGACTTTGCTGGGGTCCAGGCGGTGCTCTACCTCTTTAGCCTATATTAGAGTTTGGCGGCTGTTTGAGTTGTGGTGTGAAGGCAAGGGGGAGGTTGCCTTGAAGGTGACGGTACCGCAAGTTCTGTCGTTCTTGCAGGATGGTTTGGATAAGGGTTTGGCGGCGTCTTCCTTGCGGGTGCAGCTGGCAGCGCTGTCATGCTTTCGTGGGAAGGTGTCAGGGAAGAGTCTCGGGACACATCCGGATGTGAAGCATTTTTTTGAGAGCGGCGTTGTTGCTGAGGCCTCCGATTAAAGCGGCGATTCCCGCTTGGGACCTCAATTTAGTGTTGGAGGCTCTTGCGAGGGAGCCGTTTGAGCCGTTGAACTCAGCGACCTTGAAGGATCTTACGCTCAAAGTGGTCTCTTTGGTGGCAATTTGTTCGGCTCGAAGGATTTCGGAGCTGCAGGCTTTGTCGTGTAGAGAACCTTTCTTGTCTTTTCAGAGTCAGAAGGTGGTGTTGAGAACGGTGCCGTCCTTCTTGCCTAAGGTGGTTTCGGCGTTCCATCTCAATCAGGTGGTGGTGCTGCCCAGTTTCGATTGCAGGAGTAAGTCTGAGGCCGGTGGTAAGTTGCATAGGCTAGATGTCGGCCGTGCGTTGCGTAGGCCGAGCCGATCCTCGAGTCCATACGAGCTCGAGTCGATCCTCGGCCAAGGTCTCCCTCGGCTTCCCGTTTGGGACTGAGGTCGTCGACGCCGGCCTCGGCGTCGGGGCGGAGGTCCTCGGCCCTCGCCCGCACGGAGCCACTCGATTCCTCCATGGAGGAGTCGTGCTGGGACACGGAGGAGGACGAGTCACCCGGTTCTTTTCAGACTCGGTGCGTCCCCTCCGACTCACCCGAGTCGGAGCCTCGGAGACGGTCCCCCCCGGAGGATACCCGGTTCTCAGACTTCGTGAGGGACATGGCCAAGGCTTTGGCCTTCCCCGCGGATCCGGAGGAGGAGCCTCGAGCCGAAGAGCTCGAGGCCCTCCAGTATGACTCTCCCCCGAAGGAGGCCTTTACTGTGCTGGTTCCTCCGATGCTGGAGCGGCTGCTCTTCCGCATGTGGGAGAGCCCGGCCTCGACGCCGGTGTTGAGCAAGCGGGTCGATTCCATGTATCGAGTCCGCAAGAGCCCCGGGTTCCAGAAGGCACAACTACCGCACCATTCCATGGTGGTGGAATCGGCCATGCATCGACTTAAGAGTCAGAAGATGCACTCCTCGGTGCCTCCGGGTAAGGAGTCCCGGAACCTGGATGCCCTCGGTAGGAAGTGCTTCCAGGGCTCTATGCTTGCTTGCCGAGTTCAGACATACCAGCTATATATGGGCATGTATCTTCGAGACCTGGCAAAGGAGATTGCCGGGTTCTCTGCTGGTCTCTCCGAGGAACCTTTGCAGAGGTTCCAGGCCTTGTCCACTGGTATTCGAGACTGCTCGAAGTTTATTTCTCGAGCAGCCTACGATGGCTTCGAAGCATTGGCTCGAGTAGCCGGAGCCGGCATCGGTGCTCACCGTCAGGCTTGGCTTCAGTCATCCAACCTCGAGCCATGGGTGCAGGACAAGTTGGTTGATGTCCCCTGCAGAGGTGAAAACCTCTTTGGTAAGCCCAGGGCCGATAAGGCGGCAGAACTCGAGTCCGAGACTCTCACCAGAACTCGCCTATCCAGAAAGACCTCTGCCCCTTCACAGAAGAGGAAGGGCTCGGGGAAAAAGCCCTTTTACCCGAGGAAGGTGTCTGCCTATAAACAGCACCACCCACAATATCAAGCCTCAGCAGCTCCCCATCAGGGCCAGCAGGCTAAGGGACAGGGCAATGGGTCCCGTAGGCAGAAGGCCCCCAAGCCCACTACACAGGCCCCTGCTCAGCAGGGTGGGTTTTTTTGACTATGCCGGCATAGCCTCTCCCCCTCCGCGACTTTCGCTCAGCACGGGGGGCCGGCTGACCCACTTTGCCCACAGGTGGTCAGCCATAACATCCGATTCCTGGGTGCTGCAGGTGGTTCAAAAGGGCTACCTCCTACATTTTCACCAGGTACCTCCTCCCTACTTTCCAGGGGAGCCTACAAGACCCCCTCTGCACAGGGACTTACTCCTTCAGGAGCTGCAAAGTCTGCTCCAGGAACAGGCTGTGGAGCCAGTGCCCCAGCACTTGTGGGGTCACGGGTTTTATTTGAGGTACTTCCTGGTACCGAAAAGGACAGGAGGCGTCAGACCCATCCTGGACTTGCGCAACCTCAAGTTCCTGCAACGGGAAAAGTTCAAGATGCTTACCCTTGGAATCCTACTGCCCTACCTCCGGCAGGGAGATTGGCTATGCTCCTTGGATCTAAAGGATGCTTATACTCACATCCTTATTCATCCCGACCACCGGCAATATCTGAGATTTGTGGTGGCAAGGAATCATTACCAGTACCGCGTACTGCCCTTTGGCCTCTCCTCCGCTCCCAGGGTGTTCACGAAATGCCTGGCAGTGGTGGCAGCCTTCCTGAGGCTTCAAGGCCTCTTCGTCTTCCCCTACCTGGACGACTGGCTCATCCGGGCACAGTCTTCCCTAGAGGTCACTCAAGCCACTCTACGCACAGTGGCTCTGCTTCAGCACTTGGGCTTCGTCATAAACTTCGAAAAGTCCACTTTGCTCCCCTCTCAGGATCTCGAATTCATAGGAGCACGGCTGGACACTCTGCAGGCTCGGGCCTTCTTGCCCCTGGAACGGGCCAACAGGCTCATAGCTCTGGCTGGCAGGTTCCACAGCGCGTCACCGGCCTCTGCCAGACAATTCCTGCAACTGCTCGGTCACATGGCCTCCACGGTCCATGTCACTCCGAATGCCCGGCTGCATATACGACCTGCTCAGTGGAGCCTTCGCACTCAATGGCATCAGGCCACAGGGAGACTGACAGACTTAATACAGATCTCCGACCGCCTGGTCTCCTCTCTGCAGTGGTGGCTTCACCTGCCCAATCTGGTACTTGGCATGACTTTTCAGTCTCCTCCACCTTCTCAAGTGCTCACGACAGATGCCTCTCTCCTGGGATGGGGAGCGCATTGCCAAGGAACATGCACTCAAGGCCTTTGGATGCCTTGGGAGACTGCTCAGCAGATAAACTTCCTGGAGCTGCGGGCGATCCGCCTAGCTCTGCGGACCTTCTCTCACCTCACTTCTTGTCGGTCTGTACTGGTGCAGACAGACAATCAGGTCGCCATGTTCTACGTGAACAAACAGGGGGGCACGGGCTCCCTCCTTCTATGTCAGGAGGCTCGGAGACTGTGCTCTTGGGCAGTCGACCACGACATCCTCCTCAAGGCTGTTTACCTGCCTGGGCAGGAAAATTGCCTAGCCGACAAACTGAGCCGGATTCTGCTGCCGCACGAATGGAGGTTGGACCCCGTAGTTGTCCAGCGGATCTTCCGCCGGTGGGGCATCGCCACCGTGGATCTCTTTGCCAGTCCTCTAAACCGGCAACTTCCCAGGTTCTGCTCCCGGCACCCGCATCCTCTCAGAGTAGCACCGGATGCTTTCCTCATCTCGTGGTCCACGGGCCTACTGTATGCCTTTCCTCCCACGCCACTTGTGTCCCGGACGCTGTTCAAAGTTGTCCAGGACAGGGCCTCCGTAATCCTGGTGGCGCCCAGGTGGCCGAGACAACCCTGGTTCCCTCTACTCCTACAACTAGCAGTGGACACCCCTCTTCCTCTGGGGTTTCAGCCCGATCTCCTGTCCCAGGATCAAGGTACTCTCCTCCACCCCAACCTCCGGGCCCTTCATCTGATGGCCTGGCTGCTGAAAGGGTAGTCCTAGCTCCGCTCTTACTCCCTCCAGAGATGGAGGCTGTCGTCCTGGCGTCTCGACGACCTTCCACCTGGAAATCTTACGCCCTTAAATGGCGTCGCTTCTCGGCCTGGTGTTCTCAGCGCTCTGAGGACCCCTTTGCCTGCTTAGTATCGGTGGTACTGCAATATTTGCTTCACCTCTCCGATCTAGGCCTCAAATCCAACTCTGTCAGGGTCCACCTCAGTGCTCTCTCTGCACATCATTCGCCGGTGGAGGGCCAGCCTCTTTCCGCGCACCCCTTGGTGGCGCGTTTTCTCAAGGGCCTTCTTCTGCTTAAGCCCCCGCTGCGCCCTCCAACTCCTGACTGGGATCTCAATGTGGTCTTGCAAAGGCTTACCTGTCCGCCTTTTGAACCCATGGCTACCTGCCCTCTGCGTTTCCTCTCCTGGAAAACCCTCTTCTTGGTAGCCCTTACCTCCGCTAGGCGCGTTAGTGAACTACAGGCCCTAGTGTCGGAGCCCCCATACACTAGGTTCTACAAGAATAGGGTGGTCTTACGGACTCACCCTAAGTTTCTTCCAAAGGTGGTCTCCACTTTTCACATCAATCAAGAGGTGGTTCTTCCAACCTTCTTTCCCAGGGCGCATACCAGCTGAGCTGAAACTGTTCTGCATACCCTGGACTGTAGAAGAGCCTTATCCTTCTACCTTGACCGTACGCGAGAGCATCGAAAAGCTGTCCAGCTTTTCGTATCTTTTGACCCCAATCGGTTGGGGGTACCCGTCTCTAAGTGTACTTTGTCCATCTGGGTGGCTGACTGTATCACCTGGGCTTATGGAGCAGCCGGCCTCTCCTTAGAGAGTCGAGTCACGGCTCACCGTGTCAGGGTGAAGGCTGCGTCAGTGGCTCACCTCCGCTCTGTTCCGTTGGCTGACATCTGCCGGGCCGCTACTTGGTCTTCAAGCCAGACGTTTGTGGCTCATTACTGCCTGGAGAGGGAGTCCCGCAGGGACAGTGCTTTCGGACAGGCAGTCCTCTACAATCTCTTTGAGGTCTAAGCAACTCCTACCCTCCGGCCCTGGTGTTGGGCTACCGGCCGGATTCGTATTCAGAGAAGATTTCTTCCTTCTGTACTGTTGAGCTTGAGGGAGCTCATTTTTCGGTTTGAGGTCTCTGGTAGCCTTGAGCTCGGGAGTCCCATAAGTGAGGACTGACTTCCTGCTTGGTCCTGGAGAAAGAGTAGTTACTCACCTGTAACAGGTGTTCTCCAGGAGCAGCAGGAATCAGTCCTCACTACCCTCCCTCCTCCCCTTGGAGTTGCAGTCATTCTTATTATATGTTTTTGCTAACTTTTTTGCTGTCTCCCGCTATGTCATCAGACTGAGCAAGATGGCACCCTTGGGCGGGAAGGGGACCGCGCATGCGCGCTGCAATTCCCAAAGGCTTTCTTCGAAAGCTGGGGAAAATTGCTCCGCGAGGGCTCCATCGGCGCCGATGTCACCCATAAGTGAGGACTGATTCCTGCTGCTCCTGGAGAACACCTGTTACAGGTGAGTAACTACTCTTACCTCTCCGACAGACAGCTATAAGTAAAAATTGGTCAACTCAAATCCAACTGGTTCAACCTAAGACAAGGAATACCACAAGGATCAGCCTTATCTGCACTTTTTTATTTAACATATACATTCAACCTATCTGCAACCTGCTAAGAAACTTCAACTTGCACTTCCACCTGTACGCTGCTGATATTATGTTCTACATGCCCTTCCACACACTAACCCCAGACTTCTCAGCCATCACTGACTGCTTTACAGCCATCATGGAATTTCTTACAGGACTAAATTTAATAGTGAACAGCAAGACGACGGAAGAACTCCTTATCACAAGAGACACATCCTTCAATCCATCAGCAGAGCTCACTCTCCAACATGTTGAGATCTCAATAAAAAAAAGTCAAATACCTTGGAATATCCTTTGACAGTAACCTTAACATGCTTTCTGACATTAAGAGGTCAGCCAATATTGCATACCCAAAACTCCATACTCCAACATTTATGACCACTACTCCAATACAGTGACTACAGAACAATATTCCAATCTATCATAACACCCCACCTTGACTATAGCAATATACTCTACCAGGGACTACCAAAGCAAGCACTATACCCACTTCAACTAGTGCAAAATACTACCGCCAGAATCCTAACAGGCACCGCAAGATGTCAACATATTACACCCACTCTGAAGAATTTACATTGGTTGCCAATAGCACAAAGGATAAAATACAAAGTAGCAACCACCATCTGTAAAATCATACATAATTTATCAGCACCCTGCCTAGAGGACCTAATCAGTACAGCACCCATAACAAGAACAGCAAATCAAAACCTATCGGTTATTCCTTATCTCAAAACAAGATGCGTGTAGCAAACCAACAATAGAGCTTTCTCACTATTCTGGAATTCTCTCCTAGAACCTATCAGAGCCTCAGTTTACTCAGGACCTGAAGAAACTATTAAACATCTATTCATTGAACACTATAACACTAATTATATCACATAGCATTATATAAGAGAACTTTTACTAAGACAAGCAGACATTTGTAAATACCCCATCTGTTAGTTCTAAGTTAATATCGCCCTATGTTCAATGTAATGGCAACTCAGGCAAGTTTGTTTGCTATTTGTTCTCTGTAAACAGCTTTGGCCTAAAGGTGGTATAGAAAATCTGTTAAATAATTTCTGATTGTCTGACTGTATCATGTAGGAATTTGGAGAAGCATGAAATTAAATTTTGATTGAATTTAGCATGTTTAATCGCACAATGATGCTGATATTGCACTAGTTCACCTGAGCTAAAAATGTTTTGCTCCTGATTTTCATTTGTACTCAGCATCTGATGCTTATATCACTGTCCAACAATGGGTACCCAAAAAAACCAGGAATAACATTGCCGTGGGCGGAGCTTGTGTAGTACGCACTTCTGCCGCTAGGCGTGTATAGTGCAACTCATTGTCAGTTCAGTGCCGCCTGTGTTGTCGACCTGGCTTGTTCTGTTCATCTGCAGTGATTGTTTTTGCTAGCGCTGTTTTGTTCTTGTTTCTTTTTTTATGATGACAAGTTTAAGTGAACAACGTGCAGCTGTGAAATTTTGTTTTCTACTCGGTAAAAATGCTGCTGAAACTGTTTTAATGTTGAAAACAGCTTATCAAGATGACGCTATGGGAAAAAGTCAAGTGTACCAGTGGTTTGCTCGGTTTAAAAATGGCGACATGTCCATTGATGACAAACCTCGTTCTGGGCGTCCATCAACTGCCCGAATCGATGAAAATATTGAAAAAATTAGAGAGCTTGTGCTCTCAGACAGTCGACAGACAATTGATCAACTGTCAGAGATTAGTGGGTTATCTTGGAGCTCGGTTCAGCGAATTTTAACGGAAGATTTGGGAATGAAAAGGGTTGCTGCCAAGTTTGTTCCTCGGGTTCTGACTGACAATCAAAAGGAACATTGAGTTGAAACATGTCATGTTTTGAAACAACAGCTTGAAACTGATCCAGATTTTCTGTCAAAGGTCATTACAGGTGATGAGTCATGGTGCTATGGTTACGACCCAGAAACAAAGCAACTGTCAAGCCAGTGGAAGACGTCGTCGTCACCCCGTCCAAAAAATGTCGTCAAGTCAAATCAAACATCAAAACAATGCTGATTTGCTTTTTTGATGCCAAGGGGGTAGTTCATTCAGAGTTTGTTCCCCCAGGTCAGACCGTCAATCAAACCTTTTATTTGGAAGTTTTAAGAAGATTGCGCAATAGTGTTCGTCAAAAAAGACCCGATTTGTGGCAGACAGGAGACTGGTTCTTCAACCACGACAACGCACCTGCACACACAGCCATCTCTGTTAGACAGTTTTTGGCTAAAAATGGCATGGTTCCGCTGCCCCACGCACCTTACTCGCCTGACCTGGCTCCGTACGACTTTTTCTTATTTCCACGCATGAAAAGGGGCATGAAAGGACACCGATTTGACAACATTGAAGAAGTCAAGAAAAAAAAGAGGGAGGAGCTGTCAGCCGTTTCTAAAGATGACTACAAAAAATGTTTCGAACCGTGGAAGCACCGGTGGGACAAATGTATCAGTTGTAATGGAGAGTATTTTGAAGGGGATAAGGTTGTTTTGTAAAGAATTTGAAATAAATAGCTTTTAAAAAATAATTCCTGTTTTTTTTTGGGTACCCCCTCATATATTATGTATAGTTGGACAGCATTGATGGGTACCAGTTGCCCTGATACTGCTCTTCCATCATCGCAATGTCCTCATGAAACCTTTTTACCATTTTAGTCGCTGACTGCACCAAGATTAGCAGGGAAGAAGTCCAAGTGTGAATGCAGAAAATGAATCTTCAGCGACATGTTGCACTTCATGGTTATGTATGTTTGAAGCTTAAAGACAGAGCTTAAAGATCCCAAATTACCCATGTCTACCAATAGCCAAATTAATATGAATAAAATAGTCTCTAAAATGCTTGTATGCAAATGCTAGAAGTCTAAAAAATAAGATGGGAGAGTTAGAATATATAGCACTAAATGAGAGGTTAGATGTGATTGGAATATCAGAGATATGGTGGAAGGAGGACAAACAGTGGGACACTGTGATACCTGTGTACAAACTATATCGTAATGATAGAGCTGATCAAATTGGTGGAGGGGTTGCGCTCTGTTAGAGAGGGCATTGAGTCAGAAAGGATTAAAGTTTTGCAGGAAACAAAATTTGCTGTAGAATCTCTATGGATTGAAATTCCATGTAAAAAGGGGAAGGCGATGGCGGTGGGGGTGTACTATCGACCGCCTGGCCAGAATGAACAAATGGATGATGAAATGCTCAAAGAAATCAAGGAAGCTAACAAAAGTTACAGCACGGTAATAATAATGGGTGATTTCAATTACCCCAGTATCGACTAGGTCAATGTCACAGCAGTACATGCTAGGGAGATAAAGTTCTTAGATAAAATAAATGACTGCTTCTTGGAGCAGCTGGTTCATGAACCGACCAGAGGGGAAGCCATATTAGACCTAGTCCTTAGTGGAACACCAGATCTAGTACAAGAGATAAGGGTGTTAGGGTAACTTGGCAATAGTGATCATAGCATGATCGCCTTTGATTTAATTAGTGGAGGAGGGATAGTAAGGAAATCCACAGTACTACCTTTTAACTTTCGAAAGGGAGACTATGATAAAATGAGGAAAATAGTTAAGAAAAAATGAAAAGGAGCAGTTGCAAAGGTTAAAAGACTTACATCAAGCTTGGGTGGTGTTGAAAAATATTATCTTGGAAGCCTAGACCAGCTGTATTCCACGCTTTAAGAAAAGTGGAAGGAAGTCCAAAAAACTGCCAGCATGGTTTAAAGGTGAGGTCAGAGAGGCTGTTGCCAAGAAAGCATCTTTCAGGAAATGGAAAAAAGAGCCAAACGATGAAACCTGGAAACAGCATAAGCACTGGCAGGTTAAATGCAAGGCATTGATAAAGAAGGCAAAGAGAGAATTTGAGAAGAAGCTTGCTGCGGAAGCAAAAACGTGAAATAAAGATTTTTTCAAGTACATTCGTAGCAAAAAACCTGTGAGAGAGTCAGTTGGACCATTAGATGAGTTAAAGGGGTACTAAGAGGCGACAAGGCGATAGCGGAGAGACTGAATGAATTCTTGCTTCGGTCTTTACTGAGAAGATGTAGGGATGTTACCCATGACTGAAGTGGTATTTAAAGGTGCGGAAGAATTGAAGGAAATATCGATATATTGGGAAGATGTATTACAACTATTAGATAAACTGAAGAGTAGCAAATCACCTGGGCCGGATGGTATACATCCAAGGGTGTTGAAAGAACTGAAATATGAGATTGCAGACCTGCTATTAGTAATCTGTGAACTATCATTAAAATCATCTCTAATACCTGAAGATTGGCGATCGCCATTGTAACACCAACTTTTAAAAAGGGTTCGAGGGGTGATCCGGGAAACTACAGACCGGTGAGCCTCACGTCAGTACCGGGAAAATGGTAGAAACCATCATAAAGAATAAAATTACTCAGCATGTAGATAGTCATGGCCTAATGGGAGACAGCCAACATGGCTTTAGACAAGGAAGATTTTGTCTTACTAATCTGTTATGTTTTTTTGAAAGTGTGAATAAACAGGTGGACAAAGGTGAGTCGGTTGATATAGTGTATCTGGATTTTCAGAAAGCCTTTGACAAGGTCCCTCATCAGAGACTTTTGGCAAAACTAAAGAGTCATGGGATAGGAGGCAGTGTACTACTGTGGATCAGGAACTGGTTTAAAGACAGAAAGCAGAGGGTTGGGCTAAATTGCCAATTTTCCCAATGGAGAAAGGTGAATAGTGGTGTACCCCAGGGATCTGTGCTGGGTCCGCTGCTTTTTGACATATTCATAAATGACCTGGAAAGTGGAATAACGAATGAGGTTATCAAATTTGCAGATGACACAAAACTATTTAAATTTGTTAAAAACCCAAGAGGATTGTGGAAAATTGCAAGAGGATCTTGATAAATTGGAAGACTGGGCATCAAAATGGCAGATGAAATTTAATGTTGACAAGTGCAAAGTTATGCTCCTAGGGAAGAACAACCCAAATTATGGTTACACAATGCAAGGTTCCACATTAGGAACCACCACCCAGGAAAAAGATTTAGGCGTCATTGTGGATAACATGTTAAAACCCTCGGACCAGTGTGCAGCGGCAGCCAAGAGAGCAAATAGAATGCTACCGGTAGGTATCATAAGGAAAGGAATGGAAAATAAAACAAAAGATATTATAATGCCTCTATACCGTTCCATGGTGAGACCGCACCTTGAATATTGTGTGCAATTCTGGTTGCCGTTTCTTAAAAAGGATATAGCGTTATTAGAAAAGGTTCAGAGAAGAGCCACCAAAATGGTAAAGGGGATGGAAGGATACTCCTATGAAAGGCTAAAAAGGTTAGGGCTCTTTAACCTGGAAAAGAGACGGCTGAGGGGAGATATGATAGAGGTCTATAAATTAATGAATGGAGTGGAACGGATAAACGTGGATCAATTGTTTACACTATCAGAATATAGGAAGACTAGGGGACATGTAATGAAGCTACAGGGTAAACTATTTAAGACAAATAAGAGAAAATATTTTTTCACTCAACGTGTAATCAAACTCTGGAATCTGTTACCGGAGGATGTAGTAAGGGCTGTTAGTATAGCTGGGTTTAAAAAAGGTTTGGACAAGTTCCTGGAGGAAAGGTCCATAAACCACTATTAAAAAGGGACCCATGATATCAATGCTTGACCCAGTACAAGCATTGTGGAACCTGTGTCTTTTGGGGATATTGCTAGGTACGTATGACCTAGATTGGCCACTGTTGGAAACAGGATACTGGGCTTGATGGACCTCAGTCTGACCCAGTATGGCATGTCTTATGTTCTTATGTGTTGATAGGGTGGGTGATACAGCGCATAGAGAGGCACAGGGGGCAGGTCATCCTCATTGCTCCGGATTGGCCTCGCAGACCGTGGTTTGCGGACTTGATGCGGCTTCTGGTGGGACGGCCGTTGCGGCTGCCAAAGAGGAAAGATCTGTTGGTGCAAGGTCCGCTGAACATGCCTCAGGTGGGTCGGTTCTCACTTACGGCTTGGCTCTTGAGAGGGCGAGGTTAAGGCAGAAAGGGTACTCGCCTCAGGTTATTTCGACTTTGCTGGGGTCCAGGCGGTGCTCTACCTCTTTAGCCTATATTAGAGTTTGGCGGCTGTTTGAGTTGTGGTGTGAAGGCAAGGGGGAGGTTGCCTTGAAGGTGACGGTACCGCAAGTTCTGTCGTTCTTGCAGGATGGTTTGGATAAGGGTTTGGCGGCGTCTTCCTTGCGGGTGCAGCTGGCAGCGCTGTCATGCTTTCGTGGGAAGGTGTCAGGGAAGAGTCTCGGGACACATCCGGATGTGAAGCATTTTTTGAGAGCGGCGTTGTTGCTGAGGCCTCCGATTAAAGCGGCGATTCCCGCTTGGGACCTCAATTTAGTGTTGGAGGCTCTTGCGAGGGAGCCGTTTGAGCCGTTGAACTCAGCGACCTTGAAGGATCTTACGCTCAAAGTGGTCTCTTTGGTGGCAATTTGTTCGGCTCGAAGGATTTCGGAGCTGCAGGCTTTGTCGTGTAGAGAACCTTTCTTGTCTTTTCAGAGTCAGAAGGTGGTGTTGAGAACGGTGCCGTCCTTCTTGCCTAAGGTGGTTTCGGCGTTCCATCTCAATCAGGTGGTGGTGCTGCCCAGTTTCGATTGCAGGAGTAAGTCTGAGGCCGGTGGTAAGTTGCATAGGCTAGATGTCGGCCGTGCGTTGCGTAGGTATTTGCAGAGGACGGTGCTCTTTCGGAGGTCGGACAGGTTGTTTGTCCTGTTTGGAGGTCCGAGGAAAGGAGAGGCGGCTTCAAAGTCGTCTATTGCTAGATGGTTGAGGGAAGCTATAGCGTCGGCTTATATCTTGAAGGGCAGGTCGGTCCCGATTGGGCTAAGGGCTCATTCAACGAGAGCGCAGGCGGCTTCCTGGGCGGAAGTCAGCTTGGTGCCAGCGGTTGAGATTTGCAAGAAGGCATTATCGCTTAGATGTACAGGCGGAACGGGATGGTTGCTTCGGATCGGCAGTGCTTCAGGCTGGTTTAGCTGGGCCCTCCCATTGATTATTTTGGTGTACTGCTCTGTTACATCTCCAGTGTTCAGGACTAGTCTGGAGGACCGAGAAGGAAATTGAAATTAGACTTACCTGCTAATTGTAGTTCCTGGAGGAACTCCAGACTAGTCCTGGATCCCTCCCTGGTATTAATACTTTTGTTCTGGGGCCTGAAGCAGGGGCCGAAAGACGAGGTATCCGGTTGGCGCGTCAGTGCAGGGTACGTTCCAGGTGGGGAAGCATGTAGAGGTTGCTTGGAGGGGCAGACGTCCCGGGAGTTTCTCGGAACGGAGATAGCCTCTGCAGAATTTCAGAGTCCACCTACTGCAGGTGGGTGATGGGGGAAAGTATATGCGGTGAGTGTTAAAAAGTCTTAGTGCTTTACTCTTGCCTTTAGGATTGGTTCTTGTTCTTGTTATTAACTACTTAGTTATTGCTCTGGTGAGTCTGCTTTGTCAATAGGTACTGGAGAATGGAGGAGGACCCTGGTCAAAAGAGTGACGTGCTCAGTCTCCAAAAGCTGCGGGAGGAGGTGCTTAACTCCAGTGTTCAGGACTAGTCTGGAGTTCCTCCAGGAACTACAATTAGCAGGTAAGTCTAATTTCAATTTCCTTATAAAATTACTTCCTAGAAGCTAAAGCCTTCAGCCACATAGCTGCAGACTGCAAGCAACCTTTCATTCTTATTCCTTATCGTCACTCCAGTCCAGTCCCTTTACTTTAGGGTTACGCAACCCTTCCAGCAGCTTGGAGGCTGAGCCCAACCTTTTTGGGGGTGGAGCGGTATATATACCACTGGTGCCACCCACCAACTCCAGTATACTCAGCCTCCAAGCAGCTGGAGGGTTCCGTAAGCCTAGGGCTTACTGGAGTCTTACCTTCTTTTAATTTTGGCTAAATCTTACTAATTTTAATTTAATTTTCATTCATTTATATATTTATTTCTTTAGGCAATCTTCCTTCTCTACTGTTTGCTGTTTTTTTTCTCACTCCCCCCCCCCCCCCCCCGGCCCGGGCCGAGGAACGGAGGTGTTAACATTTTGCTTACAGCAGCGAGCAGGGGAATCAGAAGCCTCTCGCTGCTGACCAGGCCTGCTGCGGCTCCTCTTCAACTCTCCGGAAGGCCTGCGTCCTCGCGCCGAAGCCCTCCCCGGTGGCTGAGCGCTGGAGGAGACGCGAAGCGGAGGAGCGGTCTGCGGCGCTCAGCCTTTACCGCTCCCCCCCCCCCCCCGAGTCAGCCGAGTGCAGGGGCGAGCTCCGGAGACGCGATCGCAGCGCAGGTGAACAACCGCGAGCGGGTAAAGCAGCACTCGTCCTCCTCTGTCCCTCTCTTCAGCCGGAGGCTCCAGAGAGGCGCTAAGACCAGCCGCATCCCTCCGTTCTGAGCTCCACGTGGCCGCGGCCTGCCACGTGTTGAGCCAACGGTGCAGGAATCGCAGCTCCAGTCCGGGTAACAGCAGAGGAGCTGGAAGAGAAGCATACAAACAAATCGCAAGTACTCAGCCCATTGGCTCTAGGGAGATTGTAATTGCTGTTTTCTTTTTTGTTTAACTTCAGTTTGCTTAATTCTTGTCTATTCCCCAGTGGTTTAAGGAGATTTCGCTGCCTTATCCTTGCTCCTGGAGAGAGCAGTGCAGGAAGTTTTAGAGGGAATTTTAATTATATATTTTCATTTGAATTTTATTTTAAGTTTAAAGTTGAAAATTTATTTTAAGTTATCCACTAGATAGCATGACTGGCAAGTCAAGGTGCCCATCTTGTGGCACACGTAGGGGTACTGCATCTGAGGCAGGAGTCTGCAGAGGCTGCGCTGCAGTAGCCACCTCAATAGAACAAGAAATCAGCCTTTCTATGGCCCAGTCATCCCAGGGGTCCTCGGATCCTATGGAGGGGGAAGTAGTGTCCCAGTTATCCCTTCCCTCTCACTCGGAAGCACCCCCTCCTCCGCTCCCCCCCTCCTCCCTTCCCCCTGGGGAGGGGGCAGTCGGGGACTTCTTTTCCCCTGACTTCGTGCTTTTATTACACCAGGCCTATTGCATGCGCAGACAGGGGCTTGCGACAGGAGAGGGGGGCTCGACATCCGAAGGCAGAGTAGCCAGACCCCTGAGGGCAAGCGTTCAGGACTCAGGAATACCCCCTAAGCGCCCCAGGCTGCTGCATGAGGAACCTCTCTCTTCCCTTTCCCAGGGCACCCTAGAGGAGGAGGTCTCTGAAAAGGAATTAGAGGAGGAAGAGGAGGAGCTGGAAGAAGGGGAGATCCCTGAGGAGGACCAGGCTCGCATAATTAGAGTGTTCCGACGAGAGGAGCTGCCTGCTCTAATTAATGATTCCCTGAAAGCTCTCAATGTAGCCTCAGATACCCCAGGGGAAGAGGAGGCATTGGAGGATCCCTTAATCCAGGCCATCAGGAAGTCCCAGAAAGTTTTTTCCAGTCCACAGAGTGGTACGTCAGATGATACAGGAGGAATGGGATCAGCCTGAGTCTGGGTTAAGAGGGGTCCGGGCCATGTCCCGCCTCTACCCTCTCCCTGAATCGGACAAAGAGCTGCTGAAGTCCCCCAGGGTGGATGCGGCGGTTTCAGCAGTAACAAAGAAAACTACTATCCCAGTTGAGGGCAGCGCGGCGCTAAGGGATCCCCAGGATAGGAAATTGGACACGCTCCTAAAACAAGCCTTTGATGTCAGCGCTCTGGCCTTACAAGCTTCAGTCTCAGGGGCCTGGGTAGCGCGGGCCTGTTTGAGATGGGCTCAGCAACTCCAGGCAGAGGAGGTTTCCGCCGAAGGATCATTGGCCAACGCAGCGAGGTTGGAATCCGGTACGGCCTTCCTGGCGGATAGTCAGTATGACCTCATCCGCAGCTTAGCTAAGAACATGGCCTCGGTGGTAGCAGCCAGACGCTATTTGTGGCTACGGAATTGGGCGGCCGATGCTTCCTCCAAAACTCGCCTGAGTCGTCTTCCCTTCAAAGGGAAGCTGTTATTCGGTGAGGACTTAGATAAGCTGGTAAAGGACCTGGGCGAATCCAAGGGCGGCAGGCTTCCGGAGGACAGGCCGAAACAAGCGCGGCCCTTAACCCCAGCACGGAACCAACCTAGGGACCCCCGGAGGTTTCGCTCGACAAGACCGAACCCCTTTCTTAGGGGTCGTTTTCCCCCGGTAGAGGACAAAGCTCCCGAGGTTTTTCGGGGGCGGGCAGAGGTTTCTCCGCCTCCTCCTTTTCCACGGGCCCCAGGAAACAACAATGAGAGTCCGGGGGTCCAGGAGGGCGGAATGCCGATAGGCGGTCGCCTGAGGCTCTTTCTTCCCGCCTGGTCCCGGGTCACGTCCGATCAATGGGTTCTGGAGGTGATCCGAGAGGGCTACGCTCTCGAATTTGCAAAGCAAATACCTCCAGCATTTGTTCAGTCTCCTTGCGGCTCCCCAACAAAAAGAGCCGCTATAGAATCTACACTGTCCCGTCTCTTACAGCTCGGGGCCGTGGTGCCCGTCCCTCCAGGCCAGGTCGGTACAGGTCGGTACTCGATTTACTTCGTGGTCCCAAAGAAGGAGGAGACCTTTCGTCCAATCCTGGATCTAAAGCAGGTCAATCGATGTCTCAAGGTGCCACACTTCAGGATGGAAACCCTTCGGTCGGTCATAGCGGCCGTAAGGGACGGCGAGTTCCTAACAGCACTGGACTTGACAGAGGCCTATTTGCATATCCCCGTCAGAAAATCTCATCAACAATTCCTGAGATTCGCGGTTCCTCGGGGCCATTTTCAGTTTCAGGCGCTGCCCTTCGGTCTAGCGACCGCGCCAAGGACGTTCACCAAGGTGATGGTTGTAGTAGCGGCGGCACTACGAAAGGAGGGAATCCTGGTGCACCCCTACTTGGACGACTGGCTCATTCGGGCAAAGTCGGAAGAGGAAAGTCGCTGGACAACAGCCAGAGTGATACAGGTGCTGGAGGACTTGGGGTGGGTCATCAACCGCGCAAAGAGCAGTCTGGTACCCTCCCAAGAGCTCGAGTATCTCGGAGCAAGGTTCCACACAGGCAGGGGCAGGGTTTTCCTGTCCAGCACAAGGGTGAGGGACCTAAGGATCCTAGTCACGCAGTTCATGTCCAGGCGCCTTCCTTCGGCGTGGCATTACCTGCAACTCCTGGGAACCATGGCGGCAGCCATAGAGGTAGTCCCGTGGGCCAGGGCGCACATGCGTCCTTTACAGCGATCCCTGTTGCGTCGATGGTCCCCTCAACAGCACCCTTTGTTCCTTCAGCTGCCCTGCGCCCCTCGAACCAAGCAGTCCCTCCACTGGTGGAGGTGTCCAAAGAACCTCAATCGCGGTATGCCCCTCGAACCTCCACAATGGTTGCTGTTGACGACGGACGCCAGCCTAGCAGGCTGGGGAGCACATTGCGAGGACCAGTTTGTCCAGGGGCGTTGGACGACGTTGGAATCTCAGTGGCCTATCAACCGGCTGGAATTGAGGGCAGTCACCCTGGCACTCAAGGCTCTCGAGTCTTTAGTGCTAGGGAAGGCGATTCGGGTACTCTCCGACAATGTCACCGCGGTGGCATACATCAATCATCAAGGAGGCACCAGCAGTCCAGCCTTGGAGGGAACTACATCAGGAAATCTTCGACCAGATAGTAGCTCTTTGGGGCCCCCCAGTCATGGACCTCATGGCGCGGTTCTCATCCGCCAAGGCCAGCCGATTCTTCAGCCGACGGAAAGAAAGGATGTCCGAAGGCTTAGACGCTCTGGCCCAGAAGTGGCCCTCGGAGGGTCTCCTTTATGTCTTTCCCCCTTGGGCGCTGATAGGGAAAGTCATCCAGCGGATAGAAGCTCACCAGGGCATAGTAATCCTCATTGCCCCGGACTGGCCCCGTCGCCCCTGGTATGCGGATCTGGTAAGGATGATCGCCGACCGCCCCTGGCGGCTCCCCAACAGGAGGGACCTTCTGAAACAAGGTCCAGTCCAGATGCCACACGTGGATCGATTCTCGCTTACGGCTTGGCTATTGAAAGGGCACGGCTCTTGAAGCGCGGCTACTCGGCGGCAGTAATCACCACTTTGTTGAGCGCTCGGAAGCGCTCAACTTGCCTCTCCTATGTGAGAGTGTGGCGCATCTTCGAGGCATGGTGTGCAGAGCGCCGGAGGAAACCTCTGGCTTCCTCGATCCCGGAGGTCCTGGAATTTTTGCAAGCCGGATTCGACAAGGGCCTAGCACATAGCTCCCTCCGGGTCCAATTGGCGGCCATCTCCTGCTATAGGGGTAAGGTCTGCGGGAAGCCTTTAGGAGCACACGCGGACGTTTCCAGGTTCCTGAAAGCGGTCAGACGGCTCCGTCCGCAGAGGAGATCGGTCATCCCCCCTTGGGACCTCAACTTGGTACTAAACGCACTAGTCACGGAGCCGTTCGAACCATTGAAGAAGGCCTCCTTGAAGGATCTGACTCTGAAGACAGTCTTTTTGGTGGCCATTTGCTCGGCCAGGCGGGTCTCCGAATTACAAGCCCTGTCTTCTCGGCCGCCCTTTCTGTACTTTCTCAAAGATAAGGTAGTTCTTAGGACGGTCCCCTCGTTCTTGCCTAAGGTCATCTCCCCCTTTCATGTCAACCAATCGATCACTCTCCCGTCCCTTCCGGCGGATGAGCTCGGAGGGGGAGATAGTAGGCTCCTCCTACTCGACGTACGCAGGACATTAAAGCGTTACCTCTCCTGCACAGCCCCCTTCAGGAAGTCCGAGCGACTGTTCGTTCAGTTTGGGGGTCCCCATAAGGGGAAAGCGGCGGCCAAAGCCTCAATCTCAAGATGGATCAGGGAAGCGATTGCCTCCGCCTATATCCTCAAGGGGAAGCAAGTTCCAGGAGGGCTGCGCGCCCACTCAACTAGGGCGCAGGCCACCTCTTGGGCGGAGTTCAGTTTGGTTCCCCCGCTGGACATCTGTAGAGCGGCGACCTGGTCCTCCCTGCACTCCTTTACCAAGCACTATAGACTGGACGTGCAGAGTGCTACGGACTCCAGGTTTGCGCATGCGGTTCTATGTTCCGGAATGGCGAATCCCACCCGGGCGGGTACTGCTCTGGTACTTCCCTAAAGTAAAGGGACTGGACTGGAGTGACGATAAGGAAGAAGTAATTAGATCTTACCTGCTAATTATTGTTCCTGAAGGAACGACAGTCCAGTCCCTGTTCCCTCCCGAGGTTGCCATTCCGGACGTTTGTTTTCAGGGTCGGACTCCGGCTCGAGGGCGGACACAGGCCTATCTGGAGGGTCACTGGGGTGGGAGGACCGGGCAGTAGCAGGCATTCGGCTTCCGCCCTTGACCCCCCCCCCCCTCATTCTTTCTCGTTGGTTTTTCATTCTCTCTTTCGTCTACGCCTGTATATAAAAAAAAAAAAAAAAAAAATACGCTTGGCTTAGAGTGTTTTTCATTTATGATATTTTGGAATGTTTGTTTCAAGTCTGCTTTTGCAGTAGGTTACTGGAGTTGGTGGGTGGCACCAGTGGTATATATACCGCTCCACCCCAAAAAGGTTGGGCTCAGCCTCCAAGCTGCTGGAAGGGTTGCGTAACCCTAAAGTAAAGGGACTGGACTGTCGTTCCTTCAGGAACAATAATTAGCAGGTAAGATCTAATTACTTCTTTATACAAACCTGATATCCCACTTTATGAACCTTGTTTGAAACTGGCAGCTGAGGGTGGAGAGGAAGCCTAAGGGAAATGTGACATTTTACAGCACTGGCACTACTGTAGTCAGACATGTCAATTTTTGAATTTCATCACATCGGGTGCTTAACTTATTTCATTAAAATCTTTTCATTTAGCACACTTTTGTTCTTGTCATGCAGCAAATCAGCAGTACATTTTAATATCCTGTGAACATTGCCAAAGACAAATGGAAATTCCTAGACTATCAACAGAGGTTTATAAGAAAAGGCTATACATACTTGTACTTATTGAAAGCATTCATTATCAGGATGTGAAAGCAGGACAATTTAGCATAAATTTAGCATATTCAGGAAAGTATGCAGTGAGTGCTTTGAACTTGAAAGAAAACCAAGTACAAGGGGAAAATGTCTTTATTCCAAACTGTAGATTACTATTTTCTCTTGCAGGTTGATGCAGGGTCTAGTGCAGATGCCGGACATGGATCGATTCTCACTTACAGCCTGGCTCTTGAGAGGTTGTGTCTGAGGGGTTATTCCCCCCTCAAGTGATTGATACCTTGTAACAGACTCAAAAGTGCTCTACATCCTTGGCTTGTGTCTTGCACATCTTTGATGCTTGTTGCAGAGAGAGGGGAGTGCAGCCTCTGGGGGGGCCTCTTTTCCTGAGATTTTGGCTTTCTTACAGGATGGTCTCAAGGGTCTGGCCTGGAATTCCTTAAAGTTGGAAGTGGAGGCCCTGGCTTGTTTCCGGGGCCGGGTGCAGAGCGAGTTCTTTGCCTCCCATCGAGACGTGGTCCGTTGTCTTTAAGGGCTTAAGCATCTGAGACCACCTCATTGTTCTATGGTTCTGTCTTGGGACCTTTAATTTGGTTCTTTCTGTCCTTACTGCGACTCCCTTTGAACCTTTTTTGGGGGCTTCTTTGAAGGATTTAACGCTGAAAGTAGTGTTCTTGGTGGCAATTTGCTCAGTGTGCTGTATTTCAGAGCTGCAGATTGTCATGTAGGGAGCCCTATTTGTTGATAGAAAAAGTGGTCCTTCGTCCAGTTCCTCCTTTTTTTGCCAAAGGTGGTTTTGGTGTTTGAACCAGGTGTTGGCCTTGCCCACCTTAACTGGTTCCACTGAGTCTGAGTTTGCATTTGATGGATGTCCACAAGTCACTTTGGCGGTACTTGAAAGTGACAGAGGTGTTTCAGCATTCAGAGTGTCTCTTGGTGCTGTTCAGTGAGCCTCGGAAAGATGAGGCTGCTTCTAACACAACCATCTCCCACTGGATATGGGGAGACATTGAATCCATGTACTTGCCGAAAGCGCATGTGGTTCCAGTGGGCTTGCAGGCTAACTCTACAAGGGCTCAGGCATCTTCTTGGGCAGAGTTCGGGATATTTGCTGAGTGGCGATGTGGTTGTCATTGCATTCCTTTGCGCATCATTACAGCTTGGATGTGCAGGCCTGACAGGATGCAAACTTTGGGACTTGAGTGTTGCAAGCCAGTATCTCCATACCCACCCCACAGTAGTACTGCTTTGTTACGATTCACGTGTCTCAACTGGAGGGACAAAAAGGAAGGTGAAATTAGGCCTGCCTCCTAATTTTCTTTCCTGGATTTCCTCTAGTCTAGTTCAGAACCCACCCAGGTCTTGGTTGCTGTTTTATGCTGGTCCTTCGCCCATTCTGGAAAAGGTCATTGCTGGAGCAGGTGATTTTGTCCCAGTTTGGTTTCCTCTTAGGTGTTTGCTGTGTTGTTGCACTACTTCCTCTCCCTATTTTGGGCCTTGGTCCCTGGGGGAAGGGGGGCATTCGTGGTATTAGTGAAAAATATTAAAAAAAAATTAAAGAAGCAGAAGATGAGGGGGAGGTAGAAATGTCTCTGTGGATCCTTTGTGCCTCCATTTTACATTCATGCCTGCAGGCCTCAACTTAGCTCTTGATTGGTGGAGTTTGGTTACTTGATCATTTAGACAGCCAGTTATAGCCCTTGCATGTGAACGAGGCTGCTTTCAAAAGTGAATAGATTCAGCTGATGATTTAGATGTTTGTTGCATGAAGGACCAGGAGGTTCATGGTTTGAAACACGAGATTGTGTACAAATTTTTCATATACGTCTTTACAAGAAGACCAGCTGATTAGCTTTGGAGGATAAAGCCCGATGGGGCGTGGAGAAGATAAGCATTAGTTTGGGGGATTAGACTTATAGACTTGTGTCCATGCTCCTTGTACCGCTCTCGACTTCTGTATAGCTGAGCGGAGTCGAATTGTACGGATGTACAGGTTGGAGAATGGAGATTGGTCACTCACAGGATTTCAAGCTAAGTACTACCTACTTGATGCATTCGTATAAACTGAGTACAAGTTCTTAATTTTGTTTCTGTAAAAAAGAAAAAAGAGACTGCACTCGTTTGTTAAAGATAAAAAGGAGGGTTTGCTTCGAGAGAAGGAAAGTTCCTTCTCATGGCAGGCAAACCGACAAAAAATAGTTTCTTCCTATCTTTAGGGCATATGAAGAGAGGATAATTTATCTCTTCTGTTAGATTATTGATTGTGAGAGAGAAATCAGTTTCTAATAATTTTTTGGTCCATTTACATTCAAGCATTCTTAGTGTTCTTTTTTTAGTTCCATGATTGAGTTGTGTTTCTTCCTCATGGGGGTTTGTTTTGAGGTGCTACTGCTGCAGAGGCTAATGTATTGTTCCAGTTGTTTAGGGTTTCTAGGTCCATTCTGTTAAGTTCCAGATGTGGAATTGCCACTTTTAGAAAGAGTTTGAAGGGTTTAAATCTGAATTATTTTTTTTAGAATGTGATTCTTTGTTTAAAGGATTGTGGTGTTGAAGCATGAAGGTTATGTAGTGGTCTGACCATGGGACTGGGGAGGTTTTGAGGGGAGATGTGAGGTTTTGGTTCAACATGTATTTGGGGATGAAGCTGAGGTCCAAAGTGCCACCTTTCGTGTGAATTGGGTCTTTTATCAGCTGTATGTGTTGCAGAGCTTCCATGGCTCGAAGAATGAGTTTTATGTATTTTATTTATTTAGACAGTTTTGTATACCGCCTTATCCTTCAATCAAAGCGGTCACAACACAATTGGGGGATACATTTAACACGCGGGGATATGAGACACATACACTAATACTTACAGGGAACATGGGCAATGGAGGGTTAAGTGGCTTGCCCAAGACCACAAGGAGCATCTGTGGGACTAGAAACCCCAGTCCTTCCGGCCCAAGGTTGCTGTCCTCTAGTGGGATTTGAACCCCTGACCTTCCGGCCTGAAGTACCTTGCCCCAACCACTAGGCCACTCCTCCACTCCAATTGCTTAACAAGTATATCTCCAGGAACAAGCAGGAATATAGTCTTCACATAAGGGTGACCGGGTACTGATGGAGCCCATTCAGGAAGCTCCCCAGCTACCAATAAGAGCTTTTTGGGAGCAATCCACTTTGCCTGTGCTGGTGCCTTCCCGCTCTTCCAACATACTCTCCTCAGTGGTTCTTTTTCTGTGGAGCTGACAGGACCTCTCCCTATTACCGATGAAGTATCATCACATACCTTCCTTTTCTGCTTAATTTCAGTATCAATCGATGATACTTTTCCCTTTTCTTTATTTTACTATTAAAAAAGAAAAAAGTAAGATTTTTTTTTCCTTTAGGGCCTCATGTCCTGTGGGCCTTGCCCATCTTTCCAATCATGGAAAAGCCTGCCAGTGGCTTAAAAAAAAAAGCAAAAAATGTTCAGGAACCATATCCCTCAAGAGTACTCCCTATGCAAACAAATGACCAAAAGGGGTCTGGGGAACCAGGCCAAGAAGTTGAGTTTTTTTTTCTTTTGGACACAGTATTATTGGCCTCAACTTCAAGGGCATTGTTTGGGCTCTCACACTACTTAACATTCTAAGGAGTCTGGGGAAAAGAAATCAAAAATGTCTTCTCCATTTCTCCCTCAAAAAGAGAAGTCCAAACCCCGGGAACCCTTAGATTCTGAAGGAACCAAGCCATAAGTCCAAGGACACCTCCAGTAAGCTTTGGGAATTGAGAAAACGTTCCCATTCACACCGAGAATAGTCCAGGACTTCGTTGGACTCAAGCCATATGTCCTAGCATCCCCGGTGGGAGGACTTGTTCTCCAAAGCCTCGGTGGGTATTTGGGAGGTACCCGGGGCCTCGGCCTCTGTGGAACCCTCGATGCCATACACTGGTACGGTGGTACACAGCCCCGTTCTATGTATGGACCAGGCACAGGCTCCATCCTTGGACCAGCAAATACTGTCCTTTGAAAGGACCTCAGCAGCTCTCCTGGTGCCATTGGTACCACTGACACCAACAGCACTGGAGAATCGGCAAGTGGCTCCGACCTCTATCCCCCAGCAGCCATCCTCTGATGGTTCCATTGACATCGAGACACCAAGACTTTGGTTCCAGTACTGATACCACCACCATCCACAGATCCCTCCTGGACGGTGCAGGGCTTGGACTCTGCGGACATCAAGAGACATTGACGTGTGTCACCCAGCGAAGGTCCCCAGAGGCAAAGGCATGGGTATTTCACTGGGGCTTATCTTAAACCAGCAAGGGGAGTGGTGTAGAGGGCCCTGCACTGCCCTCTGGGTGTTGTAGTCCCACAAGCTAGTAAAGAAATGAGTTGCAGTCGGGTGGTAAGGCTTTAGACAGGACTTTTATTCCCCTTCCGGGTGGATTTTATATCAATGGAAACAAAGACAAAAAGACCATACTTCTGGTACAAAAGAAAGAAGCAATATCTTGGTTCCTGTTTGTTTCCTATCTTCAGCTTCTATGAACAGAACAATAGGTAGCTCAAAACAGTCCTTTTTACAAACAGGTAAGTTTCTCTCTTTCACTCCTGTTATTAGAAAGTCTTAACAGCCTCTTCAGCATAAAGAGGTAACATGGTCGGCAATAACGAATGTACAATCCATGCAATCATCTGAGGGTTGTTCCCCATGAATATCAAGTTGCATTTCCTCACATTCCCCTTCAGACTGTCCTTTCGGATTGTAAAAAGTGCTATTGCCAAACGGTCTCTCCTCACGGCACTGAGACTTCCCCTCCTCCTCAGTAACAGAGTGGACTGGAAGATTACCACATTCTCTATAGTTTCTTCCCTGAGAGCCCCACAAACTCTGACAACTGCAGGGAAAACTTCTGCATTCAGCTTTCCTTATATTAGAATTAAACAGCCTACCTTCTAGCTCCCTTAGACCTGAGTTTTTCGGTACAGCTGAGTTAACAGGGCTTGGCCAGGACGGAAGGTTCCTACTGCCTTTTCCTTTCAGCTTTTCCTCTGACATGAAAACGTCTTCAGGCCAGAACTCCTTTTCCCTTCTGTGCCTGCAGCTGGGGTGGCTAGCTTCCTCGGCTTTCCTAAGCCTGGCTCCAAGACCGTGTTCTCTGCTACCTTCGTGGTAAACGTCACTGAGCTTGTGCTTGTCTGTATGCTGCTCTCTGGAGCAGTCTCTGTGGTTGTCCCTTGTTGCTCTGGAAATGGATTTCTCAGCTCTCCTGGATCCACACCTTGTTCCACCACTCGTCCTCTCGGCTCCACCACATCTGGTTCCATCAGCTCTGCTCTTCCTAACTTCAGGTGAGTTAGTTTTATGTGCGTGTGTCGTAGTGTCTGCCTGAACTCCGCCCCCTCTCAGCTGCCCTTCATTATCTAATGAATCCTGAGCCTGCTTGCTGCTTGGGCGTGTTCTCCCACCTTGTGACATTGTTTGTATACGTTGCCTACAGCAACTCTGGGCCATGTGCTTCTCTGAGCTGTTGGTGTCAGGTAAAACTGCAGAGAATGGATCTATCTCCATAGGTTCTGATAGATCTACACCATGACACGTGACACTAGACATTGGCATCGCCAGTACTCACTGGAGTCTGATTCCGATGTATCAGATTCTGATCATTGGTCTCTGGACCCTGATGTCCTTCAGGACTTCGCATCAGAATCCTCGCCACCATCAGCCAATACCTGAAGAAAATCCCCTCCTGAGGACATGTTCTTTCAGGAATTCATCAGGGATATGGCGGCGGACCTCTCAATCCAGGCGGCACTGGAACCAGAACCAAGGGTGGAGGAGCTGGAGATCCTCCAGTACCCCGCAGCTCTGAAAGAAGCCACCATCCTGCTAGTGCATCAAATATTACACAATTTAATGTGGGAGACTCCTCTTAGTATTCAAACAACGACTTATAGGGGAGATGCTATGTACCAAGTGCCCGACTTCCCCGGCTTTCAAAAATCGTAGCTTCCATGTTGGTGGAATCAGCGATGTGCCAGATAAAGAGCGAGAAGAACCATGCTTCGGTCCCTCTGGGCCATGAATCAAGGAACCTCTATTCCTTTTGCCAGACTTTTTCGGCCATCAGTGCTGGCTAGTAGAATAAATT
Organism: Ichthyophis bannanicus; assembly: GCA_033557465.1. Lineage (NCBI taxonomy): Eukaryota > Metazoa > Chordata > Amphibia > Gymnophiona > Ichthyophiidae > Ichthyophis > Ichthyophis bannanicus. The sequence goes on along the minus strand of CM066047.1, from coordinate 51,733,365 downwards.
CCTACAGCCTCTACATGGGAGGTTTCTCAAAACTGAACAAGGACTGGTAAGGATTCCTCCCTTTCCTCCCAGAGGAAAAACAACCAGCCTTCCAGGTTGTCTTCTCCCATGGTCAGAATGTATTGCAGTTTGTCAACAGAGCTGCCTTTGATGCATTTGAGTCATCCAGCAGAGCATCTTCTATTTCTAAAGAGGCTAGGTGGTTGGCTTGGCTTGGCTTCAGGCCTCAGATTTGGAACAGTGGGTCCAAGATAAGTTCGGTAACATTCCCTGCACGGGTGAAAATCTATTCAGCAAAAACTGGTGAGAAAAGGCAGGGAAACTGGAGACTGATGATATCTGTAAACGGGGGTGCTGGTCGTGAAAGTCCAGTCTTGGCAAAGGCAAAATATTATTATGACTTGCAAAGGATTGTGGGGGTTGTAGTTCATTCATACCAGAATCAGCCGTTCACAAAATAATGAGTTGTGATGCTCGAGTGTAAGCAAAGAAAAATAGATTTTATTCATGGGGTTAATTCTCCCACACAGATTTACTTGGTAACACAAAAGGACACTTGCTTCAAGTATTGTACTCAGGAAAAACAAAACATGTTATAAGGTAACTGAACTTCTTAAGCAATAAATCAATAAAGACCTTGATGGGAAACAGAAAAGGTCTTTTTTGATGGCTCCTGCTAATGACCTTCTTAGCAGTGCTCCAAAAGGCAAAAACAAACCCAAAAGTAACAAAAAAACCTGTTCTTTATCAAGGATAACTTTCTTCTATTCACACACAAAGGAGTTTCCTTCTAGAGCTCACGTGCACTTGTGCCTGGCTCAATTACAAATAATTAGCCAGCTGCAAACCCCTTTGCTGGTTCACACTCTCTACGTGGCTCAATCCTACCCTAAAGCTTTCTTGCAGAGACTTTTCTGGGTAGATAAAAGAACAAGTTACAGTTCCTTTTGGTGGTTGTTGTATTAGTGAGAAACTACTTTAAAACAGCAGCCTAGACAGAGAGCAGTCCATGTATTCCAACTGACCATTTGATATATCTCCTTCTTCCTCAAATATTATGGAATCAATATCATGGTCTGGCTCAGAGGAATTCCTTAATTGATCACTCTCAGGATAATACTTGTTTCCCTGCTGTCTTCCAGGTGAAGAGCTAGGGCTTAGATCAAAGTTCATACCTGTGATCCCCTTGCTGTTAGATTTCCTTTCCAGGTATCCTGGCCAGTAGGTAGTCCAGCTTTTATGTCCAGCCTTCCAATCAAGATCCCTGGACACTGGGTCTCTCTTCACATACCTTCTTGCACCGGTCTTAGGGCCCCTTCCAAATGCAGCCGTCTCCTTCAAAGGTGCCGTCTGGGAATTCCTGGCTTTATAACCCCACTCCTCTGGCTTCCTCCAGTCCAATGGAGTATGCTTACCTCTGGAATCACTCCTAACACACGTACTGCTGTGGGCTCCTTCTTTAGACCTCCAAGATGTCTTTCTCTTCTTCCTTCCACGTTGCTTCTGCTGTTGTAGTCCTCTCTCTTCTTTCTCCAATGGCTTCTGCTTCTGTCTCTCCTTGTTCTCCTGGTTCTGACTCTGTGTTGAATATCTTTTACTTTTAAAGTGCTTAGAGGGACACTTCACCCTAGCACAGCCCAGGTGTGCTGAATCAAGCCCTGCCCTTGGAGATGAGTGATTGGGGATTACCTCATAGCTCTTCTGATTGAACACCCGTTTCCCCACTTCAGCTCTTCTAGAGGCTGTTTGAAACCTGGTGCATTCTGGGACTGGTAGTCTTTTATGAAAACATTCTGTTTTAGTATTTCTACCAGCAAAGACAGGTTGCTTGTTCAGAGTCAATTCACCTCTTTTATAGTTCCTTCCTGAACTATGATAAGCTTCCTTATCACATATCTGACCCCTCAATATGGGATAAATGCACAGGAGGATAGCCTTTCGATTAGGGGAAGCCATTTTGGACCTACTCCTTAGTGGAAGAGAAGTGTGTTTGGGCCACCTGGCATGATCGTGTTTGATTTAATTAATGGAGGAGGGAAGGAAAGGAAATCCACAGTACTACCTTTTAACTTTCGAAAGGGAGACTATGATAAAATGAGGAAAATAGTTAAGAAAAAACTAAAAGGAGCAGTTGCAAAGGTTAAGTTTAAAAATACTATCTTGGAAGCCCAGACAAACTGTATTCCACGCTTTAAGAAAAGTGGAAGGAAGTCCAAAAAACTGCCAGCATGGTTTAAAGATGAGGTCAGAGAGGCTGTTGCCAAAAAAGCATCTTTCAGGAAATAGAAAAAAGAGCCAAATGAGACAAACTGGAAACGGCACAAGCACTGGCAAGTTAAATGCAAGACATTGATAAGGCAGGCAAAGAGAATTTGAGAAGAAGCTTGCGGTGGAAGCAAAAACGTGTAATAAAGACTTTCAAGTACATGTGCAGCAAAAAACCTGTGAGTCAGTTGTACTGTTAGATGATAGAGGGGTAAAAGGGTCACTAAGAGGGGACAAGGCCATAACGGAGAAACTGAATTAATTCTTTGCTTCGGTCTTTACTGAGGAAGATGTAGGGATGTTACCCATGACTGAAGTGGTATTTAAAGGTGATACTGTGGAAGAATTAAAAATATCGATACACTGGGAAGACGTATTACAACTATTTGATAAACTGAAGAGTAGCAAATCACCTGGACCAGATGGTATACATCCAAGGATGTTGAAAGAACTGAAATATGAGATTACTAATAGCAGGTCTGCAATCTGAACTATCATTAAAATCATCTGTAATACTTGAAGATTGGAGGATGGCCAATGTAACGCAATTTTTGAAAAGGGTTCGAGAGGTGATCCAGGAAACTACAGACCTGTGAGCCTGATGTCAGTACTGGGAAAAATGGTAGGAACCATCATAAAGAACAAAATTACTGAACATGTAGATAGTCATGGCTTAATGGGAGACAGCCAACATGGCTTTAGACAAGGAAGATCTTGTCTTACTAATCTATTATGGTTTTTTTTTTGAAGGTGTGAATAAACAGACAAAGGTGAGTCGGCTGATATAGTGTATCTGGACTTTCAGAAAGCCTTTGACAAGGTCCCTCATCAGAGACTTTTGGCAAAACTAAAGAGTCATGGGATAGGAGGCAGTGTACTATTGTCGATCAGGAACTGGTTGAAAGATAGAAAGCAGAGGGTAGGGCTAAATGGCCAATTTTCCCAATGGAGAAAGGTGAATAGTGGAGTATTCCAGGGATCTGTGCTGGGTCTGTTGCTTTTTGAAAAATTCATAAATGACCTGGAAAAGGGAATGAGTGAGGTTATCAAATTTGCAGATGACACAAAACTAAAGTTGTTAAAACCCACGAGGATTGTGGGAAAATTGCAAGAAGATCTTGATAAATTGGAATACTAGGCATCCAAATGGCAGATGAAATTTAATATTGACAAGTGCAAAGTTATGCACCTAGGAAAGAACAATTCAAACTATGGTTACACGATGGAAGGTTCCACAAAAGTAACCACCATCCAGGAAACAGATTTAGGCGTCATCGTGGATAACATGTTAAAACCTTCTGCCCAGTGTGCAGCAGCGGCCAAGAGAGCAAATAGAATGCTAGGGATCATAAGGAAAGGAATGGAAAATAAAGCAAAGGATATTATAATGCCTCTGTATTGTTCCATAGTGCGACTGCACCTTGAATATTGTGTGCAGTTCCGGTCGCCGTATCTTAAAAGGGATATAGCGTTATTAGAAAAGGTACAGAGAAGGGCCACCAAAATGGTAAAGGGGATGGAAGGATGCCCTTATGAAGAGGCTAAAAAGTTTAGGGCTCTTCAACCTGGAAAAGAGACGACTGAGGGGGAGATATGATAGAGGTCTATAAATTAATGGAGTGGAACGGGTAAACGTAGATCAATTGTTTACATCATCAGAATATAGAAAGACTAGGACATGCAATGAAGCTACTGAGTAACCTATTTAAGACTAATAAGAGAGAATATTTTTTCACTCAACGTGTAATCAAACTCTGGAATTTGTTACCGGAGGATGTAGTAAAGGCTGTTAGTTTAGCTGGGTTTAAAAAAGGTTTGGACAAGTTCCTGGAGGAAAGGTCCATATACCATTATTAAAAGGGATACAGGATATTACTGCTTGACCCAATACAAGCATTGTGGAACCTTTGTCTTTTGGGGAAACTGCTAGATACTTATGAGCTAGATTGGCCGCTGTTAGAAACGGGATACTGGGCTTGATGGACCTTGGTCTGACCCAGTATGGCAAATCTTATGTTCTTATGATTGAAAGCAAGCTTTACTACGAGGGGACATAGGATGAGGATGAAAGGGGATAGACTCGGGAGTAATATGTGGAAATATTTCTTTATGGAAAGAGTGGTAGATGCGTTGAATAGTCTCCCCGTACAGATGAGGATGGTGTCTGAATTCAAAAAAGCATGGGATAAACACAGAGGATCTCTAAGGGAAAAGAGGGGGGACTATTGTAGTAGTTGATATGGAAAGGCAGACTAGATAGGCCTCGTCTTTTTTTTCTGCTGTCATGTTTCTATGAAGTAACTGAAGGGCAGTATAGCAAGTTTTAATAAACTATAAATCATACTTTTTCTTGATGTTTTTTTTAACCTAGGGTAATGGCCATAGGAGATTTTTTGCTTATTTGACTTTGGCAGAAACAAAAGGGAATGCCCCCCTTCTCCTCCCCCCAAATAAAAATTGAGAAGGGAGGATGACCAGGCAGATTGTGTGCTTTTGCAACACCTAAATTTGAATAGCACTGAAAATAAATGCTAGCTATCCAACTTTCTTGTCCTGCCCTAAACCACCCCCAAGCGCACCCAGAATTAGACCTGCTAAATTTTGCCATCTAGTGAAATTTAAAAGACAAATTTTTAACCAGTTTTTAAAAGGTTTTGATGTAGCAGGCTTAAGTCTGTACTGAACAGACTAGATTTCTTTGGATATTGACCTAAATTCAGAAGAGGTAAGTTTTTAAAACCAACCACATCTGCAAAAAAGGTGTTCATTCTGGCATGGACTAGGGTCTTTAAAGAATGTTGACACTGGACACAGTGGACCTGATATTTAATTAGTCAGACTATACACTTCTACGGCAAATAGTTGTGCATGTTGACCCCCTAACCCTGGATATTCAATGCCGGGGTCATATATGGCCCTTGCATTGAATATCTGTGGTTTGCTACACATGACGGAAGCTGCATTAGCTAATGGTGCAGCAGCAATATTGCATGCTGTCTGGTTAGATCCTGCTCCTTAAAGATAGGTGAGGAAAACCCTTGCCTATCTTTTCGGACACAGGTCGTTAACCGGGCAGTATGCAATATCACTGCTACCCAGTTGGGGACAGTCGCCACCTCTGCTGCTGCTCAGAACAGCCCCAACATGCACCGGTGCGAAGCAGTTGGCATCGGGGCATCTAAGGGAGATAATTGTGGATATTCAGTGGCACTAACTATTAACCTGTAAACCGTGTAAATGCCTTTTGAATATCTGGCCAATGTTCTTAGGCAATACAACTTTCTAATATATCCTGTAAGAAGTGACTACAAACAGCCACATATGGTCATGGCTTTCAGAGCATAAAGGGTAACTCCTTTTATCCTCAAACATTTGGAGCTACAAGATATTTTGATAGGTTAAACTCAATTTCTGCTTTTCTAGTACCATTACTTCCAGGATTGTTTTCCAGTTTTTCTGCTCCATGTCTGGAGTTTCTTTTCCATTAGAATAAAAGGGGAAAAAATTCAGATTTCTGTGACATAACGCTTTTTGTCACCTGTTGATTTTCTTTACGTATATCTATTTTAAACGTCCTTAGCTAGTTAGTCCTAGATATGTGCCCATTGAGCCTGCTTGAAGATGTCATTAGAGAAAATAAAATGTCTTGTCTTTAAGATTTATTCTCTAATTGTAGCTGCCCTATGGAGTCATAGAAACCACACTTTGCCAAATATGGAAGCTTTTCTTTCTCCTTCTCTAAATGTATATCTTCTCCAAGAAGTTTTTCTGGGAAGTTTTCCAAATGTTTCTTTGGAAAATCACATAATAGAGGGCCTCTATTGAGAACTTTAAAGATAACACAGGTCTGCAACTAAAAAGCTGTTTGATTATTTTCATCTAATTTCCATGTATTTTGGTGTGCTGAAAACAAATAAAATATTGAAAAAACTCCTAGACGTCAGGATTTGCCACAACATGCAAAATTGTCTTCAAATTTATCAAATATTTTCAAATTACTATTAATTAATTCAAATTACTATTAATGAATTCACATAAGTGCTTTTAAGATATAAAATGCCAAAAAAACCTTAAAGGGATTGTCCGAGTTATGTAAAAAAAAATATAGCACTGTAAATCTGATGGTCAGCAATATATACATAAGCTAAGCAAGTTTTAAGTCCGTGCTTCTAATGGTAGAAGGGGTTAATCTTTCCTGAAGAATCCAGTGGGAGGGAGACACAGGGCAGATAGCAGCAGCTTCTGTCAGTGCAGGGGGGCGTGGCCAGCACTGTGACGTCTCGTGTACAGACACAGAGCTGCTCTCTCCTGCATGTCACACCTGTGCACGAATCATCAGGTTCTTGGTTTTAGGCTGTTCACACTTTTTCATCGCAATTCGTGTTAGCTCGTCAGTCTTCAACCGTTATGTTATGGCTCCGCGAAAGTGTATTAATTCGCCAGACAGTTTCTGTTTCATCTGTGGTGAATATACAGTGTTGAAGCAACAGCAGAATATTACAGACTTTGTGAAAAAAAGTATACTTTGGACTAAAAATTGGAGATCAAGATAAAGTCTGGGCGCCTCATAAAGTGTGCAAACGGTTTGTTGAGGACCTCCGAAACTGGTTCAAGGGTAAGAAAAAATCTTTCCGTTATAGGATTCCTATGGTATGGTGAGAGCAAAAGAACCATAGTGACGACTGTTACTTTTGTTCATGCGATGTGAAAGGGTTTAATTCCAAATGGAAGCATTCCATTTCATACCCCAATCTTCACTCGGCAATTCGTCCCATCCCCCATGGCACAGAGATACCAGTACCCAAGCCCCCTGCTACCTTGGAAGAGATACCTAGCTCCGATGAAGGTGAAGTCATACCTGAACCAGATGACGAATCAAGTTCTGACTTTGAAGATGATACAAGACCAAAATTGTTTTCTCAGGAGGAGATGAATGATTTGGTAAGAGACTTGAATCTTCCCAAAGATGCCGCTGAGTTACTCGGATCAAGGCTGAAAAGCAGGAATTTATTGTTGCCAGGAGTGTCATCTTCATGGTTCAGACATCGTGAAAAGGAGTTCGTTCCTTACTTCGCCCAGGAAGACAAGTTGGTTTATTGCATCGATGTCGAAGGTCTGATGGGTCAATTTAAAATCCAATATGATTCAGAGCAATGGCGTCTCTTTTTTTTTATAGATTCTTCAAAAAGAAGTCTCAAAGCAGTTTTACTCCACAACGGTTTTTACGCTTCCATACCTGTAGGTCATTCCGTACACTTGAAGGAAACCTGCGAGAACTTGGAATTGGTTCTTCGTAAACTTAAATATGAAGACCATGGTTGGCAAGTGTGTGGGGACTTGAAGGTCTTGTGCATGCTGCTCGGGCAACAAGCTGGGTATACCAAATATCCTTGTTTTCTGTGTCTATGGGACAGTCGAGACCGACAAAATCACTGGACCAAGAAGAGTTGGCAGCCGAGGGTGCTAACAGTCAGTGAAAAAAATGTCCTCCGAGAAACTTTGGTACCTTCCCATAAAGTTCTTCTACCACCTCTCCACATAAAATTGGGATTGATGAAGCAATTCGTAAAATCACTTCCAAGAGATGGAGACTGCTTCAAATACTTGGTCACCAAGTTTCCAGGCCTGTCGGAGGCAAAATTGAAGGAAGTTGTGTTCATCGGACCAGACATTAGAAGGCTTATAGTTGATCAAGAGTTTGTCAATACCATGACGGATCCTCAAAAAGAAGGGTGGATTGCATTTAAAGAAGTCGTACAGAAACTTTTAGGCAATAACAAAGATCCTCACTACAAAAAGATCGTCGGACGATTGCTGAAAGCATTTCAAGCTTTAGGTTGCCTGATGAGTTTGAAAGTGCATTTCCTCCAGTCCCATCTTGACTACTTTCCTGTAACTTTGGGAGCTGTGAGTGAGGAACAAGTTGAACAATTCCACCAAGACATTAAAGAGATGGAAAGAAGATAACGGAAAATGGAGCATTACAATGATGGCAGACTACTGTTGGATGCTTCAGAGAGACATAGGAGGGAGGAGTGGTCTAGTGGTTAGGACAAGGTACTTCAGGCCGGAGGGCCGGGGGTTCAAGTCCCACCTGGGGACAGCAATCTCAGGCCGGAGGGACTGGGATTTCTAGTCCTATAGGCACTCCTTGTGGTCTTGGGCAAGCCACTTAACCCTCCATTGCCCATGTTCCCTGTAAGTATTAACGTATGTGTGTCATATCCTGCTCGTGTTAAATGTATACCCCAATTGACCGCTTTGACCCGGTGAAAAGCGGAATATAAATACAGCTAAATAAATAAATAAATAACAGCTATATAAATTCCAGATGCTACTCACAAGCGTAAATGCACCAAGAGGAGCCTCACAAGGAAGAAGAATCGAGTTTAGTGTGTGTAGGTGAACTCATTTCAGTTCAAAAAAGGATTTTCATGAAAATATTGTAATAAATCTTTAATTTTATGTCTATTTGCATTTACTTTGAGGTATTGCCTTATTTAACATAGTTACCTAAATTGTCAGGAAACATGATGTCCTATGACAAAATGGAGGTCATTTTCGGATTCAGCGCACCAAAAAACATAAAGATTACGTGGAATAACCAAAACGGCTCTCAAAAATGTTTTTTTGCAGACCTGTGTAATTTATCATCTAATAAAAATGAATTCATAGTAATCAAGGTTTGTAGTAAATGGTGCTGGAGATATGTCAGCCTCAGAAAATTTATTAGTTTTAAAATAATCTTGAATATGTAGGTCTGTGTATAGTGCACTTAATACTGTGCATTAAACTCTGGTATTCATCCATTCTTAGTGATGTGTATCTCCATACTTTCTCCCATGGCCCATCAAAGATGAAGCATGTTCAAGAGAGCTGGAGGAAGCTTTTACCAATCAGACATTTGCTCATGAAGTGAGTGGAAGTACTTATCATGCAGAATCTTACACCATCCATGCAGAGTTTTTCTTGCATGTTATATTATGGATAAGAGAAACCGAATGTCTCTATAATAAGATCTCTCTTGCTGCTGTATTAGCAAGATATATGTCCATGTAACCTGTGTCAAAATTCACAGATAAGGAATGACAAGCCAGCACAAAACGGACATATTGCAGGTTTCACTAAACATTGATGCTAACAGCTCAAGTTTGTAAAAGACTGACTGACACGTCTAATAAAGAACTCACAATTGTCTTTTTCTAGTTGTGCTCATTCTGTTAAGGAGAGGATGCTTTAAGATTCTGCAAATGGCTTCTTAGACTAGTCTGTGTGAGATGAGGCAGAATGCTGTTGAGTAGTGAAACTCTGCAGAAACATTTAATTTGCTTTGTTCTACTGGGATTCCGTTACAGTACTTTCCCTTTGTGATCCTGAACCTGCTGAGTGTTTTATAGGAAAAGTCAGCATGTCTGATTCTTTAAGGTTCCCTCGCATCTCCACTCTTAGTTACAGGACCATCAATGATTAGCAAGCACATTGATATTTCCAAAAGTATTTGCAAGAAAATGTTATTTTTTTTTCTGGTTTATAGACACCAACTCTTTTTTTTTTTTGGTGTAGTTTGCACTTAACACTGCTAAGAAACTCTGGTTACTTTTTACCTACAGAGTTTGCATCAATAATCAAAGCAAAACTAGGTGTATAGCTTTACTTGACCATTACCCTGGGGAAAAAGTACCCACACCTGCTGTTAGAAATGTGTTTTCTCTTGGAAATAGCATGTGTAGCTTTGAAATGTCATCTGGGTGTGCCCTTTCCTTCTGTTGACATGATTACCCCTTTTGGAATGTCTTCCATCAACGTGAATAAAATTATACATATTGTAGAGCAAAGCATAGTTACTCACCTGTAACAGGTGATCTCCGGAAACAGCAGGAATTTAGTCTTCACATATGGGTATCGTTGGTACCGACAGAGCCTGTGCGGGAACGCTCCCCAGCGTCCAATAGGAAAGCTTTTGGGAGCATCCCACAGCACCTGCGTGCTGCCTTCCCGCCTTTCCCAACTGTCCCTCTCCAGTTGAGTTTAAAGCTGGGACAAAAGAGAGAGGGAAAGAGAGAGAGAGAGAGAGAAAGATACAACTCCTAGGGGAGGTGGGTGGGTTGTGAAGACTGAATTCCTGCTGTTCCTGGAGATCACCTGTTACAGGTGAGTAACTATGCTATCTCCAGGAACAAACAGGAATACAGTCTTCACATATGGGGACTCCCTAGCTGCAGATGCCAGGGAGCTGGCCCCAAAAGGTTGTGTGCCCTTGAGAAAGGGCTCCACTTTCCCCCATGGATCTCTGGCATCCTACCAGGGATGGTAGGTAGGAAATGATTAACTCTGGAACAGGTGTTGAAGAACAGCCTGACCAAACAAGGCATCCAGGTGGGAGTCCTTGTCTAAGCAGTAATGGGCTGTGAAGGTATGTACCGAAGCCCAAGTAGCTGCTCGACAGATGTCGTTGATAGACACAGAGTGAAGATGAACCATTGAGGCTGCCATGGCTCTCACATTGTGAGCTGTGACATGGCCTTCAAGAGGAAGGTTCCTACTCTCATAGGCAAAAGATACTGTGCAATCCAGCTGGACAGTGTCCTTTTGGAGACTGGAAGTCCCAAATGACTAGGATCAAAAGCAACAAAGAGTTGAGAGGATTTTCTATGTTGTTGTGTCCTTTGCAAGTAAAAGGCCAAAGCTCTTTTACAGTCCAAAGTATGAAGGTTCCTTTCTGCATTTGAGGCGTGAGGCCTTGGAAATAATACAGGAAGGTAAACCACTTGGTTTAAATGAAAGGGTGAAACCACCTTTGGAATAAAGTGTGGATGAGTCCTAAGGACTACCTTATCATGATGGAACCTTGTATAAGGAGGATCAGCCACCAACGCTTGCAATTCACTGATGCGACGTGCTGATGTGATTGCAATGAGAAAGATAACCTTCCAGGAAAGGAATTTCAAAGAGGTAGTGGCTAATGGTTCAAAGGGCGGTTTCATGAGCTGCCCAAGAACCAGATTCAAGTCCCATGCCACCCGTGGTGGCTTAATGGGAGGCTTTGTTAAAAGAAGGCCTCTCATAAATCTCGCTATGAGAGGATGAGAGGAAATAGGTTGTCCATTTAGAGGCTTGAAAGAAGCTGCAATAGCACTCAAATGGACTCTCACTGAATTGGTCTTAAGCACTGCATTTGATAAATAAAGGAGGTACTCCAGTAATGATTCCAGAGGTATCGCAAGAGGGTTAAGAACCTTCTGCGAGCACCGTATGGTGAACCTTTTCCACTTGAATGCATAAGAACGTCTTGTGGAAGGTTTCCTGGAAGCATGAAGGATATCCTTTACCTGCTGGGAAAGGTTAAGACCGTGAAGTTCTAGGCTTTCAGCAACCAGGCCCTGAGATGCAGACACTTGGGATTGGGATGCCACAGCATCCTGTCCTCTTGAGAGAGATGATCTGGAACAGATCCTAACTCCAGAGGCGGAGCTTGAGAGAGATGTAGGAGCAGAGGGTACCATGGTTGCCATGGCCAACGTGGAGCTATGAGGATCATATGATCTGTCTCTCTGAAGCTTGAACAGGATTTTGGGAGTTAGGGGAATGGGTGGAAAGGCATACAGGAAGTCCTGACCCCAATGAAGGAGGAAAGCATCCCTGGCCTGACAACCTCGAGCTGGATTTCTGGAACAGAACCGGGGAAGTTTGGCATTTAGCGGACTTGCAAAGAGGTCTATGTCCGGGGTTCCCCAAATTTGAAAACTTTTGGCCACCTGGTCTGCATGGAGAGACCATTCGTGTGGAAGCAGAACTCGACTGAGTCTGTCTGCCCAAGAGTTTTGAATGCCTGGAAGATACACCTTAAGGAGATGAATCTGATGCTCTCTGGCGAGGGCCCATAGTCGCAAAGCTTCGTTGCACAGCAACAGAGAGCCTGTTCCGCCTTGCTTGTTCACATACAACATGGCTACCTGATTGTCCGTTTGAACTAGGACTGTCTTGTAGCTCAGCTGGGTGTGAAATACTCGAAGAGCAAGGAAGATTGCTCTGAGCTCCAGGAGGTTGATATGGAGATAAGCCTCCTGTGGAGTCCAGGTACCCTGGGTAGAGAGGCTGTGCAGGTGGGCTCCCCAACCCACCTGTGAAGCATCTGTTGTTAGAGTGGCTTGGGGTGGGGGTTGCTGAAAAGGAGACCCCACCAGAAGGTTTTTGGGTGACTGCCACCATTGGAGGGACAAAATAAGGCGATCTGAGTTTGCTATTTTGTCTGACAGGCAACCTGACGCCTGAGTCCACTGAGTGGATAAGGTCCACTGGGCTGCCCTCATAAGGAGGTGAGCATAAGGAACCACATGCACGGTGGATGCCATGTGGCCTAGCAACTGTAACATTTCCCGAGCAGTGAGGTGAGGTTTTAGAACAGCTTGGAAAGCTAACCGCACAATGCGAAGGCAGTGGGGCTGTGGAAGGAAGGCCCTTGTCTGTCTGGTATCCAGAAGAGCTCCTATAAACTCTAGGGATTTAGTGGGAGCAAGGGAAGTTTATGACAAGTCCCAAATACTGAAGGATGTGCATTTTGCGAGACAGAGCAACCCTTGCCTCTGGCTCTGAAGGGGCTTGACCAAGTCAGTCATCTAAGTAAGGAAAGACGAATATTCCCAGGGTGCGGAGAAATGCTGCTGCCACAGCCATGCATTTTGTGAACACCCTTGGTGCAGAAGCCAGGACAAAAGGAAGAACCCTGTATTGGTAGTGCTTCCCTTGAAATAGGAATCGAAGGAACTTTCGTTGAGTTGGATGGATGAAAACATGAGTGTACGCATCCTTGAGATCTAGAGAACAAAGCCAATCCTGACTCTGAAGGTATGGCAGCAGAGTTCCTAGAGAAATCATTTTGAACTTCTCTCTGAACAGGAATTTTTTCAATTCTCTGAGGTTTAGAATGGGTCTGTGTCCTCCTGTTTTCTTTGGAATAAGGAAATAGGAGTAAAACCCTGTACTCCGTTGGGGAATAGGCACCTCTTCTATTGCTCCTTGAGCAAACAGCATTGTGACTTCTTGACCTAACCGGTGGTTGGGAGAGGTCTGAGAATTGAACTGTCCTTCTATTGTAGGAGGGGGCATGCTGAGGAAATGAAGCTTGTACCCCTTGCTTACAATAGACAGAGTCCAATTTTCTGCTGTTATCTGACACCATATGGGGGCAAAATGACATTGCCTTCCTGGCCCTGAACGGCCCAGAACCCTCCACCATCCCAGGAAGGTTAAGTTCTCTAGATAGGAGTCAAAACCCCTGTGGAGGCTGAGTCTGCTGAGCCGGTTGAGGCTTAGCTGCTTTTGGCTTCCTTTGTTGCCTAGGTTGTTGCTACTGTCCCTTTTGGGCAGACTGACCTGAACGATGTCCCTGCTGGTTATAGGAGGGATAAAACAACTTCTTACTGAAGAATAGTTTCTAAGAGGATCTTTTCCTTGCAGGATCAGCTGTAGATTTGGACAATCTATCCAAAGAGATATTGTCAGCATCTATCTCATTAGCTTTTTCCTGCCAATTCTTGCCAAAGAGATTCTCTCCTGTGCAAGGTATATTCCCCAGTTTGTCCTGTACCCAGATTTCTAAGTCAGCTGCCTGGAGCCATGCAATCCTAGGTGCACCTATGGCAATAGCAGAGGTTCTGCTTATGCATTCAAAGCAGTCAAAGGCTGCACAATTCACAAACTTGGAAACATCCTGAGCAAGTTTAACAAGAGCAAGATAATCTTGCCTTTTATCATCAGGAAGGAGAGGGCTCATAAGCTCTAAGTCTCCTGTGACTTCCTTAAGAAAAATTCCCATATACAAGATATAGGAACTGATCCTAGCAGAGAGCATGGAAGCCTGGAAGGATCGACATCCAAAGGCTTCAAGAGTCCTACACTCATGTCCTGGAGGATTAGATGTATGCCTTTTTGCACTCTTTATCAGTCTCATAGCTGATTCCACCACCATGGAATGGTATGGTAATTGAGTCTTCTGAAACAGAGGACAAGGAGGAACTCGATACATGGTGTTGAGTCTTTGAGAATGAGGAAATGTGGTTAGATGTGTTTCCCACTTTCTTACCTATTCATGAGATCTTGCATGATCTTATGTTAAGGTAGCTGCCTCCTTGGGAGCTTTAGGGTATTGTAGGATTTCTAATTCCTTTGCCGTAGGTTCTTTTTCAGGAGCCACTGTGATGGAAAGACCTCGGGCCACATCTCGGATAAAATCCTGAAAGGGCATATCCTCTGGTGGAGACATCCTACGCTGAGGAGAAGAGGAATCCTCGGGAAGAAGTACTCTGGTATTGGCAGAGCCTTCGGAGTCTTCAGACTCATCCTAGGATTCGAAGTATCTCCGATCCGGTTGATCGTGCAAGGCATGGGTACCGGTACTGATCCAAGTCAGCATCGGAGTGGTCCGGTACCGACTTGTCGATGCCGGATAGTGACACATGACTCAGTCCCGGTAGAATTCCTGCCGATGTCATTGCCGGTACCGGTTGAATTGTCTGAAGCGGTTTCAGGGGCATTGAGGCTGTGAGAAGAGCCGCCAGACTGTGCTCAATAGCCAAGAATCTATGGTCTATTGACACTGCCGATGCTTGGGTATCGGTGCCGGTTAAAGCGGCCGGAACCCCATAGCATGGCACCAGTAGTTCTGCTGAGGTTGAAGCCTTGAATATTCTGGAGCCCTGTTAGTGCTTTGTAAGTCGAAGCCTCCCGCTGGGGAAATTTTACTGGTGAAAGTCCCTCAAGGGCAATGCCAGAGGCATCTCGATGTTTAGAAGGAGATCTACCCTTTGAGGGCTGGCTAGATTTATGTTTGGTTACCTGAGATCCATGGGAGGAGGATGAAGCCCTGGAGGACATCGATGCCACGGAGGCTGCATCGGAGGGAAAAAGGGCGCTGAGCTTAGCAGCTCAGTTTTGCCGGCCCCTTTTTGACATCATTCAACAGGCAACACACTCTGAAATAGAGTGGTCAGGACCTAAACATTTGAGGCACCACTCATGGGTGTCAGTGACG
Source organism: Ichthyophis bannanicus (assembly GCA_033557465.1). Classification (NCBI taxonomy): domain Eukaryota; kingdom Metazoa; phylum Chordata; class Amphibia; order Gymnophiona; family Ichthyophiidae; genus Ichthyophis; species Ichthyophis bannanicus. The sequence continues at coordinate 51,718,070 of CM066047.1, read as the reverse complement.
GAGATGGTACCACCACACTTAGAATACTTTTTAAAACCCGAAGCGGGTTTTTCCATTTTGAGGGAAAAAGTTGGGCCTAGTGCCCAAAATGGTGCATGGCACCCAAAAAGAAATCATTGGAGAGACTCCAGAAACAAAGGTGTGTTTTTAAAGAAGAACCGGTGGTACTGATATAGCGTTGAGGGAAGGCAGACGCGACCACATAAAAAGTATAAGGAGGGAATTTTCTGCAGTGACAGGATGTGCGACCTGTTGGCTGTGCAGAAAACGAATTACTGGAGAGGGACAGTTGGGAAGGCAGCACGCAGGTGCTGTGGGATGCTCCCAAGAGCTTTCCTATTGGACGCTGGGGAGCGTTTCCGCGCAGGCTCCATTGGTACCAACGATGCCCATATGTGAAGACTACATTCCTGCTTGTTCCTGGAGATTGCATAGGGTTTTAACCATAGATAATAGAAGCTTGGGTTTCTGATGACACTAGAAAACGACTTGATCGTTGGTTTGTGAAATGGGCGTCTATGCACTGAAACACATGCTAAAAATATTTTAGCATGGACTCATGTTTAAGCATACATATTAAAACAGGACTTAAGATATTATGCAGTACATTTTTTGTATACCTGATAAAATGTAGCCTCTTTAGTGAGTGTCCATAAAAAGCATGCACTCAAACTCAAGATGTGTAATGTATATGTGCTGCACTGAGAAATCCCTTGCACTAACTGGCTCAAAATGAAGGAGATGTTTTAGCAATTGAGATTTCATTCCCCCCCCCTACCCCATATGAAGGAAGTTCTTAATTCCTCTGCACATTTGTGTCCTGACAAGAGAGACCTTTGTATTCTGATCCCTTGAATACACAAAATAAAGGCCTGGTGCTTCCAATTCTTCTGACTTAACCATCACAAAAAATAAAGAATGAGTGTCCAATTCCCATCTCAACCTCCCAAGATCAAGGGGAATCCATGTCCTGATACCATGGGCAGAAAAGAGACAGAGTAGGCAAAGTCTTTCTGCCTGCTTCTGATAATGAGCACACGTGCAGGTCAAAACAGCAGAAGAGGTCACCTGGCACCATTTGTAGTAGTGATGGCAGCAGCAGCAGTGGTAGATCAAGGGACAGGAGATAGTCATACTCTGTCCTGTATCCATTGAACTGGTTTATAATTATAAAGACAGGCAGATAAGGAAGCTAGGAGATCAGGCCATGATCTTGATCTTGGGGGGAACTGAAAGAGGGCATTAGTTTATATTTCTTGTTTTAAAGGTTGGGATGGGGTAATCAGAGAACTCTGTCCCTTCTTCTAATGTTAATGAGTGCTGGGGAAACATTTGGGAACTGGAAGCCCCCTTAAATGTGATGCTAGGGAGACAAGAGGTGTTTTGAGACACTAGAATCCCTCTGAACTTGTTGGGAGCTGTGTTCAGATTGAACCAGACTGCCCCAATGTTCCCTCTAAATTGTGTGAGAGTCCTCTGCCTGTATTCCTGCTGGTGGGGGTCTGTGCTTCATTGACCTGCTTTCAATTGAGAGGCGCAGATATATTCTGCTATACAATAAAAAGTTAGCAGCAGAGGTGACGAGGTCAGTCATCACAGGTGGTGCCTCCCCAATGCTTGCTCTCTTAGCTAAAGAGGGGTGAAGGAAGAAGCAAGTGTTTGGCTCTGTTTAAAGAGTACTTTATATTAAAGCCTGATGTTTTGGGTATAGAGGTTTTTGGGGGGTTTTCCCCCTGCAAGTTAAAAAGCGGTTTTGCTAAAAACTGGTTTACAATATGTGTGTGTGTGTATTTATATATATATATACACTCTCTCACACTCACACACACTTGAGTGAAGGACTACAAAAAGGGACGGCTACTTCTGGAGAGAGATCTGCAATTGTAAGTATTTATTTGTTTCTGGGAATATTTCTAAATCTTGTTGAAAAAGGAATTAGATTAAAGCTAATCTGTGAATCCAGTGTATTTGTTAAATCAGTCAAGGCCTAGTTTCAGCAAAGTTTTTAGTTAAATTAAAAACTCAACAGGTAGCTTTCAGTTTAAATTGAAAACCTAGCAGAGAGCTTTCTGGTTAAAATTAAAACCCAAGACTCCCTCAATCCAAGCAAGGGCTGTGTGAATCACCCAAGAAATTGGTCACAGATTACCTTAGAAGCACAGGGAAGGGTACTGTGTAGCAGCCAGTTCTCTCCCTCTCTCTCTCTGACATCCACCCACCCCTGGAATAATCGTAGCTTTATACGAGGTGCTTAAATCTCTTAAAGGAAAGGGGGTGCCATATTCATTCTTGGGTGCAGCTGTTTATCCTCATCGGGCATACATCGGAGACCTGAGATTAATTAGTATAAGTATCTGCATCAACCCTTAGTAAGTAAAGAACTTAAATATCTAAACACAACCTTAAAACTAAGATGCAGACAGCAGTCCAGCAGTGAGATGGGGGTTTTCCAGTTCTTTTGCATACAGTGTCACATGTATGATTTTCTCCCAGTTGGTGAGGGGTCTTATGTGTGCACTAGGTGCAAGGAGCTCTTTGCTCTCGGAACGAGTCTCATCTCTTGAGGCTAGAGTAGCAGACTTGGAGGATATAAGGAAGACAGAGGTACATAGACGAGACCTACAGGGATATAGTCCTGAAGTCCCACCTCCAGTCTGGCAGCATCCCTGTTGCCATGGAGGAGAGCAGTCATGTGACCGGAGAGCATCATCCTGGTGCAGCAGGAAGTGATCCTGCAGCTAGGACCAGTCCTCCAGGTGATGTAAAAACCTCTTGCACCAAGGAGGTTTCTCCAGGGCCATTTGCCCACAAGGGAGGAGTTAGGACAGCCATTATATTGGTGATTTGATCATTAGGCATGTAGATAGCTGGGTGGCTGGTGGACATGAGGATCGCCTGGTAACATGCCTGCCTGGTGTGAAGTTAGCGGACCTTATGCGCCACTTAGACAAGGTCTTAGATAGTGCTGGGGAGGAGTCTGTTATCTTGGTACATGTTGGTACCAATGACATAGGGAATTGTGATAGGGAAGTTCTGGAGGCTAAATTTAGGCTTTTAGGTAGGAGGTTGAAATCCAGAACTTCCAGGGTAGCATTCTCCAAAATGCTTCCTGTTCCACGCGCAGGACCCAAAAGGCAGGCAGAGTTACGGAGTGTCAATGCGTGGATGAGACAGTGGTGCAAGGATGAGGCTTTTGGATTTGTTAGGAACTAGGGAACATTCTGGGGAAAGGAGGGGCTCTTCCGAAGGGATGGATTCCACCTTAACCCGGACGGAACCAGGCTGCTGGCATTAATGTTTAAAAAGGAGGGAGAGCAGCTTTTAAACTAGATAATAGAGGAAAGCCGACAGTCACCCAAGAGTGCATGTTTCGGAACAATGTATCCTTAAAGGATATTAGCAAAAGATTGAAGTTGGGGCATATCAGCAGAGAGGTTCCAATAAAGACAAAAGTAGCCCAAATGCCCTTGAGTACAGAGCAAGGAGAGCTTAGATTCAAAATTACCCCTGCCTACTGATAGATTAATATGAATAAAACATAGTCTCTAAAATGCTTGTATGCAAATGCTAGAAGTCTAAAAAATAAGATGGGAGAGTTAAAATATAGAGCACTAAATGAGAGGTTAGATATGATTGGTATATCAGACATGGTGGAAGGGAGGACCACCAGTGGGACACTGTGATACCTGGGTACAAACTATATCGTAATGATAGAGCAGATCAATTTGGTGGAGGGGTTGCGCTCTGTTAGAGGGTGTTGAGTCACAAAGGATTAAAGTTTTGCAGGAAACAAAATTCACTGTAGAATTTCTATGGATTGAAATTCAATGTAAAAAGGGGAAGGCAATGGCAGTGGGGGTGTACTATTGACCACCTGGCCAGAATGAACAAATGGATGATGAAATGCTCAAAGAAATCAGAGAAGCTAACAAAAGTTACAGCACAGTAATAATGGTGATTTCAATTACCCCGGTATCGACTGGATCAGTGTAATGGCAGGACATGCTAGGGAGATTTAGATAATAGTTGAAATAAATGACTGCTTCTTGGAACAGCTAGTTCATGAACTGACCAGAGGGGAAGCCATTTTGGACCTAGTCCTTACTTGAACACAAGATCTGGTGCCAGAGCTAAGGGTGTTGGGGCCACTTGGCATTTGTGATCATAGCATGAACGTGTTTGTTTTAATAAATGGAGGAGGGAGGGTAAGGAAATTCATGGTACTACCTTTTAACTTTCAAAAGGGAGACTACATGATAAAATGAGGAAAATGTAGTTAAGAAAAAACTAAAAGGAGCAGTTGCAAAGATTAACGATTTACATCAAGCTTGGGTGTTTAAAGATACTATCTTGGAAGCCCAGACCAGCTGTAATCCACGCTTTAAGAAAAGTGGAAGGAAGTCCAAAAAACTGCCAGCATGGTTTAAAGGTGAGGTCAGAGAGACTGTTGCCAAAAAGCATCTTTCAGGAAATGGAAAAAGGAGCCGAATGAGACAAACTGGAAACAGCACAAGCACTGGCAAGCTAGATGCTAGGAATTGATAAGGCAGGCAAAGAGAGAATTTGAGAAGCTTGCTGTGGAAGCAAAACCGCATAATAGACTTTTTCAACTACATTCATAGCAAAAAAAACCTGCGGGTCAATTGGACCATTAGATGATAGAGGGGTAAAAGGGGCACTAAGAGGGGACAAGGCCATAGCGGAGAGACTGAATGAATTCTTTGCTTTGGTCTTTGCTACATCTTCCTCAGTAATGTTACCCATTACTGAAATGGTATTTAAAGGAGATTCCGTGGAAGAATTTAAAAAAATATTGATACACCTGGAAGATGTATTACAACTATTTGATAATCTGAAGAGTAGCAAATCACCTGGACTGGATGGTATACATCCAAGGGTCTTGAAAGAACTGAAATATGAGCTTGCAGGCCTACTATTAGTAATCTGTGAATGATCATTAAAATCATCTGTAATACCTTAAGATCGGAGGAGGCCAATGTAATGCCAATTTTTAAAAAGGGTTCCAGGGGTGATCCAGGAAACTCAGACCAGTGAACCTGACGTCAGTACTGGGGAAAAATGGTAAAAACCATCAAGTACAAAATTACTGAACATGTAGATAGTCATGGCTTAATTGGAGACAGCCAAAATGGCTTTGGCCAAGGAAGGTCTTGTCTTATTAATCTGTTATGTTTGTTTGAAAGTGTGGACAAAGGTGAGTCGGTTGATATTGTGTATCTGGACTTTCAGAAAGCCTTTGACAAGGTTCCTCATGAGAGACGTTTGGCAAAAATTAAAAAGCTATGGGATAGGAGGCAGTGTACTATTGTGGATCAGGAACTGGTTAAAAGATAGAAAGCAGAGGGTAGGGTTAAATGGTCAATTTTCCCAATGGAGAAAGGTGAATAGTGGAGTTCCCAGGAATCCTGTGCTGGGTCTGCTGCTTTTTAACATATTCATAAATGACCTGGAAATGGGAATAACGAGTGAGGTAATCAAATTTACAGATGATACAAAACTATTCAAAGTTGTTAAAACCCATGAGGATTGTGGAAAATTGCAAGAGGATCTTGATAAATTGGAAGAGTGGGCATCCAAAAGGCAGACAATTTAATGTGGACAAGTGCAAAGTTATGCACCTATGAAATAAAAACCCAAACTATGCCTACACGATGCAAGGTTCCACATTAGGAACCACCACCACCCAGGAAAAAGATTTAGGTGTCATCGTGGATAACATGTTAAAACCCTCTGCCCAGTGTGCAGCAGCGGCCAAGAGAGCAAATAGAATGCTAGGTAACATAAGGAAAGGAATGGAGAATAAAACAAAAGATATTATAATGCCTCTATACCGTTCCATGGTGAGACCTCACCTTGAATATTGTGTGCAATTCTGGTCGCCGTATCTTAAAAAGGATATAGCATTATTAGAAAAGGTACAGAGAAGAGCCACCAAAATGGTAAAGGGGGAGGAAGGATACCCCTATGAAGAGAGACTTAAAAGGTTAGGGCTTTTCAACCTGGAAAAGAGACAGCTGAGGGGAGATATGATAGAGGTCTATAAATTATGCCATCAAAATATAAAAAGATTAGGGGGCATGCATTGAAGCTACAGAGTAACCTATTTAAGACTAATAAGAGAATATTTTTTCACTCATTGTGTAATCAAACTCTGGAATTTGCTACCAGAGGATTAGTGAAAGCTGTTAGTGTAGTTGGGTTTAAAAAAGGTTTGGACAAGTTCCTGGAGAAAAAGTCCGTAAACCATTATTAAAGGGGACCTAGGATATCAACTGCTTCCCCCAGTACAAGCATTATGGAACCTGTGTCTTTTGGGGAAACTACTAGGTATTTGTGACCTAGATTGGCCACTGTTGGAAACAGGATACTGAGATTGATGGACTTTGGTCTGACCCAGTATGGCATATCTTATGTTCTTATGTACTTATTTGCTTGCTTATTTTATTTTCTCTCTGGCCCTGCTGGGATGTGGCCAGAAGACTTAAGCAAGTATATTGTGTTGGCATCAAGGAAACAGGACTGACTCAGTTTAGAGCTGTTGAGACTTGGATGAGTGTTTGCTTTATTCTTTTTTTAAAGCTGGACTTTTTATCCTATGCTCAAAGGATTATTAAATAGGGTTTTGAGCACAAGAACACTGCAGGATTCTGGGTGAAGTGTTAAGCACTGGACTTAGCTGTTTGTTTATTTAGACAGTTTTGTATACCACCTTATCCTTAAAAGTGGTCACAACCCAATTGGGGGATACATTTAACACGAGGGAATATGAGACACATACGCTAATACTTAGAGGGAACATGGGCTATGGAGGGTTAAGTGGCTTGCCCAAGGCCACAAGGAGCACCTGTGGGACTAGAAACCCCAGTCCTTCCGGCCCAAGGTTGCTGTCTTCTAGTGGGATTTCAACCCCTGACCTTCCGGCCTGAGGTATCATGCCCCAACCACTTGGACTAGAACTTGTTTGGAAGTAGACTCTAATATGCAAGGGCAGGAAGGCCTATAGCAGCCACCTGTGCTATCTGCCAAAGAATTGTTCCCCTTTTTGAATCTTTTTCAGGGAAATGGCCTAGCCCAGGAATTGTAAGTGTTTCAGTGGAGATACTTCTGCTAATCTTTTATTGTCAAGAGAGGAACACTGCAGAGGTGCCAAGGAATGTGATTTTAAGTCAGACCTGGATTTCTGACGAGCTCAGTTTGATGTAATCTCCAGGAACAAGCAGGAATGTAACGTAACATAGTAAATGACGGCAGATAGACCAGCATGGTCCATCTAGTCTGCCCAGCAAGATGGCAAGAGTAGGTGCACCTGTCGCTCTGTGTAGTCTTCACATATGGGTATCATCGATACCGATGGAGCCTGCGTGAGAATGCTCCCCAGCATCCAATAGGAAAGCTTTTGGGAGCATCCCACAGCGCCTGTGTGCTGCCTTCCCGCCTTTCCCAACTGTCCCTCTCCAGTTCTTTGTTTTCCACGGAGCCGACAGGTCGCACATCCTGTCGCTGCAGAAAAATCCCCCCCTTATACTTCTTTCTTTGTGGTCGCATTTGCCTTCCCGCGACGCTATACCGGTACCGCCGGTGGAACTTTTCTCTTTTCCAAAAACACCCTCAAACCTTTCTTTCTGGAGTCTTTTTCCAGTAATTTTCTTCTTGGGTGCCACGTGCCATTTTGGGCACTAGGCCCAACTTTTTCCCTCAGAATGGAAAAAGCCGCTTTGGGTTTTAAAAAGTGTTCTAAGTGTGGCGGTACCATCTCCGTCACCGACACCCATGAGTGGTGCCTCAAATGTTTAGGTCCTGACCACTCTATTTCAGAGTGTGTTGCCTGTGGGATGATGTCATAAAGGGGCCGGCAAAATCGAGCTGTTAAGCTTAGCACCCTTTTTCCTTCCGATGCAGCCTCCATGGCATTGACGCCCTCCAGGGCTTCATCTTCCTCCCATGGATCTCGGGTAACTAAACATAAATTTAGACTGTCCTCAAAGGGTAGATCTCCTTCTAAACATCGAGATGCCTCTGGCGTTACCCTTGAGGGGGGGAGGGACTTGTCACTGGCAAAATTGTCCCGGCGGGAGGCTTCGGCTTCCAAAGCACTAACAGGGCTCCAGGATGTTCTCGAGGCTTCAACCTCGGCAGAACTACTGGTGCCATGCTCTGGGGTTCCAGCCACTTTATCTGGCACCAATACCCAAGCATCGGCAGCGTTGATAGACCAGAGATTCTTCGCTATTGAACACAGTCTGGCGGCTCTTCTCATGGCCTCGATGCCCCTGAAACCGCTTCAGATAATTCAACCGGTACCAGCACCGACTCTGGTACCGGCACAGACTGCATCGACATCGGCAGGTATTCTACGGGACCGAGTTATGCGTCTCTGGCATCGACAAGTCGGTACCAGACCACTCCGATGCTGACTTTGATCTGTACCGTGCCTTGCACAATCACCCGGATTGGAGATACTTCGAATCCTCGGATGAGTCTGAAGTCTCCGAAAGCTCTGCTGATACCAGAGTACTTCTTCTTGAGGATTCTTTTTCTCCTCAGCATAGGATGTTTCCACCAGAGGATATCCCTTTCAGGATTTTATCCGAGATGTGGCCTGGGGTCTTTCCATCACAGTGCCTCCTGAAAAAGAGCCTAGGGCAAAGGAATTAAAAGTCCTACAATACCCTAAAGCTCCCAAGGAGGCAGCTACCTTACCTATTCATGAGATCTTGCATAATCTTATGTTAAGGATGTGGGAAACACCTCTGACCACATCTCCTCATTCTCGAAGACTCGACACCATGTATTGAGTTCCTCCTTGTCCTGGGTTTCAGAAGACTCAATTACCACACCATTCCATGGTGGTGGAATCGGCTATGAGACGGATAAAGAGTGCAAAAAGGCATGCATCTAATCCTCCAGGACGTGAGTGTAGGACTCTTGACGCGTTTGGATGTCGATCCTTCCAGGCTTTCATGCTCTCTGCTAGGATCAGTTCCTATATCTTGTATATGGGAATGTTCCTTAAGGGAAGTCACTGGAGATTTAGAGCTTATGAGCCCTCTCCTTCCTGATGATAAAAGGCAAGATTATCTTACTCTTATTAAACATGCTCAGGATGTTTCCAAGTTTGTGAATCGTGCAGCCTTTAACTGCTTTGAATGCATAAGCAGAACCTCTGCTATTGCCATAGGTGCACGTAGGATTGCCTGGCTCCAGGCATCTGACTTAGAAATCTGGGTACAGGACAAACTGGGGAATATACCTTGCACAGGAGAGAAACTCTTTGGCAAGAATTGGCAGGAAAAAGCTAATGAGATTGATGCTGACAATATCACTTTGGATAGATTGTTCAAATCTACAGCTGATCCTGTGAGGAAAAGATCCTCTAAGAAACCATTCTTCAGCAAGAAGAAAAGGTTTTATCCCGCCTATACCCAGCTGGGACATCGTTCAGGTCAGTCTGCCCAAAAGGGACAGCAGCAACAACCTAGGCAACAAAGGAAGCCAAAAGCAGCTAAGCCTCAATCGGCTCAGCAGATTAAGCTTCCACAGGGGCTTTGACTCCTGTCTAGAGAACTTTGCCTTCCTGGCCCTAAATGACCCGGAACCCTCCACCATTCCAGGAAGGTTATGTCATTTTGCCCCTAGATGGGTTCAGATAGCAGCAGAAAACTGGACTCTGTCTATTGTCAGAGAGGGGGGTACAAGCTTCATTTCCTCAGCATGCCCCCTCCTAAGACAATTCAATTCTTAGTCCTCTCTCAATGACCGGTTTGGTGAAGAAGTCACTATGCTCCTTGCTGACGGGGTAATAGAAGAGGTGCCCATTCCCCAACGGGGTACAGGGTTTTACTCCCCCTATTTCCTTATTCCAAAGAAAACAGGAGGACACAGACCCATTCTAGACCTCAGAGAATTGAACAAATTCCTGTTCAGAGAGAAGTTCAAAATGATTTCTCTAGGAACTCTGCTGCCATACCTTCAGAGTCAGGATTGGCTTTGTTCTCTAGATCTCAAGGATGCGTACACATGTTCTCATCCATCCAACTCAACGAAAGTTCCTTTGATTCCTATTTCAAGGGAAGCACTACCAATACAGGGTTCTTCCTTTTGGCCTGGCTTCTGCACCAAGGGTGTTCACAAAATGCATGGCTGTGGTAGCAGCATTTCTCCGCACCCTGGGAATATTCATCTTCCCTTACTTAGACGACTGGCTCATTCGAGCCCCTTCAGAGCCAGAGGCCAGGATGGCTCTGTCTTGCACAATGCGCATCCTTCAGTATTTGGGTCTTGTCATAAACTTCCCAAAGTCCAACCTTGCTCCCACTCAGTCCTTAGAGTTTATAGGAGCTCTTCTGAATACCAGACAGACAAGGGCCTTCCTTCCACAGCCCCGCTGCCTTCGCATTGTGCAGTTAGCTTCTCAAGCAGTGCTAAAACCTCACCTCACTGCTCGAGAAATGTTACAGTTGCTAGGCCACATGGCATCCACCGTGTATGTGGTTCCTTATGCTCGCCTCCATATGAGGGCAGCCCAGTGGACCTAATCCACTCAGTGGACTCGGGTGTCAGGTTGCCTGTCAGACAAAATAGCAAATTCAGATTGCCTTATTTTGTCCCTCCAATGGTGGCAGTCGCCCAAAAACCTTCTGGTTGGGTCTCCTTTTCAGCAACCCCAAGCCACTCTAACAACAGATGCTTCACAGGTGGGTTGGGGACACTGTTCCCTCTAAGCTGTGCGCGTGTGCGCGCGCACACACCTCGCTGAGCGAGCGCACATACTTTACAACAGAGCGCACAAAAATTTTGGTTCTGATTCTGATAGAAAACAACACAGACGTCTTAAAATTTAAAAGTTGTTGTGTATTTACAGTTTTCACAAGTTCTACAATATTTTCTAGTGCAATCAATGTGGTGTACATACTGTATTCTGACATGTAGTCAAATTTTAAAGTATATAACTCCGAGTGTCGTTATGTGGCGCACAAAAATGTAATCTTCCTTCAAAAGCTGCACAGCTGATATTTTATGCGCACACAGCCTACAGAAAATTAGAGGGAACATTGGTTGGGGAGCCCACCTGCATGGCCTCTCTACCCAGGGTACCTGGACTCCACAGGAGGCCCATCTCCATATCAACCTCCTGGAGCTCAGAGCAATCTTCCTTGCTCCTCGAGTGTTTCACACGCAGCTCAGCTACAAGACAGTCCTAGTTCAAACGCACAATCAGGTAGCCATGTTCTATGTGAACAAGAAGGGCGTAACAGGCTCTCTCTCGCTATGCAACAAAGATTTGCGACTATGGGCTCTCGCCAGAGAGCATCAGATTCATCTCCTTGTGGTGTATCTTCCGGGCAGACAAACTCAGTTGAGTTCTGCTTCCACACGAATGGTCTCTCCATGCAGACCAGGTGGCCAAAATTTTCCAAATTTGGGGAACCCGGACATAGACCTCTTCACAAGTCTGCTGAATGCCAAACTTTCCCGGTTCTGGTCCAGAATTCCAGCTCAGGGTTGTCAGGCCAGGGATGCTTTCCTCCTCCATTGGGGCCAGGACTTCCTGTATGCTTTTCCACCCATTCCCCTAATTCCCAAAACGCTGTTCAAGCTTCAGAGAGACAGAGGTCATATGATCCTCATAGCTCCACGTTGGCCACGGTAACCGTGGTACCCTCTGCTCCTACATCTCTCTCAAGCTCCGCCTCTGGAGTTAGGAACTGCTCCAGATCTTCTTTCTCAAGAGGATGGGATGCTGTGGCATCCCAATCCCCAGTCTCTGCATCTCAGGGCCTGGTTGCTGAAAGCCTAGATCTTCATGGTCTTAACCTTTCCCAGCAGGTAAAGTATATCCTTCATGCTTCCAGGAAACCTTCCACAAGATGCTCTTATGCATTTAAGTGGAAAAGGTTTACCATATGGTGCTCGCAGAAGGGTCTTAACTCTCTTGCGATACCTCTGGAATCATTACTGAAGTACCTCCTTCATTTATCATATGCAGGGCTTAAGACTAATTCAGTGAGAGTCCATTTGAGTGCTATTTCAGCTTCTTTCAAGCCTCTAAATGGGCAACCTATTTCCTCTCATAGCGAGATTTGGGAGGCCTTCTTTTAACTAAGCCTCCCATTAAGCCACCACCGGTGGCATGGGACTTGAAGCTGGTACTTGGGCAGCTCATGAAACTGCCTTTTGAACCATTAGCCACTACCTCTTTGAAATTCCTTTCCTGGAAGGTTTTCTCATTGCAATCACATCAGCACGTCGCATCAGAGAGTTGCAAGCGTTGGTGACTGATCCTCCTTATACAAGGTTCCATCATGATAAGGTAGTCCTTAGGACTCATCCACACTTTATGCCAAAGGTGGTGTTGCCCTTTCATTTAAACCAAGCGGTTTACCTTCCCGTATTCTTTCCAAGGCCTCACGCCTCAAATGCAGACAGGAATCTTCATACGTTGGACTGTAAAAGAGCTTTGGCCTTTTACTTGCAAAGGACACAGCAACATAGAAAATCCTCTCAACTCTTTGTTGCTTTTGATCCTAGTCATTTGGGACTTCCAGTCTCCAAAAGGACACTGTCCAGCTGGATTGCACAGTGTATATCTTTTGTCTATGAGAGTAAGAACCTTCCTCTTGAAGGCTATGTCACAGCTCACAATGTGAGAGCCATGGCAGCCTCAATGGCTCATGTTCACTCTATCGACAACATCTGTCGATCAGCTACTTGGGCTACGGTACATACCTTCACAGCCCATTACTGCTTAGACAAGGACTCCCGCCGGGATGCCTTGTTTGGTCAGGCTGTTCTTCAACACCTGTTCCAGATTTAATCAACTCCTACCCTATGCCAGAGATCCATGGGGGGGAAGTGGAGCCCTTTCTCAAGGGCACACAACTTTCTGGGGCCATCTCCCTGGCATTTGCAGCTAGGGAGTCCCCATATGTGATGACTTCATTCCTGCTTGTTCCTGGAGATAGCATAGTTACTCACCTGTAACAAGTGATCTCCGGGAACAGCAGGAATTTAGTCTTCACAATCCACCCACCTCCCCTAGGAGTTGTATATCTTTCTATCTCTCTCTTTCTCTCTCTTTCCCTCTCTTTTTGTCTCAGCTTTAAACTCAACTGGAGAGGGACAGTTGGGAAAGGCGGGAAGGCAGCTCGCAGGCGCTGTGGGATGCTCCCAAAAGCTTTCCTTTTGGACGCTGGTGAGCGCTCCCGCGCAGGCTCCGCCAGTATTGATGATACCTGTATGTGAAGACTAAATTCCTGCTGTTCCCGGAGATCACCTGTTACAGGTGAGTAACTATGCTTTATCGGAGCTGGGGCACTGATTCCAATGAGTAAAATCAGGGCTTACAAATACCATTGCTGGGGATCATTGTGTAAACCTGCTTTATAAAGGTACATGTGTCTTTTATGAAATATGCATCTTTGAAAAATTTGTAGGCGTCCTGTTATGAAATTATCCTCCATAATTTCAAGAGTCTTACATTTCTGGTTTGTGTTAATTTTTCTTTAAGTGTTCTGAGCATAACGTTTTGCAGTGATCTTGTCCCAAAAAGCTCTCTCCCATGGAGGTACCACCTTGGTGTTCATGTGATCTTCTGCCATGCGAGATGGTTCTTCTCTTCAACATCTGATCTTTCTCACCAGTGTAGTATACTTCACTTCTTGTGCATTGAATAAGACTTATAGTGAACTGGGTGTTATAGGAGTAGGGTTGAAAGTTAGATATTGGGTTAGGAACTGACCTAGTGGCAAAGTGCAGGGAGTGGCAGTTACTAGAATCTAGTGAAGATTAGAGGAATTTGTAAAGGTTTAAACTGGCTGAGAGTTGTCCCCTGCTAAGCAGCTAGATTTAACCACTTAAATTCACCAGAGAACTAAATTTTAGTCACTCAAAAAAAAATCTAGCTGCAGAGGTATCCCTGAAGAAGGCTTATGATATAGTTGGGTAAAGTTAAGTTTAGGGAGCCCAACACAGCTGCACAAATAGCAGACCAAAATATAACTGACCAACATTTGATCAGCTAAACTTAGAATATTCAGTTTCAAATGTTACAGCAGAAAATGTATTGAAGCATGCTGGTAATGTGCGCCGGTGTGCCCATTCCAACTGAAAATCAACCCTGAAGTGGGGGGTGGGGGGGGGGGGTGTATCTCTGGCTTGATCTTAAGACCATTTCTTTTCATTGTCTACATCTGTGACATTGCTGAGGACCTTGAGGGGAAAAACGTGCTTGTTTGCAAACAATGTAAAAATTGTTTAATGGAGTAGACATGCTAGAAGTGGTGAAATGAAAATGTGAATTTGGGGAAAGCTGGAAGTATGGTCAAGAATTTGAAAAATGAGCTTTAATTCTAAAAAGTTTAAGATAAGTTCAGTCTCTCTCTCAGGTTCTGATTTCCAAGTCCCTCTTTCAGTTTTTCCTGTTCTTTGGACTCTGTTGCACTCCTACTGTTATCCCAGCTGCCCTACTTCTTGTACCTGGAGTGCTTATTCAGCAGCCTACTTCCATCCCGGCTGCCCTCTTTCTCTGCCTTTTAGTTTCCTTCTCAGCATCCTGACCTTGCCTTACTCCATGATGGGCTTTTTGTCTGCTAAAGATTCTGCTGCTTTGTATTTGTCACTCCTGTTTGCAGTATGAGAGATGTGCATACAATGGAAGCGGTGTGTGCAGATCTCTCTCATGCATATTCACTATAGATATCCTGAAAACTCGACTGGCTAGGAAGTATCCAGGACAAGTTTTGGAACTACTGGAGTAGTGTTTAGCTTGAATCTAATGCCAGTGCATATATCACGTTGTATGTTAGAATATTTAATGGAGAACTTTGCATAAATACAGTAATATCCCTCTTAATCCCCCAATGTTTATTTCCCATTATATTGTCAGTTAGGAGCATTGACAAAACTAGGCTAATTTCTTTCTATCTCTTTCCCTGTGCAAGATGATAATGCCAGCTACTGTGTTTAAACATTTAGGAAGTAAGCCAAAATGTGCTGTGTCTTTATAGAATACTAGTGTAAGTGGCAGAGATTGTGCTTAAATTCAGGTGCAGACATGCATTAAGTGAGCAAGAACGTGCTTAGATTAAGGTAGTTTACAGACGATATGGGTACTTCTGAACTCTGCGCATGCTCTGTCCAGACAGCATCCCTGGCTATGCCTACTGGCAAAGTACATGCCTCCATATCACTTTTACAGCAGTTGATATGGTATAAGTGGCCATTAACATGCATAAACTTCTACATACATGTATTAATGACCTTTATAAAATTACCACCTTGAAAGGCGGAAAAACGTTTTAAGCCTTTTATGCTGAGTGAATGAGGATTTAAGAATGCTCTTCTGCTTCTAAAAGCCTTCAGTCTCATCCTCAAAGCAGCACATAGCTCAGTATTATAGCCAGCAAACCTTTCGAAATGTGTGAAGGGCACCATCACACCATAATAATAATTAGTGCTCTCCTTAATATACATAACCGTGCATCAAAAATGTAAAGACTTTGTTTACATTAGGATGCAAAACTAGCAGTGCAATGCAAATATTTTGTGTTTTATGGGTGCCAGTGACAGCTGGTAATCTATTAGAGCAGCCAAGCTAGATAATTATTTAGCTTGTGTTTTGCTGGAATGTCACTTAACCCTGAAAAAACTACATACTTGCAGGCACTTGGTTTCCCCAGCAGAACACTTTGAGTCTGTTTTGATGTCTGATTTCATGGCCTAGATGGGGACCGAGGAGTGTAGAGTAGAGTGATCCTATATTATTGTTCACCTCATATGAAATGGATCAGCAGACAAGAATAGTAAACTTCCATAGACAACCTACCACAGAGAAAAGCAAGGTGACGCTGCTATGGGGGAACTGTTTTCTAGGCTAGACCACTGCATCATTGCAAACTGTAATTAACTTAGATACTTGGACAGCATCTCTAGAGCATCCTGCACTGATGTGGTAAAGGGCATATGGCTCTCAAAACTAGTCAAGAAATGTCTTAGGTTATGCCAATAAAAAGATATCATGCCCAACTTATTTCTTCTTGTCTGTTTATACTATATTAGGAAAACAGTGTTGCAGCTTGCTGCCTCTAACACTCTGCAGAGCCTAGATTCTAAAGTACAGTATGTTAAACCAATAGAAAGTAGAACTAGAATCAACACCCAAAAGTAAATTTTTACTTTTGAACAAAAAACAGAATCGCATCTTAAGAATCGTGCTTCATATTGTGAATGTGATAAGACATTCATAATATCTTATCTCTCTTCCTTCCAGAAGACATTCACACATGCTTCGGACTTAGAAAAGTTTCTAGCAAAGGAAAAAGGGGCCCTTTCATCAGAGTCACCACTACCAGCCCTTTTCGGGCCAGCAACAAGATTCTCACCCTAAAAGACAAAGCCACGGAGCTCAGAAGCCCCAGGTCCCAGCTTATGCCCAGCGTGGGGGGAGCTTTTGACTCCCGGGGCAGGGCCTCCCCTCCCCCAGGAGACCTTCACCAGCCCACAGGGGGCCACCTGGCACTCTACGCCCATAGGTGGGCCAGTGTCACCTCGGATCAGTGGGTACTGCAGGTAGTAAGGGAGGGATACCTTCTCTACCTATAGCAGGTACCACCCAGATTTTTTTCCAAGAGAGCCGGTGTGACCTCTTTCATCAGACTTCTGCTCTGAGCTTGCAGGTCTGCTCAGGGACAATGCAGTAGAGCCTGTACCCAAACATCTATGGGGAAAAGGCTTCTACTCCACATACTTCCATGTCCCAAAGAGAACTGGGGGCCTCAGGCCCATACTAGACCTGAGAAGCTTTAAACAAGTTTCTGGTGAGGAAGTTCAAGATGTTCTCCCTTGGAACACTGCTACCTTACCTCCACCAGGCTGATTGGCAATGCTACCTGGACTTAAGGGATGCATACATGCTCATCCCGATCCACCCCTCCCATAGGCAGTAATGATTTGTTCTGGGAGGAGGGCACTACCACTACAAGGTGCTAGCTTTCTGCCTGGTCTCCTCGCCAAGGGTCTTTACCAAATGCCTGGCAGTAGTAGTCTCCTACCTGTGCCTACAAGGGGCTTTTGTCTTTCTCTACCTGGATGACTGGCTCATCAGGGGCGGTATGGCCTTGGGTCAGTCAGGCTGCAGGATGTACGACCCTTCTTTTACAGCACCTGGGGTTCGTCATCAACTACTCCAAATCCCATCTCTCTCCAGCCCAAAGTCTGGAGTTCATAGGTGCCCAGTTGGACACGTTACAGGTCAAGGCCGTCCTCCCAAGAGAGAGCAGAATGCCTCAGGCAACTGGCAGGAGAGGTACAACACCAATGGTCAGTGCCGGCACGTCTCTTCTGCCTAGTGGGCCATGTGGCCTCGACGGTCCACGTCATGCCTTCAGCCTGCTTACACATGCGTACAGCCCAGTGGTGCCTATGCTTGCAGTGGGCTCAGGCCATGGGCAGGCTACAGCACAGGGTCAGGGTTACCTACCAACTGGCAGAGTCCCTCAACTGGTGGCAAAACCTGCGCCATGCATAGGCAGGAATGCCCTTCCAGGCACCCATGCTGCAGAGGACCCCGACTACAGATGCCTCCCTCCTGGATTGGAAAGGGGGGGGCACATTGTGGAGACCGCCGTACACAGGGGAGCTAGTCTTGGGAGGAGTCGCTCCTGCAGATCAATCTCCTGGAGCTCAGGGCAATCTACTTGGCCCAATGAGCGTTCTGCCACTGCCTGCAACACCGGCTTGTACTGAGCCAGACAGACAACCAGGTCACCTTGTTTTATATCAACAAGCCAGGGGGGCATGGGCTCGTACTCCCTTTGCCAGAAGGCGGTGGCCCTCCTCTCCTTTGCAGCACACAACATGTTTCTGCGAGTGGTGTACCTCTTGAGCCAGAACTGCTTAGTGGATGACTGAGCAGAGTCCTTTGCCCACACGAGTGGCGTTTAAACCCCAGAGTAATGAAGCAGCTCTTCCACTCTGGGGTAGGCCCATGATGGACCTATTCGCCTCTCCGGACAACACGCAGCTACCTGCTTCTGCTCCTGTCAGCCACACCTGGAGAGAGTGGCGGCAGATGCCTTCCTGAACTCATGGTCTGAGGGCCTACTCGATGTGTTCCCACTGACTCTTTCCCCCCCCCCCACCCAATCACCAGAACCACCTTCAAGGTTCAGAGTGAAAGGGCATCAGTTATACTGATTGCCCCTAGGTAGCCAAGACAACCTTGATTCCCTCTGCTGCTTTCCATGTAGGTGGTACTCCCAGTCCCTCTGGGCCAAGTCCCAGACCTTCTGTCCCAGAAGGAGGGCTCTGTCTCCTGAACCCCAGTTTGGGGTTGCTAACAGTAACAGCGTGTCTGCTGAAAGGGTAGCGTTGGGCCCTTTCAATCTTCAGGAGAAGTTGAGGAGATCCTACTGGCTTCCCAAAAACCCTCCGCCAGACGGGCTTATGCCTTTAAGTGGAGAAGGTTTTCTGCCTGGTGTGCGGAAAAGGAGGAGAATCACTTCTCCTGCTAGGTGCAACTAGTACTGCACCTGTCGTACACCATGCTAAAATCTAACTCCATGAGGGTACATTTGAGCGCCATAGCCACTCACCACCACCTCGTTGAGGGACAACCCCTGTCAAGCCAGCCCCTGGTCTCCAGGTTCCTCCAGGGCCTCCTGTTATCCAAGCTCCCACGCTGCGCTCCAGCGGCAGAGTGGGACCTCAATGTGGTGCTCTCTCAGCTCACCAAACCACTGTTTGAGCTGCTGGCCATTTGCCACCTGTGGTACCTGTCATGGAAAGTGGCTTTTCTGGTGGCTCTTACATCCACTCAAAGAGTAAGCGAACTCCAGGCCCTGGTGGCAGATCCACCATAAAAATGTTCTACAAGAACAGGGTAGTGCTCCACACACACCCCAAATTCCTCCCAAAGGTGAGGTGGAAAGGAGGCACCAACCAAGGGGTGGTCCTCCCCATCACCTTCCTGCGGCCTCATGCCAGCAAGGAGGAACTAGTACTTCATATACTAGATTACAACAGGCCCTGTCTTTCTATTTGCAGCGAACTAAGGCCCATCGAAAAGCTCTTCAGCTTTTCGTGTCTTATGACCCCAGCAGACTGGGGCTCCCTTTGACTAAGCAAAGTCTGTCCACTTGGGTGGCAGACTGTATTGCCCTTGCTTATGAGCATGCAGGCCTCTCCCTTGAGCACCGGATCACAGCGCATCATGTGAGGGCGATGGCTGTGTCGGTGGCCAATCTCCACTCAGTGTCAGTGATGGAAATTTGCAAGGCCACTACATGGTCTTCAATTCATACATTTGCAGCTCACTACTATCTGGAGAGCAGGTTCTACAGGGACAGTGCCTTTGGCCAGGTGGTACTCTGTAATATTCTCTGGGTGTAGGCAACTCCTGCCCTTCAACCCTTCTGTGTTCAGGCTACTGGAGTGATAGTGTCACTGGACTCTATGATCTTGCAGAGTCTCTGTTGGGACTCACCTTCTGCAACTCACGGCTGCGCTTGGTTGCCATTGATGCAATCGTGGTTTGGTCCTCGGCAGCCTGGAGCTAGGCAGTCCCATATGTGAGGACTGACTTCCTGCTCGTTCCTGGAGAAAGCATAGTTACTCGCTTGTAAGAAGTGTTCTCCAGGGACAGCAGGAATCAGTCCTCACAACCCTCCTGCCTCCCCTGGGAGTTGCCTCCCTCCCTTGTTTTAGTTTTTACTGCTGTCCTAGCTATGTCATCTGACTGAGCAAGATAGCACCTTTTGGGCAGGAATGGGACCATGCATACATGGTAGCATAACCCAAAGGCTTTCTTTGAAAGCTGGGAAAATGCTCCATGCGGGCTCCATCAGTGCCGACATCACCCATAAGTGAGGACTGATTTCTACTGTCCCTGGAGAACACCTGTTGCAGGTGAGTAACTATGCTTTACCTATGACTTGTGCTACACTGTCACTTTCATCACGATGCCCATGAGATTCATTGTCAGTTTGCAGACATTCTAACATTAGTGATGTGCAGTTACCTAAAATGACACAGGAACTGCCATTTCATGTCGAATCTGAAATTAAACGAAATGACAAAGGTGTGTTTTGGGGTTTTTTTCCTCTCTCTGTTTTTTTCATTAAATTTTGCTTCACTCTGGATACTTCCCAACCACCATTTTAAAAACCCCAAAGCAAAATAAACCCCTCTGCTCCTGTGCTGCCCAATTTGAAATTCCTGCCCTCCTAGGCCTTTTCCCAAACACCTTCAGAACAACACTCCCCATTTACTGTATCTGCAATAACATGAATAAAAAGAGGGGTAGAACTGATTTCAAACTGTGGCTGCACTGAGGTATTTAAAAATGCTGATGACTGGCCCAAGGCTGCACTATTTTTGAAAGTGTCAGTTGCTGTTATTTTGAAGGTCGTTCTGCTGGTGCCATTTTTAAATATCGCAGCTGCAAGGCTGGCGCGACGGGGATCAGGGCTGCCTGTCTCTTGATTCCTGTTATGAGTAAGATGGGAAAGCTCCAAAGGGGTTCCAGCCGGGGGGGGGCGGAGGGGGGGGGGCGGGGCGGGGGAGGGGGAGGGGGGAGAGAGAGACACACACACGGTCTAATTGAATCAGGCCTGACAGGCTGTGGTTTTTAATGCCTGCTATTGTTAAAATTAGCAATACAAATGCAAATTGCAACCTCCCTCACTAATGGCTTGGCACAAAATGAAATGAAACAAAAAATGGTGCTCACCCCTTGCTGACATCACTAATACCAGGAATTGGGTGGGATGTCAGCTCAGTCCAAGGCTACAAAGCCAAATGCACTTGTCCACACTTAAGGATATGTTTACTATTCGGCAGTAGTGGCTTCCTTGCGATATCTATTTCAATGGGGCTGCGGCTCTGATATTGCACGGAAGCCGCTATCGCCGAATAGTAATCATACCCCTTAGTTTGCTTACTGCTTCATTTTAAATATGCTTTCAAACTACTATATTGTGTGGCTAAATACATTATAATAGGGGAAACCGGCATCAGCAGCAGACATGAAAAAAGGCTCGGCGGAGTAGAAAATCTGTGCCTGCAATACCTTAGCAAGAAACAAACCAGAAAACAGCAGAAAAGGAAGGCCAGCATACTATGGAAAAATGTTATTTTGGTTTATTCTGTCTACTCTATCTTCTCCTTTACTGATACAGTTGTGGTCAACATTATTGGCACCCTTGAATTTTAGTTATGTTGTGTACAGTATCTTGAGAAATGTGAATATTCCAACTATATGCCATCATAATATAATATGTTCAAAGGTATGCAACAAAAAAAGATATCTGCAATTTAGGTGTAGCAATTTCTGAGGGGAAAAAAAGCAAAATATGACTTGGACAGGATTAATGGCACCCTTCATTATTATTTGGTTGCACAACCCTTGGTAATGATGACCAATCTTCAAACGTTTCTTGTAGCAATCTATAAGTTTCATACATCTCTCTGCTGGTAGTTTCTCAAATTCGTCAACTGTGATTTGCTCCAGCTCATGAATGTTTCCAGGATTTCTTTTACCAATGGCAGATTTCAGCTCTTTCCAAAGGTTCTCAATTGGATTGAGACCAGGACTCATTGCTAGCCAGTTTAAAACAATCTATTTGTTCCTTTTAACCATTCTTTTGTACTTTTAGATGTATGTTTTGGGTCATTGTCCTGCTGGAGGACCCATGACCTTCGACCCAGACTTAGCTTTATGACACTAGGTAGCACATTTTGCTCCAAAATACCTAGATAGTACTCGGACTTCCTGATTTCTTTAATATGTTCCAGGCCTCCAGTTCCTGAGGCAACAAAATGGTCCCAGAACACAGGGCCATACCAAGTGTGAATCGCACCTTGTGCGACTTGCACATTTGGATACATGCTTCCCTGCACCTCCATTTAGCCACTTTCTGGATGTGGGCGGGAGAGAAGAGGCGTGCCCGATGTGCAAGTCACCGGCGCGATAAGCAGATCTGTCCATCCCTGCTCTGACGTCGCATCAGAGCAGGGAGGGACAGATCTGCTTAGCGTGCCGCGAGAAGGCTTAAGGGGCGCATTTCAACTGTCTGCTGTTGCCTGACGCCGCTGAGAGAAGAAAAAGTGGCGGCGGTAGGCAACGGCAGACAGCTAAAATGCACCCCTTAAGCCTTTGCACCCTGTGCGGCTGCACCGCTTGCTCAGGGCTAGGTACGGTCCTGCCAGAACATAATGGAACCTCCATCATATTTGACTGTTGGAAGGGTGTGTTTATAAGCTTCACTTCACCTGTAAATGTATCTCTGGTCTGCATTGCCAAAGAGCTCAAGCTTGGTTTCATCTGTCCACAGAACATTTTCCCAGAAGGATTGTGGTTTCCCAAGGTGGGTTTGTGCAAAGATCAGTTGTCTTTGAGCAGTGGGGTCTTCCTTGACCATCACCCATGAAGTCCTCCTTTGTTTAGTGTGCTGCATATGCTGTGGGTTGAAACCACCACTCCAGATTGCTCCAGTTCAGCTTTAAGCTCTTTGGATGTCTGTGGTGTTTTTTCCAACAGTTTGCAATAACCTTTGAAGAATTTTTGGATTAATTTTCCTCTTCCCAATACGTCCTGGGAGATTCTTGACAGTTTCATGAGCAGAAAACCTCTTAACATTGCAAGGTGTTTAGAGATGGCCTTGTACCCTTTGGTGATGATGGCTTTTCTGATGGTCTGAGGCAGCTTTCTTTTCTTCACTATAGTGAAAATAGAACAGTGAGTTAATGTGACCATTTTAAACATTAGAACCATTATTCATTGGTTGATTCAAATCATATGAGTAATATGTGTCCAATATTGCAGTGATAATGTGGTTCTTCTGTTCAAACTGATTTGAATTGCTTATAAGGGTGCCAATAATTGTGTTGGGAGAATGGGA
Source organism: Ichthyophis bannanicus (assembly GCA_033557465.1). Classification (NCBI taxonomy): domain Eukaryota; kingdom Metazoa; phylum Chordata; class Amphibia; order Gymnophiona; family Ichthyophiidae; genus Ichthyophis; species Ichthyophis bannanicus. The sequence goes on along the minus strand of CM066047.1, from coordinate 51,695,154 downwards.
TGCTTTATGTATGTTGCATCAGGATGAGTCCTTGCATATCGTTCAGGCAGATAAGGGTGGTAGTATTGTGCAATCAAGAGCTCAATATCAGGCTGGGTTTCATTCTCAGCTGACTGACACTAATTTTTATTCCCTCCTTACCCGGAGATCCTGTGCAGGAGTTAGTGCAATGTATTTCTAAAGTGATTCAGTCAGCTGTTCATGCCCAGATTATAACTGCTTGTGAAGCCGCATTTTTGGTTAAAAAGCATCCTACCACTCTATGTATATATATATATATATATATATATATATATATATATATATATATACACTCCCAAAGGTGCATAAGGATATATTTCATCCTCCCAGTAGACAGATTGTATTAAGTAATATTATTTTGGAACCATTATCTAAATTTATAGATATCTTTTTTGAATCCTATGGCTGTGGAGGTACCATCATTTATAAAAGACACCTTCCTACTTTTTGCGCCTTATCTCTGATATTGAGATCACTACCCTGGAATTTTGGCTTGTTACTATGGATGTACAGTCTTTATAGAACCAACAAAAAAACAGCAGCAGCCACACTCAGCAGAAACGGAACCAAAAAACAAAGGAGTGGCAGGTTCACACACAACACCTTTATTATACAATCAATAGGTGGCCAAAACACAACACAGGACCGTGTTTCGTGTTGTATTTCGTCAGGGGTTGTAAGGGCACACTTATCGGTGTGTGGTGGCAGTGGATTTCACAATACACATTGAAAATGTGATTGAAGCCCCTAACGTAAAGGCTAGTAGTGCTTCTGAAATATAAAGACCGCCAAAGGCAACGCTTCAAAGGCGTGTTGCACATCAGAGATACAAAAACAGTCTTTATATACTGTTGTCCCTCAAAATAAGATTATGGCTATTCAACAGAAATTGGAGAATTCAGTGTTTACATGAAGCCACTAAAGTTTTTTTGATTCAGTTATTGGAGATTGTAGTAACTCTTGATAAAATTGATGATCAAAATAAAAATAAATTTATCATGGTACTGCAATGGGGGGCATCTATAGCCCCCTCGTTAGCAACATTATAAATGACTCATTTTGAGGCATTACATGTATATCCATCAAATTATTTTTCAAGTGTTACCCTATGGCGGCTGTTTTTAGATGACATTTTCTTTATTTGGCATGTTTCATTGCAGCAATTGCATAAATTGCTGGATTAATGATGTAAACCAGTTTTTGAAATTGTCAAGAAAATATTCTGATCAGCAGATTGAGTTTCTGAATGTATTGGTTTGTATCCAGTTGGGTAGTTTATTTAAATCTTTATATTGGAAACCTGTTGAAAGGAATACATTGTTATAGTTTGCTAGTGATCATCTGACACCTAAAGGAAAGCCTACCGGTGGGTGAGTTCCTACTCTTGCGGCAAATTTGTACTTTTTTTTTTTTTTACTGGGGTTTTTTTTTTTGGACAAAGCAAATGGTTTGAAATGCCGGTTATTAAGCAGGGGTTATCAGATTGTGACTGTTATTCGTGCTTATAAACGGACTAGATATGCCCATCGTGATTGGCTCTTGCTACTGATGGGGGTTGAACCTAAAACAGAGGATCGAATGGTATGTGTTTTGCCTTATTCCAACATGGTCCCTTGGATTGCTGGGCTGATTAACCAGCATTGGTGCACCTTGTGGGTTTTGAGTAGTGCCCTGCAAAGTCCTCCTTGTTTTGTGTATAAACAGAGTTTGTTAAGTGAACAGATTTTTAGAATGGATTAAGAACTGGCATCAGGTGTTTGAGGTTCATTTAGACCAGGCATGTCCAACAGGTAGATTACGATCTACCTGTAGATCGTGGAGGGGTCAGAGGTAGATTGCCAGCCCCACTTGGCTCCGTCTCTCCAGCAGCTCGCCCTGTCGCTAGGAGAGAGCTTGTGCCGGCAGGTCATCTGCCGAGGGCTTGCCACCGCTGCTGATCCTTTGCCTGTCTTTTTTCCCTGCCTGCGGGAATCTTGCCTGCGGGTGTATTGGGGGCGCTTGTTGTTTTCGTGCCAATAGTTTGTAGGTACCCCAGGAGGCTGTTGCCCGCGCCCCGAGACGAGATGCCACGCCACAGGCCCGGCGTTATACCTGGTCTCCTGCCTCTCAGAATCACCCATTCCTGTCCCCGTCCCAACACCCCTTAGAAGTGTGTGTTATACCGGGTGATATCCATTTGCCCGGACTTTACCTGAATACACTTACTGTATTAGTTGTGTCGTGTGCTGGTCATTGGTCGCTTTATAGTTCACTTTCATTAAATGTTTTCGGGCAGACACAACAAAGTGTCAAGAATTTGGTGATTTTGGCGGGCTTTTCCAATTTTGTTCTAACTTGCCTATGCCTTGCCTTCGAATTGGTTCAAACCACTGTGATGTTTACTTGCCTCTGCAATTTTATTTTGCCTAGCCTTTGCGTTGATTCTACACTGTGTGCAGAATTTATTAAATCGCGTGTGGTGGTATTTGAACTTGTTTGGTGGTATTTGATCTAATCTGGTTTGCTGGACAGGTGGTTTTTTTGATGATTGTTTGGTGGTATTTGATTATTCATGCCCGTTGAATGAATTCTTATTTTTACTTTTAGAACTGCATGTGTGGTTTTGGCATCTCTAGTCCTTGTATTGCACATCATCCAGAGATCTTCAGTTCCTGTTGATCTTTAATACTGTGGGACCGTGACAGTTTTGGACCAGATTCAGCCAGTGTTTATATTAACTTAGCAGATTTGGCCTTCTTACATCCAGCCACCCCAATATAACGAAGATGAGTCTTCCAAAGAAGAGCAAAACCTACCACTTTCATGATGAATGGGAAATGGATGACTACTTCATCATGGTGAAAGACATAAGAACATAAGATATGCCATACTGGGTCAGACCAAGGTCCATCAAGCCCAGTATCCTGTTTCCAACAGTGGCCAATCTAGGTCATACGTACCTAGCAGTTTCCCCAAAAGACACAGGTTCCACAATGCTTGTACTGGGTCAAGCATTGATATCCTGGGTCCCTTCTTGATAATGGTTTATAGACCTGTCCTCCAGGAACTTGTCCAAACCTTTTTTAAACCCAGCTACACTAACAGCTTTTACTACATCCTCCGGTGGTAAATTCCAGAGTTTGATTACACGTTGAGTGAAAAAATATTTTCTTTTATTAGTCTTAAATAGGTTACCCTGTAGCTTCAAGTGTGTGTTGTCTAATTTGTAACGCCCCAGTATCCTTGCCCAAAAAGGGTAATCTGGAATGTCATTATAAGGCTCTGCATAGCAATAAGTTTGCTGATTTTCCACCCAAAAGTGAAATTCGTAAACTGAAGCTCAAAGAACTTAAATAGAAATTGGCTACTCAGCAACAGTTGATGGCGAAGCCAAGGTCACATTCGGTCAATGTAACCATAGCATCCTTTAAGGTCAGCAACCCGATCGCAAAGAAATGCAAACCTTTCACTGAAGGGGAATTTGTAAAAGATTTGTTTTCTTGAAGCTGACAATCTTTTTGAAGAATTTAAAAATAAGATCATAGCTGCTATTCAAGATGTACAATTGTCAAGAAACACCGTCATGCGGCAAATAGAAAAGATGTGTGGAGACACAACTGAACAATTGTTGGAGGATGTTTCAAATTGTGTTGCTTTCTCACTCCAACTGGATGAATCTACAGACATAAGAGACATAGCCCAGTTACTAGTCTTTATCCAGATAGTTTTTGAAGACTTCAGTGTTGAAGAACTACTACTTGGAATGATTTCTTTAAAAGGGAGAACTACCAGTCAGGAAATATTCAGTTCTTTCCATTCTTTTGTGACAAAGTGTAATCTTCCATTGCATAGACTTGTTTCCATCACTACTGATGGAGCAAGAGCAATGACAGGTGAGGTTAACAGTTTCATAGCCCTCCCTAGACAGCATGATGACTTCCCAGATTTCCTTTCTTATCACTGCATCATTCACCAGCAAGTTTTGGCAAGCAAGAGACTCAATACAAAGACTGGCATAGACATCACTTTCAAAACTGTAAGTTCAGTTTGTGGAAGATCACTTCAAAGACAGCTTTTCAATCTTACTCTTGATGAAGGGGCAGCGGAAATCATTTTGCACACAGAGGTAAGGTGGCTAAGTAGGCACAAATTTCTGCAAAGATTTTGTGATTTGCTGAATGAAATAAGGTTTTTGAAGGAGATGACCAAGCAGAGTTGGAAGATGAGGAGTGGTTATGTGATCCGGCATTTCTAGCTGACTTTACAGGCGAACTAAGTGATATGAACCTTGAACTACAAGGTAAAAACAAATGTGAGTACAGTTTGTGAGATGTGAGATGAGTACAGTTTCATCTTACAAGAGCAAATTTGAGCTAATGATGACTGACCTTCCAAACAACACTTTTGATCATTTTCCTAATACGCAGGACCATCTGGGACGATATCCAAATTTTGTTTTTCAGAATGAGAAGTATGTGACAGAAATCTGTTCTGTTAGCCAGGAATTTGAAAATAGATTCTGTGACTTCCAAAAAATTGGAACAGTTGTGGTGTACTTGTCATACCCATTCAAAGTAGATGTGGACATTAAAGAAACTGCAGCTGCTATCAGTGAAAATTACTCGTTGAACAAGCCATCTCTTGAAAATGAAATATTAACCCTTAAAAATGACATTTTTCTCAAGACCTGTGCTGAGCAAGAATCGTTTTGGAAGCTAGTGCCTAGAGACAAATTTCCCAACTTGAGAAGATGCAGTGAAGCTGTACACTCCTGTTTCGGTTCAACTTATTTGTGTGAATCTGCGTTTTCCCATCTGAAAATGACAGAGTACACAACGTTCCTACATGACAGATGAACATCTCCAGGATTCCCTGAGACTGGCCCTCGCGCAATATTCACCCAACTTCAAAAAGCTGGTGGATGAAATGCAGGCTCAGACGTCTTACTAATGAGCAAGAGCGAAATATTAAAGATTGTACAAGATCAGCCTGAATCAATATGTGACCTAAATTTAACACACATTACTCAATAAAAGTTAAAGAAAGTTATTAAGACAGATAAAGTTATTACTCAATAAAACTTTAAGAAAAAATGTACTTTCCATTTCCCCTCGCAGTTCTTACTGGGTCTTCATCTCTCTGTTTTGTTTTTGCTTAATTTGCTTAACAGCTGATCACATCCAAGTAAATGATAGAAGGTTCATTTAAAATGGGGGACGGGGGCGGGAATCCTCCAACTTTATTGGGTTAATTTAATTTGAAACTAATTTGAAACTTAATTTTCATGGTGGTAGATCATCGGCACTTTTGGCCAGAAAAAGTAGATCACGACCTGTTCGAAGTTGGACATGCCTGATTTAGGGAGTCCACCAAAGGAGCACGGTACCACGTGAACAGAAGAAACCCAGTTGTGTGAAATAAAGTTCTCCTTCATACCACAACTCCTTCCTTCATACCACGAACTAGTACTGTTTTTTTTCATGCCCGATTTAGACCATTGTTTCCCTATATATTCTGACATTGGTTTTGAATATGTAAAACAGCTGAGTGGCTGGTTGGCTAAGGTGGCTGGTGGTGGTTTGAGTGTATTTCCCTGAAGCAAGGTGTGTAGGTCTGAAACATGTCATGTCAGTGGTGATTTGAATGCTCTTTGGCACATTGTAAGAGATTTCATTCAACAGATGAGACCTATGAATGACAGCTCTGGGATTTTAAATATTGGGAGATTTATCCCTTCAACATAGTCCCTATAGCGGAGATCTGATGGTTTCTCGGTTTGTTGTTACCAGCTATATAGTTCGTTACACGTGTGCATGAAAGTTTTTGAGAGTGAATTTAGAGTGTGCATTTGTTTAAGTATTAATTATTCTACTCCTCTGATTTTGAGATCTTCTGACTATAATTGTGTCCTGACATTGTCTGTTTTTCATATTTCCTTTTGTAATTGGTCTTTTTATTTGTTTCTTTTATGTGTCAAATGTGTGCATATATAGTCCAAAGCCATTTTACTGGCCACCTTTTTAAGAAGATATTGGACTTTAAAGGGTTGAAAATAACTCTCTTGGCTATAAGGTGCAATGCTAGATGCTCAGATGAGACACAATGCCTTCAGTACAGGCAGGCAAGCTGAGCTCCTTCCTCGGGGGCCACAGCAGGCGGTAGAAGATGGAAATGAGAGGTGAGCTGCACATTTCTTGATCTCCTGTATCTCTTCTATCTGAGAACATCTTTTTAAATCGCATGTTAGAGAGATTTCCTGCGGCAAGATTGAAAAAAATGCATATAGATTTGTATTTTCAAATCTAATTTTTTTCCAGTTGAAAATATATCTCCACATAGAGCAGTAGGTGTGAAGATCATGGTTAGGCATTTAAACAAATTATTTATCCAGCATTAAATGCTCTTGCCTCTCTCCAAGATTAGCATGCACCACTACTGTAAATCCAGCAGCAACACTGGTGGGTCTAGCAAAGAAGCCTGATTGTATTTTTTTAGCATTATTATATTTCATTGATGTATTTGATCATTATATTACTTCGATCCAAACCTCTCTTAAAATTTATATGCCAGTCTAAAAATACTAAGCAGCTTACAGTTAAATGTATGGCATAATATATGTAAAATTAATAACAATACCATAAACTAAGAAAATAAATTTAGAATAATTAAAAATGGAAGGAGTAGACATATGTTTACAATGTGATTAACTGCATCAGGGTTGGTATAAGGTAGTGAGTGTCTTAGGCAAACCTTCAGCTTTATACCCCTCACCTTAAGATTTTGTTAACCTTGAGTTTTATTGGAATGCTACCTTTCCAACAACAATCCTGTATAAATGCATAACTGGACATCATACTCTTAAATATTTAACTTTTGTCTTGACTGTGTGTGCCTGTTCCTGCAGGTGAAAGAATATGCTAATGGCACTTCGGGGTATATTTACTAAAGCACGGTAGTCTACCATGCGTTCAGCCCCAAAACTTGGCACAGGAATGGTGCCAGAGCTGTGCTACTTAAAGGAGGCATGCAATGCATGTCCTCCTGCAGTTAGTGTGCAACCAGCACCCCCCAATGCTAAACTATTTGCCACGATTACCATAGGTGCAGTTATGCCACCCACTGAGGCGTTAAGTGTATCTGCACTAGCTATAGCATTGACAGTGAGCACATGCCAATGACGCCCACATTAACTGCAATGTGCACATTCATTGCCTACACTCCATCCCTAATGTGCCCAACCCATGCTGAGCGGTTTGCACAGAAGTTTTAGTGCAGCTCCTTTTTTAGTCCATGCTAATGTAACCACAGGAGATTTGGCATGTGCTAAGCCCTGAGCTAACCATTAGTGCAGTTTAGTAAATATGCCCCTTTGTGTTTGTGTGGCTGTCAGAATCTGTTTCACTTTGACTGCTGCTCTAGGTGGCTGCCTATGCTTGCTCATGGATGGGCCAGCCTTGAATTGTGACAGTTCTCCAAAGGAAAACGGGAGTACTTTCCCCTTGAAACCTAGGTATAAGGTTTACAGGCACTTTAACATAGCAAATAGTGTGAAAATTGCCCCCATAAAGTATGATTTTCACATTTGATGACACAATGTTGGCAGCGTCTTTGGAAATATAACGGGTCAGTATTCAAAGGCACTTACTTGGATAATGGCAGCCATTTATCTGATTTAAGGGAGCTAGTTACTAAGCTGAGATAAAATATATTTCAGTTTATCACAGTTTAATTTACTGTGGGAGTCGCTAATCTGCAGTAACTCAGTAAAGCAGCTTAGTGGCTCCTGCAGTTAATGCAACTTACATTGAACTTTGCAAGCAGTGTTGTTCCAAGTGAAAAATAATGCCAGCTGAGAGCTGGTGTGGGTTGTCTTTTTCTGGCCAGGAATATCAGGCTATTTAACATGCAGCCTGATATCCATCCACTGTCTTAAAGAGGTCGGTGCTGGCGATCACATCACAAGCCCCCACCTTCCCGAAGTCTGCAGCAAGACTCACCCCTCTCCCCGCCCCCCTTGCCAGGAAAGTACCCACCTTCTCTGGGTCCTCCCCCCAACCCCCCATCTACCTTTTGCAATCAGGGTTTAGGGACAGGAGTGATCCCTAGTATCTCCTGCCCCCTCTGGTACTGTGACCATTAAAAACATAAAAATATAAAGAACACTAATAATAATTTCATCCATGAGTTGGGCATGTATTTTCAAGATATACCGTGATTAGATGTCTACTTTTAAGGCATGGATATTAAGCCCGCACAGCATAACTTAGCTGATTAACCTTACACTTACTACAGGACACAGTTCTCTGCAGACTTTCCATTTACTTCATGATTTTGCCGATTAAACACTTGAATGGCGTGTTTCTTTGTTTCACCTGTTTTTGTTTCTGCTAATAACATTCACGGTCATTCCACTATTATATGATTATGCTTCAGTACATAAAACGTTTTAGTAATGTATCCATCTTTTTCACCCTATTGTCTGTACCTTTCATTTTTTATGTAAAATCATTTGTATTGTTTTCCATATAAAAGCATACATTCGGTCATCCCAACATATAAGCCCCCTACAAACGTGCTGGGAAGCTATTACAGAGAAGGACGGTACTTCTATGACCACATTACACAGCGGTTGAGGGTGAGCTAAGATACCCAGCACATTTTGCCGACTGTAACATCTCAAAGTATTTATAAAATTGGTCCCGAGTATCCCATCACATGTGACATATTGGTAGAGTTCACACTTAACAAACAGCAGTGTTCAAGACACAACTTCACCAAGAACCCCACTACCCCCCAGTCCCCAATCCCCCACCCTCCCTCCCTTGAGAGCAATGCCCCCCTCCCCTAAACCCTCCGCCCCCCCCCATTCCAGGGATGCCCTTAAGTACAGCCAGACCTGACCTAACCTCCCTATCACTGCTTCCCACTACATCCAAACCGCAAGCTATAGCCACTCCCGATGAGCACTAATCCTACTCCCCCTCTTGCAAATGGCCAGAGGACTCTAACAAAGGCTCCCAAATAGTTTGAAAACGTGTCCAAGTTTTCCCCCCGACGAGATGGGCCTATCTACGCTCCATCTGCATAATATCCCACAATTGATGCTCCCATTCCACAGGCGATGGACCCCCCTCTGATAACCAGTGTCGTAAGATGCATTGTTTGGCCACTAAGAAACTCTTTTCATAGAACTGCTGCTGGGCTTTTGTCCCCCTGATCCCTGGGTAAACCAGATGAAACAAACACCACAATGGGCGAAGCTCTATCCTTTCTTTCGTCCAAAGGACCAATTTCGTCCCTATTGCCTCCCAGAAAAGTTGAGTGGTGGAACAGGACCAGAACCGGTGCAGTAGAGTACCCACCTCCCTCCTGCAGAGACCACACACATCCTCCGTCAGGATACCCATCTTCAACGCTCTGACCTCAGAGATATAGGCTCTCCACAACAGCTTAAATTGTAGTTCTCGATACCGCACCGCTTCCGAGAGCCTGCCCCAATGTCTCCTCTGTGAAGTCCTCCATCCCTTCCTTTCGCCAGAGACCTACCAAAGGAGTTAAGCACTCCAAGTTTTCAAGGGGAGTTAATTCCACACTCAACTTTCTGGCGGACGCACTCTCCTGAAGTTTCTCCATCAATACCCAGAGACTACTGCTTCGCGACAGAAGCGCTGCCCCACTGGGCAAACTGGCCACATAATGGCGCACCTGTAAATAAAAATAAAACGTCTTACTCTGTAGGTTATACCATCTAGCCAACCGTTGAAACGACTCAAGCTGGTCTGAATTCTCCATTCTCACATGCCCGACATATTCAATACCTGCTTGAAGCCAATTCTTGGCCACCCCCCCATCTCTACCCGGCACAAAGCCGTGGTTGCCCAGCAGAGGCAGGCAATCCGTGGCCACCCAATGACTTCCTCTGGACCGACACAGGACTCTCCATATCATCCGTAGCGTTCGTAGATAGTACGACGCCCTCCAAAATGGCGGTAGCATTGCTCCCACGCAGTGCAGCAAGTATGCCCTATGCCATATTTCCGAAAATTGGTCAATCATGGTTACAGGGACGCTCTTCATTACCCACGACTAGGTCGCTCAGTCTCCTCGCTAAATAACATAGGTTATAATTCCTCAAAGAGGTAAAGCCCACACCTCCTTCGCTCACCGGACGCATAATCGCCGCCAACGCTATACACGCTTTCCTGGACTTCCAGAGAAACCGACCAATCTGCTTATGTAGCTCCAACAGGCCCCTTCTATTTAACCATAGCGGTAAGTGCCTCAGTAGGTACAACCAGCGCGGCCACTCTACCATTCTTACTAACGCTATGTGTCCCATTAGAGAAATCGGGAGATCTCTCCAACTCTGCAATTTTGCTATCGTCAAAGTAAGTAGGGGTCACACATTGACCTCATAGAGGCTCTTTGGGTGTTCGGGGATTTGGATGCCCAGGTACCGGATTTGCCCAACCGCCCAGCGAAGCGGGAATTCCCCCTGCCACGTCTTTCGAGACTGATTATCCACATCCAACACCATCAATTTCGATCGATTAATTCGGAGCCCTGAGAACCCCCCAAATTGTTCAATGTCTCGAAGGGCTGCCGGCAAAGACTGCGCCGGATGCGTAAGGCAGAGCAAGAGATCGTCCGCGAACGCGCTCACCTTAATGCCCCCGCCCTGCCATTCAATTCCCACTATCAGGGAAGACTCAGTCAATGAGACCAATAACGGTTCTAATTGTAACACATACAACAGTGGGGAGAGAGGGCACCCCTGTCTGGTGCCCCTATGAAGCGAAAAAGGCTGGGAGCACACGCCCCCATTCTCGACCACCGCCAAGGTGGCTACATATAACGTCTGGATCCATTGCAGGAACTGACCCTGAAAGCCAAACTTCCGCAGGGCCGCAAACATGTATCTCCAGGATACCCTATCGAAAGCCTTCTCCGAGTCCAAACTTGCGAGAATCAGCGGCTCCTGAGTCAACATGCTCTTCTCGATACCCAGTAGCACCTTACTGATGTTCACACAGGCCTCTCTACCCTTGACAAAACCCGCTTGGTGAGGGCCGACTAAGGCTGGAAGGATCAGTTGAAGTCGGTTCGCCAACACCGAGGCAAATAGCTTCAGATCAACGTTTATCAGCGAGATCGGTCTATAAGAAGCCGGATCCTCTAGATCCTTTCCCTGTTTTGGAATCAAAATTACACTAGCAGTTCGCATGTCTCTCGGAAAGTTACCCAGCTCTACGACTTCTCCATACACTGCCGCCAATGTGGGCACCAGCGACGACTCTAACATCTTATAAGCTTCATAGGTGAACCCGTCTGGACCCGGAGCTTTATGCGAGGCCCCTACTCGGATCGCCTTTTGTATTTTTCCTCTCCCGCTATGGGTTGATTCTCAACACCTCCCTCTGCTGAGAGCATGGGGAGTGAGACCCGTTCCAAAAATTTGTCCATCTGGACCACATCGCCTTCTTCAGACGCATACAGCTCTTCATAAAAGGTTCAAAATACTTGTGCCACCTTGTCCACTCTCGTGTGTTGCCTCCCCTCAGTGTCGCGGATCACCGTTACCCCGCGGGGGCCAGCTTTGTCCCGCACTAGACGAGCCAATAGTTTCCCCGACTGATCACCATACCGGAAAAACTGGTGTTGGTAGTACTGCTGAGATTGGATGGCTCTCTCCTGCAACAAACCATTCAATTGTTTCTGAATCTCGACATATTCTGGGTCTCCTCTCGCGTGCTGCATTGCCAGGGTCTTAGCTTTGCAGAGTTCCCGGGTCAATCATCTAAATACATCCTCATTTACTCTCCCCCTCTCTGCTGCTACATAGGCTATGATATGACCTCGTAGGACTGCCTTACCAGCCTCCCAGAACGCTGCCACCGAACTGGCCGTCCCCTCGTTAAACTGCACATATTCTGACCAGTGCCAACTCAGATAAGCACAAAACTCCTGCTTCTTCCATAGATAGCCGGGGAAGATCCATTTACTGCCCACTGTCCACTCACATCGCCAGTCCAGGCTAACCATAGCATGATCTGACACAATGATAGGTTCTATCTCCGCCTTGAGCACTTTTCAGAACCACTGCCTCGACACCAGAATATAATCAATTCTCGACCACGTTTGATGGGCTCGCAACAGATGTGTGTAATCTCTGCTCTCCTGGTGAAGCACTCTCCAAGAGTCCACCAGCTCTCCCAGATCGCATAGGTAGCCCACTCCCCTAGTGTTCCAACCCCGACCAGTTTGCGCATGTGACCTGTCCAAAGATGGATCATGGGGGCAATTAAAGTCTCCTGCAAGAATAATCTATATTTTTGGGGCCCCCAAAACCTTATCCAGGATATGCCTGAAAAAAACATGATCATAGGTGTTAGGGGCATACAGGTTTCCAATGAACAATTCTTCTCCCTGAATCTTAGCATGGAGAAATAAGTATCTACCCATGGGGTCCCCCTCCATCGCCAAAACTTCACAGGACAGACTTTTATGTACCAGTATTGCTACCCCCTTCCGCCTCGTGCCCGAGGAGGCTGACAAAACCGTCCCCACCCAGTCGCGTTTCAGTTTGGCGTGCTCTCTAGAGTTGAGATGCATCTCCTGCAACAAAGCTACCCGAGCCTTCCTTCTCTTAAGGGCCTGTAGGATTTTGGTGCATTTCACAGGAGTACTAATCCCCCCTACATTCCAGGTTATAATTTTCAAATCAGGGGGCATAGTGTACCCTCTTGGTGTTTGACTCAGTGACATGAGATATCTTTACAGGGGCGCGGGGCAGCCCAGCCTCCACCCTGCACCCAAGAAGAATCACCCCCGAAACAGGGGCCTCTACGTCCCGGGAGCTTCCCCGTCTTCTCCCGAGGTTCCTGTGAGCTGTTATTTCCCCATCCCTGGAATTCCCTATCCCCCTCCTTCCCCCCCCTCTTCCCATCCCCCTCCTTCCCCCCCCTCTTCCCATCCCCCCTCCCCCTCCTACCCCTACCCAAAACCCCCTTAAAACAAAACCAGCCATGGCCCTCAGTTACCTTCACTGAGGTCTGGGCCTAAAGCGATGCTGCAGGGCAGCCTCGACTTCCCCCCCCTCTCTCAGCACGGTAACAATTCCGCCCCGTGCTCGGGGAGACGGACATTATACAACACAGCAATAACCAAATAACCAGCAGGATATTATAAAATTAGCATTGGAAAAGAAAGAAGTAATAGACAGAAAAAGAAAAAATCAAAACTGAGCAATCATGGGAGGCTATTTCTATAATCGGGGACCTACACTTCTGAGGGCGAAGGCCTCACTCAGAGGCAGGTATGTCTTATCCAAATTCAGATAGGCTGATGTATCGCCCAACCATCCAGTTGCGCGGTCCCGGCCTCCGCTATGAGTATCAGTGGGAGCCCAGTCAACAGTTAGTCCTCCACAGTCGCATCTGTTAGTTGCGTCAAGAACTGTTTCGTCGCTCCCACCTGATCGAAGGTGTGGGTCTGCCCCTGGACAGTGACTCTCAGCGTGTCCGGAAAAGCCAGGGTGAACCGGGCGCGTCGACGAAACAAATCTGCACATATTGGCGCGAACTCTCTCCGTTTGGCTGCCACCGCCGCCAAATAATCCTGGAATAGTAAAATCTTCCGATTTATCCATCATTAGTTCACTTTTTTCCTATAAGCTTGCAGAATCTGAGCCTTATGCTGGAAGTTGAGGACCCTCAGGATCACAACGCGGGGCCGATCTCCAGCATCTCGTCGGGCTCCCAGCCGATGCGCCCTTTTTATTTTAAACCGACCACACAGTTCTTCAAGGCCCAGGGCCTCTGGCAGCCAGTTTTCCAGAAAAGAAAGCAGCTCTCATTCTGGTTTCTCCTCTCCGAGACCCACAATCTGCAGATTGTTTCGACTCGACCGATTTTCCAAATCGTCGAGTTTCTGCTGGATCTCCCGCAGTAACTGTTTTTGACCTGCTGCTTCTCTATCTCGGCTTCCCTCACCTTCTTTGATGCTCGCAACACGATGTTCCAGCTCGTCGACCCGCTTGCCGAAGTCGGCCAGCAACTCCTCCACGCCGTCTAGCTTTTTCATTAGGGGATCGAACTTTGGGTCCAAGAGCTTGACCACCTCTTTTGCCAGCTCCGCCAGGGCCGAATCTGTGCTCCCCCCCCCCCCGGCGAGGACGGCTGTGGCATGGCTGATGTAGAGGGCCCAGCTTTAGGTAGCCGTTCCCGGTCTCTCTTCGTCGCTAACGGCATCGGAGGACCGCACTGCAGCCCGCTATAAGTTGCCCTCGAGCACGTAGGCACTCTTAGAGCCGGGAGGGGGGAATTTTGAAGAAAATAGCAGATTTAATTGCAGATTAATTGCCGAGGCTGCTCCGGAGCGAGCGGGAAGCGTCCGCACGCACTCACGCATCACGTGACCTCTCTCATTTTTTAATATATGCAGCGGTGCTCTGTTCGTTTTTCTGAAGATCTTTCACGCTCCAGTGGTTGCATGTTGAGAATTGTTATGATTTCTATTTTATATAGCTTTTAACATTCTATTTTGAGAGGACATCTTCAACCAGCCCTCACTTACTCATCCAGTTTATGAAGTTACACTTTTTTGGGGGGGTTTTGACTAAACATTGGAGGCGTCCAAGATGGTGTCAAATGTCCTTTTAAAATCCAGTATCTATCAATAAGATATTGATGATTCATCATTTGGGTTCCCTCCTCCTTTCTAACCACCAGTATTTTATCTGTTGAGTTTTATAGTCCTAAATGTAGTTTACAATATTTTTCTATAATGCTCATTTTAACACCATTGTTAATTCTGTCTTTAGCTTCAACATTCTGTTTAGTACTCTTGGTTGGGTGTATAGTACTTTGATTTTCAGCCATTGTTGTTTATCACCTTTTGTTTTGTTTTCTATTCATGTAGATGTTTTTCATATTAACATGATTTTCCAGCAATTTTCTACATGTCTATAATGCATAAAAACGTAAATAAAAATCTCGTATCTTTACGGTTTTATCATTTTTATATATAATATATATAATATAGTTATCCAAATACCGTAAAATTGTTTAAAACTACATTCACATTGTTTTATCACTTGTATTTTATATTTGTAATTGCTTTAGTTCACCTATATCCAACTTGTGGATGAAATTATTAGTGTTTTTTTCTATTTTTATGTTTTTAATGGTCACAGTCCCCTGAAGGCGGCCAGTTTGGCCAAAACATGTGTAGGGCAGAGCTCTTCAATTAAAGTGTTTTCCTTCCAAGGGTTCCTCATTGCCTGCTTAAGTTTGTGCGTTCCTTTGATTGCAGGTGTGGTGCCTTTTTGTTTTTTTTTTTGTTCCTGAATGCTCTGCTCTGGTACTGTCCAGATAGAGAATGTCTAGGGTGACAGTAAGGATCTTCAGCGGCACAATTCAGATAGCCATGGCTATCCCTGGATATTCAGCAGCACTAAGAGAAATATCCATAATTCGCTGCAGTAGTTTGGATATTTTTCCATTTGATTTTCATATGTATAATTTGAATGTGCCACGATCTTTGAAAATTCTTTTCTTTTTTTTTAAATGGGCAAGTCAAAAATGTATTACTTTGGACTTGAATATGCTAGTGAAAAATGGCCCCTTGGAATCTGCACTGAAATATGTGGATTAATATTCAGCCACACTTCTCTGGTTAGCAGCACCTGCTATCTGTTGGTGCTTTTCCCCAGGTCTACTTTATCTCTGGCTACCTTGGGATATGCCACGTTCTTAACACCTGGATTGGCCACGGTTAGAAAAAGGATACTGGGCTTGATGGATCTCTGGTTGGACCTAGTATGGCAATTCTTCTTTTACAGAGTGCTGCTGATCGGGATATTTAGCAGCACTATATAGATAGTGCCCAGGCAGTCTTTAAAGAGATTCAGTGACACTATCTGGTTAGTACTGAGGCAGTTCATGGGTGGAGCATAGAGCCGGCAATTACCTGTATAGCGGTGATATTCAGCGCTTTTATACAGATAACTATCCAGATAACCTTAAGACAACTTTTTTACTGCCCTAAGCTATCCTATAGTGGCACTGGCTGCACTATACAGATATTCAGCATGGTCCACTATCTGGATACTGGTGCTAATATTCTGATTTTAAACACCTACTAGTATGGTTGAATTCTGACCTGAGATATTCCAGTAGGAGTCCATCATGGTAACTACATTATTTGCAACCCAGGTCACTGGGGATGTATCAGCTCATTAATTGTTATGTCATAACTAAAGCTCCATTTTCATTTTAGCCATGACTAGGTACGATGTCAAAAGAAGCACCTGTCTGATTCTCAACCCAAGAAATAATTTGTTCTGCTGCCTGGAGCTGTCTGTTTGTTTGATCCAGTGAAAGCCTTAAGGCAGACTACATTCCTTTTTTTGACAGATAAAATATGTAATCTCTACTTTTAAAGCAGTAGTGGAGCAATCAGGAGATATCGCACTGAAAACAATTTCAAGTGCTTATGCATAAGTGAGAAATTCTTTGCTGCAGAAATTCTGAAGTGTTTGACAAAAACCTGTGGTATAGTAATGATTGCATATACAGACCTCCATGACAGATCTTTTCTGTTTGGGAGGTCCAAATACTTTTCTATGTAGAAAAATAGTGTTGTAGACCTAATTCAAATTAAATGATGTGTGCAGTTCTTGTGTACAGTCTGCCCTTGTAAAGGTTCCGTGAAGTCTGGACAACTCCCACTGTGTGATGTGCTGTCTCCAGCTGACTCTGGTCCAATTTTCTAGAGCCAATGGTACTTAACTGCTAGTGTCAGTTCCCTCTTTCCCCCTGCTGGCTTCTTGGTCTATCCTATTGTGCAGGCATAGACCTCTTTGCCAAGACGCAATAAGCAAACGACCCTAATGGGCCCTTTTACTAATGGGCACCAGGGTGTTGTACTTAACGTGCCAAAACTATAGAGCGTTAGGTGCAACACTGCCAGTTAACTGTCAGGAAGTGTGGAATGCAGAGCACGTTACTCTAATGTGGGCGGCATTAATGTCTGTGCTCTTAATGCCACCTGTTGAGGCATTAAACCTGTCCTACTGCAGTTAGCACGTGGTGTAAACCCAATGCTAACTGCTCAGCTCACCACATCCACTTTCTGCCCACTGACAGCCCTAATGTGGGTTGCACAGTTAGTACAGGAATCATCTCCCTCTGTCATGGCCCCGCATTAACTGGCACACCTTTCAGTGCACGCCAGAACACGTGCTGCCAACTACTGCCTGTTAGTAAAAGACCCTTTAAATCCTGGTTTACCAACAGCCTCTTGCTAGTGAACGACCTATATTTAGGCAACTGTCTCCATTTCAAAATTTTGTTAGGTGCTGGTGCTTTGCAGTTGCTGCAATGCTCCTATCCTGCACAACAAGGATCCTGAGCAGTAACAATTCCAATACCAAAATTCAGTACAGGTCCTTTAAGCCCTCCAATCAGACACATCCTGCAGCACACCACTCATCCCTCTTGCATGGGTTTTAAAATTAACAGGAAAACCATGCAAGTTTGTAAGTGCTCCCTTCCCCTGCTAAGTGGATCGCGAGGGAAGAACTTTTAAACTGTCACCGCGGGCCTGCGCCTGAGGGCCTCGCCAGAGGGCCCTTTGGCGTGGCCCTTAGGCGTTGGACCATACAAGGCAAAAGAAACGTCTGCTCCTTGCTATATAGTTGGTAACTCTGTATGTTTAGTTAATTGTATTGTAATGTATGTATTGTCATTCCCTGCGCTATGTAGTCTCACTTCCAACCACTTGGATGTAATGATAAGGTGGTGCATATCCTCCCTGCCTTTATATGACCTTTGTAGTATGTTGTGAACCGCTTTGATTGAAGGAAAAGGCAGTATACAAAACATGTCAAATAAATAAATATCATCAATCTGTCAGGTATGTTTTGAGCTCTTCAGTTTCTTTTCTTCCCTTGGCATGGTGGAATTTGTCATCCTACTTTCTCAAATCCTGCCATATTTAGTGCAGAATTGTACTGGGCCTAACTTGTGTTCTTGATTGGCTGACTGGGATATGTACACCTACATACCATAGGTATTTGTTTTCAGACAAAAGCCTTTCTTTGAGTCTATTGGCCCTAGACTATGTTTCTGGGCAACTAACAATATTATAGAGATGTGCATAAGCAAAACGTTTAGGTTGTGTTTGAATTTTTCAGATTTTTTCACAATTTTTGGGTGATATCTTTTTTTCAGTTCATTTTAGACATTTTGTTTTAATAAAGTATTTTAATGCATATTAAACTTAACACACACACATCAGTTATCCGTGTGTTAATTTGAATGTTTACGTGCATTAAATCAGAGTATACTAAATTTTTACAAGCACACCAATGAACTGAATGCATACTAACAAATTTGCATTCCTACACTATTACTAACTACCTAAATAGCCTCAGATCATCGTGGCAGCCCTTTTTGACCTCTCCATCCTTTTTGACAGTCAGGCAAATATTTGCTAGTGATTTTGCACTAATCTGGAGATCGAATGGCAAGACGTTTTGTGACGTTGCATGTTGTCATACTCCTATTCACCAATGGTGCCTTGGATTCCCCTCTCTGTGGGGTAGACCCGGTCCCTATTGGTTGGTTCCTCTTTAAATGCTGTGCGGTTATGTGTCGGCCTTATGATAAGCATAACCTTGGCCGCAGTGACGGTGTTTTTTTGCTGCTGTTGCCATTCTATATCGTGGCGGATGAGCACTTGATACAGGGCGCCAGCCTGAAACGTGCACGTCGTGCTGAATTATTCTTATGGGAGCAACGACATTGATTGAATTAATGGAAGAATTATTGACTAGCTGATCTGAATATCGAATAAGATTTGATGGGGAGCCACAACTGAAAAAGAACAAAAGAAGCCTGCCGTCTGGTGTGGGATGGGTTTCCATGCCTTCCCTCCTTCGGCTTGCTCCGACATAAAGATAAGTTTTGTTAGTTTTTTTATGGTGAGTCTTGTATTATTGATTGTTTATTAGTTTCACTGATTGGGGTTGTTCATTTTGGAGTGATTTTGCACTGGCACTGGAACATTTGTTCCTAACGAGAATCCATGTGCATGGTCAGCTTCTCCTTTTTAGATAAAGAATTGAGACATAGAAACATGACAGCAGAAAAAGACCACATGTCCCACCTAGTCTGCCCTTCCATATCAACTACAACAGTCCCCTTTTTCCCTTTAGAGATCCTCTGTGTTTGTCCCACGCTTTTTTGAAATCAGATACTGTCCTCATCTCTACCACCTCCACTCAGACTATTCCACGCATCTACCACTCTTTCTGTAAAGAAATATTTCCGCACATTACTCCAGAGTCTGTCCTCTTTCACCCTCATCCTATGTCCCTTCGTAGCAGAGCTTGCCTTCAATCGAAAGAGAGACTCCTGTGCATTTATGCCACGGAGGTATTTAAATGTGTCTGTCATATCTCCCCTATCCCGCCTTTTTCATAAAGTATGCATATTAAGATCTATAAGTCTGTCCTCAAATGCTTCATAATGAAGACCACTATCCATTTTAGTAGCCATCCTCTGCACTGACTCCATCCTGTTTATATCCTTTTGATGGTGCGGTCTCCAGAATTGCACACAATACTCCAAATGAGGCTGCACCAGAGACTTATACAGAGGCATTATCACTTCCTTTTTTCTGCTAGCCATTCCTCTTCCTTCTGGCTTTCAGAGTCTCCTTTTCTACCCGTTTAGCTACTTTAAGATCGTCTGACACAATTATGCTCATATCTCGCTTTTCTTTTGTGGACAGAAGTACCTCACTCCCTACACTGTAATGCTCCTTTGGATTTTTGCAGCTGAAGTGCCTGACCCTGCATTTTTTTAACATTAAATTTCAGCTGCCAAATTCTAGACCATTTTTCAAGCTTAGCTAGACCCCTCCTCATGTTATCTACTTCTTCCTGGGTGTCTACTGCAGATTTTGTTATCTGAAAATAAGCAAACCTTACCAGACTGCCCTTCTGCAATATCTGAAACAAATCGGTACCAAAGATGTTACAAAGAATCTGACCTAGGACAGAGTGAGCTCCATTTACTTGTACCCGTTGTTGCCTCCCACTCGACTAATTTCTAACCCAATCAGTAAATTTAGGGTCCATCCCTAGGGTGTTTAGTTTAAGTCGCCTGTGTGGAACGGTGACAAAGGATTTACTGACATCTAAGTATACCACATCTAGGGCTCTCCCTCTGTGCCAACTCCCTGGTCACCCAGTCAAAGAAATCAATCGGATTTCTGACAAGACCTGCCTCTGGTGAATCCATGCCTCCTCAAATCCTGCCATCCATTGGACTCCAGAAATCTCACTATTCTCTCTTTAGTAGCCTTTCCAATAATTTACTAACAGAGGTTAGACTAACCAGCCTGTAGTTCTCAATGTCATCCTTATGTCTGCTTTTCTATAAAGGGACCACATATGCGCCTGCCTTGAGTCCACTGGCACCACTCCTGACTCCAAAGAGACCTAGCTGTTTAATCACACTTTTTGTTAACTAGGAAACCATTAGTCATCTTTAACCTGATTTGATGTTTTTTAATCTCATATTGGGCCGATTATTCCAAAAGGCTAATCATATAACCCCTCGAACCAAACTAGAGCACAAAGTACCTGCAGAACCAGACTAGAGACAAGAGCTGGTACCAAAGACTGGCGTTTGTTCAAGTGTTCCTTTATTGTCCCCAACGCGTTTTGGCCTGAGCCGCCTTCAGGGGGTATGGATAACAATCCTCAAAAGATACAATATAGAAATGAAAACACATAATATCAAATACAGTGTCCTATGAATATTAAATCATAAAACATAAATACTTAACTGATAAAATGTTAAAAATATAAACTAAAATGCATAAAATACTGAGAATAAAACGTATATAAATAACTAAAAACTATGAACATCAAAAAATGCAAGGATGACATAAAAATGTGAAAATACAATGAATATATTTAAATTCAATTAATGTGCACAAAAACAATAATTAACAATTAACGCACCTATATATCATATGATCTCGCAAATAAAAATGTTTAAGTAAGACATTAATATAGTCTAAAAGTGAATATAAATAAAAAGAATAAAAAGGTTGATAAAAGGAGACAAGGAAGACATATATATATATATAGAGCCTTCAAGGATCCAGCCTGTATGTGGAATAAATACACTGTAAGGGAGATAAATAAATAATCAAATAAGTAAATGGAAACAGAATACAGTAATAAGGGAATGGCACAACAGGGGGGGAGAGAGAACTGCTGAAATATGTTTTATGAGAAGAAATTGTCACTCATGACAGCTACATTATTAAAAAAAGGGAAAAGAACTTAAATGTAAACTGTATACTAAAAAAATCACCAGACGAACCATCCATGGGAAATATTAAAAAAAGATCTCTGCAGAAATCAAAAACTAAAAAATAAGGCCAACACCAGTTTAAAAATAATATCCCCTATGGTAAGATTATCTGGTTAGATCTTGATCGTGACAGTCTCTCGAATGAAACATTATACATTCTTTCAGTAGGCAGCTTGCCAAGAAGTTTGATTAGTGTTTGTTCTTTTTATTTATATTCACTTTTAGACTATATTAATGTCTTATTTAAACATTTTTATTTGTGAGATCATATGATATATAGGTGCGTTAATGGTTAATTTATTGTTTTTGTGTACATTAATTGAATTTAAATATATTGATCGTATTTTCACATTTTTATGTCATCCTTGCAATAAAGAAACACTTGAACAAACACGTCTTTGGTACCATCTTTTTTGTCTCTAATCGTATAACCCCTGCTGAGCCTAATATTCAGTGGCACTATCTAGATAGTGCTGTGACAGTCAGAGGAAATATTCAGTGGCACTAACAGGATAGTATTGGGGCAGTCAATGACTGGAGCTGAGGAGGAGCCTGCACTTATCCAGATAACGACACTGAAAGTCATCAGTGCTGTCCGGATAACTTAGGACAACTTTTCCACATGTGGATTAAGTATCGGAACAGTGGCTGAATGTTGTTGCTGTGTGGCTAGCCACTGCCGTTTGACCACAAAATCTGGATATTCAGTGGCAACCGCTCTCCGGATATTGCTGCTGAATATCTGAATTTGCTTTACCCACAGCAGCCAGCATTTAAAAAAAAAAAAAAAAGCTGACCACCGTTGGCTCCATATTGCCCCGAAGTACATAAAGTATTATGGGTGTGACTTATTGGAATTTGATATGTGCTGTTGGAAAAAACACAGAATATTAAATGGAGAAATATGATTCTTCTTGAGCGTTGCATGTATCTAGTAAAAACTGCTTCACAGAAGTGAAAAGATCATTAAGCCTAGGTCTTTCATCGTTCTATCGTACATGATAGCTCAATATACCAAATATCATTTGGGCTCTGGTAGTGTAGCATGCGGTGAGAAGGGGGGGGTTTGTACAACACAGGCCAGACAACAGTTCAGGGAAAACAAAAGTTGTGTGTTTGTGTTTAAATTCTGTCCCAGCTTGTTAAACTTCCACAAAGCAAAATCCAGAACAGACAGCAGCTTTGCTTCTTCTCAGCTTGTTAAAACTCCACAAGCTGGTTCTCCTGGCTCTTCTTGCAGCCCCAGTCAACATTCCTACCTCAACTCCTCTGGACGGCTTGCCATGGGAAGGACTCCTGGTGCCATAGCCCCCTCTCCCTCATGCAGCTTGCTGGGTTCTTAATCTCTCCCTGTAAGCTACACCCTCCCAGCCCCTGAACTCTGGGCTGCATACTCTCTTAAAGGGGGGACTGTTGATAATCCCTTTGGAGAGGGATGGTTAACATTCTATAGACCCCCATCACGCACCCTCTCCCTCAGCTCAACCATACCCTGTTGAGTGCCTGCCTCACCCGGGAAAGGAAGTCCACGTTCAGGTGTGTCTGACCAGCCCTATGGCGAACCCAAAATTGATGGGGTTGGAGACTCAAAAACCACTGCATAATACCGTCATTGAACTCGTTATGTTGAGCCGGCCACTTGAAGGGTTGGTGGTCAGTTACCAGCGAAAATGGATGGTCGAGCAGGTAGGCCGAAGGTCTCAAGCACCAATTTGACAGCCAGGGCTTCTTTCTAGATCACTGCATAATGCCGTTCCTGAGAAAGCTGCATCCTGGGCCAGAATAGCTCCTAGGTCCACCTTTCAGGCATCAGTTTGCACAATAAACAGTAGAGCGAAATCGGAGCTAATCAGGATTGGTTCAAAGCACATGGCCTTCTTGAGATGCTGGGAGGGCAGGTGCAAGTCCGGTGAACACTGAATCCATTTGGGAGCTCTCTTCCAGAGGAGATTAACAGCTCTACCACCTCTGCAAAAATAGGAATGGACCGGAGGTAATAGCCAGTCACAGGGCCTACCGACGGTGAAAAGCGCCCTGTGCGAGTTGCACATTGGGCACATGCCCCCCCCCCCCCCGCACCTCCATCTAGCCACTTTATGGGTGCGGGAGAGAAGAGGCGTGCACCCGATGTGCAACTTGCCGGCACACTAAGCAGGTCTGGACCCTCCCGGAGAAACCAGACCTGCTTAGTGTGCCGGCGAGAAGACTTTAGCAGCGGCAGAGAGCCAAAATGCGCCCCTTAAGTAGTGGTGGCAGGCAACGGCAGAGAGCCGAAATGCGCCCTTAAGTCTTTGTGCCCTCTGCGGCCGCACTGTTCGCACAGGGCTCAGTACGGCCCTGGCCAGTCAGTCCAAGGAAGGCACAAACAATTTTTTGACTTTGGGGTGGGGACCTAGGCAGTGGTATCTACTTTCTATAGCCAAGGTCGCATCCCATTTCCAATTAAGTATCCCAGGTACTGAATGTCCTGAATTCCCATAAAACATTTCTTGGATTTGTCCATCAACCCAGCCTTCTGTAGGCTGGTCATGATAGAGCCAGGGAACTATCAGTTGTTCTATCCCTTTCCCCCTTCTAGGGCCCCTTCGGCCACTGTGTAAATCTCCCTTTAACACAAAATAGGGGAAGGTTATTGCAGGGGAGAGGACAATTTGTATTTGGGTTGCTGCCATTGAGTCTTGAGCTATCCCCAGGGGTTTCTTCCCTAGACTGTCCTTTCCTGGATTCTTCTCCCATAGCTGCCCACGGATTGTTGGTAGTGTAGCTCTTCCCAGCAATGCCAACTCTGGGACTTAGCAGGGTTGGGATTCTTGACATATAGATCAGGTCTTCCAGCGGGAAAATCTCTGGGAAATCTTCCTGATCCAAATTAGCAGAGCTGTCAGTTAACCAGGCACATAGCGCTCTGAAGTTTGTGTAGTCTTGGTCAATTCCACTGGATATGAGAGCCATGGCAGCACCAGGACCTCAAATATGGCTTGCCATGCTGGAGTCTTAAGGGAAACCTGTGCTATTGGATACTGCTTCTGGTCTCCATTTACACAGGTCAGTGTTACCGTCTTTGCATAGTAAATTTAAAATTGGGTTACAATTTCCTGACGAATGAGGGTCCACACACTCTCGGAGTCTATCAAGGCCTGGAGGCAGTTTACCTCCAAGCTCCACTGGAATTGCAAGGTTTTGTGCCCCTGAGTGGGGAGTTTCCAGAAAAACACAGGTGTGAGGGGTGGTTAGATGGACATCCATGGTTCTTATACCCAAGGGACATTCCTGAGAAAAGCGTCCCTGGGCTTCACACACAAAACAGATGACTGGGTTGTGGTTGGGGCCATGCCCTCTCCTAGGAGGTGACTTTGGTCAAAACATGGGAGCCAGCATCCTTTCCGGCTTCCTTGTCCATCATCCTGGGCTAATGGGTGCTTCTTCCCCTTCTCATTGTCTGCCTCCATTCGCTGGCGGGGCTTCTTGATAGCCTTTAGCTATTTCCAGTGCACACTCCAGTGTAACCTTGGGTGCTGACGTACCCACTTTTTCATCAGGGTGATCAAGTCTTGATTGCTGCTTATATATCTCGACCATCTGGGTTGCTGTCCTCACTGCTGCCTGTAAGTAGATTTCCCAATTAGGTAATGGAAATGGAAAAAAGAGCCAAACGACGAAACCTGGAAACAGCACAAGCACTGGCAAATCAAATGCAAGGCATTGATAAACCAGGCAAAGAGAGAATTTGAGAAGAAGCTTGCTGTGGAAGCAAAAATGCAAAATAAAGATTTTTTTCAAGTACATTCGCAGCAAAAAAACCTTTGAGAGAGTCAGTTGGTCCAGTAGATGATAGAGGAGTTAAAGGGGCACTAAGAGGCGACAAGGCGATAGCGGAGAGACTGAATGAATTCTTTGCTTCAGTCTTTACTGAGGAAGATGTAGGGATGTTACCCATGACTGAAGTGGTATTTAAAGGTGTGGAAGAATTGAAGGAAATATCAATACATCAGGAAGATGTATTACAACTATTAGATAAACTGAAGAGTAGCAAATCACCTGGGCCGGATGGTATACATCCAAGGGTGTTGAAAGAACTTAAATATGAGATTGCAGACCTGCTATTAGTAATCTGTGAACTATCATTAAAATCATCTCTAATACCTGAAGATTGGAGGATCGCCAATGTAACACCAATTTTTAAAAAGGGTTCCAGGGGTGATCCGGGAAACTACAGACCGGTGAGCCTCATGTCAGTACCGGGGAAAAATGGTAGAAACCATCATAAAGAATAAAATTACTCAGCATGTAGATAGTCATGGCCTAATGGGAGACAGCCAACATGGCTTTAGACAAGGAAGATCTTGTCTTACTAATCTGTTATGTTTTTTGGAAAGTGTGAATAAACAGGTGGACAAAGGTGAGTCGGTTGATATAGTGTATCTGGACTTTCAGAAAGCCTTTGACAAGGTCCCTCATCAGAGACGTTTGGCAAAACTAAAGAGTCATTGGATAGGAGGCAGTGTACTACTGTGGATCAAGAACTGGTTAAGAGATAGAAAGCAGAAGGTTGGACTAAATGGACTATTTTCCCAATGGAGAAAGGTGAATAGTGGTGTACCCCAGGGATCTGTGCTGGGTCTGCTGCTTTTTGACATATTCATAAATGACCTGGAAAGTGGAATAACGAGTGAGGTTATCAAATTTGCAGATGACACAAAACTATTTAAAGTTGTTAAAAACCAAGAGGATTGTGGAAAATTGCAAGAGGATCTTGATAAATTAGAAGACTGGGCATCAAAATGGCAGATGAAATTTAATGTGGACAAGTGCAAAGTTATACACCTAGGGAAGAACAACCCAAACTATGGTTATACAATGCAAGGTTCCACATTAGGAACCATCACCAAGGAAAAAGATTTAGGCGTCATTGTGGATAACATGTTAAAAACCCTCGGCCCAGTGTGCAGCGGCAGCCAAGAGAGCAAATAGAATGCTAGGTATCATAAGGAAAGGAATGGAAAATAAAACAAAAGATATTATAATGCCTCTATATTGTTCCATGGTGAGACCGCACCTTGAATATTGTGTGCAATTCTGGTCACCGTATCTTAAAAAGGATATAGAGTTATTAGAAAAGGTTCAGAGAAGAGCCACCAAAATGGGATGGAAGGATACTCCTATGAAGAAAGGCTAAAAAGGTTAGGGCTCTTTAACCTGGAAAAGAGACGGCTGAGGGGGAGATATGATAGAAGTCTATAAAATAATGAACGGAGTGGAACGGGTAAACGTAGATCGATTGTTTACGCTATCAGAATATAGAAATACTAGGGGACATGCAATGAAGCTACAGGGTAAACTATTTAAGACTAATAAAAGAAGATATTTTTTCACTCAACGTGTAATCAAACTCTGGAATTTGTTACCGGAGGATGTAGTAAAGGCTGTTAGTATAGCTGGGTTTAAAAAAGGTTTGGACAAGTTCCTGGAGGAAAGGTCCATAAACCATTATTAAGAAGGGACCCAGGATATCAATGCTTGACCCAGTACAAGCATTGCGGAACCTGTGTCTTTTGGGGAAACTGCTAGGTACGTATGACCTAGATTGGCCACTGTTGGAAACAGGATACTGGGCTTGATGGACCTTGGTCTGACCCAGTATGGCATATCTTATGTTCTTAGGTAGTCCATGTGGGCGGTTTGTTCAAAGTTCATCAAAAAGTGATCTGGTTCATATTCTGCCCTCATTTTAAGAAGCATTTGTGCTGCGGAGTGGAGTTGCGGTCTCTGCAGGGTCTAGATCAACTGAGCCCAGGAACTCTCTTCTGTACCTTCCCCTGCACTCAAATATGATTCTGTATCTGCTGCTGCTCTTGTGGTTGCCCTCCCAGTAGGGTGTGTTAAAACGTCTGCTGACATTGTTGCTGCTGTTGATACTGTTGCTCTTGTTGCTGACTTTCTGCCAGAATCTTGAGGAGCTTGCTCCTTCCTGGCTTGTCACTTTTCTCTTGCAACACCACCACAGCTTCCTCTTCTGTAGCTAAGTTAACCCTGCAGTATTCCAGCTCCAACAAACTTTTAGCAGCCTCTAAAGGCCAAAGAAAAGCCTGCTTGCCAGCATTGACTATACCTTCTTAAAGTTCCCTAACTAGGACGAGGTTAACCCTCTTAGCCCATACAAACAAACAAGCAAAAAATCCTGCTTTAGAGGCCCAGCCTTGGAGGGAGTGGATTTGTCCTCTGTCACGTGGTTAGAAGAAATCCCACTACTGCAACCATATGTGGTACTGTGGTGTGCAGTAGGAAAGGGACTTTTTTTGTATAACGCAGGCCAGACAGCAGTTCAGGGAAAACACAAGCATTTTTATTCTGTCCCAGCTTGTTAAACCACACAAGCTGGTTCTCCTGGCCCTTCCTCCAGTCCCAGTTAAAGTTCCTACCCCAGAACTCCTCTGCACAGCTTGTTTATGTTTATGTTGATTGTTTCTTGATAAAATCGCCCTTCTCCAAAAATCAGAGCGATGTACAATTAAAAATCAATATTAAAAAAGGCCGAAGCCATGGAAAGGAAAAGGAAAAGGAAATTACAATTTCTTTATAAAAACCATAGTATAGACAGGAGAGACAGAAGAGGGATAGGAAAGGGAACAAGAAGGAGGGTAGGGGGCAAGGGGAGTGGAGGTCACACAAAAGGGGAGGGCACATCTTGTCTTGGAAGGACTCCTGGCTCAACAGGCCCCTCTCCCTCCCTCCTGCAGCCTGTTGGGTTCTTAACCTCTCCCTGTGAGCCATGCCCTCCCACCCTGAACTGTGGGCTACAGACTCTTAAAGGGCACTGTTGATGATCCTTTTGGAGAGGGACGAGTAACATTCTATAGACCTCATCACAGGCTCCTTGAGGCTTGTTCCTGCCATGATGCAAAGGCATCCTTCAGCCACCCTGTTGCTGATAAGAAGTGCTGCATTATTGTGCTTTTAGCAGTGCCTGTTCCTTGCAACTAAAAATGCATCATCGTTGCATCTCTGCCTACTGGCAGCAGTGCGGCTGGAGGACTCCCTTGCAGCTTGGTGGGAACATAGCCAGGAGGCTGAAAAGCTGGAAATCTTTGGTTTTTGCTCAAAAGTAGCTGTTTGAAAAGAAGATACTGATCCATTATTTGTCACAAAAGAGATATTTGCTGTGTCCTGAAAGATAAATAAATGTAACCCAAAGGAGGGGAAGCTACTGTAGACATTAGATTTTCATTCTTCTTTTAGCCTCTTACAGCCAAAAATCCCTTCTACTGCTCAGTTAATTCTAATAGGGACAGAAGTGGGGAAGAGATCTCAGTGTATCATTGAGGAGCTGTTTCAGGTCACTGAGCAGCAATGCAGATAAGTTTTTGTAGAAGTGAGGCATGTAGCCAGAATACTAATATCGCTGTATCTCAAAATGCTGAACATTCAGGCTTCAGCCAAAGGATTGACAGAAGTGTTTGACTATTCTGGAAATTTCCTGAAGGTCATGGGGAATGCCTTTTAAAGAGCTTTGTCCCCTTCCCCTTTTATCTAGGCAATAAAAATTCTAGTGCAGGGAGGAGGGAGGCAGCCAGAATGTGTCATTTGGGTGGAGGGGAGAGTAAGACAGACGAGTCGGTCTCATCCTTTTTTAGCAGTCTACATCTCACCTGATCATTATGGTTTGAGGATAGAGGCTACATGACCCTGGATATTGTAATAATTAGGGAGACCCATATTCGTAACACTAAAGGGGACAAACTGGGACTCTTCCAGGTGGTTGGGTGGTATAATTTCTGTATTGAGCCCCAGAATGGGCCTGATTGGCAATCATATCCTTTAGCTTAATGATGGAAGATGTCATATCTGGGCGATGGGGACCATGTGTGGCTTTCATAGTGGAAAAGAGAAGTACAGTTGCCAACTGTCCAGTGTTTGTATGAACTATCCAGAAATAAGAGGTAGTTTCTGGGCTTTTAACCTTCCAGCTGGAAGTAGGGACTCTTCACAGTAATCGGTGCAGCAAACTCTGATAAACTGGTGAGTTTATTCCAATTGTGCCATGGCTGGGAAGCTCGGCAATTTGCAATGGAGTTTAAAGGAATCTAGTGGCTCGAGGAACTGGGTTGGAGATGGAGGGGGGCTGGAGGTGAAATCTGAGCAGCACAGTAAGGTGGGGGGATCCTTGGGGAAAGGAAGAGGAATTGTGGGGGTTCCACTTTCTACTACAGCTTCAGAGGAGAAAAGGACGCAAGTTCAAAACAGTTTCTGGTTGGTGATAAATGATTTCAGGCTGGTGCCCTGGCATGATCTGGCACAAAATCAGCACCAATGTGAGGAGGACTCTGGGGGAAGGAAGGAGCAACAAGGAGGAGACTTAGGAGGAAAAAGAGAGAAAAAACGTCCCATTGTCTATTGTTAATTTGGCAAGTTACTTGGTTAGGGTCTGCAAATGTATGGAATGTTCCTTGTAATGCAGAATTTTCTATAGTGAGACTGTGGCCCTGTTTCTCTGGAATTGGTGGTGTACTGCATTTTCTAGTGAGTGTAAAGGTACTGGCATTCTAAATACCATGGGCCACCTTAGATCAGAGGGTAGAGATGTACTGGGATCACTTGCAAATATTAGCAGATGCTGTATTACAACAGGAGAGACATTCCAACTTCTTGAGCCATCCAAAGAGTACTTGAGTCCTCATCTGCTAATACGTACACTCCATCACCCACTGAGTTCTAATGTAATACAACAGGGACAAAGGCTGAGAGCCAATCACTTGCTATTTTCCTTGTCATTAAATGGCAAATATGTAGGTAGATAAACTGCAATAAGATGAATGGCATACAGATTATTAGGTTCCAAGTCTTTGATTAATGATGTTCTATGGTATTTCTTAAATCGAGGAGTTCAACAGCAAGGAATAACGGTCGTGCAACCTTGTCACTGAAACAAGAGTTCTCTTTTGAAAAATTACTTTACCAGTGTTCTGTAAATTTTTTTTCTCTACTCTTTGCTATTTAATTTTTGCTGCTCTTTTTTTTTTCCTTCAAATATGCAGGCATAGATGTCAAGATGCAAGCAGATTTCTGAGCATAGGCAAGTGATGAGACTAAATAGTACACATGGCACAAGTGAATTATTTGATTGGAGTGACTATAAACAGCCTGCTGATGCTTTTAATGGGGGTATTTTATTTGCATTTTCAAAAGGATGCCAGCAAACTTTACACCTACTTTTTTTTTGTCAGTGTCCGCAAGAGGGCAAATAGTCTTATCAAAGCATGCTATTTTCCACTTCCAACCTGAGCAAACCCAAAGGAAAAGCTCGCTCTTAATGTTGCTGAAAGTACGTGCACTGTGAACCTTGCATGTACTTTTCTGAGGTGTGTAATTTCCAGACAGGCCAATTTGCCCTGTAAATTGCCATTTTTCCAAGAAAGAGGCTTTAAAAAGGGTTCTTCCAACTAGCAGGATGGATCTAGTTGTCCCAGAAAGGCTAGCAGAGTGACTGGTTGCTGTGCCACTTGGGCCTGGCCACAATAGTGACTCCTTTCCAACATGAAGGCAGAATTTCAGTTACCATTGGCTTAGAGTAACAAGTAGGAAAAGCATGCAGAGCGTGGTTATGTAATTTTTTTTCAAACCCCTGCACATGTGTATGTATGTACTTTATTTAACATTTTTTATATACCGCTTTACAAGTTTATCAAAGTGGTTCACAGAGAAAAGAACATTATTACAAGGAACGTTAGAAGAACTATTTACATTTAACAGTTTACAACTCTAACACTATGTACAATGATTCGGACTTTTGGTTGAGGGGTACAGTTGCTTAGTGAGTTCAATCCTGTGGTTGTGTGTGTCTGACCTGGATAGTTTGAATGGAACAGTATCCAAACATTAGTTTGGAAAGACTAATAAAATAAAATGGTGTGCTAATATATCTAACCATTAGTTCCTGTGCGGATATCCAGTTTAGTCCTCCACAATCGGGTAGTGCACCTTCTACTGCAGCCTGGAGACTGGACCAATCAAATCTTCTGTAGTACATATCCAGCAGGAGCTCCCAGAAGCCCCCCAGTGTGTCCAGTCTCTTGCAGCTTGAAGACGTCTGTGCCCTTGCTGGGCACACTGAGTGACTCTTGAAGGAGCAACACTTGTTAGTTAGTCTTTTAGGGTTTGTTTTTGGGACATTTATTTGCTATTTATTTAATAGCTAGTTGTATCTTTAAAAGGAAAAGTGAAAGAAACATGCCTCTCTAGTGCTTTGGCACAGGAGACTCGGGAGGAAGGCAGACCTGCAGGCTCCTGTCTTCTTGCCTGGCTAATTTTATCAGCCTTGGGTGAGCTTCCCCTTGACTGTACGGGGAAAAGCCATACCTGATACAGCAGTGGCTGACACTGTGTGAAGTTGGCTGTGTCCTTGCTGTTCCTGAGCTGGTAGGAGTTTTCATTTTATGTCTGTATTTGTGAGCAGTGCTCTCTTGTCAGAGCTGCCAGCGTTCTGTAGGCTCTCCTGAGCCCATTTGGCAATTTTTCCTAAATTTGATCGTTTGCCCTGTATCTGAGGGTCGTTTTCTTTCTTTTACATATTATTTATTTGTCTTTGTATTTTCGCGCCGTTTTTTACCGCGGGTGAAAAAGTGCGGCGGCCATTTTGGATTTATAAAGTGTGCTTTTAGAGGCACTTTTGATCACTTGTGCACAGGTTCCCCTGGGGTTTTTGGGGTTCCTTTTGCTGGCGATTTTGCTCAGGGCACCCCTGGGAGTCTGGGGAGTGTGTTTGTTTCTTGCAAAAAAAAACAAAAAAAAAAAAACGTTTTATTATTCAACCGGGACTGATTTGCATGAGATTGCCCCTGTGGTGTGGGCTTTTCTGTGCCGGTTCCCTTCTATCCCGCTGGGCAGAGGTGGTCTTGGGATGGCTTCCAAACCCCAATGTGTGATTTGTGGGTCCCGCAGAGCGGCAGGGACTGACTCTGGCATCTGCAGGGGCTGAGCTGCAGTGCCCGCAGAGCTGGAACACTCTGTGCATGTCCAGGAGCAGGCTACCCCTGGGGATGCTTCTACTTCAGGGGACAGTGTCCTTTCTCCGAGCATCCCTCAGTCTGGGTCGGTTTCCACCGGCCAGTGGGTCGGTGGCTGCGCTCCAGCAGGGGGCTATAGTTGTCCCACCTATGGAATTCTCCCCTGATTTTGTTCTCCTCATGCATCAGGCTTTCCACTTGAGCAGGTCCGGTCAGTGGCCGGAGGTTGGGCCCCCCTCTCTCCCCTCGGGGGTCACTGGGGTGGCTCAGCGCTCCTCTCCACCCGGGGTCAAGCGGCTCCGGTTGGGGGAACAGGAGCAGGACGCCCTGGGGCTTCTGGAGTCCGAGGCGGAGGGCGATCCTGAGACTGAAGCGGAGGAATTGGAGGATGGGGAGATCCCCGAGCCGGAGGATCAGGCTCGGATCATTCGGGTGTTTCAGAAGGACGAGCTGGTTCCTCTGGTTACGGAGTCCCTTCAGGCACTTAACCTTTCGGCAGTGCGGTCCCTGGAGGAAGAGGGTCTGGAGGATCCTCTCATTCAGGCCGTCAGGGATACCCAGGTGGTTTTTCCCGTCCACCGCGTGGTGGAACAGATGATACAGGCGGAGTGGGAGCACCCGGAATCCGGTTTGAAGGGGATTCGGACCATGAATCGGCTTTATCCCCCCGCCGACAAGGACAGGGACTTGTTTAAGTCTCCGCGAGTGGATGCGGCGGTTTCCGCAGTGACCAAGAAAACCACCATCCCGGTTGAGGGGGCGGCGGCCCTCAAGGACGGGCAGGATAAGAAGATTGATAATTTGCTGAAGCAAACCTTCGATACGGATGCCGTGTCATTGCAAGCCTCTATTTGCGGGGCTTGGGTGGCTCGGTCGTGTCTGCGGTGGTCGCAGCGCTTGCGCTCGAGCCCCGGCTTAGACCAGCAAGGCCTGTTGGAGGTTACCCGGCTGGAGTCCGGCTCGGCCTACTTGGCGGATCTGTTTTATGATTTAATCCACGCATTGGCTAATAGTATGGCGTCCGCGGTGGCAGCGCGCCGGTCCCTATGGTTGCGCAACTGGGCGGCTGACGGTTCTTCCAAGTCCCGCCTCGGTAAACTGCCCTTTAAGGGCAGATTGTTATTTGGGGAGGCTCTCGAGAAACTGGTAAAGGAGCTCGGTGAGTCCAAGGGGGGCCGGCTTCCGGAGGATAGGCCAAGGGCCAACAGGTCCTCCACCTCGGCGCGGGGGTCCTTTCGGGATCAGCGCAGGTTTCGGTCCTCCCGCCTGTGGGCCTCGCAGCGGGGCCGGTTTGGAGCCCGTAATCAGGGATTTCGTGGTTTCAGAGGGGCCGGCAGAGGCTTCTCCGGAGCCGCCTCTCCCTCGGCGTCTTCCTTTGGGCGCAAGCCACAATGACGCGAGGCGGGCTCTGGAGGGAGGCCCGATTATCGGGGGTCGTTTGCACGACTTTCTTCCGTCTTGGGCCCAAATTACGTCAGATCGCTGGGTGCTACAGATTATAGAAGAGGGTTATGCTCTAGAATTTGCATCCCCGCTTCCGGATGCCTTTGTTCTGTCGCCCAGCAGGGGCGAACAAAAGACGCGGGACATCCGCGTGACCCTGGCTCGGTTGTTAGCACTGGGAGCAGTGGTCCCGGTTCCTCTCTTGGAGTAACGACCGGCGCCTCTTTCCATCTATTTTGTGGTCCCCAAAAAGGGCGATTCTCTGCGTCCGATCTTGGATCTCAAAGGCGTCAATCGCGCGCTCAGGGTGCCGCACTTCCATATGGAAACTCTGCGGTCAGTCATTGTAGCAGTACGACAGGGGGAGTTTTTGACGTCCCTTGATCTTACAGAGGCCTATTTGCACATCCCGATACATCCATCTCATCAGCGGTTTCTCCGCTTTGCGTTTCCGTGGGGCCACTTCCAGTTCCGGGCCATGCCGTTCGGCTTAGCCACGGCTCCGCGCACCTTCACAAAGGTGATGGTGGTCGTTGCGGCGGCCTTGCGCAAGGAGGGCATCTTGGTCCATCCATATCTCGACGACTGGTTGATTCGGGCAAAGTCCAGTCGGGAGTGCTTGCGAGTCACGAGCAGGGTAGTGGCTCTGCTGCGGTCTCTCGGCTGGGTGGTGAACGAACGAAAAAGTTGTCTGCGTCCCACGCAGGACCTCGAGTATCTGGGGGTGCGCTTCGACACCGCCCGGGGGCTGGTGTGCCTCCCCGAGCGCCGCGTCCGGGCGTTGCGGGCTCTTGTCCGACTCTTTCGGGGCATGCCTGCTCCGTCGGCGTGGTGGTACCTGAGGCTTCTCGGAACAATGGCGGCGACCTTGGAGGTGGTACCGTGGGCGCGGTTCCACATGCGCCCGCTGCAGAGGGCGCTCCTTCGCCGGTGGTCCAACCAGTGCGACTCCTTGAACAAGAGACTGCCCTGCCCGAAGGCGGTGCGTCTTTCGCTCCGTTGGTGGCTCTCTCCCGAGAAACTGACGCGGGGGGTTCCCTTGGAGCCTCCTCTGTGGGTTCCCCTCACAACGGATGCGAGCTTAGCCGGTTGGGGAGCGCACTGCGAGACCCGCTTCACTCAGGGGGTGTGGTCCTCCCAGGAAGCGTCTTGGTCGATCAACCGTCTCGAGCTTCGGGCGGTGCGACTAGCACTATTGGCCCTGGAGCCACTGGTCCGGGGTCGACCTGTCCGGGTCTGGTCGGACAATGCGACCACGGTGGCTTACATCAATCGCCAAGGGGGCACAGGGAGTGTGGCCCTGGAAACAGAGGCGACAGCCTTGTTCAGTTGGGTGGAGACTCGTCTGCCGGCAATATCAGCGGCGCACATAGCGGGCGCGGAAAATGTCCAGGCCGACTTTCTCAGCAGAGTGCGAGTGGACCCCGGAGAGTGGGAGTTAAATCCACAGGTGTATGCGCAAATAGTGCGGCGGTGGGGTCCGCCCATCATGGATCTCATGGCGACCTTCCAGACGGCCAAGACGAGTCGCTTCTTCAGCAGACGGCGGGAGCGAATGTCCGAAGGGCTCGACGCTCTCATTCAGCCGTGGCCGACGTCCGGGCTTCTGTATGTCTTCCCTCCGTGGGCGCTGATCGGCCGGGTCGTCCAGCGCATCGAGGGTCATCAGGGCAGAGTGCTGCTGGTGGCTCCGGATTGGCCCCGGAGGCCCTGGTATGCCGAGCTAGTCAGACTTCGAGACGGCATGCCTTGGCGCCTGCCCGCGCTGCCGGACCTTCTTCTTCAGGGCCCCCTGCGGATGCCCCAGGTGGCTCGATTCTCGCTTACGGTTTGGCCATTGAGAGGGCTCGGCTGAAAAAGAAGGGTTATTCGCCCGCGGTGATTTCCACCCTACTGCGGGCAAGGAAGTCATCCACTTCTCTTACTTATGTTCGAATCTGGAGGATTTTTGAGGACTGGTGCTCCCGGCGGGGAGTCCGGGCAGCGACGGTCTCTGTGCCCGTCGTGTTAAGATTCCTTCAGGATGGGTTCGAGAAAGGCCTCGCGGCCAGTTCCCTGAAGGTTCAGTTGGCAGCGATCTCCTGCTATAGAGGCAAGGTTTTAGGCCGCATTCTCAGCGCTCATGCGGATGTGCGGGGTTTCTTGTCCGCTGTTTTTCATTTGCGGCCTTCCCGCAGAGCACCGATTCCCCCGTGGGATTTGAATTTAGTCCTGCGGGCTCTGGTGCGGGAACCTTTTGAGCCCTTGCGGAGGGCGTCCCTGAAGGATCTCACTTTGAAGACGGTCTTTCTTGTAGCCATTTGCTCGGCTCGGCGCATTTCGGATCTTCAGGCCTTGTCCTGCCGAGAGCCTTTCTTGTCGTTTTACGCGGACCGGATTGTGATCTGGCCGGTGCCTTCCTTTCTTCCAAAGGTGGTGTCTCCCTTTCACTTGAATCAGGCAGTGTTTCTGCTGGTTCTTTCGGCGAACTCGGTCGAGTCGGTGGACAAGGTCTTCACCGGCTCGATGTGGGTCGCACGCTGCGTCGGTATTTGCAGTCTACGGAGTCCTTTCGTAAGACCGATCGGCTTTTTGTGCTCTTTGGGGGGCGCAAGAAAAGGGGAGGCGGCGGCTAAGGCCTCCATTGCTAGATGGCTCAAGGAAGCGATCGCATCTGCGTATCTGTTGCAGCAGCGGCCAGTTCCGGAGGGGCTTCGAGCTCATTCTACTCGAGCTCAGGCGACCTCTTGGGCGGAGCATTGCCTGGTTCCGCCAGCGGATATCTGTAGGGCGGCCACTTGGTCGTCTCTGCACGCTTTCAGCAGGCACTATCGCCTGGATGTATTAGCGGCTCGGGGTTCCTGTTTTGGATCGGCGGTTCTGCGCGCCGGCTGGCAAGGTCCCGCCCGGTCTTAACTGCTCTGTTACATCCCGATTGTGGAGGACTAAACTGGATATCCGCACAGGAAATGGAAATTACACTAACCTGGTAATTGTAGTTCCTGTAGGATCCAGTTTAGTCCTCCTTCCCTCCCAACTCTCTGTGTAGTCTTGCGGCGCGCTGTTCCGAGCGGTTGACTGTAGGACGGTTCTTCGTCCCGTTCGGGTTCTGTTGACAGTCGTGCTTATCGCTATGGCTCTTCCCTTTCTTGGAGTTCAGTCAGCTCCCTAGATTTCTGTGAAGGGGAGCTCTGTGTAAATTGGAAGGCGTCGGTTTCGGCGCCAGGCGGTGTTCTGACTTCCTCGTGTGGGGAGGGAGTTGGTTATTACAGGGGGGGAAGAAAAGGGTTTACTGATAATGTAATGATAATTTAATGATTATTTAATGTGTTGCTTCGTTAAGTATGCTTTGTTACTAGTACACTGGGGGGCTTCTGGGAGCTCCTGCTGGATATGTACTACAGAAGATTTGATTGGTCCAGTCTCCAGGCTGCAGTAGAAGGTGCACTACCCGATTGTGGAGGACTAAACTGGATCCTACAGGAACTACAATTACCAGGTTAGTGTAATTTCCATATGTTACACTGAAAAAGATTTCAAAGAATGGAGTTAACAGTTTAAACACAGGGTGCCACTGTTCCAAAACGAGGTATTCTCCACCACTAGGAGGCACAAACATTAGCAACCATTCACAAACTACACAGTTAAGTCACTAGTATCACCGTATATATCAACTATTAAGCAAGATATCTGGTTTAGTCAGAAGAAAGAAAATTAAACACACACATCTTAATCACAGGTCTATGGGGTTGGGGATGTTGCAGCAATGTGTGTGAGGGGGAGCTCAGAAGAGTGCCTTGCTGGGGAAAGAATGTGGAGCGCGGCTCATAGAATTATTTCCAATCAATCTGCACATATGTGTCTGTATTTTCTTTTAGTTCGATTTTTATTGCTTTTAAAGAAAAACTTAAGTCCTCAATGAGAGCGATTTTGAAATTACAAAATTAAAAGAGAGAAAATAACATTTTCCTTTGGCAAGGCTGTGCCAAAATCAACTAATATACCAAGAATCAATGTTAGTCCTGTGAAGGATAATTTTATAAGGAGGCATCTAGTTAAAATGCTTTTTAAAAGTGCCTATGTTAAGCTTATTTTATAGAAACAAGTAGGCACCTACTTGTCTTTATAAAATAGTAATCTAATTGGCAGAAATTGCTCCTTAAGTTGAGGTGTGGATATTTACACAAGCCTTGGAGCGGTTGTAAATGCCTGAACTTTAGCAAGCATGTGCATAAAGTTTTATAATCTACACATGTACTTATGCATTCTGCCTATGTTCCTCCCAAACCCTGCCCGTGTGCACGCCCACCAGCAAAGTATGCACCTGTGCTTTGTGGCCTGTGTTAAGGCAGGGTGCACTGCCTTAACTTCTGGAACATGTTTTCTACAGTCCTGACAGTGAATACACTGGTGTTGCATTGCATAATCTCCAGCTACAAGCAGGAATGAGTCTTCACATATGGGTACGTCGGTACCGACGGAGTCCGCGCGGGAACGCTTCCCAGCGTCCAATCAGAAAGCTTTTGGAAGCATCCCAACACGCCTGCGTGCTGCCTTCCCGCCTTCCCAACTGCCTCTCCTCAGTTTTTGTTTTTCCGCGGAGCCGGCAGGACGTCCTCCTGTCACCGCAGAAAATTCTTCTTTTATTTTTTAGTTTTCTTGTGGTCGCGGCTGCCTTCCCCATCGCCACCGGTACCGCTGGTGTTTCTTTTTTCTTTTCTTGTAAAATTTTTCCCTTAAGAAATATATTTTTCTTTGTTAGTGTCTCGCGGTTCTCAGGCCTTCTAGGCCTCTCCATTTTTCCTCATGGAACCGCCAGCCATTTTCCCAAAGAAATATACAAACTGTGGCGGTACAACTTTATTTTTAGACACTCACAATTGGTGTCTAACCTGCTTGGGTCCTGACCATTTTCCTCCGGAGCCCTCGGGCACCAGTATGGTGAGAAGAAGTTTTCAACATAGAGTTCCCCTCGACACGCGGTCCCCCTCCAATTTCAGGACACCGACCATTTCTTCTGCACAGGATCAGGTAACCCAAAAACAGTCTGTTAAGACTAGCCAGTCCTCGAGCGGCACTTTTCATGCACAGCATAGAGATGCCTATGGCCTTGTCCTCGAGAATCCACTGGCTTCAAAACCCCGGCTGGAGTCTTCGGCCTCCAAAGCCTCTGTGGGGTTTCAGGTTCCTGAGTTTCACCCCTCACAGAACATACCTGAGCCATGCCCGGTGGTGGCATCCGCTTCGAGCGGTACCGATACTCCGGCATCGGCACTGGTGTTGGATGAAACATTCCTCATCAAGGATCGTCTGGCGTCCTCGGTACCTACGGGCCCGGTGGATACGCTTCAGACCGACTTTCCAGTATCGGTATCGACACCGATACTAGTACCGACGCCGGTACCCTCCAGACGTGCATCGATAGACTTGCTTCCTTCGATGCCGAGTCTGGAATCGATCTCCAGTCTGGAGGACTGGGTACCGACTCGCCTTGGTACCTACTCCTGTCGGTACCGAAGGCTTGGTTCCGAGACTTCGGATCAGCAACTCTCGGTTCCTCCGACACCGTTAGAGTTGCCACCGGCTGGTATTCTTCCGCCGGTATCAGATACGGTACCGATATCGGTACCGATATCCACAGTACCATTACTGTCGGTACCTTCCATGCTTCTCTCTTCAGGCTCGCTTTCCTCGATGCCGAGTCTGGAATCGATCCCTAGCATAGACGATCTGTTACCGACTGTCGCTGGTTCTGACCTGCAGTACCAGCGACCACCATCTAAGGATCCCATACTGCACCATTCAGGATCTTCTATTCCTATATACTGGAATAGATTCCTCGGTGCCAACGCTAGTTCTTCATCAGATCTAGCCTATCTAAGGGAAGTTCCCTCTGGGGATCCTTCTTTCCAGACTTTCCTCCTGGATATGTCAAAATCAATTGCCATTCCTATTCCTGGACAAGATCCTACACAAGGGATTACAGAATACCTCTGTTCCTAACGAAGCAAAGGAGAACATAATGCTTCCTTTGCATCATTCTTTACAGGATCTCCTTCTACGAATGTGGGAAGCTCCTTTAAGGGTACCCCCACTTTCCAGAGCAACTGATCTCCTATATCAGGTGCCCCCCTCTCCAGGGTTTCAAAGGACTCAACTTCCTCATCATTCCATTGTAGTGGAATCAGCATAGAGGCGTGTAAAGAGTAATAAAAAGCACTCTTCTTGTCCGCCAGGTTGTGAGTCTAAGACACTAGATGCCTTTGGACGTCAAACCTTCCAGGCATCCATGCTTTCAGCAAGAATTCTCTCATATATTTTTTATATGGGTCTATCTCTTGAGGAGGTCACAAGGAAATTACATCTTTTGACTCCTTGTCTTCAAGAGCCCAAACAAGCAGACTATTCCTTACTGGTTAGTCATGCTCATAATATCTCTAGGTTTCTTACTCGTGCTTCCCTAGACTCCTTTGAGTCTGTTAGCAGGACTTCTGCTATAGCTATAGGGGCACGACGTAGAGCCTGGCTCCAAGCTTCAGACTTGGACAAATGGGCACAAGAAAGACTGGGAAATACTCCTTGCACTGGAGAAAATCTCTTCAACAAGGAGTCTTTACTCCAGGTTACTCAGTTATCCATTGACTTTCCTGTTTCCAGGGGCTATTCTACGCCACCTTCTTTCCCAGTAGGTAGGAAATGTCCTACCAAACTTTCTTCCCCTAGGGGGAGAAGGTTTTATCCATCATCAGCCCATCATACAGATGTTCCCAAACAGGGGAAATATCGCCCTGGTCTGAAGAATCTACAAACTCAACAGGGTCAACAAACCCAGCAGTCGCAGGGTTTCAAATAGATCTTTGTCCCTCTTGGTTGCTGGTTAGGATAGCAGTCTGCTTCTTTTCACTTGCAGTATCTGCACTAAATTTACCCTAAGCTACCTAGATGTCTCTTCATGCCCATACTTAACAGATTTCCTCTTACTCTAGGAGGAAAGAGAGGTAACAACTATCAATAGACGGTTGTTTTTCCCTGTATTGGCATGTATCATCTCACCTGTCAGACTTCCTCCATAGTTGGTCTCTTGCAACTCTGTCTTACCTCCCTCTTACTACAACATTTAGTTTGTAAGAGTGACGTTTTTACACGGGTAAGCCCTTATGGTCTTCTACCTGTTCTACTGGGGGATTCTCCCTTCTGGAGTTGTCTTCCCCCTTGTTACCTTAGGGCAGCTCCTCAGACAATGGGAAGTCCTACCATGTCTGTTTCTTTTTCCTACTCTAAAAAGAGGAGGGAAAAGAAATTCTCCATGCTGTCCTGATAGTTCCTGCAAATGCAGCAATTCCTAATGGTTAAACCACTGGTTTTTGTTCACTACACAACCAGGGTTTCCCCTCCACTAGCAATCCTCCTAGCCCCAGTGCTAAGTCCCAAACAGGGTATCAACCTCGTTTGGGAAACCCTATTATCATAGTTTGGTTGGTTAACTTCTATTCTTCGCCCCTTGCCCTTGGCAGAATAGCTGGTTACCTGCTAGCTTTCCACAGCCAGTTTTTTCTTCTAACCAACCTGCAGCATGCTCTCTGCAACTCTACAGAGTAGCTTTGCACTATGGGCCCTTGCTAGAGAGCATTAGTATCTTGCCTAGCAGATAACCCCAGATGGTTAAAAGGGGTTCCCCCAGTCATGTTCATGCCTGGCAGGTATTTTCTACCCTTTCCATCCTATCTTAAAAATCTTTTGAGGCATAAGCCTCAGGCCTTTCATTACCTGAAAGCCTAAAGAAGGGCCATTTCCCTGGCTTGGCCCATATCTCCTGGGGTCTCCTGTCAGAGATAAATTCTTCACTGGCAGCTAGAGGATACCTAATACCCATCTTGCCCTCATAGGCGGATCACTAGGGTATCTTCCTCCTGAGGCCTCCTCTATCCAGTCTCCATACTACAATTCTGGAGATATCTGGACTTCCTGTCTGCAGACTGCTGTCATCCTCTGCCATTTTCACATAGGCCATCCTGGTTACTCAAGAGCTCAAATTCTGCAAAGAATTAAGCCGCCTTCTTGTCAGGGACACCTTTCCTCTGACTATGCCAGTCATAACCAAGAGAATAGGATTTTTTCTATTTTATCTATTCAAGCAGGTATCGACCTTCTTGCTATTAGATACATTTCTCTCTCTCCCTAAAAGGGGGGATGGGGTTCTCTGGACATTTCTCCATCCATATACCTGGAGACATGTCTCTATATGCCTGCCTATTCATCTAGGTAGGTATATATATATAGACACACAGATAGATATAATAAAAAAAAAAAAAATATATATATATTTTTTGATTATATCTATCTGTGTGTCTTCTGCCCATATAT
Organism: Ichthyophis bannanicus; assembly: GCA_033557465.1. Classification (NCBI taxonomy): domain Eukaryota; kingdom Metazoa; phylum Chordata; class Amphibia; order Gymnophiona; family Ichthyophiidae; genus Ichthyophis; species Ichthyophis bannanicus. The sequence continues at coordinate 51,652,973 of CM066047.1, read as the reverse complement.
ATATATATATATATATATATCTTTATAGATATATGCATATATACCCAATATGTGTATATATTTCAATCTACATATATAGAGATATATATATGTGTGTGTGTATATAATGAGATATATTGATCTGTGTCCATCTACTTATCTATCTGGCTGTTAGGATCAGATATCCTGACATTCCTTTATGATCCTGACAGATGGGCACTAACCCTATCAATGCTGTACCAGCATACCTAGGCGACTACACCTAGAACCACTCCTGTGGTAATTAATCTTTTCAGGTTTAGGTACTCCTAAAGCTCTCCATGTACCTTTCTTTCCTAATTGACCCCATTTAGGAAAGACATTGCGGAGCTTCCGTTGCTCTAAAGCTTAGCGCTCCTGAGTCTGTCCTTACCTTTTTATCAGATACAAGGGTTTCCATACCCTTTCTCCTCTACATGGACTGATTCTAACCCCAGTCCAGTTGGGTCAGACTAAAGTTTTTCTCTTGGTCCTAAATTTATACTATTTTTGGACCAAAGCAGCTTAAGCTTTCCTTAATAGAGCTTCAGCGGAGACGCAGAAGGTACTATCTCTTATACTACCCCAGTTTTCCTCTGGGGCTATTTTTTTCTCACCCTAAAGGGTTTTGACCTCCACTTGTTGGTGGTTCTACTTATTACCTCTACTTCTACAATGTATAGAGTTAAGAATTGTACATAGTTTCCCCCAGTTACTTCCAAGTTGATCTCCCTGTTTATTGTAAATACAACTCAAAGTTCCTTGTGTTGTATAGTTGATGTTAAACGTAAACCGCTCTGATCTAAAATAGAGCGGTATAGAAGAACTGTTAAATAAATAAATAAATAAAATAGGTACCCCTGAGCACATTCACTGGCTCTTCTATCAGACACATATGTAGCTCAGTGCACTTGTAGAATGCCAACAAGGGAGGCCCAGATTACAATATCTTATTACTAAATGCCCTCGATACAGGGTCTTCCCCTTTTGAAGCCCTGTTCTAGCCAGCTGTTCCACAGCTCTTTTCTGTATTCAACTCTTACCCTCCATCCCCAGGATGCCTGAGGTCCTGAGGAATAGCATGGCTCGTTCTAGACTTGCAACATGCTAGGACTCCCTCCGGGCATCTGAGCTTGGGAGTCCCCATATGTGAAGACTCATTCCTGCTTGTTCGTGGAGATAGCACAGTTACTTACCTGTAACAGGTGATCTCTGGGAACAGCAGGAATAAGTCTTCACAACCCACCCACCTTCCCTAGGAGTTGTATCTCTCTATCTATCTTTCCTTTCCTCTCTCTCTTTGTCTCAGCTTTAAAACTTAACTGAGGAGAGGCAGTTGGGAAGGTGGGAAGGCAGTGCGCAGGCGTGTTGGGATGCTTCCAAAAGCTTTCTGATTGGACGCTGGGAAGCGTTCCTGCGCGGACTCCGTCAGTACCGACGTACCCATATGTGAAGACTTATTCCTGCTGTTCCCAGAGATCACCTGTTACGGGTAAGTAACTGTGCTTTAGAGATAACACCATAGCACCCTTTAGTAAAAGGGTCCCTTAGTGTGTGCATGTTATATATTTGTGTTGGCTCTGTGTCTTTGAACAGAAATGGGGGAAAGGCAGTTTGAAAGAGCAGTTCCCTAACTACTAATGTTTCGGTGCATTAAAGTTTCTATGCTGCGGAAGATGGAACAACTGATCCCTCAGAATAGCACTGTGCCAATTTTAGGGGGCTCTTTTCTTTGGAACCCCCAATCCAATTTGGCTTTTTCCCCATGCTAAATTTGGTCCTATTTGTTAAATATCCAGAGTTATTTACCACCTAAACTGACAGACAGATATTCTCATCCATTTATGTATAATTTCTTTTCAACGTAGATTGGATTGCAAAGAATAAAAAAAAATTTGCTGCACATTTAGAAGTGCTTTGTTCTAGATCTTGTAGAAACTCCTACAAGCTGTTTGAGGTTGATGATTTTCTCATTGTTTGCCCATGGACCATTATGGGAGAAATTTTGATTTTTATTTATCAAATTTTGCAGTATACTTCAAGAATACACTTGAGCAGAAAAGGAGATGGAAACATTCCAAACAATCCCAACCCCAATCAGGATCAAGCAAGTCAGAATAAATAGCCACCTTTAATAGTGAGTGTTCAAGGAAAATTAAGGAGGAGAAAACAAAGAAAAGCAAAAGAAAACACATTCTAGGAGAGAAAGCAATAAAAGGTGCAACAAATACATATGAAAGTAAAGTAAATAAAAACAAGAGGAAAAGGAAACCTATTTGGTTCTCCAAAGAAGTGGCTGCACAAATAAAAGCAAAAAACACAGCTTTCACAAACTTCAGAAGCTCGCAAACAGAGGAACACAGAAAAGAATACAAGATCAAACAAAAAGAAATAAGGATAGCAAAATCAAAAGCAGAAGAAAATATGGCTAAAGATGTCAAGTGTGGCAACAAGACGTTCCTTATCGCTCCTACAGTTCAGTCCTCCACCACTGGGTAGTGCACCTCCTCCTGCAACATGGAGACTGGACAAGTCAAACTTGTGACATCACCGGGTATATCCTGCTGGTCTTCTCCCATGATCCCCCAGTGTGTCCAGTCTCCATGCAGCATGAGGATGTAGTGAGCCTAGGTGCTGGGCTCACTTGAGAAGCAGTTTAGGAGGAGTTAGTCAGGATTTGATTTACCTTGCATTTCTTTTGCCCTTCTTTAGGTGTAATCCTGTAAATTGAATTCATTTTCATTTAATTTAATTTACTTTTACTTTATTTATTTTCACCTAGTCTGCCGTAGTGTAAAGGGGGGTTCTGTCCCTTTTCAAAGTTCACGCTGCCAGCTAGCCTCTCTGCTTGGGATTCTTCAGTCTCTGTGCCCGGTGATGATCTCTCCCCCAGGATTGTACGGGGGAGAGCTCTGTGGAACACCTGCATTTTGGCAGTGTCCATGCAGCAGATTCCCATTGCGGCGGGAGCCTCAGGCCATTCGAGGTTCTTTAGCCGGTGGGCCGGGGCTCGCAGCGTCTGCTACTTCTGGTGGCGCGAGGCAGCAGCATGTCTGGACAGCTCTTCACCCCGCAGCTACAGCGGGGTAACTGCTGCATCCCGACGCCACAAGGGAGTCTCTCGAGTTCGCATGGAGGGGCTCTGAGCTCTTGCCGCCTCTGTGGTGTTTGGCGCCAAGCGGGCCTGCTTCGGATTGGTGCCATTTTCTTGGCAGGGCTGAGGCCTCGTGGCGGAGAGCGGAGCAGCCCCGCGTTTGAGCAGACGACGCTGTTCCACGCGGCTACACCCAGATAAGGACTTCCTTTTGCTGTTACTTTTAATTTTAATTCTAATTTTAATTTCCTTTTAATTTTAATTTCCTTTTAATTTCATGATAGTTTATAGTTCTTTGAATGCAATGTGATTGGTTTGGGTTTTACTTCTTGGGGGGTGCCTTTACCTTTGTCTGCATTCTGGCAGTTAGCGACGTCTGTCAGCAGCAGGTTTCCATGCTAGGATTTGGCCATTCAGGGTCATCGGCGGCACAACCACCTACAAATTGAGCCCTTTCTGAAATTGTCATTTACATAAGGATGCTATTTCCATGTTTATACGCTTGGAAATTGTGCAGACAGCCTCTAAATGTCGTTATGCCATCTGCAAATTTGATCGCCATGCTTGCTGATCTCTTTTCCAGATCATTTCAGTGCAGTAGATGTTACCAGATGCCAGTTGCAGTGCAGATCCCGAGACATTCCACTATTTACGGGTCTCCTGTGAGAAAACTGGCCATTTAGTCCTATTGTGTTCCTGTTTTTGATCCATTTCCCATTCTATAATAGCACATCATCTCCTTCCTCAGGAGAAGTTCATAAAGGGCTTTGTCAAGTACCTTCTAAAACATCCAGATACATATCATTTGGCTTACTCACATGTTTATTAACCCTTTGAAAAGACAGCTTGGTGCTGCTTTGCAGAACAAGTTCTATCATTTAACTGGCGCTGAACTCAGATTCATTGGTCTGTAGTTTCTAAGATCGCCTTTGAAGCTCTTTAAAAAAAAACAAAAAAAACAATTAGTGTTACATTAGTAACTCTTCAGTCTTTAGAGATCATTAATACTAATGTTATGATTGAGCCTGGCTGATATTATGAATGATCACTATTAGACAAAAATTAGCTAGGTTAAGACACTTTGATTTGGTTTTCTGCACTATGTTATCAGAGCGCAGCTTGCCCATTTGGCGGGAACACTGCCCATCTGGGCCATCTGGGGAAAGGCCCCTGCTGGGGATCGTGAGAAGTGTTGCTGGATGGCACAGTCCGGGGCTTAGTGTTCCAGGGTCCTGGAAGGGTTGATAGCGGCAGTCAGGCCTCCCTGTCTTTGCTATGATGGTCACCTAGGTTCAAGCGTCCTGTGTTTTGGGTGACAGGAGTGGGACACCTGGACATGTGGTGCTGGATGTTGGATAGGCTCATACTTCTTAGGTGCACTCTCCTTGAGTGCGTCTGCATGTCCGTGTTCCGTCTGTGATCTCATGCTCAGGTGATTGTTGCAGCAATGACAGAGATCGCTTGGGATATCGTGAGCGGGGTTGTCATGGTGTTGCATGGGGTTGCCAATGCAAGACGGGGCCATCCTGAGGAGTTTGGGCCTCAGTCATCAGCTTTCCCTTCGGTGTCCCGGCTGTCCAGGAGGCACCCCTCCAGATCCGCCGGTCCAGTTCTTCTCTGCCTCTTCTCAATGTGGGCAGGGGGGCTGGCAGATCTGGAAATTCACGTCCACTGCACATTCTACTGTTTTACCTCTGGTTCTGAGGTCATATATTCCCAATCATTTGTTTGGTGGGGTGCTGCTGTCTGTTGTGCAAGACAAGGTGGTCAACAGTCGGAGGCTGTCGTCTAGTCCCCTTACCCCTGAAGGTGCTCACAATTTAAGTTTTTTGTACCTGCGGAGGTGTATGTTGTTAAAGGCTAGCAGGTGCACCTGTGGGACCAGAATCCTCGGTTCTTCCGACCTTCCATTGAGGTGCGCGTGTGGGGTTTACTCCCTTGGTCGGCTAGCAACTTGCTTCACCCATTGGGCCTTCCCTTTCCTCAAGGCATCGTTGCGTCCCACTTCTTCGTGGGGGCTTGCCGCAGGGCCTGGAGTTATGCTCAGCCAGTTCCAGCCAGGGCTGAGTTCTTGGGGGGAGGCTCCGATCCTAATGATACAGGGAGTGCTGGGATCCGTTCAACCAGGTTCCTTCGGGCCCAGCGTACGTCGTCTTTTGCTGGCCGGTTTAGGTCTTCGGGTCGTGGCGGTGCTCCAAGAAGACCAGTAGGCTGCACAGTGCTTGTCTTGGAGCAAGCGCGGGATATCTGTAGGTTCATATTCAAAGCCGTCCGGTTACATGTCCCTCCATTGTGGAATGCTGTACTAGTAGGCATACTTCATATGCTGGGCTTACAAGTTGGCTTCCGCGCTGCTCGGCATCAGCCAAGGTGACTGCCGGTTTAGGCTGTGGAGTCAGCCTGGAGGAGGGGCCTTGCGTTCTCTGGACAATGCCCTGTTCGGTTGTGTGCCTTGTGGCCCTTATGGAGTTGTAAAAAGGAAAAAAAAAAAAAAAAAAAAGAATAATCAAACAGGAAAGCCTTCCTAATTGTCCCCACTTCTTTTTTATAAGGTTCTGTCCCTTTCTTCCGGGAGCTTGGCCGGAGCGTGGTTAGACTCGGCTACATTTTGGGGATCCTTTATGTACAAGGCGTTTTAGTGTACGCAGCACGCCCAGTGTTCCATCGTCTGACTGGAACGGTACGCGGTACGTCAGCCGTGGCAGGCGTTCACGGACACGGAAGCGGATCGAGCGCTGTAGGTGCTGTCTGAGATCTCCGGGATGGTGGCCTATTTCGATCGGCAGGGTGGAGTCGGTCGGGTGGTCAGGGTGGCCCGAGCGAAGGGACAGCGTGCGCGGTTGAAGCCTTGGCGGCCTGCGTTTCGGTGGGGACACTGTGGTGGCGAAAGTCCTTAGCGGGGTCCGAGTGTTTGCCGGAGGAGTGAGATTGCATCAGGCGGTGTGCGCGCCGCGTGTGCTCAGATGCGGTCAGCCCATATTGGACCTCATGGCGACCTGTCAGTCTGCGGCGACGGGTCGATGTTTAGCAGAGGACATATGAGGCTACCGGATAGCGTTGACGCATTGGTACGGGGCCGTGGCCCGGTCCATTCTATGCCTTTCAGAGGTCATTGTGAAAATGGCCGACTGGGGCTGGTTTCTAAGATATGTGCTATTCATTAGTCAGTGGGGACCATTACCAGTGTATTCTGCAACATTTGCTTGAGCTTGCATAATCTTTACTTGCAACCAATCGAAATAACTGTCCAAAACCAGTTGATGCAGTCACTACTTAAATTTGCCTCGCTTGACAGTAAAAAAAAAAAAAAAAAGACATATTAATTTTATACCGATAGGTCACTCACAGCATATTTGGCGATTCCTCGTCCTGGTGTTAATCATGCAGATAATTTCTGCTCTAGTTGTGGTGATGTGACTTTTACATCACAAAAATGGCATATGACTGTGGCGGTTCAGAAAGCCTACAATTTATATTTTGGCTGCAGAATAAAAGATCAGGATAAAAGCTAGGCGCCACACATATGCTGCAATACATGTGTAGCAGATCTCAGGCTGTGGATGGATGGGAAAAGACCATCAAAGTCTTTTGCGGTTCCAATGATCTGGAGAGGGCCCATGGATCACGTCGGTGATTGCTACTTCTGCATGGTTCCTCCAATTCCGGAGGGCATATCCAGGTGATGTAAGCGGTTGGCCTACTGGCATTGCGTCGTGGGCGTGGCTACCAGAGTCTCCTTTCTTTTTTGTCACACCATGTAAGACTCCACATCTTCTGAAACAACGCTGTACTCTGGGGCACTTGACACCCTCTTATATGCCCTTGGTGGATCACGCTTGGTTTATTGCAACTCATTGCTTAGCTGCATTCCACATTCTCAATTAAAGAGACTCCAACTGGTCCAGGACATAGCTGTAGAGCTACTTTGTGTTGCAAAGAATAAAGCCCTTAAGAGGTGTGACAAATAGGGTGTTTGACGCTGGTGTTTTTTTTCCATTTCCCTCTTTTTGCTTCCCATCTCTGTCTGGATGGACCTCAGTTCCGTTCTCCCTCGTGGAATCCGGCTGTGCCTGTTTAGTTGTCGGTTTGGGACTTACGCAAGAACACTTTGCTTGTAACCTGCGTTCCTTGGACCTTAGGTGAGGTTCCGTCGCTTTCTGGGAGGTCTCTTCGCTGCCTGTCCCTCCGTGGAGGCGGGTTCTGCGGGAGAGCAGCGGTTGCTAACACTTGACACCCTGGTGGGGTCGAGAGCCAAGGGGGAGCTCAAGCGGATTTTTCAGGCGGAGCTCCGGTAGCCTTCTCAGTAGGTCTGTTTCTAGGGCGTTCAGTGTGTTTGCGATGGCGAGTTTGTCTTTCTGAAGCACTAGCGCTGCTTGGGGCAGAGTTCTGTGCTGTTTTCACCAGTGAAGAGGATCCAAGTGGGCTCTCGGTCGTGTCTTCCTGGTTGGCTTACCGCCTATTGACGTGAGGAGCGGGCTGGGGTCGGTGCCTGCTCTGTTCGTTTAGGGGCCGAGCCGACTGGATAGGTCCCTCCCAATGATTACTGCTCTGGTACATCCCAGTGGTGGAGGACTGAACTGTAGGACCGATAAGGAAATGGAAATTACACTTACCTGGTAATTGATGTTCCTTGAGGGAGTACAGTTCAGTCCTCATTCCCGCCCGGGGATGGATGTTTCAGACGCGAGGCGTCAGTTCTGAGTATGCTTTCGGATCCTAGAGTCGGCAACGGGCTCTGATTGGCAGGTAATCGCGAGAGCAACCTTTTTTGCCTATACTCTTCCTTACTTCTCCTTCCTTCTAGCTCTCTGTCTTCCGCTGTTTGGTGCGCAGGGGGACAGGGGCACGGAGGAGGGTGTTTTCGGCCTTTTTGGGGCCCTGTGATTTTAAAGTTGAAGTTTGAGCATAGCTTTGTATTTAGTACTTTAACTGGTTGTTTGTTTGCTCCTTTGAGTCTGATTTGACAGTAGGTCACTGGGGGATCATGGGAGAAGACCAGCAGGATATACCCGGTGATGTCACAAGTTTGACTTGTCCAGTCTCCATGTTGCAGGAGGAGGTGCACTACCCAGTGGTGGAGGACTGAACTGTACTCCCTCAAGGAACATCAATTACCAGGTAAGTGTAATTTCCATTTTTTCAGTTATATTCAGGAGAGAAGGAAAATCAGAGGTGGAATTGCAGGACTTAAAAGTGCTGGGAACGGATTCGTGGAAAGTGACTTTGAAAAAGCAGCAATGCTAAACATACTTCTGCTCTGTTTTCACTAGAGAAAATCCTGGAGAAGGACCACCTGTGATTGACAAATATACAAATGGGAATGGAGTAGATACCACACCATTCACAAAAGATGTGTTAGAACAACTTGCAAAACTGAAAGTGGACAAGTCTATGGGATCAGATGGGATACACCCCGAGATATTGAAAGAGCTCAGAGGTTCTTGCAGGGCCTTTGAAGGATGTTTTTAATAGATCCTTGGAGACAGGAGAAGTTCCACAGAACTGGAGAAGTGCTGATTTGTTACCTCTCCACAAAAGTGGTATTAGGGAAGAAGTGACAAACTACAGGCCAGTAAGCCTTACCTCGGTGGCTGGAAAAGTAATGGAGGTGCTTCTGAAAGAGCGAATAGTGGACTTCCTCGAAACCAACAGGTTGCATGATCCAAGGCAACATGGTTTTACCAAAGGATGATCTTGCCAAACACATCTGATTGAGTTTTTGACCAGGTGACCAGAGAACTAGGTCAAGGGCATACAATGGATGTGATCTACCTAGATTTCAGCAAAGCCTTTGTTACTGTTCCTCATAGGAGGCTTATCGATAAACTCATCTGCTAGGGGATGGATCCCAAGATGGTGAACTGGATCAGAAATTGGTTGGCAGAGAAACGACAGAAGGTGACGGTAAACGGAATCCACTCGGATGAAAGGAAGGTGATTAGCAGTGTGCTCCAGGGTTTGATCTTGGGACCGGTATTGTTCAATATATTCATGAGTGATATTGCCAAAGGGCTGAATGGAAAAGTCTGTCTTTTTGCAGATGACACCAAAATTTGCAACAGAGTGGACTCCCCTGAGGGAGTGGGGAACATGAGGAAAGATCTACAAAAGCTGGAAGAATGGTCTAATGCTTGGCAGCTAAGATTTAATGTGAAGAAGTGCAGTGTCATGCACTTGGGAAGCAGAAATCTAAGGGAAATGTATGCGATAGGGGGCGAGAGATTGGTGTGCACGGACTAGGACAAGGCGGTGGCAAAAGCCAAAAAGATGCTGGGTTGCATACAGAGAGGAATTACCAGCAGAAAGGAAGAGGTACTAATACCACTGTACAAGTCGCTGGTGAGTCCTCACTTGGAATATTGTGTTCGGTTTTGGAGACCGTATCTCACAAAGGATATAAAAAGGCTGGAAGAGGTTCAGAGGAAGGCGGCCAAAATGATTTGGAACCTGCATCAGAAGACTTATGAGAAGAGACTTGAAGACATAAATATGTACACTCTGAAGGAGAGGTTGGACAGGGGAGATATGATTCAGAACTTTAAAAACTTAAGAGTATTAATGAACAAACAAACCTCCTTCCAAAAATGGGGAAGCTGTAAAACTAGAGGGCATAACATGAAGCTGCAAGGGGGTAAACTGAAAGGCAATGTCAGGAAATACTTTTTCACTGAAAGGGTGGTGGATGCTTGGAATGCCCTCCCGATGGTTGTGGTGGGGGAAAACAGTGACAGAATTCAAAATGGCATGGGACAGACATGTAGATCCCTTTATAGCAACAGGATAACATCAAAATAAGCATAACTTTTATATCTGAACAAATAGTAGTGACCTACACAGAGCGGTGGGGTACACACCTAAACAAAGGCATGGGAGAGGTGACCTGCACGGAGTAGCAAGTGCCCTACTCTTTCCGCCTTGCTGGGCAGACTAGATAGACAATACTGGTCTTTCTGCCATCATATACTATGTTATTAAAGAGCAAATCCAATATGTGGGCTGTTTTGTGATTTTGGATATCCAAACAGAAGAAGCTGAGGTACTTTTGACTTCGCTGAGCCACCCTAATTTACTGCTTAAAGCAGCAACCTAAGAACCAGAGCAACCAAAGTTCAATGTCCTCTGACACTACTTGTGACCTTGTGCAAGACACTGCATCCTCCATTACCTCGGGTATAAACTTGGGGCCCTCTTCATTAATATGTGTGAATTAGAGTTAAGCACTTCAATAAATAGACTCTGCTGAGAGTAATGGGACATGTTGTTTAATATATGTTAACCAGTTAACACAGATTCCATATTGTCATGCTAGACCAGTCTGGACAAGTGGGTTGTGTTCCAACGAAAAGCCCAGGCTTCAATTACATTACTCACATGTCTCTGTCCACCTCAGCCACCAGAGGTCTCTTTAGTATTTCTTTGTGTCCACCAGATGGTGGATGGATTCTCCAGGAACAAGCAGAAAGATGGCCCTCACATATGGGTGACATCGGTGCTGACGGAACCTGCATGGAGCATTTCCCCAGATTTTAACCCTGGAATTACCGAGATTTTTTGCACACACTGAATACCGTTGGGGTCATAAATGACCCCACAATTAATTTTAATTGTTAACCATGAAAAATTTAAACGAAACAGACAAAGTATTATTCCGAATTATTTATTATATGAAGGTTAAATGTTTTGGAATTTAATGCTTTATCATAAAATTACATGAAGAGTGTATTTATATTTATTTATTTACATTCTATTATATACCGCGCTATTCTGCATCAGTGCGGTTTACATTGAACAAACTGGAATTACATTGAACAGGGCATTATAACTTGGAGATAACTATTTTACAGGGAACATGGGCTATGGAGGGTTAAGTGGCTTGCCCAAGACCACAAGGAGCACCTGTGGGACTAGAAACCCCAGTCCTTCCGGCCCAAGGTTGCTGTCCTCTAGTGGGATTTGAACCTCCGACCTTCCGGCCTGAAGTACCTTGCCCCAACCACTAGGCCACTCCTCCACTCCATGAAAGCAGTTTTTGCATGCACTTGATGAACACAGTAAAGTACTACAGTCATTTGCATGAGACACAGACAATTTCTGAATGTTCTTTGCAAACATTGCGCTTGCAGGAGGTGCAAACTATGTTGCTTTTCTTGTCTTTTTCTCTGGAACAGCAGTAACACCTTGCCCTTTTCTTTGGGATCCCGACATTGCAAACAGCATCAGTGGCTTCTTCAATGCTGGAAGAAGTCTCGCTGCAATTACTCTGAAGCAGCTGCTTTCCTAATTCCAAGAGGAATAGACGACGTCTGTGCTTTGACTTGGACTGCCATTCTGGATTTAGTGACATCCAAACAATGAAGGCGTTCAAAGCACTGATGTCCAACATGTTGTAGAAGATTGTCACTGGCCAGCGTCTTGTCATTCGTTTTGTGGTATACGTGCGCAACATCTGATCTGCCGTATCTACTCCACCTTTACTAGAATTATAGTCCAAGATCATGCGTGGTTTTTTTGTCTGGACGTGTTATTTACTACTTCTTGATCATGCAAACTGCTCAGAAGAACAACCACTTTTCCTTTCTTCGGGCAATAGGAAACTAGAGTGGCGTCATCGTGAAAGGCAAACAGTGAAGTGAATACCTCTCGACCCTTTGCTGTTACAAATTCTGGAGGTAATTATTTTCTGTACTTTCAAATTGTCCCCAGAAGTGTCATTTGTTTTTCTAGCAATTGCCATGACAGGGATAAACTGCAGAAGAAATTGTCAACAGTAACATTTCTGCCAGATCGCGTCAATCCTTCAGTGAGTTGGAGCACAGCCCTTTAACCCTGATTCTGTTCCCTGTTTTGTCAGAGTTCCCTTCCTGTATATACTTGAAGACGCAGAACATATGACATTGCACTGTCACACAACATCCATAGCTTTATGCCATATTTCCCAGGTTTGCTGGGAATATATTGTCTGAACGGAACACGGCCACGAAATGTAAGCAGTTGCTCATCCATGGTAACATTTTCACCAGGAACAAAAGCGTCATTTAGAGTTGCTTCCCAGGTATCAAAAACGTGTCTGATTGGAGAAAGCTTATCCACGCCTCGTTCACGTCTGTTGGTTGCATCATAAAATCTGAGAGCACAAGAAATTTGCTGAAAATGGTTACAGGCCATATTTTTGCCGAAAACAGAATGACCATCTTCAACTATGGATTCATTTCGTGACTTGTACATGCCTGAGAGGATCAGAAGTTCAAGAAAACGTTGAAATTCTCTGTCAAATCTTTCCAGGTGTCGTCATAAATGTGCCTTCCTTGTTTGCTCGTCCACATCATGATTTCATTCAATAAGTTCTTCCTCATGAACAAGTGGAATGCTGCGAGAGGGCCATCAACATTTCGTACAGCATACCTTGTAGAACCTTGTTGTACGGGCATGACATTTGCTCTGGCGTATCTTCCAGCAGCTTGCTTTATAGGTTTCCTGTTCCATGATGTGGCATCCTTAGATACATAGGCTTCAATGGCAACATTTGTGCTTATAGTTGATGACCTCTTAGCTCCTCTACGACCACAACTAAGATTCCTCACAGATGATACTGACACTGAGGATTCCTGCCTTCTTCCTTGTCCAGCACAACCTTGACTTTTGCCTCGATCTGTAACTTGACTCTTTGCTGCAGGCGATGTTACCGGCTCAACATCAGTCTCACATTCACTTGGCGACCAACTGCTGTCGCCATCTGAATCATGACTGTCATCAGATTTATCACCCGAACTTGGCTGATATGCTTCTTCGCTTGCTGAATATGCTGCATCATCAGATGACTCAGAGCCGTCACTGTCAGCATCTCGTTGCAATATTTCTCTTACTTGGGCAGCTGAATACTTTTGTTTTGACATCATAAACAATAACCTAAAATAAATAAACAAAGTTGAATAAAACACAAAGCAGTTTTACTATAGGTGTACAATAATCATGATGAACAAGCTGAAAGCCTTTAGATTTCATCGGAAATAATGAGAGAACGTATGATATCAATTACAGAAAATGTGTAATTTTCATAAAATCAGAGTACAAAAAATAAATGATACATAATTAATGATAAATACCTTTGTCAGATCAAAAAATTCACAAAACTGCAAATTGTATCACGATCCAAACCGGACGTAAGCAACTGGGGTCAAAAATGACCCCACTGGTACTCTGTGCTGCAATTCATCACTAGCGTCATCTAGCAGATTAAAATTATTCCTCTCATGGTGCAATATAAAGAGAATATTGACATGTGAAAAGTCATAAAAAGACTGCATTCTTGAACAACTAGTTTCCGAGATACTGTGATAAGGAAGCTTATCAGAGCCCAGAGAATAGTGACAAAGGAAAGGAATTTACCCTAATCAAGGGACCTGTTTTGTCAAGTCGGAGGAATAAAACTGCATGTTTTCCTAAAAGACAGGTTATTCCAGACTGCAATGGCCTGCAGAAAGCCCCTAGTGGAGATGAGGAGAAGAGGGAGAAGGAGAGAGGAGCTCAGAGAGATTTGTGTTCTTGGAGAGATTCCTGTGAGAAGCCAGCTTCAAGGGATTGGAGAAATCCAGGGGTTTTTGAGAACTTCAGCTAGGAACCCTAAAGCAACCGGTAAGAGGACAGAAGCAGCTGAAGGGAGAAGGAACACAAATACCTTTTGGAAGAGGTGTGGAGCAGATGCCCTGAGGTCCAGAAATACAGACTGGAGGACAGGTCATAAAAGCTCAAATGCATGCTGGCCAGAGTATCTAAGAGGACAGCCTAATGCCAGCTGTAACTCAGGTATGAACTTTGGACGTTTTGTCTAACCTAGAGCAATGCAAAGTGCTTAGAAACGGTTCCTGTCCTAATGGAGGTCAGTCAGTAAAACCCTTTGAGCCAGACCCTGATATTGAACCCATGCAGATAGAAGAACAAGTTATAATTCCAGAGGAAGACGATTCTTTCATGGACTGTTCTTTATGCAAAGTTGCTAGTGGATCAAACATAAAAGGAAATGTTCTAGTAACTGGCACACCAGAAAGTTTGTGTGGAAAGAGAGAAGGTTTTGGGAGAAGTGAAATACTTGTGCAGAGAAAGTGAAAAGCTGTTGATTGAAGCTTGTTACCCAGCTGGTGTCCAGGCCGAGCACAGCTTAGGCTGTGCACACGTTGGATATAAAAAGTTCTTTGAATGTGGAAAAGAAAAGCTGTTTTGTGAAGAAGCTTTTACTTTTGTTTTGCTATACATCAGCATTGCTGAGCAGGTTTGTCAGCAGTGGCTGAGAGAAAGACTTTTTGTTGTTTAATGGACTTTACAAGTTACTTGCATAAGCTTTCAGTTGTATTGTTGTTTTGAATATAACTCCTGGAGAAGACATCCTAAGGTGTTATCAAGTGAATCTGTGTGCATTTTGATTTACCTCATAAATAAATTCTCTCATTGCCTTAACTCTCGAGCCAACTACCATAGTCTTCATTTACCTCAAAGGCAAGCACCGCATGACTGGACTACCATTACCATAATCCTTTGCAAGATAGTCAGTCTGGAACATTGCCAAAGTGGTGAAACCCATATAACAAGCACGCCCCTCCATACATATGTAAGGGGCTATGGGCATGACAATACGCATTGTGAAACTTGCAGTGGGGTCACTTTTGACCCCATTGGTACTCCCAGGGTTAAATAAAGCCTCTGGGAATGCTACCATGCATGCATGGTCCTCTTCCTGTCCAAGGGTGCCATCTTACTCAGTTTCCTTTTTTCCACAAAGCCCAACAGACGTCGGTCCAAATTCCCTCTAAAAAATCCTTTAAAATTTAGCTGTTCTCGGTTAGCGTAACGGTTCCTCTTCCTGCCTTGAACTGGTGCCAGGCTTGGCGCCGTCCTTGGCTTTTTTTAAAAATTGAGGCTTCCCTTGACTGTAGTTCGTACCCTTTTTCTCTTGGGGGTTGTCGACCCTGGTCAGGTGTCTCCCCACCATGTCTCCTGGTGGGTTCAAAAAATGTAGCTGCTGCAGTCAAACTGTTAGTCACAGATACCCATGACTGCTGGCTATGCTGCCTGGGACCGTACCATGACAGCACCTCCTGTAACCTGTGCCAAGCCATGACACCTAAGACCAATAAGAGGTCTGACTTGCAAGAGAAACTGTTCCCCAGGTCTGACTCAGCACCAGCCTCCCTGATGCCGAGCTCCAAACCCCGCACTTTGAGAGGGCCAAGCGTCCTCAGAGTCCTGCAGCAGCTCCTCCAAAAAAGACCTCTGACCCCGAGTGGGAAAAAAAAGAAAATCCTTGAAGTCTGAGGCTCTACTGGAGAAACCCTGTAAGACCGCCCAGGGACAGGCAGTTTGAGAAATGCCCCACCAAGGTCCTCAAGGATGCCTTGGCCAGCAGAGACCGTGTGAGGGTCCTTGAGGCTATAGTCCTTGTCAAGGATGCACTCGCGAGAGTGCTGGCGCTAGGCCTGAGATCCTCTGTGCCAGCACAAAAAGCTACGGAGCCTTCTGCCTTGAAATCCAGAATGACTGGACATTGCTATCCTGGCCATTCAGCAGGCAATGATGGCAGATTCATCCACATCTGCCCGATGATCGTGCCCCTGACTGCAGCGGAGTCCCCAGTTGTCGAGCTGAGCTCTGAGCGCTTCCGATCTCGGGTAAGTCCTTGGCCCCAGTCGAGGTCCCAGTCCCGTTCCTTGGGAATCTGGTCCTCCCCTGCCAGTTTCCAAGATTTTGACCCCCGGTCCTTGGGCGGCCTCTGGCCCTTTGGGATGGGCCTCAAGCCAAGGAGTTGTAGGGCCTCTGACTTATTGTCCCTTCTCGACTCTGAGTGGGAGATTGATGATGAGGCCTCCCCAGAAACCAGATGGCACTGAGATGTCCCCTCAGACCAGTCTCCCCTGGCGCCATTCTCCTTTGGAGGACATGGCCTTCTTCGACTTTGTCAGGCTTATGGCCAGGGCCCTCTTGGTGCAAACCGAGGTTGAGGAGGACACGCGCACAGAGGAGCTGGAGATCCACCAGTTCAAGTCTTCACCCAAAGACTTTCACAGTGCCAGTACAGCCAATCCTCAAGCAGCTGCTACTGCGAATGTGAGAGACCCTGGTATTGGTGCCGGTGGTCAATCAACGCCTCAATGCCATATACCACATCAGAAAGGGCCCAAACTCCCACATAACTTCATGGTTGTCCCACCAGCCCAAACTCCCACATAACTTCATGGTTGTCGAGTCAACCATGCAAAAACTCAAAAGCCAGAAAACTTACTCTTCTATCCCCCCTAGCAGGGATGCTAGTACTCTTGATGCCCTGGGGCGCAAGTGCTACTAGGGCTCGATGATGGGGTGTCGAGTCCAGGTCTATGAGCTATACATAGGCATGTATTTGAAGACCCTGACCCAGGAGTTGTCTGGGTTATCTGCAGGGCTGGCCGGGAACCTCTCAATCTGTTCCAAGCCCTGACCTCTGGTATCAAGGACTGCTCAAAGTTCCTCTCCTGGGTGGTCTACAATGGATTCAAGTCAGCAACTCAAGTAGCAGCAGCCGGCATCGGAGCCTGATGCCAAGCCTGGCTACAGTCCTTAAATTTTGAGCAATGGGTCTGAGAAGCTGATAGACATCGACTGCACCAGTGAGAACTTGTTCAACAAACCAATGGCCGACAAGGTGGCCGCGATAGGCCAAAGTGGTGACCCACCAGAGGCTCTCTAAGAAGACCTCTTCTTTTCCCCACAAAAAAAACCCCATGGAAAAGTCCCCTATTCCCCGGGAAAAAGGGGCACTTCCAGCAGAGTCACTGATATCATACCACCTTGGGTCAGCAACAGGGTTCTCACTCCAAAAAGCAGGGCCAAGGAGCTCAGAAACCCCAAGCCCTGGCTCCAGTCCAACAAGGGGAGAGCTTTTGACGCCCAGGGCAGGACCTTCTTCCCTCCCCTGGGAGACCCTCACCAGCCCACAGAGGGCTGCATGGATCTCTTTGCCCAAAAGTGGGCCAAGGTCACCTCAGACCATTGGGTGCTTCAGGTGGTAAAGGAGGGATAACTCCTCCACTTACAACAAGTACCACCCAAGTTCTTTCCAGGAGAGCCAGTGTGATCTCTCCTTCACCAGACCCTTCTGCTCTCAGAGCTCGCAGCTCAGGGACAATGCTGTGGAGCCCATACCCAGGCATCTGTGAGGGAAGTGCTTCTATTCAAGGTACTTCGTTGTCTCCAAAAGAACAGGGGGTCTCAGGCCCATACTAGACCTGTGAAACTTGAACAAGTTTCTGGTGAAGAAGTTCAAGATGCTATCCCTTAGAACACTACTGCCCTACCTCCACCAGGGAGAATGGCTGTGCTCCTTCGACCTAAAGAATGTGTACATTCGCATCCTGATCCACTGCTCCCTCAGGCAGTAACTACGGTTTGTAGTGGGAGGAGGTACAGAATGCTGCCCTTCAGCCTGACATCATCCCCAAGGGTCTTTACCAAGTGCTTGGCAGTGGTAGCTGCTCACTTGTGCCTTCAAGGGGCTTTTGTTTTCCCCTACATGGATGACTGGCTAATCAGTGGCGGTACAGCCTCAGAGGTCAGGCAGGCCACAGAGCATACAATGCTCCTGCTGCAGCATCTGGGGTTTGTCATCAACTACCCAAAGTCTCATCTCTCTCCAACCAAAAGTCTGGAGTTCATAGGGGCGCAGTTGGACACGCTGCAGGTCAAGGTTGTCATTCCAAGAGAAAGGGCAGACCACCTCGTACAACTGGCAGGAGAGGTACAACACCGCTGGTCAGTGCCAGCTTGCCGCCCCCACCTCAACTGTCCATGTCATACTACTAGCCCACCTACACATGTGAATAACCCAATGGTGTCTCTGCTCACAGTGGACTCAAGCCATGGGCAGGCTGCAGGACAGTGTCACCTGCCAGCTGGCTGAATCAATCACCTGATGGCAAAACCTTGAATATTGTGTGCAATTCTGGTCACCGTATCTTAAAAAGGATATAGTGTTGTTAGAAAAGGTTCAGAGAAGAGCCACCAAAATGGTAAAGGGGATGGAAGGATACTCCTATGAAGAAAAGCTAAAAAGGTTAGGGCTCTTTAACCTAGAAAAGAGATGGCTGAGGGGAGATATGATAGAAGTCTATAAATTAATGAACGGAGTGGATCGGGTAAACGTAGATCGATTGTTTACGTTATCAGAATAGAGACTAGGGGACATGCAATGAAGTTACAGGGTAAACTATTTAAGACTAATAAAAGAAAATATTTTTTCACTCAACGTGTAATCAAACTCTGGAATTTGTTACCGGAGGATGTAGTAAAGGCTGTTAGTGTAGCTGGGTTTAAAAAAAGGTTTGGACAAGTTCCTGGAGGAAAGGTTCATAAACCATTATAAGAACATAAGAACATAAGATATGCCATACTGGGTCAGACCAAGGTCCATCAAGCCCAGTATTCTGTTTCCAACAGTGGCCAATCTAGGTCATACGTACCTAGCAGTTTCCCCAAGGGACACAGGTTCCACAATGCTTGTATTGGTTCAAGCATTGATATCCTGGGTCCCTTCTTAATAATGGTTTATGGACACTTATTAACACTTATTAAAAAAGGGCTGCTACACAGTACCTTGTCCTGTGCTGCTGAGGAAAACTATAGCTCTTTGCTGCTACTAGGCTCTAACCTATTAAACTACAAGCTCTCTGCTGGATTCTAAATTTAACCAGAAAGCTCTCTTCTGTGTTTTAATTTGAAACTAAAAGTACTTTGCTGATGCTAGGCCCTGAGTGACTATGAAATTTAACCAGAAAGTTCTCTTCTGTGTTTTTAAATTGAATCTTAAACTGTTGCTACTAGGCCCTGACTGATTTAACAAAAAAATAGTGGGTTCACAGATTAATTAGCTTTAAAAGAAAACAAATTCCTTTCAGAAAAATTCCCAGAAGTATATACTCACAATTTCAGATTTCTCTCCAGAAGTAACAGCCCCCCTTTCCAGTCCTTCAAGGGACCCAGGATTTCTCCAGGACCAAGCAGAAAGTCAGTCCTCACATATGGGTGACGTCGGCGCCGACGGAGCCCTCGCGGAGCAATTTTCCCCAGCTTTCAAAGAAAGCCTTTGGGAATTGCAGCGCGCATGCGCGGTCCCCTTCCCGCCCAAGGGTGCCATCTTAGCCAGTCTTCTTTTTTCCGCGGAGCCCTACAGACGTGGTCTTCTTGTCCCCGCAGAAAAAGTTGATTTTTCGTCGTTTATTTCTCTTTTTTCTTCGGTTCGACGCCGGTCTCTTTCCTGCCCGGACTCGCGACGCCGTTGCGAGTCCTTCTCTTATTTTTCGGTTTTTCTGATTTTTCTTGTCAGTTTCGTTTTTCGCTGGCAGCCCGGTCCTTTGACCTTGCAGGGGCCCTTTTTCCCCCGATGGCTGCCAGTGGTTTCAAAAGGTGTGTTCAGTGTGACAGAAATATGTCACTCACTGACACACACGATAATTGCCTCCGCTGCCTTGGCCCAGATTACGAGGAACTGATCTCTGTGGGGCCTGCAGCAAAATGTCCTCCAAAGCTTTACGGAGTCGGCGGCATCAGCGGGAAAGAATCTTCGCAGATCCCACCCGTACCCGGACCTCGTCGGAGGCCTCGGCGTCCAGAGGCTCCAGCTCTGAGCATCGCCGGAGTTCCTCCGACAGAGGTTCTCCCTCTGGGGATCATCATCGGAAGGCGAAACCCGCGAGGGCGGCGTCGGTGGACGCTCCTGGTTCCGCGAGGGCCAGGTCGCATAGCCCCGATAGCCGTCCCGGGTCTTTGGAGAAGGAACGTCTCCCGAAGCGACCTCGTTTGGAATCGGAGTTGCCTGCTCGGGTAAGTCCTGTAGTCCTCCTGGACTCGCCTCTGAGGGGTCCGACGTCGGGCCCGACGCCGTCGGGGCCCGAGTCGGGGGCTGCTGGGTCACCTGAGGTCGGACTCAGGTTGACGGCCTTGGAGAGCAGACTATCTGCCTTCATGAACCAGCAGCGGGCACTGATCGCTAGCCTCGCTGGCGCCTCTGCCCCGACCGCCGGGACGTCGACGTCTAAGTCGACCCCGGAGACCGAGCCGATCCTCGAGTCCATGCGGGCTCGAGTCGATCCTCGGTCGAGGTCACCCTCGGCCTCCCGTTCGGGACCGAGGTCGTCGACGCCGACTCCCTCGGCGTCGGGGCGGCCGACGCCTCCGCCCGCCCGAACCGACCCCACCGATTCCTCCTCGGAGTCGGCCTGGGAGTCTGAAGTGGAAGAGTCACCTGATTCTTTTCGGACTCGGTGTGTCCCCTCGGACTCCCCTGAGTCCGAACCTCGGAAACAGTCCCCCCCAGAGGATGCCCGGTTCTCGGACTTCATCAGGGATATGGCCAAGGCTTTGGCCTTCCCTGCGGATCCCGAGGAGGAGCCTCGAGCCGAAGAGCTCGACGCCCTTCAGTACGACTCTCCCGCCAGGGAGCACTTTACTGTACCGGTTCCTCCCATGCTGGAACGACTACTCTTCCGCATGTGGGAGAGTCCGGCATCGTCGCCGGTATTAAGCAAGCGGGTCGATTCCATCTATCGAGTCCGCAAGAGCCCTGGCTTCCAAAAAGCACAGCTACCGCACCATTCCATGGTGGTGGAATCGGCCATGCATAGGCTTAAGAGCCAGAAGATGCACTCCTCGGTGCCTCCTGGCAGGGAGGCCCGCAACCTGGATGGCCTCGGTAAGAAGTGTTTCCAGGGCTCTATGCTTGCTTGTCGGGTCCAGACCTACCAGCTCTACATGGGCATGTACCTTAGAGACCTGGCTAAGGAGATAGCCGGATTCTCTGCTGGGCTGTCCGAGGAACCTTTGCAGAGGTTCCTAGCCTTGTCCACTGGTATTCGGGAATGCTCCAAATTCATTTCTCGAGCAGCCTATGATGGCTTTGAAGCATCGGCTCGAGTGGCCGCAGCCGGCATCGGTGCCCGCCGACAGGCTTGGCTTCAGTCGTCTGACCTTGAACCCTGGGTGCAGGACAAGTTGGTCGATGTCCCCTGCCGAGGTGAGAACCTCTTTGGCAAGCCCATGGCTGAGAAGGCTGCACAAATCGAGACGGAGACTCTCACCAGAACTAGGCTCTCTAGGAAGACCTCTGCCCCTTCCCAGAAGAAGAAGGGCTCGGGAAAGAAGTCCTTTTACCCGAGAAAGGCGGTTGTCTATAAACACTACCCTCAATATCAGGCCTCCGCAGCTCCCCAACAGGGTCAGCAGGCCAAGGGACGGGGTAACGGGTCCCGTAGGCAACAAGCCCCCAAGCCTGCACCACCGGCCCCTGCTCAGCAGGGTGGGGGTTTTTTACTTCATCGGCATAGCCTCTCCCCCTCCGCTGGTTCCTCCCAGCATAGGAGGCCGGCTGGTCCACTTTGCCCACAGGTGGTCCAACATCACTTCAGATGCCTGGGTGCTTCATGTTGTGAGAGAAGGCTATCTTCTCCACTTCCACCAGGTCCCTCCCTCCTATTTCCCGGGAGAGCCTCCACGACTCCCTCTGCACAGGGACTTACTCCTTCAGGAGTTAGCAAGTCTTCTTCAGGAACAGGCTGTGGAACCGGTGCCCCACCACCTGAGGGGTCAAGGCTTCTATTCCAGGTATTTCCTAATACCAAAAAGAACAGGAGGCCTCAGACCCATCCTGGACTTGCGCAACCTCAACAAGTTCCTCGTGAGGGAGAAGTTCAAGATGCTTACCCTTGGAATCCTTCTGCCCTACCTCCAGCAGGGAGATTGGCTATGCTCCTTGGATCTAAAGGATGCCTACACGCACATCCTCATCCACCTAAGCCACCGCCAATACCTAAGGTTTGTGGTGGCAGGAAATCATTACCAGTACAGAGTACTGCCCTTTGGCCTATCCTCCGCACCACGAGTCTTCACAAAATGTCTCGCGGTGGTGGCGGCTTATCTCCGGCTTCACGGCCTCTATGTCTTTCCGTACCTAGACGACTGGCTCATCAGAGCATCGTCCTCTCCAGAAGTCACAAAAGCCACACACCGCACTGTGACTCTTCTCCAGTACTTGGGCTTTGTCATAAACTTCGCAAAGTCCACTTTGCTCCCCTCGCAAGATCTCGAGTTCATCGGCGCAAGATTGCACACTCTTCAAGCGCGAGCTTTCCTGCCTCTCGACAGGGCTCAACGGCTCATGGACCTAGCCGGCCGTTTTCGCAGCCAGTCCCTGGTCTCGGCCAGGCGCTTCCTGAGACTACTCGGCCATATGGCTTCCACCGTCCACGTGACCCCCAATGCCCGCCTGAATATGCGGCCTGCTCAGTGGTGCCTTCGCAAGCAGTGGCAACAGGCCACGGGCGGCCTAGCCAACTTAGTGCGCATCTCCGGCCCGCTGGCCTCTTCTCTACAGTGGTGGCTTCATCGGCCGAACCTGGTTTTCGGAATGCCTTTTCAGTCTCCTCCGCCGGCTCAAGTGCTGACGACCAATGCTTCTCTCCTAGGATGGGGAGCGCATTGCCAAGGGGCATGTACTCAAGGTCTCTGGACCACGTGGGAGTCTGCGCAGCAGATCAACTTCCTGGAGCTCAGAGCGATCCGTCTGGCTCTCAAGGCTTTCTCCCACCTGACTTCTCACCGGTCCGTCCTTGTCCAGACGGACAATCAAGTTGCCATGTTCTACGTGAACAAACAGGGGGGCACGGGCTCCTTCCTTCTCTGTCGAGAAGCACAGAGGCTCTGCTCTTGGGCCGTCAGCCACGGCATTCTTCTCAAGGCAGTTTATCTCCCAGGCCAAGAAAATTACCTGGCGGACAAACTCAGCAGAATCCTCCAGCCGCACGAGTGGCGACTGGATCCCTTGGTAGTTCAGAAACTTTTTCTGAAGTGGGGCCTCCCCACGATGGATCTCTTTGCCAGTCCTCTCAACCGGCAACTCCCTCGCTTCTGCTCTCGGCAGCCGCATCCCCTTCGTGTAGCGGCAGATGCTTTTCTGCTCTCATGGTCGAAAAGCCTTCTCTATGCCTTCCCTCCCATACCGCTAGTCTCTCGAACTCTTTTGAAGGTTCTCCGAGACAAAGCTTCCATGATCCTGATAGCTCCTCGGTGGCCCAGACAGCCGTGGTTTCCACTCCTGCTGCAACTGGCGGTGGAGGCTCCGTTCCCTCTGGGGTTTCAACTAGATCTCCTAACACAGGATCAGGGGTCCCTGCTACACCCCAACCTCAGATCTCTACATCTGATGGCCTGGCTGCTGAAAGGGTAGTCCTTGCTCCCCTTCTACTGCCGGCAGAGGTGGAAGAGGTCGTCCTAGCTTCCCGGCGACCTTCTACCCGCAAATGCTACGCCCTTAAATGGCGTCGCTTTTCCGCTTGGTGTGCCCAGCAGTCTCAGGATCCCTTCTCCTGCTCGGTGTCGGTGATCTTGCAGTACTTGCTCTACCTCTCTAATCTGGGACTTAAGTCCAACTCCGTCAAAGTTCACCTCAGTGCTCTTTCAGCACATCATGTACCGGTGGACGGCAGACCTCTTTCCAGCGACCCTCTCGTGGCAAAGTTTCTCCGAGGTCTCCTTCTGCTTAAACCACCTCTGCGCCCGCCAGCACCTGACTGGGATCTGAATGTGGTTTTACAGCGGATCACCTGTCCGCCTTTTGAACCTATGGCTACCTGTTCTCTCCTTTTTCTTTCTTGGAAAACCTTATTCCTGATAGCCCTCACTTCCGCTAGACGCGTAAGTGAATTGCAGGCCCTCGTGTCTGATCCCCCTTACACTCGGTTCTACAAAAATAGGGTAGTCCTACGGACTCACCCTAAATTTCTTCCAAAAGTGGTCTCCCCTTTTCACATCAATCAGGAGGTGGTACTTCCGACCTTCTTTCCCAAGCCACACTCCAGCCGAGCTGAAATGGTCCTGCATACCCTGGACTGTAGAAGGGCATTGAACTTCTACCTTGACCGTACGCGGGAGCACCGTAAAGCTGCTCAGCTTTTTGTGTCTTTTGACCCCAATAAATTGGGGCTCCCTGTCTCCAAGCGTACTCTGTCCATCTGGGTTGCTGACTGTATCGCTTGGGCTTATGGGGCAGCCGGACTCTCGTTAGAAAGTCGGGTCACGGCTCATTGTGTTCGGGCGAAGGCTACGTCAGTGGCTTACCTCCGCTCTGTTCCATTGGCAGATATCTGCCGGGCCGCTACTTGGTCTTCGAGCCAGACTTTTGCGGTCCATTACTGCCTCGAGAGGGAGTCCCGCAGGGACAGTGCTTTCGGACAGGCAGTCCTCCGAAATCTCTTCGAGGTTTGAGCAACTCCTACCCTCCATCCCGGATGGGGGCTACCGGTGGGTAATAATTCAGTGAAGATTCCTTCCTTCTGTGCTGCTGAGCTAGAGGGAGCTCATTTTTGTGCTTAGGGTCTCCGGTAGCCTTAAGCTTGGGAGTCCCATATGTGAGGACTGACTTCCTGCTTGGTCCTGGAGAAAGCGTAGTTACTCACAGGTGTTCTCCAGGAGCAGCAGGAATCAGTCCTCACAACCCTCCCTCCTCCCCTTGGAGTTGCAATCATCTGCTTTAGTTTTTTTGCAAATTTTTATGCTGTCTTTTAGCTATGTCATCTGACTGGCTAAGATGGCACCCTTGGGCGGGAAGGGGACCGCGCATGCGCGCTGCAATTCCCAAAGGCTTTCTTGGAAAGCTGGGGAAAATTGCTCCGCGAGGGCTCCGTCGGCGCCGACGTCACCCATATGTGAGGACTGATTCCTGCTGCTCCTGGAGAACACCTGTTACAGGTGAGTAACTACGCTATCAATGCTTGACCCAGTACAAGCATTGCGGAACCTGTGTCTTTTGGGGAAACTGCTAGGTACGTATGACCTAGATTGGCCACTGTTGGAAACAGGATACTGGGCTTGATGGACCTTGGTCTGACCCAGTATGGCATATCTTATGTTCTTATGTAAAACTTGCACCATCTGCAGGCAGGAATGCCATTCCAGGCACCTGCATCACAGAGGACTCTGACAATGGCGTCTCCCTCCTGGGTTGGGGGGGGGGGCACAGTGCAGGAACCGCCGCATGCAAGGCAGCTGGTCCCAAGAGGAGTCATTATTGCAGATCAATCTCCTCGAACATGGGGCAATCTTGGCCCTGCAAGCATTCTGCACTGCCTACAACACTAACCTGTGCTGATCAGACTGACAGCCAGGTGACCATGTTCTATATCAACAAGCAGGGGGGCATGGGCTCGTACTGCCTTTGTCAGGAGGCAGTGGCTCTCCTCTCCTTCGCAATGCACAGCAGCATGCTCCTATGAGTGGTATACCTGCCAGACCAGGACAACTGCTTAGCAGACAGGCTCAGCAGAATCCTTCACCCACACGAGTGGCACTTGAACACCAGCATAGCAAAGCAGCTCTTCCACTGCTGGGGCAGGCCAGTGCTAGATCTTTTTGCCTCCCCGGACAATGCACAGCTAATGTGCTTCTGCTCGCACTCGCGGAGAGTGGTGACAGATGCCTTCCTAATCTCATGGTTGGAGGGCCTACTATATGTGTTCCCACTGCCGCCGCGCCCCCCCCCCCCTGGTCGCCAAGACCCTCTTCAAGGTCCAGAGCGAAGGGGCGTCAGTCATACTGATCGCACCCAGGCAGTCCTGGTTCCCCCTACTGCTGTCCCTGTCGGTGGCACTCCCAGTCTCACTGGGCAGAACCCCAGACCTCTTGTCCCAGGAGGAGGGCTCCCTTCTGCATCCCAACCTGGGGTCACTATCGCTAATGGCGTGGCTGCTGAAAGGGCAGCGCTGGTCCCCTTTAACCCTTTCCAGGCCGAGCCCAAAACTCTTGGGATCCAAAATTCTGACTAAATATTCCTATCAAATGGTATATAATACATGACCATAGCAGAAAGAAAATCACTATTAGAAGATATTGAATAAGACGGGTGCAATTTTCCTGAAATATGCAAAAATTAACCCGGCTGCAGAATGTGGATTAAAAATTTAAAGTAGGCCTTCAAACCTGCCAGGGGAAGTCAAGGAGATCCTACTGGACTCTCAAACCCTCCACCAGGTGGGCCTATGCCTTTAAGTGGAGACGGTGCTCTGCCTTGTGTACAGAGGAGAATCCCTTCTCCTGCCACGTGCAACTGGTTCTTCAGTACCTACTGCACCTGTCACACACCGGGCTGAAATCTAACTCTGTGAGGGTGCATCTAAGTGCCATAGCCACACAACCCACCACCCTATTGAGGGAAAACCCCTCTTTAGCTAGCTCCTGGTCTCTAAAGGGCCTCCTGTTTAAAGCACCCCCCCCCCACACACACACCTTCCAGCGGCAGAATGGGACCTCAACATGGTGCTCTCCCAGCTCACTAAACTGCCATTCAAGCACCTGGCCGCTTGTTACCTGAGACTTTCCTGGTAGCCCTCACATCTGCTCAAAGAGTGAGCGAACTCCAGGACCTGGTGGCGGACCCACCATATACCAGGAACTATAAGAGCAGGGTGGTGCTCCGCACACATTCCAAATTCCTCCCAAAGGTGGTGTCTCCTTTCAACCTCAACCAGGAGGTAGTCCTCCCCACCTTCTTCCCACGGCCTCATGCCAGCAGGGAGGAACTAATACTTTACACACTACATTGCAAGCAGGCCCTATCCTTCTACTTGCAACAGACTCGGGCCCATTGGAAAGCTCCTCAGCTTTTCATGTCTTATGACCCCAGTAGACTGGGGCTTCCCATGACTAAGTGAACTCTGTCCACTTGGGTGGTGGACTGTATTGCCCTCATCTCTATGAGCAAGTTGGCCTCACCCTTGAGCACTTGGATCACAGCGCATCGCGTGAGGGCAATGGCCATGTCGGTAGCCAACCTCTGCTCAGTGCCAGTGACAGATCTGTAAGGCTGACGCATGGTCTTTAATTCATACTTTCGCAGCTCACTACTGACTGGAAAGTGTCTTTGGCCAGGTGGTACTCCATAATAATCTTGGGATGTAGGCAACTCCTGCCTTCCGACCCTTCTGTGTTCAGGCTACTGGAGTGATAGTGTCTCTGGATGCTAGGGTCTTGCAGAGTCCCTCAGTGGGGACTTGCCACCTGCAACTCACAGCTACCTGATTGGTGCTGTCTTGGTTTGGTCCTTGGCAGCCTGGAGCTAGGGAGTCCCATATATGAGGATGGACTTCCTGCTTGTTCCTGGAGAAAACATAGTTACTCATCTTGTCAGACGGCTGCCTGGGTGAGAATCTTCACACTCTTGGCAAGTGCATATTTCTATATGATTTGCAAGGTATTGTGGGCAATGTAGTTCATTCACACCAGACACAGCTGCTGACAATAATTTAGTTTTGCTCTTGGGTAAAGCCAATAAGATATTTATTTATATGGTTATTTCTCCCAACACAGATATGCTTGGTAGCACATAAATTAGGTTACTTGCTTTCAGTGTTAACTTGGAAAAACAAAGTCAAAATCAGGAAAACAACAAATGAAAAGCCACAAAGCAAGAAACAAACTGTTCTTTTCAGGTTAACTTCTGATTACTTCCCACATAGATACAGAAGTGATTCTCTCCTAGCTCACAAGCAATTAGGTAAGGCTTAATTGCTAGCAGTTACCAGCTGAAACCCCTTAGCTGGCTTGCCTTCCACTGTGTGGGTCAAAATCCTGCTTCAGGAGCTTTTCTGAGTAGATTAAAGAACAAATTTGTATTTCTTTGTGATGGTTGCTGTACTTTATAACAGAAAGTTACCAATGGAGTTTAGATAGAGAGCAGTCCATATAAACAGGATCCTCATCTGCTATTATTCCCCCTTGTTCAACAAGCATGGGTTCAATATCATGGATTGGCACAGATGAATCTCTCAATGGAGCATTTTCAGGAGAATACTTGTTTCCCTGCTGTCTTTCAAGGTTATAGCTAGGGCATAGATCAGTGTTCATACCTGAGCTTCCATTGCTGCTAGAGTTCCTCTCTATATAGCCTGGCCAGTGTGTAGTCCAGTTCTTATGTCCAGCCTTCCAATCCAGATCCCTGGACACTGGATCTCTCTTCACATACCTTCTGGCACAGGTCTTAGGGTCCCTTCCACGTGCAGCCGTCTCCCTCACAGGTAGCCTCTGGTGATTCCTAGCTCTGCAGCACCATTCCTCTGGCTTTCCCCAGTCCAGTGGTGTATGCTGGCCCTTGGAATACCTCCCAGTATACGTACTGCTTTGGACTCTTCTAGACCTCTCAAAGGCTTTTCTCCTCCTTCTTCCAGAGGGTCCCTTTCCCTCTGTCCGTCCGGTTTGGCTTCTGCTTCTGATGATCCTTCAGATGAAACTGATGATCAAACTCAAGCTGATTCTCTGCATATCCAAGGTGATCATGAAGATGGTCATCTGTAGAATAAACTCTACTCTTATTCTGCTTGGATGAGTGCTCCTCCCTAACACAGCGCAGCTGTGCTGAATCAGGCCCTGCCCTTTGAGATGAGTGTTTAGGGATTACCTCATAGCCCTCCTGATTGAACACACGTTTCCCCACTTCAGCTCCTCTAATGGCTGTTGGAAACCTGGTGCATTCTGGGACTGGTAGTCTTTTATGGGAAAATTCTGTTTTCTTATTTCTACCAGAACTGACAAGTTGCTTGTTCAGAGTCACTTCACCTTTTCTATAGCTCCTTCCTGAGCTATGATAAGCTTCCTTATCACAACCAGTAACAGGTGTTCCTTAGCGTCCCTCTAGTCCAGTCCCGGAAAGATAGAGTTGTCAACCTCCACCAGCAGCTTTGGAGACTGAAAGATGTCATCGTCGTGATGTCACTGGTACAAATAGGCTTGCTCCGCCCCCTTTCACCAGTACTTTCAGTCTCCAAGCAGCTTGGAGGTTCTGAGCCCAGGACTGGGCTCAGAGGGACAAATAAGCAGAGCTTAATTTTTTTCTTTAGTTCATTCTTTGTTTTAAATTTAGATTTTCTTGCTTGATTAGGTGCCTGCTGCTGCTACAGAGATCTGTTCTGCTGAGGCTGTTTCTCTTTTCTCTGCTCCCTAACCCACCCCCCCCCACCACCCCACACAGCCCCAGCACTGAAACGAGCATTGCAGTAGCACAGGAGTGTGCCTGCCTCTGCCTCCCTGTTCCCGAACCCACTTGGAAGGGTGAGGAGCAGGTAGAAGGCTATAGAGACTCACAGCAGCAGGCAGTGGTTATTACCACAGGATTTAAAGTCTCTCCAGGAGCTGATGCCGCTTTGAAGGCTGTGCTCCTGAGGGGTCCAGCGCTGCCCTTCTTCTCTCTCTCCCGAGGTCTGGTGAGTACTCTGGACTTTGGGGTTTACCTGGGGAAGGTATTTGGGGGTTAGGTGAGGTGTTTTGGCAGCTCCTTAGGAGTCAGGGAGGCCTAGCCGCGTGATTTTTCGCGCCGAAAACGTTGCGGCGGCCATTTTGAATTTTGAATTTTTCTATTTTCAAATTTAATTTTTTTGGGTTTAGAAGCTTCGTTTTGAAAAACGGTGGTTAGGGGGCAGCTAGTTACATCTTGCTTGATTGATCACTGCCAAAAAGTAAAAAAAAAAAAAAAAAACGCGTTTAAATTAGAGCTTCTCTTGTAGCTGTGCAAGGCTCTGTGCAAGGCTCTTTTACTGGCATTGAAGCGCTGTTACTTACCATGCCTGCCAAACCACGCTGCCTAGTCTGTGGGGTGCGGCGTGGGGAGCTTTTGGATACTGGCGTTTGCAAAGCATGCTCTTTAGAGGCCATGGGCATGGAGGAGTCCTTGGGGGAAGGTTCTCAGGACCACGCGACGGCTTCTCAGGATGGCAGGGGTTCTGACCCTCCTTCCTTGCCTGCTTCGGAACCGGTAGCGGGTCCATCCTCCGCTTCCAGTGTTCCCTTGGTGCCAGAAGGGTCCCAGGGCTCTGGGATTCCAGGTCTCCCTTCCGAATTCCTCTCCTTGATGCAGAAGGCGTTTGCCTTGCTGCAGACGGACAGGGGGGTTCAGTCTCCCGGTCCTTCTAGCAGGAAACGGAGTCGGGCTGCCAGTCTTCAGGAAGGGGAGATGGCGCTACCCAAAAGGCGACGGGACGATTTGGACCCGCAGTCGCCTGCCCATCTAGAGGGGGACCTGGAGATGCCGGACCTTGATGAGGAGGTCTCGGACGAAGACTTGGAAGATGGTGAGTTGTTAGAGGAGAAGCAACAGAGCAGGGTGGTCCGTGTTTTTCGGCGAGAGGAGCTTCCTGCTTTGATTTCCGAGACCCTAAAAGTTTTAAATATGCCCGTGGGGTCCGCTCCCTCAGAAGAGGCGTTGGAGGATCCGCTGTTGCAGGCTGTGCGCACCTCGCAGCGGGTGTTCCCTATCCATAGAGTCTTTCGGAATATGATTCAGGAGGAATGGGACGCTCCGGAGTCGGCGTTGCGGGGGACCAGGGCTTTGGACTGCTTGTACCCGCTCTCGGAACAGGATAAGTTGATTTTTCGGTCTCCAAAGGTTGATGCCGCGGTGGCGGCTGTCACGAAGAAGACCACCATTCCGGTGGAAGGAGCGGCAGCATTGAAGGATGGCCAGGATAGGAGGTTGGATACCTTGCTGAAGCAGGTGTTCGACATGAATGCCCTTTCCCTGCAGGCCTCCATAGCGGGGAGGTGGGTGGCGTGAGGCTGTTTACGCTGGTCTCAACGTCTTCAGGGCTCCCTCTCAGACGACCAGATGGCAGATACGTCTCGGCTGGAGTCTGGCACGGCGTACGTATCCGATGTTCATTATGATCTAATTCGTGGCCTAGCTAAATGTATGGCTTCGGTAGTCGCAGCTCGCCGTTCTTTGTGGCTCCGAAACTGGGCGGCGGATAGTTCGTCCAAAGCTCGGCTCAGTAAGCTTCCCTTCCGGGGCAAGCTCCTCTTTGGAGAGGATCTTGAGAAGTTGGTTAAGGACCTCGGGGAGTCCAAAGGGGGACGTCTCCCTGAGGATAGACCGAAACAGACTCGAGGAGGATCGGCATCTAGAGGCCTCTCGAGGGATTTTCGTAAGTTTCGCACATCTCGCTTTCAACAATCGCAGCGGAGCAGGTTTCCAGCGCGGAGTCAGTCCTTTCGAGGGTTTCGGGGGGCAGGCAGGGGTTTTGGTCCCTACCAGTCTTCGGGTGCGAACAAGAAATCACAATGAGATGAGGCGGGCCCAGGTAGTGGAGGTGCCCGTGGGAGGCAGGTTGCGGGAGTTCTACCCTGCCTGGGTCCAGATTACATCAGACCGGTGGGTCTTAGAAGTCATTCGGGAAGGCTATGCCCTGGAGTTTCAGCGTCCAGTGCGAGATTCCTTTGTTCTTTCCCCCTGCAAGGCGCCTCGGAAGCGCCGAGCGGTTGCGGACACCTTGGGCCGTCTCCAACGACTCGGGGCAGTCGTACCCATTCCGATCGACCAGTGCGGCGCAGGACGATACTCCATTTATTTCGTGGTCCCCAAAAAGGGAGATACGTTTCGGCCAATTCTCGATCTCAAGAGGGTGAATCGTTGTCTCCGAGTGTCCCACTTCCACATGGAGACCTTGCGCTCCGTCATTGCGGCCATTCGCGCGGCGAATTTCTTACGTCCTTGGATCTGACGGAGGCTTATCTTCACATTCCCGTGCGGAGGGAGCATCAACGTTTTCTGCGATTTGCGGTACCGATGGGACACTTTCAGTTCCGGGCGTTGCCTTTTGGTCTGGCGACGGCTCCTCGGACATTCACAAAGATTATGGTAGTTGTAGCGGCCGCGCTGCACAGAGAAGGGATCCTGGTGCACCCGTACCTGGACGACTGGTTGATTCGGGCAAAGTCCAGGGAGGAAAGCGTGGTGGCCACCACTCGTGTGGTGGAGTTCTTGGAGAGCCTCGGTTGGGTAGTGAACGGGGCGAAGAGTCAGCTGTCCCCCTCGCAGAGCCTGGAGTACCTGGGGGCGCGCTTCGAGACTCGACAAGGACGGGTCTTTCTTCCCAGCTCAAGGGCGCAGGCCTTGCGTGACCTGGTGCGTCGGTTTCTGGGGCTTTGGGCGCCGACGGCTTGGCAGTACCTGCAGTTACTGGGGACCATGGCGGCTACAATAGACTTAGTGTTGTGGGCCAGAGCTCATATGCGGCCTTTGCAGAGTGCTCTCCTCAGGCGCTGGTCTCATCAGAGGGATGCGTTGTCGCAGTGTCTGCCCTGTCCGGCGGCGGTGAAGGGCAGCCTTCTTTGGTGGTTGCATCCCGAGAGCCTGATGCAGGGCGTCCCCCTGGAGCCTCCGTGTTGGCGGTTGCTCACGACGGATGCGAGTCTCGCGGGATGGGGGGCTCATCTCGAAGGCTCGTTTGCGCAAGGAACGTGGGCAAAGGAGGAACGACTATGGTCCATAAACCGTCTGGAAATGCGCGCAGTCTTTCAGGCTCTGCTGGCTTTTCAGC
Source organism: Ichthyophis bannanicus (assembly GCA_033557465.1). NCBI lineage: Eukaryota > Metazoa > Chordata > Amphibia > Gymnophiona > Ichthyophiidae > Ichthyophis > Ichthyophis bannanicus. The sequence continues at coordinate 51,620,513 of CM066047.1, read as the reverse complement.
AGAAACTGCGGCAAGCGGCGGTTTGCGTGCTATCGGACAACGCGACCACGGTGGCGTATATAAATCGGCAAGGCGGCACGGGCAGTGCGGCCCTAGAGGAAGAGGCGAGTGTGCTGCTGGCTTGGGCGGAACGGAATTTGCTGGCCCTGTCGGCTCAGCACGTCGCCGGAGTCGCCAACGTCGAGGCGGATTATCTGAGTCGGTGCCGCGTGGATCCGGGGGAGTGGGCTCTGCACCCGGACGTTTTCGAGATGATTGTGCATCGTTGGGGGCTTCCGTTGATGGATCTCATGGCGACCTTGCGGTCGGCAAAGGTGGAGAGATTCTTCAGCAGGCGGAAAGAGTGGATGGCGGAGGGCCTGGATGCCTTGGCGCAGCAGTGGCCGGTGGAGGGTCTGCTGTATGTCTTCCCTCCCTGGGCGCTAATTGGCAAGGTGGTTCAGCGCATCGAGCGGCACAAGGGCCAGGTGGTCCTGATAGCGCCCAATTGGCCGAGGAGACCATGGTATGCAGACTTGGTTCGTCTGTTGGTCGACGTTCCGTGGAGGTTGCCTCTTCGGGAGGACCTGTTGCTTCAGGGTCCCTTGCGCATGCCTCAGAAGGGTCGGTTCTCACTTACGGCTTGGCTCTTGAGAGGGCGCGGTTGATGGCCCGCAGTTACTCGGCGGCGGTTATAGACACTCTCCTGCGGTCGCGTCGGAGGTCGACTTCCCTGGCTTATATCCGAGTTTGGCGTGTCTTTGAGAGCTGGTGTTCCGATCTCTCTCTCAACCCCTTACGAGCTTCGGTGTCCAATGTTCTTTCCTTTTTGCAGGCTGGATTGGATAAGGGCCTTTCGGCCAGCTCCTTGCGGGTGCAGTTGGCGGCTCTCTCCTGTTTTCGGGGAGGAAAGATTCAAGGTCAGGTGATCGCAGCGCATGGCGATATTCGTCGGTTCTTGCGAGTGGTGTTGTTGCTCAGACCGCCAAGGCGGACTGTTCTTCCTCCGTGGGATCTTAATTTGGTCCTGAACGTCTTGGTTGGGGAACCCTTCGAGCCATTAGGACGGGCTTCACTCAAGGATTTGACGCTCAAGACGGTGTTTCTCGTGGCGATATGTTCAGCCAGGTGGATTTCCGAGCTGCAGGCGCTCTCTTGCCGGGAGCCTTTTTTTACTTTCTCTGCAGACAAGGTGGTCTTGCGTACAGTACCCGCCTTTTTGCCAAAGGTGGTGTCCGCTTTTCATGTTAATCAAGTGGTGTCGCTCCCGGTGTTTTCCGCGGAGCAGGGAGCTCACGCAGGTGGACGTTTGCACCGGTTGGATGTGCGGAGAGTGCTCAAGAAGTATCTTGGTCGTACGGCGTCGTTTCGGAAGTCGGACAGGCTTTTTGTCGCATTCGGAGGCCCGCGGAAGGGCGAGGCGGCGGCGAAGTCTTCCATTTCTCGGTGGCTGAAGGAGGCGATTGCTTCGGCCTACATTTTGAGAGGCAGAGCGGTGCCGGTAGGGTTGCGTGCGCATTCCACGAGAGCGCAGGCAGCCTCGTGGGCGGAAGTTAGCCTAGTGCCGGCGGCGGATATTTGTAGGGCGGCGACCTGGTCCTCGTTACATTCTTTTGCTCGGCATTATCGCTTGGATGTGCAGGCGCGCAGGGATAGTTGTTTTGGATCAGCCGTCCTTCAGGCTGGGATCTCAGGCCCCTCCCGTTGAGATTTACTGCTTTGTTACATCCTCTATCTTTCCGGGACTGGACTAGAGGGACGCTAAGGAAGAGTAAATTAGACTTACCTGCTAATTGTTGTTCCTTAAGGAACTCTAGTCCAGTCCCGGATCCCTCCCGTTCAGTGGGTGTTAGCCAGCCTGAAGTGTCCACAGGCGGGGGAGAGTGAGATTGACAGCTGGTGAACCCATGCAGTTTTAAAAAAAACAAAACGGAAAGAAGAAAACAACCAAACGGAACACTTGGTCCCGTGAATATATTTCCGTACCCACTACACTTTCAGGGCGCTCTGGGGGTAGCAGAGATGGGAAGCGCTCTCAGAGGGGATCTCTGTGGTTTTGGCGGCAGGCGGCTGGGGCGCAGAGGAACCGGGCTTCCGCCCTTCCGTTCCACGTCCGTTATAGGGCGCGCCCTGGCTCTATCCTTTTCTTAGAGATATATCTCTATCTGTACATAATTGTTTTGTATAGGTTTTTGAAATAACTACTTATTTGTTGCTCTGCTGAGTCTGCTTTGTCAATAGGTGCTGGTGAAAGGGGGCGGAGCGAGCCTATTTGTACCAGTGACATCACGACGATGACATCTTTCAGTCTCCAAAGCTGCTGGTGGAGGTTGACAACTCTATCTTTCCGGGACTGGACTAGAGTTCCTTAAGGAACAACAATTAGCAGGTAAGTCTAATTTACTCTTTTCTGGGAACAGCAAGAATCAGTCCTCACAACTCTCCCTCCTTCCCCTGGGAGTTGCCTCCCTACCTTGTTTTATTCTTACTGCCGTTATAGCTATGTCATCTGACTAATCAAGATGGCATCCTTGGGTGGGAAGGGACTGCGCATGCATGGTAGCATGTCCCAAAGGCTTTCTTGAAAGCTGGGGAAATGCTCCGCACGGGCTCAGTCAGCGCTGATGTCACCCATATGAGAGGACTGATTACTGCTCTTCCTGGAGAGCACCTGTTACAGGTGAGTAACTATGCATTTTGTCCTCTGAAGAAAATTTCTGAAGATTGAGAGGAAGAGATTGATTAAATGCTTGTTAACCTTGAGGGTTACTCTTACTTGAGCATGACGTGGGAGGCTCCACTAGACTCTGGTCTTTCCGGTAGCCATAAGAGCAGGGAAAATGGGTTCAGCTCCATGTGCTGCTTATGATAAGAGCCTGTTAAGCAGCACGAAATTGGAAAGATGTGAAAGGGTATGGAAGAGTGCAGCAGCCTCACACATCCTCAATGCCCCTTCCCCCCTCTGTTTCCTCCTGCTCTCTCCTGAAGATTGCAGAAGGCTCTGAGGGCTCTGCCTGCCAGCCACCTTAAATGCAGTGCTACAAAAGCCAGTGAAACTTTCAGGGGAGTAGAGCTGAGCCCAGCACAGATCCTCTGCCTTGGGCTCTCAGGGGTGAGTAGCAAGGCTTTGGGGTAGACTGCTGGTGCAGTGTAGGGATTAACTACTATTTTCATGCATATGTTAGTAGCGTTTTCTCCTACTATGCACCTGGAGGTCACACTGTATGCGTGTTCTGCCCAAGCAGCTCCAATGTGCATTCCTACTGCAGTATAAGTACAATCAATGTGTGCCTTTGGGCCACCATGGCGTTACTGTGTGCTATTGGGATACTTTGTGTGTCTCAGGAATTATTGTTGGGGCCTATGGCAAGCATGCTGCCTCATCTCCAGCTTCTGGACTCGGCTCTTCTAGCATGGCAACTCCTGAGTTGTTCCTGGAGAGATTACTCCCCCCCTCTATGCCAGGGGATGTGGTTAGTCTGGACGCCTGACTAAGGGCAGGAGGTAACAGATTGCAGGCACCTCGGGCCAACTGGTTAGCCTTGCCCACAGTACTGTGTGCCTCTCCCCACCCTCTAGAGGATTGATAGTGATTTTGTACTCTGGTGTAGAAGGGTCATTTTCACAAGGAAAGCTTCTGGAGTCCAGATTGTAAAAGGAAAGGAATTCCAGGGAGGACAACAGGCCTGGTCATTCTGGCATGGAAATTCAGACCCTGCATCCTCTGTGCATGGGAGAACTCAGTCTCATGAGGGGCAGGTTGAAAGTAGAAGCCCTGTTTGATTGCCTATGGCTAAAAGTCTCTGGCAAAGGGTGCCCCCTGGAGATGGGGATTAGCTGGGATCTGTCTGAAATTTGGATGAAGTACTCTTTCCTTCAGAGGATTGTGAGGAGACCAGTGTTATCTGCTTGTTTCAGAAGGAGGAACTGAAGGTTTTGATTCCCAGGGTCGTCTCCATCTTGAGCTTGGCAGATGCTCCAGGCATGGAGCAGGAACCAAAGATGCATCCACTCCTGCAAGGGGTGCAGAAATCCACTACTGTCTTCCCATTCTTGGAGGTGCTGAAGAGTCTGTTCGTCGCAATGGGATTTCCCCGACTCCCTGCCTAAGGGGCTAATGTGTAAAAAAATGCGCACTCTCAGAGAAGAAATGCATTGTGTGGTTAGATATTTCCAAAGTGGATGTGCAGGACATGGTGGTTACCAGATGGACCACCATTCCTGTTGAAGGCAGATTGACCTCAAAGGATACTCTGGACCGAAAGGTGGATTCGTGTTGAACCAGTAAGTTGCAGCTGCTATTCTTCAGTTGTGATATGTGAGGCATGAAATCTTGAGCCCAGCTCCAGTGGGTTGAGTCTCTCTTCCGCAAGATGATACCCCTCTTTTGGAGTCTGCTAGGGTCTTCCTTTCTGATGCTATGTATGGCCTGGTACATCTGGCAGCCAGGAATTGTACCCCATCAGTGGTGACATAGTGTTGGCTTGGCTGTGACATGGGGTAGCAGACTCAACTTCCAAAGCCCAGTTGCCCATCTGGACTTAGAGGGATGCTTCTCTTGGATCCAATTTGGAGAAGCTGGTGAAGGGACCTGGGTGAGACGATATCTTACCGCTTTCCAGAGGACAAGTCCAAGGGGCTTGTGAAGTGAGCAGGAGCTCCTTTTCCATGAGTGTCTGCCCACTCCTCACGGATGCACTAGTTGGACTTCCGGGGGTCTCAGGACCCCTGTCACTGCTGGCCTGGAAAGTCTTTCTTCTCCTCTGCTTATGGACTTTGGGCTCATTCTCATTCCTTTTGTGCAGTACTTGGGCCCAAGGATCAGGTTCTTTCCAGAGGAGGGTCCTCTCGGGTTGTGCAATGAATGTTTGGGGGCCCATTCCCTAATTCCTCCATTTGAGGGCAGGCTTTGCTTTCTCCTTCAGGAATGGGCCTGGATCACCAAGGATCGCTGGGCGCTAGTCCCCCATTCAGTATGGCAGTGCCCTGGAATGCAAGAGCCGATCCTAGCTGCTTTCATCATCTTCTCATGCAAGTCTGCAAACAGCAGATCCACTGTGCGGATCCCCTTCAAGTTGCCTCTCCTGGAGGCAGTGTTGACGTTCCCCTGGATGACTGGGGCAAGAGTAGGTATTCCATCTGTTTTTATGGTGCCGACATGGAAGGAACTTTCCAGCCCATTCTGACCCTCAAATGTGTTCACAAGCACTTGCACAACATGTGCTTCTGGATGGAAACTTTGCTATCCATGATTCAAGCGGTGCACTGAGGGGATTTTCTAGCATTTCTGGATTTGGCTGAGGCATATTTTCATATCCCCATCCAAGGGATCAACAAAGTATGTGTTTTGCCATGCTTGGCGCTCTCCTTCAGTTTGCCGCCCTGCCATTCGGATTCTCCACTGCCCCAAGGATGCTCTCAAAGGTCATGGTGGTGGTGGCTGCAGCACTTTGGTGCCAAGAAGTATGTGCATCCATATCTGGACTACTGGCTCATCTGAGTCTATTCTTTCAGAGGCATCTCGAGTAGCTCCCCGAGTGGTGTCTTTATTTATTTTTTTACTACAGAAAAAACAAAAGCAACATGCAGAATCAGATGTATATACATCTTCACCAAGAAACAACTTATAAACATAACAACAATTTGCCATTAGACCACATCTAGGGGAAGAGATGGTATACAATGCCCGAAAGCCCTAATTTTACACTTAACATGCACATTCCCACACTCACATGATTACAAATAAATTAGGCATACAATGACCACATAATCAAAACACCCCTTCAAGCATTACTGGGGACCAAACCCTCCCTACCCCTAAAATTCCTCAAGCTGCAGGGGGTCCATATCAACATATCAGGCGCCCTGTAACCCAACCAAACATTTTCAGGGAAAACGCAAACAGAAAGGAGCTTCCAATGCTAATACGTGGGGTTTAAGCGGAAGAAAACCTTTACGCCTCAATTGAGTGATCCTGGCAACATCTAGAAAAACTAATACCCTTGCAAACAAAAGGGACTTTATTCTTAAATCATCGATTATGAAATAGTACTTTATTTACATCAGCAACAAACGAAGCCACCAGGATAGCCCTGCCAGGAATCGCATCCACCAATTGCTCCAAAAACTGGGACAAATCGATGGAAACCTGGGAAGGCTCAGCAGTACCAGTTGTCTGCGATCTCTGGTAAATAACATTTGTAACCTGTATCCCTCCTGCACTATCTAATTTCAAAATTTCCTTCTTCCTCAACAGTATCAGTGGGGAAAGATAATGGGTTCTGGGAAAGTTCAAAAAATCGCAAATTCTTACTACGTGCAGAGTTCTCCAAACTCTCAAGTTGTCTATGGCGCACCAGGCTATCCTGAATACCTGCTGTGCATGTAGCCTGGAGATTGGAGAGCTGACGCTCCACCTTAGTCACCCCAGCTCTCAATTTCAACAGGACAGTCTTGCTGCTCAAGCTTAGCTGCTACCTCCTTTAGATGTTTGGAAAATGGTAGCTCAAATGAATGTGTATCTTAAATCTGATCAAGCAGACTGCCTCCTTTTCTAACAATGTAATAGAATTGGGTGCTGACTCCGGTGAAGGCTGAGGCGCTACAACAGATACAATGCTAAAATGTTTGCAGTTTTCTATAACAGAAGAGTCAATTGCAAAGGGGTCCATAGAGGGTTCCAATACAAAAACACCCAGTTCCGGGGACTGCTGTCCCTCACACAACCATACTGGAGTAGTTACTGGTTGAGGTGGAGGAGTACGCACAATGGGATTTAAAGTGGCCCCAAACTCAGAGGAGGAGGATATTTTTTTTTCCTGATAAGCCTCAGCTGGGCAATCAACTGGGAAACGACAGTTATTGCATTCTCAGTCCCTGGTGCTCTAGGAGCATGTTTAGATACTAGAGTGTGCAGTGCCGTTTTGCCAGAGGAAAAAGTCAAAGGCTATTGGATTGCCAAGCACTGTTCTGTTTTCAGGAGGCTCCCAGAGTCCAGTATTATCGTCAACTCTTCAGATTGATGTCAGAGACAATCAAGATAGTGCCGTGGGTATGTGCTGTATTGCAGCCACTCCAATAGTCCTGGCTGACTCTGTCATCCCCAAGTTCTCAGCGGTTCGAGCTCGGGCTCCCATACCCAATGATGGTGGTAGTAGCCCAGCCTTCGGAAAAAGGGCTTACCATTGGACCATTGCTCATGGATCCTTCTGTCAATGGATGACAGTTTCTTGGACTGGGGAGCTCATTGCCAAGGCCAAATGGCCCAGGGTCATTGGAACCACAGGGAAGCGGTGTTGTCCATTAACTATGATGAGGTGAGGGCCATTGGGTTGGTTCTTCTGCATTTTGGTCCCCCGGTTGAGGGCCAGGTGGTTAGAGCATGTTTGGACGATGCCACAGTGGGGGCTTATGTCAACTGGCAAGGCAACATGAGGAGTTCTGGGGTGGTCTTGAAGATGGTTCTCCTGTTTGCTTGGTCAGCGAAGAACCTCCTAATTTGTCGGCTCTGCACATTGCCAGGGTAGCTACTTTAGAAACTGCTAGGTACTTATGACCTAGATTGGCCACTGTTGGAAACAGGATACTGGGCTTGATGGACCTTGGTCTGACCCAGTATGGCATATCTTATGTTCTTAGCACTCTCTGGTTCCAGGAGAGTGGCAGGAGGTGTTTCAGTTGTTACTGTGCTGTTGGGATTGCCCTGAGAGGGATCTGTCATCCTGCGCCAATACTAAAGTGTGCTGCTGCTTCAGTTGCCGCATGGAGATAGGGTCTGAGGGCGTTGGCGCCCTGGCTTAGCCTTGACCAAGTCAACACCTGCTATATGTGTTCCTTCAGTGGCCTCTGGGCTGTGTGTGTGTGTGTGTGTGTGAGCATATGGAATGCTACCCAAGAAAGTTTGTTTTGGCGGCCTCAGATTGACTGGTGAGAGCGCTATTCAGATATCTGATGTGGCTCCTGCAAGTGCCACCTCTTCATTTGTCTCGGAGTCTATTGTCAGGGGCTGCTTGTTCTGGAGGACCCGGCTCCCTTCTCACTTACGGCTGGGCTCCTGTAAGGAGATGGTTAGCACATACGGGCTACTCGCTGGCAGTGCTTTTCTACTCTGCTCAGAACCTGGAGGAGTCTACCAATCTGGCATAAGTGCAGGTCTGGTGCCTTGGGTGCTGGTGTGGTGCATGGCAGCTGACTCCTGAGTTGGCCAAGGTGCCATCTCTGTTGGCCTTTCTGCAGGACAATCTGGAAAAGAGCTTTTTCTCTTAGATCCCTAAAGGTTCAGATGGCAGCTTTGGCCTGTTTGAGGTCAGTTGACTGATTAGTCAGATGTTTCAAGCCTTCGTCGGAGTTCAGCATCTGTGTCCTCCCTTCCAATGTGTGATCCCTTACCAGAATCTGTTTTGTGCTTGGGGCCCTGATGTTGGAGCCCTTGAGCCATTGAAGCATGCTACTCTGAAGGATTTGATACTCATCATGATGGTGGTCTTGGTTGCAATTTGTTCTGCGAGGAGTATTCTGAGCTGCGGGCTCTTGTCTTGCCAAGATCCTTATCTGTCTTTTCTGAGGAGGCCATTTCCTTTTGATCTCTGCCTGCCTTCTTCCCTGAAGTGATTTCTCCCTTTCATGTGAACCAGGAACTTGCCTGCTCTCCTTTTTTCTAAGAAGCAGGATTGGGGGAATGGTTAAGATCTTTGCCTTGTGGATGTCCAGAGGGTGCCTTTCTGGTTCTTGGAGGTTATGAATTCTTTTCCTAATCAGACCATCCTTTTGTGCTGTTTTGCCCATGCAAGATGACACAACAGCTAAGACAGCACTGAGGCGCTGGATTGCAGATCTGTTGTAGAAGAGCTTGTTCCAGAGGATTTGCACACAAGTTGTACCTGAGCGCTGGCATACCTGTGTGTGTGGGGTGGAGCAGAGCTCTGTAGCCCTTTCAGACCTTTGTCAGTTGGCAACGTGTGCATCACTCCTTTTTGGTCAAGCATTTCTGCTTGGATGTCCACACTCGAGCAGACACTATCTTTTGCTCTGTGTGTCTTTTTCCTCCCCGGGGAGGGGTAGCTTAGGTACGTCCTACTTGTCTGGACTGGACTAGCAGGATGATATGGAAGGTGATATTTTACTTACTAGATAATGCTCTTTCCTTGAGTCCTGCTAGACCAGTCCAGGCCACGCCCCCTGGAACTGTTTGCTTACTTTTTCTGCAGCTGTACCACAGGGTCCGCTATGATTTATATACTTCTGCAGGTTCATCTTCTACTGACAGCCTTACGTTTATGCTTCCCTGTACATAATTCACTATTTGATTACTTATTGTTGCCCGCATTAAGGTTGTGTGAGGCTTGTCATGTTTTCCCATATGCTTTGAGATGAATAGTGAAGACACCTTTGATGGTTAAGCTAGATAGAGGCATGGGAGTGATGCCATTGAAACCTGGGTTTTTCATTGGTTCTTTGTCTCCACCAGTCCGCTGGTAGGGGAACACAACCCACTTGTCTGGTCTAGCAGGATTTAAGGAAAGGACATTATCTGGTAAGTAAATTGTCACCTTAGTTAACAAGGCCCTTAGAATATAAGCCTTCTGGGGCAAGGAAGTACTTAGTGCTCCTGAATATTTCACCTGGGAGAATTCTGCGTAATGCAGAATTTGTGCAGAATTTCCCAACACAGAACTTTGCATTTATGCAGAATATTGCAAAGGCACAGACACCAGTGACACTTGATCTTACTCCCCTGTCCTGCATAGATCGCATACTGAGAGGTGGTGAATACCTGCATATTGGTTTGTCGTCTCCTCTGCCATCCTGGGCCCCACTGTTCATTTGAACAGCATGGCTCAATGGAGGTCTGCTTGATTTAAATATGTAATTGGGCCTAGCATGGCAGAGGAGAAGGCTGTGGCTCAATGTGCATCTGCATCCTGGTTGGAGCGAGAGAGTTGAAGAGAAGGCAGGGAGAATTTCAGGTCTAGGGAAGGAGTTAGGCCTTATGATTAGGAATTCTGCACAAAACGTTACTAAAAATATGCAAAATTTTAAAATATTGTGCGCAGCATTTTCAACATTTGTATGCAGAATTTTAATTTATTTTCTGCAGAATTCCCCAAGGAGTAGAATATAACTCACCTTGAGCTACCAATGAAAAGACATGAGTTAAATCTTTCTATCCAGGCCCTTTTTTGAGGGGGTACAGAGTACTAGCACCTTTTTCATGGCCTGTTAAAATTGACCCATGTTCCTAACATTTTAATGAGAGCCTTGCATATGAGTACCAGCACTTTTTTGCCAGGAAAGAGGTTCTGTATCTATAAAACCTTATGCTCCCAGAATGCCTACTAACTGATCACTGAAAAGTAGGCATAGTATTGCAGTCTGCCTACTTTGTATGCTTGTATACCCATGTGTAGTGTTATAATAGACGTATTCCGCCTGCAAAACATGCTTTATATGGGGAAATGCTTCATAAAATTACCCCAGGTGTCTAACTTTCCTCTCTGACTTAACTCTGCCCCCACGGCCATCCAGTTTTTTGGGGTTGACGTTTAGTTGCTGATAGGTAGGAAATTTCCCTCCTGTTGGATTTAGCTGCCTGACTTCCAAAGTTAAGTAGCTAGATTGGCTGAATATCTACCCCATATCTTCACAAGGGAGCATTATAATAATCTGCACATCAAGATTTTTTTTCGCTATTAATAAGTCAAGGTTTGGACCTAAGGCAAACTGACTCCTGCAAGTCATTAGGGAGCTAAGAAATGCTATGCACCATCCTGCAATCATTACTGCTTATTAAAACCTTCAGTATATTGTAGCGCTAATATACAAAGAGGAATACAAAGCAGGACTTATTGACTTTGCCGTAGGACAACAGAAACTTAGCTTTTCAGCCACTCACTGTGCTTTGATGGAATTGCATTTCTATCTACAGCAAAATTATTTTTTTCTTTTATTTCCAATGACTTATTCATCTGGTTCAGCAGGATTTCATTGCGGCTCCAGCTGGCACCTGACCAACTCAAAGTTTTCAAAGTAATTCAGTTCATACTTTACTCCCAAGGAGACTGGCTATTTGTTTTTGTCCTTTAAGGGAAGTCCACACTGTGAACCAGGTACATGAAATGTCGGTAGTAATAAAGACAAATGGTTGTATACAAAGTCTACCAACAGAAATACATATTTTGTTTTAGAACCTGCCACCAGTCTTCTGCAAAGATGGACTGCTGAATTTTGCTTGTGTTACATACCTTAATGAGGCAATATTAACTGATTAAAATTATGCGGAGTAAATAACTTGTATTTATGCCATTGCAATCACATCTTTTCATCATCTAACAGAGAATGTCAGCGAGCTACATATAATCTTTTACGGTTCTTTGAATATATCCTGAAAGGCTATTATGTTGGTGCTTTGATATAAATTTGCAGTAAGAAGTTTTATTATATTTGACAGTCCTTTAGCTTACAAAACTGAGGGTGCCCTGAAGTGCCGGGCAAACTAATCAATCCTAGCCTCTTTCTATGCCTAAGTGCAAGTAAAAAGTGCAGAGAAAGTAATGATCATTTGTTTCTTCTTTATTCCCTGAAATGAAGCTTTTTGCGTTATTTTCGTGTTTAACAAATAGATTGATTAGCATTAGATAACCTTTGGGTTACTGTATGAGCAATTTCTGTAGATTCCTGGTGTAGTTTATCAAGAAGAACAGAAAATATTGTAGGTTTCTTGACGAGAAATAAGGTTAGAGTACTTTAAAATGATTGATCTTTTCACTGTTTCAGAGGTGTATATTTTTGAACTAGTGAGCTTTTTAAAATAAGAGTGACATGTTTACTAAAGTGATTTAGGGGTATGTTTACTAAAGCGCGCTATGGTTTTGCAAGTAGTGCGTGTTGAGGATATGTGCAGTAGTCGTGCACTACCTGTTGAACATATACGCATGACATCAGAAGATATTGTACTGATTAAAACCCTAGTGCGCTCCTGTGACATGTGCACAACACACATGTATCCACGGTAACTGCAACATTGACGGAAAATGTGTATGGTCAATGCCTATGCTAACCGTGCTGTGCAGACATGTCCATGCTCTGACCCACCCTACCCATCATGCACCAAATGGTGCAGAATTAATTCCATGCTGTTTAGCACATGTGCTGTTAGCACAGCTCCTCAGCATGCGCTCAAGCGCTTCTTAATAGCTGGCACAGCTTAGTAAACATGTTCCTAAATGTAATTCACTGAAATGTAAATTTAAAAAAAATCCTCATTCCAATTGTTATGCAATTATCTAATTTGCTGCAAGCTATCAGGTTTATATTCTCTATATTCATATTATTAGGAATATTTTCAATTTGGTTTTCTTTTTCCCTCTGCAAGGGAAATGCTGGTGCACTGTCTAGACTGGGTGGTTAAGATTATGAGCAATCTGGGACGCAGAGTATTAATTTAGCAATGCACTGGCTTGGGGGGGCAGAGCCAGCAGCAAATCAAGATGATCACGTGAAACTTTCCTCCCAAGATCTCTTTTGAAGAATCCTGTTCATTTCCTCCCCACTCTGGTCTGATCCTGCCTTGGCCACCCCATTTCATTAGCTGAATATGTCTGATGTGAAGACAGCTGGTTTGGACTACTCAATGTGAGCAAATCGGGGGGGTTAAATGCTCCAAACCTGAACAGTCTTCCTCCAGCAAGATGGCAGCTGCAGCACCTTGAGACTTGGTTGATGGCATTACTGAGATTGTTTCTGAGAGATGTGCTGCTAAAGAACTAGTAGAATTATTCAGTTTGGAATAAGACCTTTTTCAGAACCAAAGCTATCATGAGTCACTACCCAAACTAAGAACAAATCCTGTTATGTATATACATGTAAATACTCATGTAAATAGTTGCAGTAATGACGTCCCATGTTTTATCTAAGTTCTCTGACCTGTTCTCTGTAAAACCAAACAGTTTGTTGTTCTGGTCTGTTATTATATTGTGAACCGCGCTGATGCTGAATAGAGCGGTATATAAGAGCCTGTAATAAATAAATTATGGTCATTGATGCTATTGCGGCATGTAGCTCTTAAGAGTTTTCTCTGGAGCAGTGCAAATCGTAATCTGAGACCATTGGTTCTGTTAATGAAAAAGACATATAGCATCTTTGAGTTTATTTGTGGATCATAAAACATCGAATTTACCTTATTTAATTGGAGGGATATCCTCATATATTCTGTAGTTTAAAGAACTAGTAGCAGCAAACAGCCTCTCCATCGACTTGGTAAGGGCAGAGCTATCCGATGTATGCTCTCAACAACTCAACTCCTTGACTTTGTGATTAGATACAGTGGATGCTTCTCTGCAGTGCCATGAGACACAATTGCAACAAGTACTTAAAAACTCCAAATGCATCACTTTATTGGAGCGTCTCATAGCCTGCTGTAATAACATTCATATACTGGGCATTCCAGAAGGGGCGGAAGGGACAGATCCTGTCTCTTTTCTGGAGGGTTTCCTCCCTAAACTCCTTGCATCTTGAGTTCTCACAGGGTGTAGCAAACTAAGGGGCTTGTTTACAAAGCCGTGGTAGCGGCTTCTGCCCAATACACTGGTCAACAAATTTTTACAAAAGCCATGTTACTGAAATAAAAATAGTAATTTCTTATCAATTTTTATATGCTGAACACAAACATGACAGTGAAATTGCAGTGTTGGCTCTAGTTTTTTTTTTGTAATCTACAATAATTGTTTACATCACGAAATGCATGTCAATAGTAAATATATAATAGGCCTTCGGTTAATACCTGTAAAAAAACAAGTCATAGACTACTTAGATTTTTTCGCCTGTCTCTTGTACAGCTGTTCGGGAGCTTCTCTGGGGAGTGTCCAGCAGTAGTCAGCTAGCATTGTAGTGGACCATTTTCCCTGGTATCTTTGCTCCATCATTGCGATATCCTGGTGAAAATGTTCGCCCTGTTCATCACTAACCATACCACAGTTATCAGGAAAGAAATCGAGATGGGAATCAAGGAAATGGATCTTTAGAGACATATTGCAGCCAAGTTTGATACTGTATCAGCATGTCTTCTACTAGTTCCTTGTAGTTTTCTGCCCTAACATTCCCGAGAAAGTTTGTTGACCTTGTTGACACTAGGCGAAAAGCATTCCATGCTTGTTTTGCATCACCCTGCAGCAAGTTGTTGAACCGGTCATCTTTGAAGAGCTCTCAAATCTGAGGATCCACAAATTCCCTCTTTAATCTTTGCTTCACTGAGTCGAGGGAATTTTTCATGCAGGTATCGGGAAAACTGGCAAAGTGCGGTCCATGGCTTTCACAAAGTTTTTCATCAAACCTAGTTTGATGTGAAGGGGTGGTAGCAGGATTTTGTGAGCCTCAACCAGAGCTGGGTGCTGGATATTCTTCTCTAACTGTTACATTTTGTCTGCGATCCCATTCCTTCCGCAAGTAGTGCCAATCTCTTGCTCGGCTATCCCACTCACATAAGAAACACATGTATTTTATATATCACTGCTGCAGTCCCATTAAAAGGTCAACTACCTTCAAGTCACCACAGAGGTGCCAGCTGTACTTGTTATAGTTAACTTTAAAGCATCTACTGACTTCCATTATCATATGTCTTTCATGTGGACAGCATGCGCTACTGGAATAGATGGAAGACTGTTTCCATTGTTCAAAAGCACAGCCTTCAGACTCATTTTCAAAGAGTCTATATAAATAGTCTCCAGTCTTGTGGGTCATGAGTTATTTTTAAGGCATTCATGAGGCTTTCAATATTGGAACAGAATACCAGATTACTTTCCTTTCCGACTGCGTATAGTACAATGCTGACGTCAGATGGCTTCAGCAGCCATCTGGCAGTAGCATTGCATTGCATCAGAAAATGATGCAATCAACTCTGGATGATGTGTGCATGCTGGTATTATGCAATGTGATGCAAAATTACATCATTCAAGGCTTATTTGGGATGATGTTGATGTCCTACTGGATAAATGTACACGGTGAAATGTCAAAAATGAACTACATGCAATATCTTCAAAATGAGCCAATAAATTTTTTTTAATATTATATTCGTGTTCAGCTCACCAAGATACTACAGATTAGGGCTTTTTAAAGTCAGTAACGATTTCAATGTTGACCAGTGATATGGGAGCCGCGGCCCCATTGAATTCAATGGGGCCGCGGCTCCGATATCGGGCGGAAGCCACTACCGCAGCTTTGTAAACAAGCTCCTAAGTATCCTAGGGCTTTTGTCATGCGGATCCTGTGATATCAACACACTGGAAATTTTGCAAGCAGTCCCACTGGCTCACACGGATCCAGCATGAAGGTAACCGGCTACTATTTTTCCCTGACTTTAACAAAACGATGGTGGACAGGCATAAGCAGCTATTGGCCTTTTGCCCACCAACTACAGAAAATGCAAGCAAAGTATGAGTTGCTGTTCCCTGTCTGCCTCCAGGTTATGCTAAATAACCAGACCTGCTCCTTCGACCTGGAGCTAATGTGTGCTTTTTGGAAGAAATGGGGGAAGCATCCAGGCATTGAAGGGTCTAGTGAGACAGAGTTCCCAATTGCTGTTCCTGATCGTGTTCACAGGCTAGTCCCGAAACCTCTGGGTTCCCCATCTCATGTAGCAGCTTGGAGACTGAGAAACTCCTCTTTTTGTGACATCACTGGTATATCCTCTCTGGATCCGCCTCGAGTCACCAGTTACCTCAGTCTCCAAGCAGCTGGATGGATGTGAGCCCAGAGGTTGGGCTCACTGGAGAAACAATTAGGAATAGCATAGTTTGAATTTGGGTTAATTTGTTTTGGGTTACAATTAAAAGCCAGATATAGAGAGACCTGGGTTTTTGGGTGTCTGTGCCTTTAAGTTCTATCAGGCCTGACCTCTGCTCCGGGTCCCTCCTCCCACTTTCCTGTCTCCCTTCGGGGTCTCGGGATCTCTGCTCAGCCTTAGCGCTAAGAGGGAAGCAGCTCCAGTTTTACCTGACTTGGTGGGAGCGGTGCCTAAGTCCTGCCGGCGTCAAGCAGAGGTTTGCCTGCAAGCGCGCCTGGCAGCCTGACAGAGACGGCACGAGGTAGGAGCAGGAGAAAGGATGCTTATCAGCGTTCAGAGCACCCCCCCCTCCCCGGTTCGAAGTCGGGATCCGGGCGGCGCGGCAGGCGGGCTTGTCCGGGCTAGAGCTCTCCCACCGGCGCAGGTAAGAAGACTCACGCTCCTGAGTGCTAGGCCGACAGTGCAATTTTGGCGCGAACCAGGCTTCGGGCCTTGCGCCGTGTGCGTTCGGTGTTTTTTCAGGCTCCGGAGCCCAGCGGGCAGACTGGGGTTTCCTTCCGGGAGGTTGCGGGGGATTCCCTGAAGCGGACCTTTGACTCTCAGGGCCCCGTGCAGAGTTCTTGCCTTAGGGTTAGATGCTTTAAAAAAAAAAAAAAAAAAAAAGCAAAATACCCGTCAATAGTCAATTCCGTCCCATTAGGCAGGCCCAGGGTCCGGATCCTGCTGAATCTTCCTGCGGGGGTAATTGTCTCCAGTCCCCAGATTTGCTAGAATTCTCGGTTTTATCATGCCCTCAAAACCCCTATGTATCGTATGTGGCTCTAAGAAGGCCACAGAGTCGGGGGTTTGTAAATTATGTGTGAGGGACGCGTCTGGGTCGGAGCAGGAGAGTGGGGAAGCGTCAGGACCCGGCGCACAGACCTTGACCTCACAGGCTTCCGAGGGCCCGCAGGAGGAGCCGGTGGCAGGGCCCTCCTCTGCGGTGGAGCTTGCTGCGCCGCCGGTGGCCTGGCCGCAGCAACTAGTCTCCATTTTCTCTCCAGATTTTCTTTCATTGCTTCAGCAGTCCGCCCTAGGTAGCGCGCAGCAGCCGAAAGCTACGGCATGCGGGCGCACGGTGAAGTGGCCCCCTCCTCAGGGGCCACTGGATGACCCTCCACACGGGTTTAAGAGGCCGCGTAGTGAAGGGGCTGTCGCGGAACAGTCGTTGGCCTCTGAGGGGCCCGTGTCGGACGAGGAAGGTTTGAGTCTGGATTTAGAAGAAGAGCTGGAGGAAGGTGAGCTGGCCGACAGTGAAGACCAAGCCCGAGTGGTAAGGGTCTTCCGGCGAGAAGAATTGCCGGCTCTAATCGCGGAGGCCTTGAAGGTGTTGAACATTCCTGTTCCGGGTTCTCAAGAGGATGAAGCCCTGGAGGATCCTTTGTTGCAGGTCTTCCGGAAAAGCCAGAGTGTTTTTCCGGTACACCGAGTGTTTTGCGAGATGATTCAGGAAGAATGGAATACCCCTGAGGCCCCGTTGAGAGGGGCGCGAGTCATGAGCCATCTGTATCCTCTGGCAGAGCTGGACAAGGAGGTGTTTCGTTCTCCGAAGGTGGACACTGCTGTCTCTGCTGTAACTAAGAAGACTACCATCCCGGTTGAGGGTAGTGCAGCGCTTAAGGACTCTCAGGACAGAAAGTTGTATGTGCTGTTAAGACAGGTGTTCGATGTCAATGCACTGTCACTTCAGGCCGCTATATGCGGGGCCTGGGTGGCCAGAGCCTGCTTGCGCTGGTCTCAGTGGGTGCATGCTGGTCAGGGAAGCGGATTGTCGGAGGAGGCGGCCAGGTTGGAATCAGGGGCGGCTTACCTGGCGGATATTCATTATGATCTCATGTGCGGTTTGTCCAAAAGTATGGCGTCGGCCGTGGCAGCGCGCCGCTACCTGTGGCTGCGTAACTGGGCTGCGGATACTTCCTCCAAAGCAAGGTTGAGTAAACTTCCCTTTAAGGGCCAGTTGCTCTTCGGGGAAGACCTAGAGAAGTTGGTTAAGGATCTTGGGGAGTCCAAAGGGGGCAGGTTGCCTGAGGACAAGCCCAGGACCGTGCGGTCAATTCCGACGGGCAGAGGTCAACAGCGGGATTTCCGTCGGTTCCGTTCTCAACGCTTTAGTGCCTTTCTTCGCGGTCGTTTCCCTAGCTGGTCACAAGGCTTCCGGGGGTTTCGGGGGGTGGGTCGAGGCTTTGGTGTGGCCTCCTCGTCCTCCTTCCCCTCCAAAAAACCGCAATGAGATAAGGGGGGCCCAGCCGCCTCCACTTGCCGTAGGGGGGCGATTGCAGGAGTTTTATCCTGCCTGGGCCCAAGTCACTTCCGATCAGTGGGTTCTAGAGGTCATCCGAGAGGGTTATACGCTGGAGTTCCTGCGGCCCGTGCGAGAGTTCTTTGTGCGGTCCCCCGGCAGGTCGCTCATCAAACGGAGGCGTCTCCGGGAGACCGTGCAAAAGCTTCTGGCGCTCTGGGCCATAGTTCCGGTCCCACCAGAACAATGCGGCAGCGGTCGATACTCCATCTACTTCGTTGTCCCGAAAAAAGACGGCGGGGTGCGGCCCATTCTAGATCTCAAGGGCGTGAATCGCTGTCTCCGGGTGTCCCATTTCCACATGGAAACGCTGCGATCCGTTATCGTGGTGGTGCAGAAGGGGGAGTTTCTCACCTCGCTAGATCTGTCAGAGGCCTACCTTCACATACCCATACGTCCGGACCACCACAGGTTCCTCCGTTTCGCGCTTCCCTTTGGTCACTTCCAGTTCCGGGCGCTACCCTTTGGCCTGCGACGGCCCCGCGGATTTTCATGAAGGTCATGGTAGTGGTAGCGGCGGCCTTACGGAAGGAAGGCATCCTAGTGCATCCCTATCTAGACGATTGGTTGATCAGAGCGAAGTCTCGGACAGAGAGCATGATGGCGACGGCCAGAGTGGTAGCCTTCCTCGAAGGGCTCGGGTGGATAGTCAATTTTTCCAAGAGTCGCTTGGTACCTTCGCAGAATCTGGAATACCTGGGGGCCCGGTTCGACACGCGCGTGGGCAAAGTTTTCCTCACGGAGCAGCGGGCACAGGCCCTGCGGGGCCTAGTAGCCAAGTTCTTGACATTCGGATCGCCAACGGCCTGGCTTTACCTACAGCTGCTGGGCACCATGGCGGCGACCATCGAAACGGGGGCAAGGGCGCACATGAGACCCTTGCAGGGAGCGCTCCTTCGGCGCTGGTCGCATCAGCGGGACTCTCTGTCCCAGAGGCTCCCATGCCCAGAGGAGGTTCGGCAAGCCCTGTGGTGGTGGCTGCTTCCCGATTCGCTGGAGCGCGGAAAGGACCTGGAATCCCCGGCCTGGGTTCCTCTGATGACCGATGCCAGTCTCCTCGGCTGGGGAGCCCACTGCCAGGGCAGCTTCTCGCAAGGTAGGTGGAGTGCTCAGGAGCGGCTGTGGCCGATCAACAGATTAGAGCTGCAAGCAGTAACTCTGGTGCTCCGGAGTTTTCAATTGGTCCTCGGCGGGAAGGCCGTCCGGGTGTTTTCCGACAATGCGACGGCGGTGGCCTATGTCAACAAGCAAGGGGGAATCAGCAGCGCGGCGCTCGAGGAGGAGGCCGGAGAGCTGTGCTGTTGGGCGGAGACCCACCTGCTGGATCTCTCGGCGGCGCACGTGGCCGGGGTAGACAACGTTCAGGCCGATTTCCTCAGCCGGGTCAGAGTGGACCCGGGGGATTGGGTTCTACAACCTGAAGTCTTCCAGATGCGGGTCCGCAGGTGGGGCGAGCCGGTCATGGACCTCATGGCAACCTTCGCCTCGGCAAAGGCAAGTCGTTTTTTCAGCAGGCGGAGAGAGAGGATGTCGGAGGGCCTGGACGCTCTCATTCAAGTTTGGCCGGAGGGTCACCTGCTCTACGTCTTCCCGCCGTGGGTCCTGATAGGCCGCATGCTACAGCGCATAGAACGGTTTCGGGGGCAGGTCGTTCTGATAACCCCGGACTGGCCTCGCAGACCCTGGTACGGGGATCTGGTGCGGTTGTTGATAGCGAAACCGTGGCGTCTTCCAGCCAGACCGGATCTGCTGTCGCAGGGTCCTCTGTTCATGCCGCACGTGGATCGGTTCTCGCTTACGGCCTGGCTCTTGAGCGGGCGCGGCTGAGCTCCCGGGGCCACTCGTCGGCGGTCATTGCAACCTTGTTGAGGGCCCGTCGGCGGTCTACATCGTTAGCCTACGTTCGTATTTGGAGGATTTTTGAGGCCTGGTGCGGAGCTAAGGGGTGCATGCCTTTAAAGGCCTCTGTACCTCATATCCTGGAGTTCCTGCAAGATGGTTTTGATAAGGGATTAGCGGCCGCGTCCCTGCATGTGCAGGTTGCTGCCGTGTCCTGTTACAGGGGCAGAGTGCGAGGTCAATCGCTTGGTTCTCAGGGGGACGTCAAGCGTTTTTTGCGGGCGGTATCCATCCTCCGCCCCCCGTCTCGGCAGATCGTACCCCAGTGGCACCTTCCGTTCGTGCTGGAAGCCCTCGAGCGTGAACCCTTTGAGCCTCTGTCTCAGGCGACTCTCAAGGACCTCACGCTGAAGGTGATTTTTTTAGTGGCTGTGTGTTCTGCTAGACGGATCTCTGAGCTGCAGGCCTTGTCGTGCCGGGAGCCCTACCTCTCCTTCTTTGCGTCAAAGGTGGTACTATGGACGGTGCCCGCTTTCCTTCCGAAGGTCATGTCGCCCTTCCATGTGAGTCAGGACATCTCGTTGCCGGCCTTCTCGGGGAGTGCCCGCGGGGCGACGGAGGAGAGGCTGCATCGCTTGGACGTTGGTCGGGCCTTAAAGAAGTACGTTCGGCGGACAGAGTCTTTTCGGAAGTCGGACAGGCTCTTTGTGCTTTTCGCGAGTCGGAGAAAGGGCGAAGCGGCGTCCAAAGCGTCTATTTCTCGGTGGATAAAGGAAGCCATTGCATCAGCATATGTGTTGAAGGGGAAACTGGTGCCGGCGGGCTTACGAGCCCACTCTACCAGGGCTCAGGCCGCTTCTTGGGCAGAGCGTCGGTCAGTGTCTCCAGGGGAGATTTGTAGAGCGGCGACCTGGTCGTCTTTGAATTCTTTTGTGAAGTATTATCGGTTGGACCTACAACGAAGGGAGGAAGTCTCTTTCGGAGCGGCTGTGCTTCAGGCTGGTTTGCATGCCCCTCCCCGTACTTGAAGAGTTTCTTCACTGCTCTGGTACTACCCAGAGGTTTCGGGACTAGCCTGTGAACATGATCAGGAAGATGAAATTAGGCTTACCTGCTAATTGTAGTTCCTGGAGTGGACACAGGCTAGTCCCGTATCCCTCCCAAGTGTTTCACGGTTCAAGGAGCCTGAAGCGTTACAGGTGAATTACCGGTAAGTTCTGCCAGTACTTGTAGAGTTTCTGGATTTCCAAGGGGCTTTCGCATCAATGTACTATGATTTTTGGGGACACTTCCCTCCTTCGGGACGGGGGTGTGGTCTGATCAGGATAAAGTCACAGTTTGTTTAAGGGGTTGGTACAGTTCTAGTAAGTTTGTTGTTGTTCTTAATTCTTACTTGTTGCTCCGGTGAGTCTGCTTTGTCAGTAGGTAACTGGTGACTCGAGGCGGATCCAGAGAGGATATACCAGTGATGTCACAAAAAGAGGAGTTTCTCAGTCTCCAAGCTGCTACATGAGATGGGGAACCCAGAGGTTTCGGGACTAGCCTGTGTCCACTCCAGGAACTACAATTAGCAGGTAAGCCTAATTTCATCTTTAGGCCTTTGCCTCCCAGCTTACCTCTTTTCTGGACTTGACAGCTCTCTTTGATACCTGTGTCTTCCCACACCCTCACTTAATGCTGTTGTCCCCTTTAAGTCATAAGGGGCAGGGCTGCGGTGCCCTTTGTATTGAGCCTGACTGGATCTGCGTTCGGGCTCTCATAGGACTTTCACTTCACACTGCAGACTACACAGCCTTCCTTCCAGATGAACTCATACCCAAAGTTGTTTGGGCTCTGATCATTCAACATGGTGGCCATTCCACATTTTCTGTTCCCTAATGCATCTTTGGCAGAGCTGACTGTCCGTATCCTTTCTGGTGCCTATGCCGTGAGAACCCAACAGCCTTATGTACTATAGAGCACCATCACTTGTTGCAGATGGATTGCTGTCTCTTATCAACTTAATGACCATACGGCCTGCTCATTGCAGTCCCTGACCCACATGGGGACATGGACTCTGTTTGTGACTGGTGCATGGTTGTTGTATGGGAAGGTGGTAGAAGCCTAGGGTAAAGGCACCCATTTGTTCTGATAAGGGGCTGCCAAGAATGTGTGTGGATTTTGAGTGTCTGTTAGTGTGGGATGTTGTTGGAGAGGGAGGGAATCGGTACTCATGGGTCTCATATAAGAGATCATATTAAGATATTTGTTCAATGTCTGCTAACCCAAGAGCTGAAGTGCTGTTTCTTGGTATGCGTGTTGGTTTTTCTGGCTCCCTGGTCTGTCTTGTACATTTTCGTAAGGCTCCCTATTGCTCCTGGTTTTGGC
Organism: Ichthyophis bannanicus; assembly: GCA_033557465.1. Taxonomy (NCBI): domain Eukaryota; kingdom Metazoa; phylum Chordata; class Amphibia; order Gymnophiona; family Ichthyophiidae; genus Ichthyophis; species Ichthyophis bannanicus. The sequence goes on along the minus strand of CM066047.1, from coordinate 51,598,215 downwards.
ATCCCATAGCACATGCCTTTGCCCTTGCACTACTAACTACCAGCCTCCTTCAGTGGGGGTTGCATTGGCACCTCTTTCTGTTGTGGTTCCCCAGCCCTACCAATGGACATGTCCCTTAAGTTTCTTTCACTAAATTGTCAAATATATCTATCGTATCAAAAGGAAACAAAATACTGATCTACTGCCAAAGGGAAGCTGCATATGTCATATACCTGCAGGCAACACATTTAAATGTTACTGAGTCTGGGAAGCTGGTAGCAGGGCAGTATCAATTGCTTGTCTGTGTGTTGGCACTGCATAAGAAAAATGGTATGGCCATCCTTGCTTGCAGAGCTCTATCTCCGTTTGATCTTCCAAACCAGAATAGATACTGAGGGGAGATGGGCTAAAGCTGTAATACAAAATGGTAAAACAAAGTTGGCATTGATCTCCATATATGCCCCTAATCTGGGGCTTCTTCCATGCCATGACAAGGGAAGTCAATGATGTAGACTCCCCAGTGGTGCTAGGAGGTGACTTCCTCATCTTGGACCCTCTGTTGGACCAGCAGTTAAATTGCCATAGCAGGACCCCCAAAAGCTACTCAGGTCATTCAAGCTACAATGTCAGACTATGGCTTGGTCAGCCCATGACTCTGCCAGCATCTTACAGAGAAAAATATCCTTTTCTTAGCCCCTCATCAGACGCATTTAAGAATTGACTTTTTTGATTGTCTAAATCGCTACTCTCAGATCTCATAGTCTCTGACATGCTTGGCATAATTGTCTGACCATGTGGCGTTTGTCACTCAGAGCCTTGAGCAGGCAGCAAGGGGGCTGAAAAGGGGGTGGGGTCAAGACTGAAGAGATAGCACAAACACTTTGTTAATACTATTTGGGAAGCTATTTTTGCTGCTTTCGCCCACAATTTCCCAGAGGCCACCTCTGGATGGATCTGGTGGGAGGCCTTTAAGGCCTCTTCACAGGCCACCATCACTGGCTACACGATAGGTGGGTGTATTCTCTGCAGGCGGTCCAACCCCACAGTCCTATTCTGCTTGCAAAAACTCAAATACCAATATAATACGATTCTTAGTGTCAAGATGGCACACTCAGTTCACTCTAAAAATGGTTGCTACTATGCAGAGAGGAATAGATCAGGCTGGCTCCTCTCCAACTTGCTGAGGGCCTGCAAGGAAAAGGCTGATTGAGAATGATCAATTATTCCTCCAGGAAGGTTTCTGACACTTCTATGAGCACCTCCTATACTTCTGAGATCCAGGATAGTTCCGAGACGTTTGATCACTTGATGGAAAATCTTAACAAGCCCCAGTTAGAGCCTGAACAGGCTGCTGCGTTGGACAAGAAAATCCAGTTAGAGGAACTGCTGTTAGCGCTTAATAGTATGCCAATGGGTAAGGCTTCTGGGCCAGTGTACCCCTCAAACTGTATAAGTGGTTCTGCAAGGAACTACTCTCTGCACCTATATCATCATGCTCAGACAACAGGCCCCCCAGATAGGCATGTTTGCAGAAGCCACCATCATGGTCCTGGAGAAGCCAGGGCGTGACACATGAGTCGAATTATCAACCATTCTCCCTGCAGAATGCAGATTATATAATCTATGACAAATTGCTAGCGTGATGGCTTGTGGCAGTTTTCCCATGGTTAATCCATCCAGATCAATGTGGCTTTACAGCAGGCTGATCCACAACAGATGATGCATGGCTCCTCACTCATGTCCTTGCTCTGTCACATAACTTAGACACTCCTCTGGTAGATCTCTCGGACATGGATGAGAAATGGTCTTTTCTCTATCATGCCCTCAATTTGGTTTGGTATAGGAGCTGATTTCCTTAATATGATCAAGGGAGACTATGATAAAATGAGGAAACATAGGCCATGTGGTCTTTTTCTGCGGTCATGTTTCTATCTGCCCTGCCATATAAACTACTACAGTAGTCACTTTTTTTTTTTCCTTTTGAGATCCTCTATTGTCCCATGCTTTTTTGAATTCAGATATTGTCCTTATCTCTACCACCTCCACTGGGAGACTATTCCTCACATCTACCACGCTTTCTACAAAGAAATATTTCCGCATATTACTCCCGAGTCTCACCTTTCACCCTCATCCTATGTCCTCTTGTAGTAGAGCTTGCTTTCAATCAAGAGACTTTCCTCTTGTGCATTTATGCCATGGAAGTATTTAAACATCTGTTATATCTCCTCTATCCTGCCTTTCCTCTAATGTATACATTACGGCTTATCCTCGTATGTTTTATAATGAAGACCATTAACCATTTTAATAACTACCCTCTGCAGAGACTCCAACCTGTTTATATCCTTTTGAAGATGTAGTCTCCAGAATTGCGCACAATACTCCAAATGAGGTCGCACCAAAGACTTATACAGAGTCGCTATCATCTCCTTTTTTCTGCTGGCCATTCCTCTCCCTATAACACCTGAGCATCCTTCTAGCTTTTGCAGTCGCCTTTTCTACTTATTTAACTACTTTAAGATTGTCAGACACAATGACGCCCAGGTCTCATTCTTCTTTTGTGGACAGAAGTACTTTATTTTATTTATTTTATTTAGCGTATATTTGTATACCGCTACTTCCAGCGATCAGTAGCGGATTAGATTACATGTTGGAAACTGTCAAATCAGGACAGAAAAATTTGTAGTATATACAAGGTGATTTGTAGGGTGAGCACAACACACAGTAATTAGGTAATTGGGTTTCTTTTCGTAAGGAGGGAGGAGTTACTTACATATGTACATTTTTACATATATACATCTTTGGCTCTCTGGGTAGCACAGCTTAGGCCACGTTGACTAAGTCAAGTTGTACTGAATCTGAAATAGGTGAGTCTTGAGTTTTTTCCTAAAGTCCATCAGGTCTTTGCTAGCTCGTAGCTCAGGCGGCAGTTGGTTCCAGAGTGTCGGAGCTGTGTATGAGTATGCTCTGTTACTTGTACCGGTTTTGACAGATCTTATATCTTCCGGTACGCAGAGGGTGTTTAAGTTGGTGGTTCTTCTGCTTCTGTTGGGTGGTTGTGTGCTGATTAGGTTGGAGAGGAAGGATGGCGCTATGTTATTCATGAGCTTGAATGTGGTTATTAGTGTGTTTTATATTTTATACGAGCTGTAATGGGGAGCCAGTGTAGCTCAATCAACACAGGTGTGATGTGTTCAGCAAAACTTTTCTTCATAATGATTCTAGCCGCCACATTCTGCGCCATTTGCAGTATGTTCAGGGTTTTCTTTGGTAGGCCCTGTAAAATGGCGTTGCAGTAGTCAAAATGAGGCATAATGAGAGCTTGTGCAACAGACCTGAAATCTTGAGGCTCAATAATGCTCTGTAGTGGTTGTATGACTCTGTTTGTGGAAGATGGCCCTGTTTGTTATGCGGAGGTGTTTTTCCATTTTTAGGTCGCTATCGAACGTTACCCCCAGATATTTTATTTCTTTCTTTGTTTGGTAGGTATTGTTGCACAGGGTGATTGTTGCAGGGGGGTTGAAATTTGGTTTTCTGGAGATGTACATCACCTCTGTTTTTTTATGGTTGATCGCTATGTTTTGTTGTAACCAGGTTTGCATCTCGCTTAGACATTCTTCTAGTTGGATGTAATTTGGGTTATTTGCATCAAGTTGTGTGTACAGCATAATATCGTCTGCATAGATGTGGTAGTTGATTTTGTGCTTTTGGAAGGTTTCGCAAATCGGTTGCATATATATGTTGAAAAGGAGTGAGGAGAGAGCAGAGCCTTGAGGTATGCCTTGGGTTTGTGGGAATGCCTCTGCTTTTTCGTCGTTGAACTGTACCTGTTGCATTCTGTTATATATGATGAGAACCATTTTAGGGGGGTTCCCAATATTCCTATTGATTTAATTCTGGTCATGAGGGTTCCATGAACAGAATTAAATCAATAGGAATATCGGGAACCCCCCTAAAATGGTTTTAGTTTTGCTGAACACATCACACCTGTGTTGATTGAGCTACACTGGCTTCACCTCCTATACTGTACTGCTCCTTTGGATTATTGCAGCCCAAATACATGACCCTTCATTTTTTAACATTAAATTTCAGCTGCCAAATTTTCAATGATTCTTCAAGTTTAGCTTGATCCCCTCCTCATATTATCTACTCCTTCGTGTGTCTACTCTATTGCAGACTTTGGTATCATCTGCAAAGAGGCAAACCTTACCAGACAGCCCTTCTGCAATATCACTAACAAAGATGGTAAAAAATCAGAACAAGGGCAGATCCCTGTGGCACACCACTAGTAACCTCCATCTCCTCAGTGTGAGCTCCATTTACCTGTACCCTTTGTCGCCTCCCATTCAACCAATTTCTAACCCAATTAGTTGCTTTAGGGTCCATCACTAGGGTGCTCAATTTGTTAAAGTCACCTGTGTGGAGCGGTATCAAAGGCTTTACTGAAATCCAAGTACACCACATCGAGGCTCTCCCTCTGTCCAACTCCCTGGTCACCACTGTTCCCTCTAAGCTGTGCGCATGTGCGCGCGCACACACCTCACCGAGCGAGCGCACATACTTTACAACAGAGCGCACAAAAATTACAGTTCTGATTCTGATAGAAAACAACACAGACGTCTTAAAATTTAAAAGTTGTTATGTATTTACGGTTTTCACAAGTTCTACAATGTTTTCTAGTGCAATCAATGTGGTGTACATACTGTATTCTGATGTGTAGTCAAATTTTAAAGTATATAACTCTGAGTGTCGTTATGTGGCGCACAAAAATTTAACCTTCCTTCAAAAGCTGCACAGCTGATATTTTATGCGCACACAGCCTACAGAAAGTTAGAGGGAACATTGCTGGTCACCCAGTCAAAGAAATCAATCAGATTTGTCTGACAAGACCTGCCTCTGGTGATCCATGCTGCCTCAGATCCTGTAATCCACTGGACTCCAGAAACCTCTATTTTCTCTTTCAGCAGAGTTTCCAATAATTTACTTACCACAGAGGTTAGACCAACCGGCCTGTAGTTTTTCAACCACATCCTTACTTCTGCTTTTGTGTAAAGGGGCCACATGTGCCTCTCTCCAGTCCTCTAGCACCACATCAGATTCCAAAGATGTCTGTGCCTAGTTAATTTCACCATGTTCCATGTAACCCACCTTGTTTTTTGTTCAATATAAACCGCCTTCATACCACTGGAAGGTGGTATATAAGAAATGTTAAAATAAATAGGCATTGAAAAGGTCAGTCAGTGGAGCTGCTAGAATTTCCCCAAGTTGCTTCAGTATTCTTTTAGTTTAGGTATTTCCTCACAAACAGTCTTCTGAAAATCATTTGAGATCCCCATTGCTTCTGTTCCTGTTTGTGGGTGTTTTCTGAGGTCCTGCTCCTGGCCCTTCATCTCTGAACATGGAACAGGAATACTTGTTAAGCAATTCCGCTTTATCCTCATCAGCTGCTACATATTTCTCCCCTTCACCCTTGAGTCTGACAATACCACTTTTGCCCTTCCTCCTCTCACTAACATATCTGAAAAATATCTTATGCCCCCCATTTTATTGCTTTGGCTATTTCTTCTTTTTGTATCTTTACTTTCCTGACTACATTATCACTGCCACGTCCCCTGCATTTGCTGTGGCTACTATGCCCCACCGTGGTATAATTGCATGCTAACCGCACATTAGCCACACACTAATCATGGGGCTTAAGTAAAGATGCCCCTAATAGTTTAACAGTATAACAACTATCTCTGCATCCCTGTCCAATCACTGTATCTTTCCAACATCCAGTACTCTATTTCCAGGCTTGAGAATGTGCTGTGAATCAATGTGAGGTAGCCATTTATACTGAATTTCTACTGAATTTTACATGCTGTGTATCTGAAAGTTTTGTCGAGGCCTTTTAAAAATTACTTTCTTCCAACATATCGCTTTAAATTAGTTGTATCGTCTCCCCATCTGCCATTGATTTTTGCTGCTTGTTAAAGCTTTCGTAGGCTGCTAAAGAATAAATAATGAACAGATTGTGCTTGACTGCTGTCGTTCTTTTATCATTTGACTGTGTTCTGTTTGGGTTCACAATAGGTGTAATGATGTGTAGGGCAGCCTTTTGTTTCTTGTTCCCTAATTTCCTTTTATGCCAAGGCTATTTTTATAAATATATGTGCTCCTTAAAACAGATGCATAAAACCATTTATTAAAATAGGAAGCAACATACAGTTTTTCTAGGAATGAAAACAGAAATGAATAATATTTTAGAATAAGATAAGCGAGTGATGTATCTTAGGGCAGAAATCTGCTCTGTTTGCTTTTATGACCCCACAGTTTCCTCCAGCTTCAGATCAAAATGACAAGCCTTCATTGGCAACTATGTAGGATTCAATTTTTTTCCTATTTTTTTTCTTCCCTCCCAACTCACTTCAGTCCAGTCACTACAGCGACAGTCCTGAGACTGGGACCATGCATTGTTGCTCTTTCTAGAGCCCATCTAAATCTTGCCGTTAGGTGTCATCCTTTTGCAACAACTGGAATGACCTCCTTGCAGGGTCCATGAATACTGCTTCTGTAATATCCTCAATACAGACAACTTGAGGACCAGAATAATTCAACTACTTATGTGCATAGCATTGCCAGTCTTTTGGGTGTGTGGGAAGCCATCCACAAAGAGCACCCATTTTCCCCCCATGGAGAGGGCTTTGGGAACATGCATGGTACCCCTACGCACCCCCATGGAGATGTGCAACTCCAATCAGCACTCAGGTAACTGAAGGCCCACATACCATTGGAAGCCCGCAACAGCTCCCCAGGTCTGTGGAACACCTCATCCTCTAAGCATGGGGATGGGTGAGGGAATCCCAATCAGGGCACTTGAATCAAGCTAGCCTATATTCAGTGTTAGAAATGTAGGTATCTGCTTGGAGCCAAAAGGCCAAAGACATATCCTCATATATTGTCAGGATGAGGGATCATCTGTCCACGGGAACACCATCCATGGCTCTGGCACATATGCACCTCTACATGGCCTTCCATGCAGAAGAGAAGATGATCTGACAGCACTGTTTGGTGCCAAACTTTCCTTCTGCCAGTGGTTGGACTACCATGTTTTCATGCCTGGCTTTTACACTGAGCACAGGACTTCTCCCAACTCCACTACAGCTGTTCACACCAGCAGCCCATCAACATCTAGCCATATGCAGAGGTACAGAGACTCTCCCTATCAATGCAGTGCCAACAATGAGGGATCAATCGGCGACCTTATCTAGGGGGCAGCGGGGCTCAGGAAACAAGGTAGGCTAGTTTCATGGGGCACCTTAACCCTGCCTACCTCAGACATAACCTGTAGAATGACCTTATTGTCTCTAATAAAATCTACTCAGAAGCAACTTCAAAGCAGTTATTTCCAGCCAAGGCCACATATCCACTAAGCTGAATCCATTAAGCAAAGATCTAGTCAGAACTAAGTCACAGAAACAGAATCTGTCACACCACTGCCAACCTCTCACTCTCTGCACATAATGAATTCAACCACCATTCTATTATTTCTCACAGTAATCTTATTCACACACAAACCTTCACCCAGAATGGGAATTTCATCACAATCCTAAGACATAACTACTATGCACTATCAGTCTCGGCACTAAGTGCTACAAATGGAAACGCAGAACACTAATTAGGAACAAACCAGTGAATATTACTACAACCCAGCTCCACATCTGCCCATCAACCCTTACCTATATAAAATGTGCACTTAATGCTTGCTCAGCAAGAAATAAGATCCTGATTTTATCCGACCACTTCCACGATATGAAGCTAGATATCATGTATGTCATGGAATTCTGGCTCACAGACAATGCTGCCGCCCCCCCCCCCCATGATTAACGAACTCCTGACAACAGACCTCAACATATTCCACTGCCCCAGGGCTGCCGTAAAGGCAGTGGTGTTTTTATACTAGCCATACACCTACAGCTCCACCATGTTAATGCACGTTCTACACATGACCTTGACATGATCACAATTTTTCTAAGAAATACCTAACCTTCTGCCTAATATATAGAGCATCTACTACATAAGGAGACCAATTCTTAACCATACTACAACATTCTTGTAATATATCCACTAACAGCAAACAAGTTATATTACTAGGTGACCTAAACCTTCCATCAGTGCACCAAATAATCTTAGAGTTTCAATAAATTATAAACGAACCCCCACACAAAAAGGGAGGGACCCTCAATCTCATTTTTGTCAACAACCGCTGAATCCATTCTAACCAACTCCTTCCCCCAACCACATTCGCAGTACCATGGTTGGACCATAAAATTATCAACTTCTATATATCCACTGACCAAACCTGGACCCTGAATCGAAACATGCCACCACCAACAAGGAGGTTCAAAAGGGGACAAAGATGTATTCCTGAAAACAATCTTGCCTAATTTAGACACGAGCTCCACTGATCTGAACACTCTTAGGCATAACTGTCATGACACACCTATCTCAAACTGCACTAGCACCACAAACTAAGAGAGCCAAATCAAAATACCACCTTACGACCTGGTGCATCACAGAACAGAGTAATCAAGCACAAACTCTGCAAGATGGAAAGAAAATGGAGACATGCCAAAGATCCATCTAACCGAGATATGTATATGAACATGCGACTAAAATACCAAACTACAGTTGATAAAACCAGAAAAGCATATCATACAAAACCCATCCTAAGCTCAATCAATTGTCCCAGAGAGCTCTTTTTAGCATAGTAAAATCAGCAACTTGGGACCCCACAAAAAATCATGAACCAGATACTCCAACACTGCAAATGCTAGCCTCACACTTCCAAAACAGAGCCATAAAAATGAACAACTTACACATACAATACCACAGCCAGTGAAGATGATGACTTCCAACCAATACTCCTGGAATGAATTCAATCCAATTTACAAGACCAACTAGAAATATTATAGCCAGCTTAAACACAACTTCCTAATTAGATCCATATCTGGTGAACTGGATCAAGATATCTTGTTCAGAACTTGCTTCCATAATCTGAAGCCTCCATATGGCCAATTCTCAAGAACCCAAAACTAGACCCAACAGCACCAAGCTCATACTGCCCTATCTGTAGCCTACCATTCCTAGCCAAGATAATAGAAAAAAAACCTATGCAGCTGCAGCTACAGGACCATGTTGACTTCCATACCCCCCTTGACCAGCAACAATTGGTTTCAGAGCCAGTCAAAGTGTAGAATCCCTCATTACAGCCCTCATAGATAAGCTAATATTGGGCACTCAAAAACCACACCAAGGATTTATTGTTCTCTCTTTGGACATAACTGCAGCCTTTGACTTGGTACCACATAAAGCATTCCTTCACCGACTACAAGCAATTGGTCTGTGCAACACGACCCTTAAGTGGTTTACCTCATATTTAACCCAGCAACAACATGTAAGGGTAAATGGTGTAACAGCTTACCCATCAGAGATCACTCAAAGCATACCACAAGGATCCTCACTATCGGCTTTACTATTTAACATATTTATACAACCTGTTTGATATTATCAAAACCTACAATGTGCTATTCCATATTTATGCCAATGATGATATCCTATATATCCCACGCTCCGCCTATAATCCAGTTTACTCCCCACTATTTGAATGCTTTGAAGCCAACTCACAATGGCTTATGGTACATAACCTTGCCATAAATTTCCAAAAAAACAGAAGTACCTCATATTACTAGAGGCCCTCTCTTCAAGCCACCACTGCACATAGATGTATGAGGGGAACAGCTCCAAGTAAAATCTCAAGCAAGATACCTGGGAATCACCCTTGATCAAGGTCTCACACTAAAACAACTCTTAAAGACGACAAACCTCATCTACCAGAAAATAAACAGTCTGAGCTCTCCAACCACTCCTGGAACATTATGATTTCAGAACAGTATTCCAGGCCATGATACTGCCACATCTTTGTGCAACATAGTCCTCAAGGGACTCCTAGCGTCCTCAGTCCACCCATTACAGATGGTGCAGAATATAGCCGCCAGAGTTCTAACTGGCACACCTGAGTACAAACATATATTGCCTATACTCAAGAGCCTCCACTGATGCCTCAAAAAATCCCATTCCAAATATAAAGCAATAATCACCACCTTTAAAGCATTCCACCAACAATCATCAAAATATTTACAATCCCTGATACAAAAAAACAGAAAATAGACTCAGAAGAGCCAGCACTCAATCCACACTAGCCATTCCATTATGAAATGGAAACTGCACTCAAACATTAAATAGAGCATTCTCCCTCTTTGCACCAAAGCTCTGGAATGCCCTACCAGATGCTATTCGAACTATAAACAACCTGGAGGACTTCTGTAAGAAAACAAACATACCTATTCATGGAACACTTTGGGAAACCACCTGATTAAATGATGTCCCACTGCTAATATCCATTAGTCAGTAGAAGTTAAATGTTGTCCCACTGCCGAAATGTTTTAGTCTGTAGAAATCAGTACACTGCTGGAACCTATTAGTTAACAGAAGCTCAGGACACCCACTTCCCTTCCTTTTTCTCCCCCCCCCCTCAGTTACCCAATATACCTTGTGTACACCAATCTGCAATCTGTAAATAATTCTTAGTGCTTAGTGAAACTGTTCGGTGCATGTTTGTGTACATAGTCCGCTTAGACACTGTTGATCTTATGCTCAGTTACTAGTTGACTCTTTGTAAAATGTTCCATGTATCTTATGTTCAATTGTTCTATGTAAACCTCCTTGACACCTTGAAAGGCGGTACATAAAACCAACTAAATGAGAACTGCATATTGTCAAAACAGCCATTGCTGTTACACCCATGTGCTGCAGGCACAGGTTTTCTGGCTATTGGGCTGTGATGCTTTGCTGCCATAGCAACAGGTACATCCTAGGTGAAGTGCCTGGTTCACATGCAAATATACCATTCTCGACAATGCAGGATGGCAATATCTGTGAGATGGTTCTGGCCTTTACACTTTAAAACATAGAAACATGACGATAGAATAAGACCATACGACCTATCAGTTTGCCCTTCCGTATCAATTACTATATTCCCTTTTCTTTTAGAGGTCCTCTGTGTTTGGCCTTTGCTTTCTTGGATTCAGATTCTGTCCTGGTCTCTACTACCAGTCTGATCAAAGGAAGCACGAGTGTATTCGCAGCAGCCAAGCAACCAGTGTGGAGCAAGTAGACCAAACAAATTTATTGAGAATGCACTGGAAATCCAATTCCTATTAAGATCACACAAGGATTACTTAACCCAATATGGCTGTGTTTCAGTGGAGCCTTCTTCAGGGGGTTAAGACTACAAGCAAACCGCATAAACAAAATTAAAAATAAAAACAGAGTGTAAAATGCATATAAGACATCTTAAAAGAAACAGGCAAGGGGATATATAAAATGAACAGAAGCATCATGGACCTTGTTTTTCTTATAAGAAAAAATATATATAAATAAGTATAAATCAACATAATGTCTCATATGAGGAGGAACGATAAGGAGTAAAGCATAAAAGGTTGATAAAACGGTATAATGAACATGCTCATAAAAAATGTATCTTGAACATTAAATCCAGTATCAATGCAGAAATGTTGTCTTGTCTTTGGTACATTTAATACATATTATCCAAGGAGTAAAAATAAAAACGGGAGCAATATACTGAACTCGTATGTCAATGTTGGTAAGATATGCCATACTGGGTCAGACCAAGGTCCATCAAGCCCAGTGTCCTGTTTCCAACAGTGGCCAGTCTAGGTTGTATGTACCTAGCAGTTTCCCCAAAAGACACAGGTTCCGCAATGCTTGTACTGGGTCAAGCATTGATATCCTGGGTCCCTTCTTAATAATGGTTTATGGACTTTTGCTCCCAGAACTTGTCCAAACCTTTTTTTTAAACCCAGCTACACTAACAGCCTTTACTACATCCTCAGGTAGCAAATTCCAGAGTTTGATTACACGTTGAGTGAAAAAATATTTTCTTTTATTAGTCTTAAATAGTTTACCCTGTAGCTTCATTGCATGTCCCCTAGTCTTTCTATATTCTGATAATGTAAACAATCGATCTACGTTTACCCGTTCCACTCTGTTCATTAATTTATAGACTTCTATCATATCTCCCCTCGGCTGTCTTTTTTCCAGGTTAAAAAGCCTTAACCTTTTTAGCCTTTCTTCATAGGAGTATCCTTCCATTCCCTTTACCATTTTGGTAAAGAATTGTAGAGTTGGTTGCAGTCTCATCATACATAATCAGAATTCAATCTGCTTCAGGAGAATAAAGGCACCCTTTTGAAAACTTATCACACTAAAGAGCAGGTTTAAAAAAAATGCTATACGAGTTATGTAAAATAACTAACTGAGAAGTGGTGTTAGAATTTCCTAACTCATCTATTTAGAAGAAAACGGGAGCCAAATCATGAAGCAGGGACTTTGAAAACATATTAAAAAGATGAGTATCTTGAGGGATGCAAGCTAATATGACAAAATAACTTGTTAAAAACCTAATGTCCTGCTCAGTGTAAACATGAAAGAGAAGTGTTACCTTTGCCAGAAGGATCTGCTGGCACTCTTTTCAAGTAGCACCAATTGCAACCAAATGTCAGGGGAGCTGGTATGCCAAACCGGCATTTAAAAGCAAGTCTTGGTGCCAAATTCTGGTTACCATAGCAATGGAAAAAACAAGAAGAAACAACAAAACTCGATTGCTAACTTGGCATAGAGAAAATTGTCTGAATGCTTTAAAAAAAAGTGTAGAAAATGGACAAATGCACTGTGCCATTATTTAAAGCCATCTCTGAGTGGTAATCATAAGTTCCAATGACAATAAGGAACATAAAGATCCTTGGTAGATAGTGAGCAACTAGGTCATTGTGACTATAAAAAGTATAGAACCCATTAAATGATGGCTATACCAGACATGAAGAACCCAAAGTACAAAGTGTGGAACCATAAGTGTGTACTTGGACTATGGCTGTATGATCAAAGCTTTGGGCCGATGAATTGCGATTCTGAATAAAAGCAAGACTGGCGATATTAAGAACAATAGTTAAAAAGATAATAAAATTAATCAACAATAATAAGAGGAATAAAAATGGGAAATTTGCAAATAGATAATAACCTGGACTAAAGCAAACTTATCAGGACATAAGAGGGAAGCAGGAGTGTCTGGAGAGAAATTCTTAAAATGAAAAATTCAAAATTGGAGAAGGGAAAAAAATTGGGAAAGTAAAAACACAAGGATTATGAGTTAAGTGGGTTAAAAGCAAAGTCAATACTAATACCTGATGGATTAAAAACATAAGTAAATAAAATGTCCAAGTTGGTACAGTGGAACCCATTGTACAGCGTGTTTTAAAAGAGGGATTGACCAGCAGAGAGCAGTATCGAACCAGAAAAAATATTTATTTAGACAAATTTGTATACACCTTATCCTTCAATCAAGGTGGTCACATCACATCACAATTGGTGGGTTACGTTTAACATTAGGATACGTAACAACATTTAGGCCGTACATTTAACATTAGGGTAGTTAACAACATTTAGACAATACAATTGAAAGGTTACATTTAACAAGAGGGTGATTAACAGTGATTTACAGTGATCTCGTATGTGTGGGTGTCTAGTTGGCGGAGGTAGTTGTATTACTGTTGTCTGTGTGCTCATATTTCTATAAATAGCTGGGTTTTGAGGGCTTTGTGGAAGTCTGTGATGTCATCTAATGCCCTTAGGTTCGTTGGGAGGGAGTTCCACAGTGTTGACGCCAGTAGTGATGGAGCTCTTTTTGACATTGTTTGTTTAGTCTTGTGATAGCCTGTAGGTGTGCCAATCATGTTGTCATTATTGGTCCTTCTTGGTCTATTGCTGATATCCCTTGTTATGATGTTTTGGAGTACGTCCGCTGGAAGTTGGTGAATGATTTTGAAGATGATCATGATTGTTTTATATTTTGCTCTTGCAGCCATTGGGAGCCAGTGTAGTTGTAGGATGGGGATGATGTGCTCGGCCCTTGGAGAGTCTGTAATGATGTGTGCTGTGGTGTTTTGCACCATCTGGAGTGGGTGTAATGTCTGCTGAGGGAGGCCTTGATATAGTGAGTTCCCATAATCAAGCAGGGGTGTGATGAGTGTTTGGCATACTGTGCAGAAGTGGTCCTGGCGGAGTATTTGGTTTGATTTTTCTGATGGTTCTTAAACGTTGAAAGGCCTTGTTTGTGGTTTTGGTGATGTGGGATTTCAGGTTCAGAGCTCTGTCCAATGTAATGCCCAGTACTTAACTTCTTCTTTGACTACTATGTTTGTCTAGAATGCTGATAGCCTGGGGGGGTATGAAGGTGGGGTTTCTGGTGACGAACATTGCCTCAGTTTTATCATAGTTGACCGTTAGGTTGTTTGGCTATGAGCCAAGCATTCGTGTCTTCAATGCATTTGGTTATTGCTGTAGTATTTGGAGCATACACCATGATGTCAGCATATATGTGCTAGTGGAGTTTGTGGCGCTTGATGTTGCATATGGGCTGGATGTAGATATTAAAGAGCATTGATGATAGGGCTGGAGCTTGTGGTATTCCCTGCATGACGGGGAACTGCAGTGATTTCTTTTGGTCGCATTTGACTTGTTGTTTTCGATCTTCCAAGTAGGATGTAAACCACTTCAGAGTATTTTTGCATAATCCTATCTGCTGTAGGGGTTGCAGTAGCTTGGCGTGATGGATTGATGGTATTTATGTGTAGGGCAAGTAATGTTTAGATTTGCACTTTTGAGTTATTACTTGATTTTGTTTTTACTGTAATGGCATGTATTATTTGGGTGATAATGTTGTAGATATCTGGTAGCGGATTATTGGGCTCCAGTATTATCACGATGTTCAATGTATTATGTTTTTTTCATTGTAAACCGCCCCTGATCTCTGGAAGGAGAGGTATAGAAAAGTGTCCAAATAAATAAACAAATAAATGTGGGCTAGTAATATATTGAATGTTTGGCTATTTGATATACCGCTACTGGTGTGTATTTTTATCTCCAAGAACAAGCAGGAATGTAGTCTTCACATATGGGTATCGTCGGTACTGACGGAGCCTGCGCGGGAACGCTCCCCAGCATCCAATAGGAACGCTTTTGGGAGCATCCCTCAGCACATGCGTGCTGCCTTCCCGCCTTTTCAACTGTCCTCCTTCAGTTCTTCGTTTTCCGTGGAGCCGACAGGATCTATTTCCTGTCACCGCAGAAAATTCCGTCTTTAAATTTTTTCTTGTGGTCACGTTTGCCTACCGCACCACGCTTACCGGTACCACCGGTTCTTTTATTTTCTTTTCATAAAAACAAAACAACCTTAGGCTTTAAACTGTTTCTCTTCAGAAACTTTTCTCTTTGGTGCTAGGCGCCATTTTGGTCACTAGGCCCCATATTCCTAAAACATGGAAAAGCCAACTAGTGGTTTTAAAAAATGTACTAAGTGTGGCAGTACCATTTCCGTCACTGACACCCATGATTGGTGTCTTAAATGTTTAGGGCCTGAACATTCTCCAACTGAATGTCTCTCCTGTATGGGGATGACTAAAAGAGGAAGACAAAACCGGGCTGCAAAGCTCGGTACCCTCTTTTCTTCGGATGCCAGATCCATTGCATCAACATCGTCAAGGGCCTCTTTTTCCTCCCATGACTCTCAGGTAACTAAACATAAAAGCTGGTCCTCAAAGGGTAGCTCTCCTGCTAAGCATCGAGAGGCCATTGGCATTGCCCTTGAGGGAACCACACTGGCAAAACAGCCCCGGCGGGAGGCTTCAGCTTCCAAAGCATCGATGGGGCTTCAGGATGTTCTCGAGGCTCCAACCTTGCAAGAACTACCTGTGCCATGCTCAGGAGTTCCGGCTGTTTTTACCGGTACCGACACCCAGGCATCGGCAGCGTTGCTAGACCAGAGGTTCCTCGCTATTGAACGCAGCATTGCAGCTCTTTTAGCTGCGGTACCGATGGTCCAACGGGCACCGGTACCGACATCGACACCGATGCCGGTACAGACACCGGTACCGGCCCCGGTGGGAACTCTTCCCATGCAATCTCTGGCTGAACTCGACAAGTTGGTATCAGGTCAACTCGGTACCGACTTTGATCGGTACCGGGACCGTGCTTTGCAGGAGCATCGTGGTCAGGAATACTTCGATCACTCCGATTCCGAAGACTCTGACAATTCTGCTGGTACTAGAGGGTTTTCTCCCAGAAGATCCCTCTTCTCCCCAGCGCAGAATGTCACCTCCAGAGGGACATGTCTTTTCAGAATTTTATCCGTGATATGTCCAAAGGTCTTTCAATCACAGTAGCTCCTGAAGAGGAACCCAGAGCAAAGGAATTGGAAATTCTCCAATATCCTAAAGCTCCTAAGGAGGCAGCCACTCTGCCTATCCATGAAATTCTGCAAAACATGATGCTCAGAATGTGGGAGAGACCTCTGACTACTTCTCCTCACTCTAGGAGACTTGATACTATGTATCAAGTTCCGCCATGTCCTGGATTTCAGAAAACTCAGCTGCCACACCATTCAGTGGTAGTGGAATTAGCCATGCGTAGGATGAAGAGTGCAAAGAGGCATGCATCCAATCCTCCAGGTCGTGAATGCAGGACTCTGGATGCTTTTGGGCGCCGAACTTTTCAAGCTTCCATGCTTTCAGCTAGGATCAGTTCATATATTCTATATATGGGAATGTTCCTTAAGGAAGTCACAGGAGACTTGGAACTTATGAGCCCATTTCTCCCAGATGACAAGAGACAATATTTTCTTGCTCTAGTTAAGCATGCTCAAGATGTCTCCAAGTTTGTTAATCGTGCAGCCTTTGACTGCTTCGAATGTATCAGCAGAACCTCTGCTGTTGCCATTGGCGCACGACGGATTGCTTGGCTACAGGCATCAGACTTGGAGACTTGGGTACAGGACAAGTTAGGCAACGTTCCTTGCACGGTGGAGAATCTCTTCGGCAAGAACTGGCAGGAAAAGGCTAACGAGTTAGATGCTGACAATACTACTCTAGACAGATTGTCAAAATCTACAGACACTCCAGCCAAAAAGAAGCCTTATAAAAAAACCCTCTTTCAGCAAAAAGAGGAAGTTTTATCCTTCTTATACCCAGCAGAGTCAAACTCAAGGTCAGGTTGCCCAAAAGGGACAAACTAGACAGCAAAGAAGCCAAAAGGCCTGAGAGCCCAACCAGCTCTCCAGGTTCAGCCCCCTCAAGGGCTTTGACTCCTTCCTAGAGAGCTTTGCCTTCCTGCCTCTGAGGGGTCCCCAACCTCCCAATATCCCGGGCAGGTTATGCCACTTTGCCAACAGATGGCATCAGATAACAGCAGAAGATTGGACTTTATCCATTGTAGGAGAAGGGTACAAGCTTCATTTTCACAGCATGCCCCTTCCTACAATTCTAAAGCAATTCAATTCTCAAACCTCCGCAGACAATCTGCTAGATCACGAGGTCTCAACACTTCTTGCCCAAGGGGCAATAGAGGAGGTACCCATTCTTCAATGGGGTGCAGGGTTCTACTCCCCCTATTTGTTTATTCCAAAGAAAACAGGAGGACACAGACCCATTGTGGACCTCAGAGACTTGAACAAATATCTGTTTCAAGAGAAGTTCAAAATGATTTCTCTAGGAACTCTTCTGCCATACCTTCAAAGCCAGGATTGGGTTTGCTCTCTAGACTTAAAGGATGCATACACTCACATTCTCATCCATCCAGATCATAGGAAATTCTCACGTTTCCTTTTCAGGGGAAAACATTTCCAGTACAGGGTTCTTCCCTTTGGTCTGGCTTCAGCACCAAGGGTATTCATGAAATGCATGGCAGTAGTAGCTGCATTTCTACGAACCCTGGGGATTTTCGTCTTCCCTTACTCAGACGACTGGCTCATTCGAGCCCCTACAGTTGCAGAGGCCAGCACTGCACTGTCCCGTACAATGCGAATCCTCCAATACTTGGGATTGGTAATAAACTTCCCAAAATCCCAACTAGTTCCTTCCCAATGCCTGGAATTCATAGGAGCCTGTCTAGATACCATTCAGGGACAGGGGCTTTCCTTCCACAGGCCCGGTGTCTTCGCATAATGCAACTAGCTTCTCAAGCAGCAGGCAAATCCTCCCTCACTGCTCGAGAGCTACTACAGTTACTGGGACATATGGCATCCACAGTTCATGTAGTCCCATATGCTCGCCTACACATGCGAGCAGCTCAGTGGACCCTTTCCACACAGTGGACACAGGCCACAGGTCATTTGTTGGACAAAATAATAAACTCTCAACGACTAATTTTGTCTCTCCAATGGTGGCAATCATTAGAAAACCTGACAGTGGGGTCTCCCTTTCATCAACCCTTTTTTCAGGCCACCCTAACGACAGATGCATCACAGGTGGGTTGGGGAGCACACCTGAATCATCTCTCTACCCAGGGAACCTGGACTCTCACAGGAGGCTGCTTTACACATAAACCTCCTGGAATTAAGAGCAATCTAATTAGCTCTGCGAGTATTCCATGCCCAGCTCAGCTACAAGACAGTCCTAGTCCAGACGGACAATCAAGTAGCCATGTTCTATGTGGACAAGCAGGGCGGAACAGGCTCTCTGTCGTTAAGCAACAAAGCTTTACGACTGTGGGCCCTCGCCAGAGAGCATCAAATTCACCTTCTAGTGGTATATCTTCCAGGCATTCAAAACCTTTGGGCAGACGAACTCAGTCGAGTACTGCTACCTCACGAGTGGTCCCTCCACCTAGAGCAGGTGGCAAAGATATTTCATCTCTGGGGCACTCCAGACATAGACCTCTTTGCAAGTCCACTGAATGCCAAACTTCCCCGGTTCTGTTCCAGGATTCCAGCTCACAATTGTCAGGCAAGGGATGCCTTCCTCCTTCACTGGGGTCAGGACTTCCTTTATGCCTTCCCATCCATTCCCCTCATCCCCAAAACACTCTTCAAGCTTCAGAGAGACAGGAGTCGCATGATTCTCATAGCACCACGATGGCCACGCCAAACGTGGTATCGCCTGCTTCTACATCTCTCTCAAGCAGCACCTCTGGAGTTAGGGCATGTTCCAGATCTCCTTTCTCAAGAGAACGGGACGCTATGGCACCCGAATCCCCAGTCCACCCACCTCCCCTAGGAGTTGTCTCTCTATCTCTGTCTCTTCTCTCTCTTCCTCTGTCCTTTCATTCAGCTACAAACTTAACTGAAGAGGGACAGTTGGAAAGGCGGGAAGGCAACGCGCATGTGCTGAGGGATGCTCCCATAAGCGTTCCTATTAGATGCTGAGGGTGTTCCCGCGCAGGCTCCGTCGGTACCGACGATACCCATATGTGAAGACTAAATTCCTGCTGTTCCCGGAGATCACCTGTTACAGGTGAGTAACTACGCTTTCTCTATTGTTTCCATCTTATGATGATTTGTAAGATAAATTTGAAATTTCAATTAAAAAAAAAAAAAAAGGATCAACCAGCAGAGAGCAGTATTGAACCAGAAAAACATGATGAAGGATTGATGATGGTATGTGCATATGTGGTCACTGGACGGACGAAAGGCCAAACAGCTGTCATTGGTCAGAATAAAATACATATGAATAGAAGTCAAAATTGCTAAAAAGGATATCCATAATGGACATAATGAGAAGTTTGTAATGGACACACTAGAAACAACATATTACTAATAAAAACCAGCAAAATGGAACACATAATTAATTTAATCATTAACTATAAAATGAATATCCATGATGAATGTAATAAAAAATGATAAAAACAAAATGTGGCAAATAAGTAGTAGCTAAAAACCTTTCTCCTCATCCTCATTTTTTTAATGAGTTTTATTTTTCGTTTTATTCCCATTCTTAGGTGCCATTTTTTTATTTACCACATTTCTTGGCAACATATGAGTAGACTTAAAATATGCAAGGAAATCACAAAAAAATAGACAATTGCAAAAAAAATGGTGTGTGATAGTAAAATTTCAATGTGATTTTCGTGATCAGCAACCCAAAATCCATAAGACATCCAAAAGTGTTCAGGAAACAAAATCTTCATTGTCTAGTGAAATTGTGGAAGATTCCTGTCACTTCTATTCCTATTTGTAGGTGTTTTCTGAGATCCTGCTCCTGGCCGTTCTTCTGTGAACACAGAACCGAAATATTGGTTAAGCAATTCTGCTTTATCCTCATCAGCTTCTACATATTCCTCCCTTTCACCCTTGAGTCTGACAATACCACTTTTGCCCTTCCTCTTCTCACTAACATATCATCTAAAAAAAAATCTTATCTACCCCCCTCTGCCCCCATTTTATTGCATTGGCTATTTCTTTTTCTTTTTGTATCTTTTGCTTTCCTGACTACTTTACTAGCTTCTCTAAGTTTTTCCAAATATAGATGCTTGTCTTCCTTTCTCTGTGATCTTTTATTTTGTGAAGGTCACCCTCTTTCTTCACCTTTTCAGCTACTACTTTTGAGAACCATAGCGGCCTCCTTTTCCTTTTATATTTATCTACCTGTCTAATAAAGAGGTTTGTTGCCCTTAAAATATCCCCTTTCGGTTTTGCCCATTGTTTTTCTACATCTCCCAACTGTTCCCATCCTGCTAACGACTCCTTGAGGTATTGTCCCATCTTGGCAAAGTTCGTTTTCCTAAAGTCTGAGACTCTTGCTTTGAATGAACTTTATTAGCCCTAGTCCTAATACTGAACCACACCATCTAGTGATAACTGAGTGTGAGATTATATCCCACTATAATATCAGAAACACTTTCTCCATTGGTAAGCTCCAGGTCCAGTATGTCCCCTTTTACGGGTGGGTTAGGTTACTAGTTGCCGGAGTAGTTTTTCCTGTATAGAATATGGGATTTCCTTACTTGTAAACGACACTGCAGCAAGTATGTACCACTCAACATCTGACTTATTGAAATCAATTATCAGTAGCACTTCTCCTTTCTTGGCAATATTGCATATGTCTTCTATTAAATCTCTGACTACTTCCCTTTGTACTGGTATGATATACAGATCTCCTTCACTGGCAGAAGATCTCCCATTCCCTCTTTCTAGTTTAACCCACAGTCAAGGGCGGCCCAAGGGGGGTGCGGGGCCATGTGCGGAGACTCGGTGCAGGGCCTCATTTGCATAAGTGGCCTTATTTGCATAAATATTTGCATAATGTTACCATACACTAACTTTTAGTAAACATGTCTCTTAATGAGGGTATGGATAAAGAAAGACTAAAAGATTTCTACATTACTATAATCCAGTGCCAACCGCCAGGCACATTAGGAACTACTACAAACGCTGCCCATTTAGAACCCATAGCAAACCCGCCATATCCTGACAGCATTACCAGAACTCACAAAGCACCATACCCTACCTATCAAAAGGCAACACTGCAAATATTAAACCAATACATTTCAGAGAATACTGGGGAAAGAGAACAAGTGGCAATGTCAAATAGGAATTACATAAACAGAATACCTCAGCTCAGTTACACATGCAGAACATAGACCATCATCAAACAAGGAATCACAATTTAGAAACAGGAAGGCAATAATTAAACTGGGAACCCCAAAAGCCAAACTTGGAATGTACAACAACACTGTAGAAATAAAACTATAAATTAATTTCCTCTTATACCAAACAAAGCGCAGACGTTAATGATACACATTTCCCAGAGCTTTCATATTCCAGTTAATAAATTCAAAATAAAGAGATATCTTTCTACCTTTTGTGCATTTTTTTTCAGTTGCAATTGCTCCAGCCACTTTCTTCTGGTTTCTTCATGTTTTCTGCTAACTCTCCATCGTCTGCTGTCCATTTGTTCTTTCTTCTCTCTTCTAGTTTTTTTTTCCATTCTCTCTCTCTACATCTGCTTTAACATACTAATCTTTCTCCTTTTGCTCTTTCCTCATTCCTATTTCATCCACACAAATTTTACCCCTCCATCCTCAATCCCCACTTACTCTCCCAATAACCGGCCAATTGTAGATTTTTCATCCCTCCCACACAAAATATTTTTCCCCTCTCCATTTTACTCTCCCAGCCCCATCCCATTCTAATCCTCCCCCAACATCAGCTCCCTTCTAGTTCCAGTCTCACCCAGCATCCATTCCCTTCTAGTCCCTGCATCAGCCCATTTCCAGTCCTACCCCCCATCAACCCATTTCCGGTCCTAGCTCCCCCATCCATTTTCAGTGTGAGTCCCTTCATCAGCTCATTTCCAATCCTAGCCCCCCATCAGCCCATTTCTAGTCATTTCCTAGCCCCACCATCAGCCCATGTCAAATCCTAGCTCCCCTCCACTCAGCCCAATTCCAGTCCAAGCCCCCCCATGAGCCTACTTCCAGTTCTAGCCCCTCCATGAGTCCATTTCAATTCAAGCCCCCCCCCAACAGCCCATTTCCAGTACCAGTCCTAACCCCCCATCACCCCATTTTCAGTTTAAGCCCCCCTATAACCCATTACCAGTCCTAACCCCCCATCAGCCCACTTCCAGTCCTAACCCCATCAGCCCATTTCCAGTCAGCCCCCCATAGCCCACTGCCAGTCCTAACCCCCCCATCAGCCCACAGCCCATTACCAGTCCTAACCACATCAGCCCACCTCAAGTCCTAACCCCTCCCCATCAGCCCATGTCCTGTCCTAGCCCCCCCATAGCCCATTATCAGTCCTAATCCCCCCATAGCCCATTACCAGTCCTAACCCCCCCATCACCCCATTTCTAGACAGCCCCCATCAGCCCGCAGCCCATTACCAGTCTTAACCCCCCCCGCAGCCCATTACCAGTCTTAACCCCCCCAGCCCATTACCAGTCTTAACACCCCCCCCCCAGCCCAGCCCATCCCATTACCAGTCTTAACACCCCCCCAGCCCAGCCCAGCACCAGTCTTAACACCCCCCCCCTGCCCAGCCCAGCCCCAGTCTTAACACCCCACTCCCAGCCCAGCCCCAGTCTTAACACCCCACTCCCCGCCCAGCCTTGCCTTGCCACCCCCCGCCCAGCCCAGCCCAGCACAGCACCAGTCTTAACAGCCCCCCCCCCCATATCGGCTTATGGCAAATTTAAAATTAAAAAAAAACCTGGCTCTGGCTGCTGCTGCGGCGGCAGCGGCAGAATGGAGTGTCCCGCGGGGCCCCCTCTCCTCGCTGAGCCTCTCTGCAAGGGCTTTCAGATTCGCGAAGGGAGAGTGTCTCCCTCGCGTCTCTGTTAAGCCCGCAGGGGCTAATGGGAAATTTCCCATCAGCCCCTCGCTTCTAAAGGGGCAGATGGGAAATTTCCCATTAGCCCCTACGGGCTTAACAGAGACGCGAGGGAGACACTCTCCCTTCGCTAATCTGAAAGCCCTTGCAGAGAGGCTCAGCGAGAAGAGGGGGCCCCGCAGGACACTCCATTTTGCCGCGGAGGCCGCGGCAACAGCCAGAGCCAGCTTTTTTTTTTTTTTAATATAATTTAAAAAAAAAAGAAGCAGAATGTTCTTTGCGCGGGGCCCCCTGAAACGCGGGGCCCTGTGCAAAGAACATTCTTGCTCAATGGACGGGCCGGCCCTGCCCACAGTACTTCCTTATTCCCTCGTAAGCCCTGTAATTTTGTAACTTTAATATATTTTTTACATATAGTACCACTCCTCCTCCCCTTTTTCCTATACTGTCCTTCCTGAATAAAAGTATAGCCCTGTATAATTACATCCCAGTCATGGTTGTCGGTGAACCATGTCTTTGTAACCACCACTAAATCTAAGTCTGCCTCTTTATCTTTATTCAAAAATGTAATATACCGCTCATACAAGTAGTACAGAGCGATTTACAATTGGTAAAACATAGAGAGGTGCTGCTATGAAGAGGAAACAGAACACCATTAATTCAGATAGAAGAGAGAGAGCAAGTCAAAGGAGGGACAGCAATTAGAGGAGGACTACACCAGGGAGGGAAGGACGAGAACTGGACATCAGCATGGGGCAGGAGACAAGGGGGTGGGAGGAGGGGGAAGGTTGAAGGCTGTGCAGAAGAATGGGTCTTTAATCTTGCTTTGAAGGTGTTGAAGGCAGGTTCCAGGTGGAGAGCTGATGGGAGCGAGTTCCATTAAAGTCTCAACATCTGGGATCTCATCTTCCATACTACAGGCGTTTATGCACACCACTTTCCAGATGTTGGCCCTTTTTACCCATTTCTGCAGAGGTATTTGTTTCTTACCTGAGAGCTATCTTCACTCATCCCCAGCGAATCTAGTTTAAAGCCCTCTTCAGTAGATTAGCCAATCTGCTGCATGATACACTTTGACCCTTTTTGGACAGATGGACACCATCTCTGCTCTGCAGCCCTTGGAAAATCATTCCATGGTCCAGGAAACCAAAACACACACAATGTGCTAACAAGGCAGGTGCAACTACCACCTGATCAGCTGCTGGTAGTAGTTGCACAGACGCTAGTGGTGTCTTTGTGCCACTAACATGGCTGTAACATGGCTGCTACCGCCCACTTTGCCTGAGCTCTGCCTTAACCTTGCCTATTCACACGCTACTCAGGTAGTGCGGAGTTTTTAGTGCGGGTGCCTTCTGACCAAACGGTCCCAGCTACTGTGGGCGAAAAATGTGCATTATCCCTGTGCTAAACTCCACTCTTCCTGCTATGTGCTCTAGTAAACATGCACCTTACGTTTTATTTATTTATTTTTGAATGATATTGAGAACAATAGAAATCTTACGTTTTCCTGTGGCCTGGGTCTTTATTTGGAAAAAGGAAAAACTTCTTCAGCCTTACTTATGGAACAAATGTTTAAGGAAAAAAGGCCAAAGGTGAATAATAAATGTCAATTTATACCAAAAAGGAACACATGAATGAGCACACAGGACTGCAAAAAAGGAATTTGGGAGAGTTATTTTAGAGGTGTTTTTTGTAAGTGATATTGTGAAAGGGCTGTCTGTAAGGTTTGCCTGATGCTAAGACACTGCTGCACTTTTGATCAGCCTTTGTACTGATCCTTGATGCAAGCTTTGATGCCGAAACTTGGCCTATAAAATTTTGTGGTTTTAAAGATACCATTGGTGTGACTGATTTTTCTCCGCTTCTCTGTTGGACTATGTTTTAGGAGTTTAAAAAAATCCAAATTAAATTTACATCCAGTATCTTCTAGGTGTATTTATGTATACACACACACAGGGTGGCCCAAAAAAGTGAGAACATCTCATAGCATATAAGTTATTTAAAAATTCAAAAAGACAGATGTAAACGATTGACAAATTAAAAAAAAAAAAGGCGACCGGAGATTGTTTAAATAAAGACGTTATATGACTAAAAAAGGTAAATAAGTAAACTATTTAAGTTTTTAATTTATGAGATATTCTCACTTTTTTTGGGCCACCATGTGTGTGTGTGTATGTATATGTGTATACACATATACATACACACCATGCAAAACTGGGTGGCCCAAAAAAACACACATATACATACACACAAATACACAAAAATACACAAATACACACATATACATACACACCAGTTTTGCATGGTGTGTATGTATATGTGTATACATACACACCATGCAAAACTGGTGTGTATGTATATGTGTGTATTTTTGTGTATTTGTGTGTGTGTGTTTTTTTGGGCCACCCAGTTTTGCATGGTGTGTATGTATATGTGTATACACATATACATACACACACACACGGTGGCCCAAAAAAAGTCGATACCGGATGGATAAGCATGACTCGATCCCTGCAGAATACCTGCCGATGTCGATGCAGGCGATACCGGTACCGAGTCGGTGCTGGTACCGGTTGAATTGTCTGAAGCGGTTTCAAGGGCATCGAGGCCGTGAGAAGAGCCACCAGACTGCGTTCAATAGCCAAGAATCTCTGTTCTATCGACGCTGCCGATGCTTGGGTATCGGTACCGGATGAAGCAAAACTGGTGTGTATGTGTAACATGGATTTTGCATGGATTCAAAATTAAAATCACATAGAATGTGGAAAAAAATACCTTGAGGGACTTTCACTGGCAAAATTGCCATGGCGGGAGGCTTCGGCTTCCAAAGCATTAACGGGGCTCCAGGATGTTCTCGAGGCCTCAACCTCAGCAGAACTACTGGTGCCATGCTCTGGGGTACCGGCTGCTTCATCCGGTACCGATACCCAAGCATCGGCAGCGTCGATAGACCAGACTCTGAAAGCTCTGCTGATACCAGAGTACTTCTTCCTGAGGATTCTTCTTCTCCTCAGCCTAGGATGTCTTCACCAGAGGATATGTCCTTTCAGGATTTTATCCGAGATGTGGCTCGAGGTCTTTCCATCACAGTGGCTCCTGAAAAAGAGCTTAGGGCAAAGGAATTAGAAATCCTACAATACCCTAAAGCTCCCAAGGAGGCAGCTACCTTGCCTATTCATGAGATCTTGCATGATCTCATGTTAAGGATGTGGGAAACACCTCTAACCACATCTCACTCTCGAAGACTCGACACCATGTATCGAGTTCCTCCTTGTCCTGGGTTTCAGAAGACTCAGTTACCACACCATTCCATGGAGGTGGAATCAGCTTTGAGAAGGATCAAGAGTGCAAAAAGGCATGCATCTAATCCTCCAGGACGTGAGTGTAGGACTCTTGACACCTTTGGACGTCGAAACCTCCAGGCTTCCATGCTTTCTGCCAGGATCAGTTCCTATATATTATATATGGGAATGTTCCTTAAGGAGGTCACAGGAGATTTAGAGCTTATGAGCCTTCTTTCCTGATAAGAGGCAGGATTACCTCGCCCTTGGAAACATCCTGAGCATGTTTGACAAGTTTTTGAATCGTGCAGCCTTTGACTGCTTTTGAGTGCATAAGCAGAACTTCTGCTACTGCAATAGGTGCACGTAGGATTGCCTGGCTCCAGGCATCTGACTTGGAACTTTGGGTACAGGATAAACTGGGAAATATTCCTTGCACATGAGAGAATCTCTTTCGCAAGAATTGGCAGGAAAAAGCTAATGAGATAGATGTGGACAATATCACCTTGGATAGACTGTCTAAATCTACAGCTGATCCTGCAAGGAAAAAATCCTACAAGAAACCATTCTTCAGTAAGAAGAAGCTTTATCCCTCCTATACCCAGCAAGGGCATCGTTTGGGTCAGTCTGCCAAAAGGGACAGCAGCAACAACCTAGGCAAAGAAAAACAAAAGCTGCTAAGCCTCAACCGGCTCAGCAGACTCAGCCTCCACAGGGGCTTTGACTCCTATCTAGAGAACTTTGTCTTCCTGGCCCTGAACGGTCCAGAACCCTCCATCATTCCAGGAAGGTTATGTAATTTTGCCCCCAGATGGGGTCAGATAACAGCAGAAAATTGGACTCTGTCTATTGTGAGAGAGGGGTACAATCTTCATTTCCTCAGCATGCCCCTCCTACAATGGTAAGACAGTTCAATTCTCAGACCTCTCTCAACGACCAGTTAGGTCAAGAGGTCACTGTGCTGCTTGCCCAAGAGGCAGTATTAGAGGTACCCATTCTACAACAGTGTACAGGGTTCTACTCCCCCCTATTTCCTTATTCCAAAGAAAACAGGAGGACACATACCCATTTTAGACCTCAGAGAATTGAACAAATTCCTGTTCAAAGAGAAGTTCAAAATCATTTCTTTAGGAACTCTGCTGCCATACCTTCAGAGTCAGGATTGGCTTTGTTCTCTAGATCTCAAGGATGCGTACACTCATGTTCTCAACCATCCAACTCATCGAAAGTTCCTTTGCTTCCTATTTCAAGGGAAACACTACCAATACAGGATTCTTCCTTTTGGCCTGGCCTCAGCACTGGGCGTTCACAAAATGCATGGCTGTGGTGGCAGCATTTCTTCGCACCCTAGGAATATTCGTCTTCCCTTACTTAGATGACTGGCTCATTCGAGACCCTTCAGAGCCAGAGGCAGGTTGCTCTCTCTCGCACAATGCGCATCCTTCAGTATTGGGGACTTGTCATGAACTTCCCAAAATCCAACCTTGCTCCTACTCGGTCCCTAGAGTTTATAGGAGCTCTGCTGGATACCAGACAGACAAGGGCCTACCTTCCACAGCCCCGCTGCCTTCGCATTGTGCAGTTAGCTTCCCAAGCAGTGTTAAAACCTTACCTCAGTGCTCGAGAAATGTTAGTTGCTAGGCCACATGGCATCCACCGTGCATGTGGTTCCTTATGCTCGCCTCCATATGAGGGCAGCCCAGTGGACTTTATCCACTCAGTGGGCTCAGGCATCAGGTTGCCTGTCAGACAAAATAGCAAACTCAGATCGCCTTATTTTGTTCCTCCAATGGTGGCAGTCACCCCAGAACCTTTTTTTGGGGTCTCCTTTTCAGCAACTCCCACCCCAGGCCACTCTAACAGATTCTTCACAGGTGGGTTGGGGAGCCCACCTGCAAGGTCTCTCTACCCAGGGTACCTGGACTCCACAGGAGGCCTATCTACACATCAATCTCCTGGAACTCAGAAATCTTCCTTGCTCTTCAAGTATTCCACACCCAGCTCAGCTATAAGATGGTCCTAGTTCAAACGGACAATCAAGTAGCCATGTTCTATGTGAACAAGCAGGGTGGAACAGGCTCTCTGTCGCTATGCGACGAAGCTTTGCGACTATGGGCCCTCGCCAGAGAGCATCAGATTCATCTCCTTGCGGTGTATCTTCCAGGCATTCAGAACTCTTGGGCAGACAGACTCAGTTGAGTTCTGCTTCCACACGAATGGTCTCTCCATGCAGACCAGGTGGCCAAAATTTTCCAAATTTGGGGACCCCCGGACATAGACCTCTTCGCAAGTCCGCTGAATGCCAAACTTCCCCGTTTCTGTTCCAGAATTCCGGCTCAGGGTTGTCAGGCCAGGGATGCTTTCCTCCTCCATTGGGGCCAGGACTTCCTGTATGCTTTTCCACCCATTCCCCTAATTCCCAAAACCCTGTTCAAGCTTAAAAGAGACAGAGGTCATATGATACTCATAGCTCCACATTGGCCACGGCAAATGTGGTACCCTCTGCTCGTACATCTCTCTCAAGCACCGCCTCTGGAGTTAGGATCTGCTCCAGATCTCCTTTCTCAGGAGGACGGGATGCTGTGGCATCCCAATCCCCAGTCTCTGCATCTCAGGCCTGGTTGCTGAAAGCCTAGAACTTCATGGTCTTAACCTTTCTCAGCAGGTAAAGGATATCCTTTATGCTGCCAGGAAGCCTTCCAGAAGACGCTCTTATGCTTTCAAGTGGAAAAGGTTTACCATATGGTGCTCGCAGAAGGGTCTTGACCCTCTTGCGATGCCTCTGGAATCATTACTGGAGTATCTTCTTCATTTGTCTAATGCAGGGCTTAAGACCAATTCAGTGAGAGTTCATTTGAGTGCTATTGCAGCTTCTTTCAAGTCTCTAAATGGGTCAACCTATTTCCTCTCATCCTCTCATAGCGAGATTTGAGAGGCCTCCTTTTTACTAAGCCTCCCATTAAGCCACCACCGGTGGCATGGGACTTAAATTTGGTTCTTGGGCAGCTTATGAAACCGCCTTTTGAACCATTAGCCACTACCTCCTTGAAATTCCTTTCCTGGAAGGTCATCTTTCTTATTGCAATCACATCAGCACGTCGCATCAGTGAATTGCAAGCGTTGGTGGCTGATCCTCATTATACAAGGTTCCATCATAAGATAGTCCTTAGGACTCATCCACATTTTATGCCAAAGGTGGTGTCACCTTTTCATTTAAACCAAGCGGTTTACCTTCCTGTATTCTTCCCAAGGCCTCATGCCTCAAATGCAGAAAGGAATTTTCATACTCTGGACTATAAAAGGGTTCTAGCCTTTTACTTACAAAGGACACAGCAACATAGTAAGTCCTCTCAACTCTTTGTTGCTTTTGATCCTAGCCATTTGGGACTTCCAGTCTCCAAAAGAACACTGTCCAACTGGATTGCACAGTGTATATCTTTTGCCTATGCGAGTAAAAACCTTCCTCTGGAAGGCCATGTCACAGCTCACAATGTGAGAGCCATGGCAGCCTCTATGGCTCATCTTCACTCTGCGTCTATCGACGACATCTGTCGAGCAGCTACTTGGGCTTTGGTTCATACCTTTTCAGCCCATTACTGCTTAGACAAGGACTCCTGCCGGGATGCCTTGTTTGGTCAGGCTGTTCAACACCTGTTCCATACTTAATCAACTCCTACCCACCATCCCTGGTAGGATGCCAGAGATCCATGGGGGGAAGTGGAACCCTTTCACAAGGGCACACAACTTCTGGGGTTTTCTCCCTGGCATCTGCAGCTAGGGAGTCCCCATATGTTAAGACTACATTCCTGCTTGTTCCTGGAGATAGCATGGTTACTCACCTGTAACAGGTGATCTCCGAGAACAACAGGAATTTAGTCTTCACAACCCACTCACCTCCCCTAGGAGTTGTATCTCTCTCTCTTTTCTCTTTTTCCCTCTCTTTTGTCTCAGCTTTAAACTCAACTGGAGAGGGACAGTTGGGAAAGGCGGGAAGGCAGCACGCAGGTGCTGTGGGATGCTCCCAAAAGCTTTCCTATTGGACGCTGGGGAGCGTTCCCACGCAGGCTCCGTCTGTACCGACGATACCCATATGTGAAGACTAAATTCTTGCTGTTCCCGGAGATCACCTGTTACAGGTGAGTAACTATGTTTTATGTCCGTTCTGGGGCGCGTGTTCGTGATCTGTTTCTTACACTTAAGTTGACAGTCAGGACTAAATTTATGGCATAGTAAACTAGGCACATGCCTAGGGCCCAAACGTTTTTTTGGGGGGGGTGGCAGGAAGGGGCTGTCGGATGAGGCCAGGACCTGGGAGGTTAGGATTGCCAACTATCTGGCTTTTGACATGATTTGACAGTTTTTGCATTAACATCCAAATCTCTATCTGCAGTTCTCTTATCTTTCTGTTTGTATTAGTGAGGCTGTACTGCCTTCTTCCAGTGCCACTAGTAGCATAGGATCCAGTCAATGGGAAGCCCATTGGGTGGGAGCAGTGCAAAGCAGCTCTAGCCATAGTAAATATCTGACACAGTATTATTGTTTAGAAAGCGATGCTAAAAAAAGGACTTCAGAATTAACTGTTGGGCTCCAGCAGTGTTTTGACAAATATCCCTCATGCAGATAAGTTTGAAACCTGATATTGTGTTAGATATTTTTAAAATTTTCAATTATCGAATTGGACATCTGAAATAATTGCCTGTTTTCAGTGTCTGGCCTGTTGCTATTCTGTAAGTACATGCATCAGGCCAATGGCACGTATTGTCACTGTGGGCATGCACTGGGGCAGATTTTGGGCAGACCGCACATTTATGTGCGCATATTATAAAAAACAGGCATTCATACATAAGATACATGCAACCATTTACACCAGCCCTATGGCTGGTAAGTGATTGCACTTAGGTTCAACGTGCGTCTCCCACTATTTATGCCCTTGTTTTATAACATAAAGTACACTCGTAGGTATGATTGCCCACAAAGGTATACACTATAAAATTAACTTCAATATGGGTGCTTTTTGACATGTCACATAGGGGCCTTGTAATAAAATTATCCCGTAGAGGGCAATATTTGTTTCTTTACACAAGCGTGTTTACCTGCATAAAAAATACTTTGAAAATTACCACTCTCAGTGAGGGTCATAGTACGTATGTTTCACAATGCTGATATTTTGATTTACAATGAAAAGGTCACATTGAGTTTTGCACCATCTAAAATGTAGATCGAAAATGCACAGATAAAGCCACTGTGCATATCCTGCACACAAATTATTTTTGAAGGAAAGCTCTATAGGGAGATTCTTAAAAAAAAAAAAAAAAAAAAAAAAAAGCTTGAAGATCCATGTTTAACTTTCTTCAGCATCCATGGGCAAAGTACTCTTTCCTAAGCATCTCTCCAGCCCAGTCCCTTTCTTCTGGGTTGTGCTCCTCTTCTAGCAGCTTGGAGACTGAATACGTCATTCTTTGATCGCCTCAGTATACTCAGTCTCCAAGCAGCTAGAAGGAGCATTAAGCCAGAGAAGGCTTACTGGAGAGACCTTAGAGTAGAGGGGTTTTTTAATTTTTGGTTGCCCTTCATTCTTTCTGCCTGCATTAACAGGGGAATCACAGATGCACACGAAAGCGGGAGGAACAGGACAAGTCTTTGTTGGACACAGTTATTCCCTCCAAGCGGGTTAGATCTTCCGAGGAAGAGGAACCCCTTTCCCCTGGATCTGAAACAATAGAAAGAGAGGCCTCCGAACAGGAGTTGGGGGAAGAGGAAGAAGAGCTCGAGGAGGGAGAGATCCCAGAGGAGCAAGCAAGAATTGAGGGTTTTCCGTAAGGAGGAACTCCCTGCTTTAATTGGAGAATCTCTGAAGGTGCTTAACATGGCCGCAGGGGGTTCCGGCGCAAGAAGAGGAATTGGAAGATCCGTTGATTTCAGGCGGTTAGGAAATCTGTTTTCCCGGTTCACAGGGTGGTCCAGCAAATGATTCAAGAAGAATGGGGTCAGCAGGAAGCTGGGTTGAGGGGCATGAGGTCGATGTCGCGGTTGTACCCTCTGCTCGAGGTGAAGGAGGAGATGTTGAAATCGCCTAGAGTGGACACTGCAGTTTCGGCGGTTACCAAAAAGACTACCATCCCGGTGGAGGGTAGTGCAGCTTTGAAGGATGCGCAAGACAAAAAGTTGGACACTTTGTTGAAACAAGCCTTTGATATTAGTGCCCTGGTCCTTCAGGCATCAGTGTGCGGGACTTGGGTGGCCTAGGCTTGCCTAAGATGGTCCCAACAACTGCGGATGACTGGCGAGTCTCCGGAGGGATTGCAGGGAGAGGCCGCGAAAATTGAATCAGGTGCGCTCTATCTGGCGGATAGCCAGTATGATCTTATTAGGAGTTTGTCAAAAAACATGGCTTCTGTGGTGGCGGTGCGGCGATATCTTTGGCTCTGTAATTGGGCGACAGATGCATCGTCCAAAGCTCGGCTTAGTAGGCTCCCCTTTAAGGGTAAGCTCCTTTTTGGGGAAGATTTAGACAAGTTAGTGAAGGAACTAGGGGAGTCAAAGGGTGGCAGGCTGCCAGAAGATAGGCCAAAGCAAAGTCGCTTTGTGGCTCTGGGATGGTCACAGCAGAGAGACACCCGGAAGTTTCGACCGGCTCGGCAGACCTCCTTTCAAAGAGTCCGTTTTCCCACAAGGGGACAGAGCTTCAGGGGGTTTCGTGGAGCAGGAAGAGGTTTTGGAGCCTCTTTGGCAGCTTTAGCCCAAAGAAAGTCACAATGAAGCTACAGGGGCTCGGGCGGAGGTGCTGCCAGTAGGACGACATCTACGGCAGTTTTCCCGCCTGGGCCCGGTTGACATCCGACCAGTGGGTCTTGGAGGTAGTGCAGGTCGGTTATGCCCTCGAGTTTGCGAGACTGGTACTGCCCTCATTCGTCCAGTTGCCCTGCAAGTCGCAGACCAAGCAGACAGAGGTCGAAGAAACCCTGTCAAGGCCTTGGAAGCGGTCGTCCTGGTGCCAAAAGAGCAATACGGCTGTGGTCGGTACTCCATCTATTTCATAGTTCCGAAGAAGGAGGGTTCCCTAAGACCGATTCTGGACCTAAAAAGGGTCAATCGGTGTCTTCGGGTTCCCCACTTTTGGATGGAAACGTTAGTCAGTGATAGTGGCGGTCCAGCAGGGAGAGTGTTTTTAACTTCTCTCGACCTCACCGAGGCATATTTGCATATCCCCATCAGAGAATCACATCAACAGTTCTTGCGTTTTGCGGTGCTGAGGGGACACTTTCAGTTCCAGGCCTTACCGTTCGGCCTGGTGACAGCCCCTCGTACCTTTACCAAAGTAATGGTGGCAGTCGTGGCGGCACTACGCAAGGAAGGGATTCTAGTTCATCCCTATGTGGACGATTGGCTGATCAGGGCCAAATCCAAAGACGAAAGTGTGATGGCGACAGACAGTGGTCAGTTTCTTCCGAAGCTTGGGGTGGGTAATCAATTTGGCAAAGAGCAGGCTGGTTCCCACCCAAGAAATCGAATACCTAGGAGCACAGTTCGATACAGTCGCAGGCAAGGTCTTTTCGCCAGCTCAGCGAGCAGGGGACCTCCGTCGCTTGGTACGTGAGTTCTTAGTGCGGAAAGCGCCTTCGGCATGGCACTACCTGCAGGTGCTGGGGACAATGGCGGCCACCTTAGACCTGGTCCCCTGGGCCAGGGCTCATTGCATCTGCTACAGAGGTCACTGCTGCGGCGATGGTCTTATCAGTGTCAGCCCTTGTCAATGGTACTACCTTGTCCTCCGGCATTCAAAGGATCTCTACAGTGGTGGCTATCCCTGGGGACTCTAGAGAAGGGAATGCTCCTCGAATCTCTGCAGTGGGTGCAGGTGACGACAGATGCGACTCTGTCCATATGGGGGGCCCACTGCGAGGGACCATTTGCCCGTAGGGGCTGGAATGTCCACGAATCCCAGTGGCCCATCAACAGGTTGGAATTGAGGTCAGTGACACTAGCTCTCAAAATGTTCCTAGTTCAGGTTCGCAGGAGGGCAGTCAGAGTTCTTTCAGACAATGTAACAGCGGTGGCCTACATCAACAGACGGGGGCATGAGCAGTCCTCTGTTGGAAGAAGAGGCAGAAGGCCTTTTAGAGTGGGCCGAGAATTACCTGCTGGCTCTATCAGCCCAGCATGTGGCAGGAGTGGAAAATGTTATGGCCGACTACTTCAGCCGGCACAAGGTAGATCATGGCGAGTGGGTACTATGTCAGGAGGTCTTCCAACAGGTGGAACACAGGTGGGGTCCGCCTGTCATGGACCTGATGGTGCGCTTGGAGTCGGCCAAGGCGAGCTGGTTCTTGAGCAGGCGGAAGGAAAGAATGTCAGAAGGCTTAGATGCTCTGGTTCAACGGTGGCCTGAGGAAGGGTTGCTTTATGTGTTTCCTCCGTGAGCGCTCATAGGCAGAGTCCTGCAAAGGATAGAGGCGCATCAGGGCTTGGTGGTGCTGATAGCTCCGGACTGGCCAAGAAGACCGTGGTACGCAGATTTAATAAGACTATTGGCGGATCGTCCATGGCGCCTTCTGGTAAGAGAGGACCTTTTCAGTCAGGGCCCTGTGAGGATGCCCCAGGTGGATCAGTTCTCGCTTACGGCCTGGCTATTGAAAGGGCAAGGCTATGCAAAAGAGGATATTCGGGAGCAGTGATCTCGACTTTGTTGAAGGTGCATAAACGATCAACTTGTCTGGCGTATGTGAGTTTGGCGCATTTTCGAAAGCTGGTGTGAAGAACAGCAGAAGAGACCCTTGAAGGCTTCCATTTCGGAGGTATTAAATTTTTTACAGGATGGTTTTGAGAAGGGGCTGGCCTCCAGTTCCTTGCGGGTACAGTTAGTGGCTATTTCCTGCAACAGAGGCAAGATCTTGGGTAAGTCGTTAAGTGAGCATCCAGATGTGTTCCGGTTCCTTAGGGCGGTGAGGCGCTTGAGACCCCAGCAAAGGTCATCAGTCCCCCCTTGGGATCTTAACGATGCTAGATGTCCTGGCGGGGGAGCCTTTCGAACCAGCCCACCTGGCTTCGGTAAAGGATTTGACGCTTAAAACTGTTTTCTTGGTGGCCATTTGTTCAGCCAAGCGAGTGTCTGAATTGCAAGCATTGTCCTGCTCTCCTCCCTTTCTAATTTTCTTCAAGGATAAGGTGGTGTTGCAGATGGTAGTCTTTCTTGCCCAAGGTGATTTCTCCATTTCATGTGAATCAGGCGGTGTCTCTCCCTTCATTTGCCAGTTTTGGGGCAGGGGGAGGGTGACGCACGGTTACGCCGGCTGGACGTTCGACGGATTTTGAAGCGTTATCTGAAGCGTACTAAGGCGTTCCACAAGTTGGAACCGTTATTTGTTTTGTTTGGAAGGCCGCACAAGGGGGAAGCGGCTGCCAAAGCTTCAATTTCTCGATGGATCAGGGAAGCCATTGCTTCAGCCTATATCCTGAGGGGAAGACAGGTTCTGTTGGGATTTTGAGCTTGTTCCACTCGGGCTCAGGCAGCATCATGGGTGGAGTTTAGTCTGGTTCCGCCAGTGGAAATCCTGTAAGGCGGCTACTTGGTCTTCCCCTACATACCTTTGCCAAGCACTACCGGTTGGATGTGCAGGCGGCGGCAGATGCTGGTTTTGGGAGAGCGGTGCTTTGGGCCGGGTTGGCAGGCCCCTCCCATGCTTGAACTGCTCTGTTACATCCCAGAAGAAAGGGACTGGACTGGAGAGACCCTTAGGAAGAAGTAATTAGACCTTACCTGCTAATTAGTGTTCCTGAAGGATCTCCAGTCCAGTCCCTGGTCCCACCCGGTAAGGTAAAACTGAAGTACAAATTTCCGGCCTGAAGGGAGTTAGGAAGAATGGTATGAGATGGGGCGGATTTCATTGCAGTGGTTTCCTCGGGTTCCGGTACCAGAATGGAAGAAGTAGCTGCAGAGCCCTGATACCAAAATTAGCATTTAAAATAAACTGTTTAAGTTGGTACAGGGCTTTTCAAGTAAGCCACCTCCTCAAAGGGAGGGTTGGGATAGCCCTTTCTGGGAGGGGGAGGGCTGTGGTTTGGTTAAAGTTTACAGTAGTTAGTAGTTTTTGCTTAGTTGTCTCTCCGTTAGGTCTGCTTTGTCAACAGAATACTGAGGCTGGTGGGTGGTGCCAGTGCTATATATCCTGAGGTGATCAAAGAATGACGTACTCAGTCTCCAAGCTGCTAGAAGAGGAGCACAACCCAGAAGAAAGGGACTGGACTGGAGATCCTTCAGGAACACTAATTAGCAGGTAAGTCTAATTACTTCTTGAGCTGCAAATCCCATGGTGAGTCTGAAAATTAGCCCCAAAGACTACAAATGTGAGATGGCTAAACACTTGTGTTCCTTTTGTGCCCTTTGGAAACAAAGGTATGATTAGGAGATAATTGAGTTAAAGAACTTTTTTTTTTTTTTTAAACTTTGATCAACATTCTTTTAATCAAAATTTAGTTCCCTTGTCATAGCAGCTGTTGCTCAAGAAGGTCAGTGAGGATCGGTGCCTGACATATTTTTGTCTGCCAGAACAGTAGATGCTAAGAACCAATAATACCCATTTTGTCTGACACCTCATCTGGCACAGAAAATGATCAAAAGAAAATGACATTTGAACCAAAAGGCACTATGACAGATTTTTATTGCTATTGGTTGTAATAGAACTTGCTAATAGCACAAGACCTCTAGAAACATTATGGAGAAACTTAGAACTGTAGGACCACTTTTTTTAAATTAAATTGATTGGTATACCTGGCCTTGGGGAGGAAGGATTGGGGGGAGGGGGGAAAGATGGCTGCTGCTACTATGGTGATCCATTCCATGTCAGTCAATGAGTATTACTGAGGATGTAGCATAGGGATGCACATCTAGTCTTCAGGCTGCCTAGGTTCTGATGAGTTGTCTGGCTATGCTACCCGAGGAGGGGAAAGTGGACAGAGACCACTGAATGAGGAAAGGGGAGGGGGGAAAAGATTCATTGCGAGAGTTGTTTGCTGGTTTATAACTTCTTGATATGGGGCTTACATTTTGCTTTGGACATTGTCTACAGAACATTTTCTCTTTTAGTATTCTTAATGATGGTCCAGGCATTGTAAATAAAGCTGAAAGGAGGCTATGTAAGGATTGTACAGTACATCAAAAAGTGTTTGCATGATTTTTATGTTCTCCCAGGCATTGTAGGCTTTAGTTCATATTCTAAACTGATGCTAACAATCTTGTTTATCTTCACAACATATTGGGCTTCGTGTCATATCTAATCATAACAAAGAACTTGACTTGACTCAACAAGGGATTTTCACATAGGGAATAGAAAACAATCTGTGCTATATAAGGCTCTAAATTGACAATTCATGATGCCTTATTTGTGAGTATTTATACTAAGGAATAAGAACATAAGATGTGCCAAACTGACTGGATTCAGACTCAATCAAGCCCAACATCCTGTCTCTGAAAGAGGTCAATCCATGTCACAAAGGCCAGGCAGCATCCCAAGGAATAGAGCCATGCCCTATTGCTTCAACCTAAAAAGTGGTGGCTTTCCCAAGACTAG
Source organism: Ichthyophis bannanicus (assembly GCA_033557465.1). NCBI lineage: Eukaryota > Metazoa > Chordata > Amphibia > Gymnophiona > Ichthyophiidae > Ichthyophis > Ichthyophis bannanicus. The sequence goes on along the minus strand of CM066047.1, from coordinate 51,560,173 downwards.
ATGGACAATAATGGATTATGGGGGTTTTTTGTCTAGGAACTTCTCTAAACCCTGTTAAAACCGGGCTATGCTACTTGTCTTGGCCATACCTTCCAGCAACAGATCACAGCTTCATTGTACTCTAGTGAAGAAATACTTTCTATGATTTGTTTTAAGGGGTGGTAATTACTAAACTGCAGTAAAGTCTAGGGGGTGGGGGGATATTTAGTGTTGGCGGCTAGTGATGATAAAGTGGCTAGCCATCACTGCTGAACTTTGAACCCAGAAGTTCAATGCCGGCCATCAGCATTGAATATCCAAGTTGGCCAGATAGCACATTAGCTAGCTGACTAGTACAGGGATGGTGAACTACAGTCCTGGAGTGCCACAATCCAGCCTGGTTTTCAGGATGTCCCTAATGAATATTCATGAAACATTTGCATCCACTGGCTCCCATTATATGCAAATACATCTCATGAATCTTCATTAGGGACATCCTGAAAACCAGGCTGGATTGTAGCAGGAGTGTTTGCTATCCTTGGGCTAGCAGCAATATTCAGCTGGCCTTTTGCTAAAGCGGAGAAAGGTGGGATTTTTTTTTTTGAGGGTAGGTGGATTCATGTTTTATTTTGGGCTTCTACCTCATTCAGAACTGGAGTTGGAGATCCAGCACTATGAACCTTTCCTTGCAACTGGGCACTTTTTCTCCCATATTTTATATCCTCTTCGAATTCACCCAGCCTAGTCCTAGCAGGAAGTGTTCTTAGCCTAAGGCTAGCCCTTTTGGAGCCCTGCAGTCATGAATCTGACTACCTGGGTGTCTCCTTTAAATCATGAGTAGGGGGTATGTTTATAAAGCTGCGAAACCTGTTAATGCATGCTTTTTGCCACATTATCGACCTGCATTAACAGCACAGCAATTTTCTGCACTATGCCTGCAAGAGTAGGCAGGCTAGAGGCAGAGAGTGGATGTGTCTGCAACACGCAGTATGTTAGCTGCAAAAGTCTAATGCTGTTTAGTAAGCATACCCCTTAGACTCCTTCACTAACGGGGGAGCTGAAGATCAGTTCAAAGAAATGAATCCAGGTCCTCTGTGTTTAGACTTTTTGTTCATATATAAATATGTGAAAGAGAAAAGGACTTAAAATAAACCAAGCATATGGCAGTAGTGAATAAATTAGTAATGCACCCCCAAAAAATTGCAGTTATAGACTGTAATTTCACTTATCCATATATCATCCAGGCGTTTATCCTAGAAAGATGATGGCAGAAAAAGATCACTTGGCCTATCAAGTCTGCCCTTCTATATCGACTACAATAGTCCCTTTTTTTCCTTTTAGAGATCTTCTGTGTTTTCCCCATGCTTTTTTTGAATTCAGATACTGTCCTAGTCTCTACAGCCTCTGCTGGGAGACACTTCCACGCATCTACCACTCTTTCCATAAAGAAATATTTCTGCATTTTACTCCTGAGTCCTGCCTTTCCTCTAACATGTACATATTAAGATCTTTACGTCTGTCCCCATAGACTTTATAACGAAGACCACACTCCATTTTAATAGCCACCCTCTGAACAGACTCTATCCTGTTTATATCCTTTTGAAGGTGCGGTCTCCATAATTGCACACATTACTCCAAATGCGGTCACACCACAGATTTATACAGAGGCACTATTACCTCCTTTTTTCTGCTGGCCATTGCTCTCCCTATGCACCCCAAGCATCCTCCTTTTGCCATTGCCTTTTCTACCTGTTTAGTCACTTTAAGATCATCAGAAACAATCACACTCAGGTCCTGCACTTCTTTCATGGACAGAGGTACTTCTCCCTCTACACTGTATTGCTCTCTTTCATTTTTGCAGCCCAAATGCATAACCCTGCATTTTCTTAGTGTTAAATTTCAGCTGCCAAATTCTTGACCATTCTTCAAGCTCAGCTAGATCCCTCCTCGTGTTATCTACTCCTTCCTGTGTGTCTACTCTATTGCAGATTTTGGTATGATCTGCATAAAGGCAAACCTTTCCAGACAGCCCTTCTACAATATCACTAACAAAGATGTTAAGAATCAGACCAAGGACAGATCTCTGTGGCACACCACTGGTAACATCCTTCTCAGCGTGAGCTCCATTTACCTGTATCCTTTGTCACCTCCCTCTCAACCAATTTCTAACCCAGCCAGTCACTTTAGGGTCCATACCTGGGGTGTTCAGTTTGTTTATAAATCACCTGTGTGGAATGATGTCAAAGGCTTTACTGAAATCTAAGTACACCACATCTAGGGCTCTCTCTCAGTCCAACTCCCTAGTCACGAAGTCAAAGAAATCAATCTGATTTGTCTGACAAGACCTGCCTCTGGTAAATGCATGCTGCCTCAGATCCTGCAATCCATTTGACTCCAGAAACCTCACTATTAGCTCTTTTAGCAGTGTTTTCAATAATTTCCTCACCACAGAGGTTAGACTACCCGGCCTGTAGTTTTCAACCTCATCCTTACTTCTGTTGTGTAAAGGGACCACATGTACCTTTCTCCAGCCCTCTGGGATTACTCCCAACTCCAAAAAAGCATTGAAAAGGTCAGATAGTAGAGCTGCTAGGACATCCCAAAGTTCCTTTAATATTTATGGATGTTTCCCATCTGGTCCCATTGCTTTGTCTACTTTTAGTTTTAGCTAGTTCCTCACGAACATAGTCTTCTGAAAACACTGGACAACAAATTTGTTCAAAAGTTTTGCTTCCTGAAAAATGCTTTGTTTATGATAGACGGCTTCAAGCTGAACACTTCTTAGGTAAACCTCCACCTCTCATATCTACAAGATGCTCTGTAAACTCTTAACTTACACACTTATAACACTGATCCTGCTATTCCCTCTAACACCTATGCAAGTCATAGCAACCTACACTGAGAACATCCCAATTATATATCAACCAAGACCATCCATTCTAATCATATGCCCCAAAATGCAACACGTAAAATCCACTTGTAGAATTCTAGAAATTAACATCACACAACAGAAACCCCGCATCAGTTGAAACCGATCCTATCATACAATCAAATGTGTGCTTATCAATGCCCTCTCAATACATAACAAAATTCCCACAATAATAGACTTCATACTCCACAGAGAAAGACAGAGACCTTATATGTATCACCAAAACCTGGATCTCAACTACTGACAATATGCTCCTAAACCAGTTATTTCCTCACCACTACAAGCTCTTCAACTGCTCCAGAACAGAAAAGACAAGGTGGAGGCATGCTCTTCATGGCAAAAGATCACCTAAACTTCACTATGATTTAAGTCAAACTCCTCAGAAATGTTGGATTTCCTCACAATCTCCGACAGAGAACACATCTGCTTGGTATACCAGACACCCTCAAACTCTGAAGCCTTATCCGACCTGCTAGAAGAAACATGCACACATACAGCATCTAATAAATATTTTCTCCTACTTGAAGACCTAAACCTCACATCCATCCCTATGAAGAAGCAAGCACATTCTCCATTACCATGGAAGCACTCCAAGTAATCAATAAACCTACCCATACTAAAGGAGCAACTCTTTGCACACAGAGAGCTACATCCAGATTGACCCAGTGCCATGGTCAGATCATATGATCTCCTTTGTGCTTCCAACTGGACCCCAGACTCTACACTACCTTCAGCAGCACCACTACACACATCGCTTTAAAGCATTCAACAATGAAGCCGCCTTAGACTCTGTCTCCCTACTGCTGGGTGCTGACCTATATGACCTGGACAGATTTACACTTTTGGAATACAATGATCGCCAATACTGCTACCTTTACACCATGATGTGCCTCCACCCCCCCCCCCCCCGAACTATCCACAACAACCCTGGTTCTCTCCCAAGCTCAGTCATCACACACAATGAAAGAAAATGGAAATGAACTCTGGATAGTTCCATCAAGGATCAGTTCATCACTAAATATAACGAATACTGCAACCTTAACACCTGTAGAAAAGAATACTTCTCCAGCAGCATCATGAAATCTCAACCAACCCAGAGAACTACTCTCCATTGTATCCTCACTCACCAAAGACCCCGCGTCATCCTCAACAGGATCAAGCTCGCAGCTCGACCCACATACCATGGCAGACTTCCTATCTAGCCGAATACCCTCCACAGCACTCCTTCCAAAAACCCTACTACTTACACAGGACAAGCCCTCACAGAAAAACAAAGCTGGGACTCCTTCAGACTGATTTTACAGTAAGAGATTTCAGACATTATCAGAAGCATCAGTACCACATCCTCCCCTCTCGACTCATGCTGAGTTTCCTGGATAAAATCACATTCAACTCAACGATACAAAAAATTGTGCACACCTCCCTATCTTAATGATACCTACACACTGCCCTGAAACAATCCTCAATAAGACCCATCCTAAAGAAATCAATGGATCAGTCTGACCCAAGCTCATATCAACCTATTGCAAGCATCCCCTTCCTAGCTAAAGTAATAGAAAAGACTGTCAACACTCATGCTCCCCTAGACCCCCAGAAAAATGGCTTTTGCCCTCAACGTGGTGTAGACTCTCTTAGACACCCTTATCAGGGGCCTTGATAAGCCACACCAAGGCTATGTGATGATATTACTGGACATCAGTGCAGCTTTTGACTCCATTGCACACAACACCCTACTGACAAGATTCAGCAACTTAGGGCCTCCACATGAGCATGATAGAATGGTTTACCTCATTCTCCAGGACCAAGCAGGAAGTCAGTCCTCATTTATGGGTGACGTCGGCGCCGACGGAGCCCTCGCGGAGCAATTTTCTCCAGCTTTCGAAGAAAGCCTTTGGGAATTGCAGCGCGCATGCGCAGTCCCCTTCCCGCCCAAGGGTGCCATCTTGCTCAGTTTTCTTTTTTCTGCGGAGCCCTACAGACGACGTTTGTGATCGCCGCTGAAAAAGTTGATCGCCGCTGAAAAAGTTGATTTCTTTAGTTTGTTCGGTTCGACGCATGTCTCTTTCCCGCCCGGCCTCGATACTCCAATATCGAGTCCGTTCACATTTTTTTCAGTTTTTTGTCCCTTGTAACGGGCGTTCCCGCCACTTTTTTCTTTTTCCCTAGCAGCACAGTCTTTCGACCTCGCAGGGGCCCTTTTTCCCCCGATGGCTGCCAGCGGTTTTAAAACGTGTGATCGCTGTACCAGACTTATGTCTCTTACCGACACACATGACTGCTGCCTCCGTTGCCTCGGACCCAATCATGACTCGGGTGGTTGTGGTCCGTGCAACAAAATGTCCTCGAAGGCTTTGAGGAGTCGGCAGTCACAAAAGGAACGTATCTTCTCTGACTCCACGTCCGGTCGGGCCCGGACCTCGTCAGAGGCTTCGACGTCTCGTGACTCCGGCCCCGAGCATCGTCGGAGTTCCTCTGAGCGGGGGTCTCCCGGCCGGGAACATCGTCGGAAAAGGAAACCCGCGAGGGTGGCGTCGGAGGACGCTCCTGGTCCCTCGAGGGCCAGGTCGCATAGCCCCGCCAGCCGCCCCAGGTCCTCGGAGGCAGAGAGGTCGTCGAAGCATTCTCGTCTCGAAGTGGAGTCTCCTGGACACGGAGTACTGTAGTCCTCGTGGACTCACCTGCCAGGGAACCGACGTCGGGCCCGACGCCGTCGGGGCCCGAGTCGGGGACTGCTGGGTCTTCTGAGTTTGGTCTCAGATTGACAGCCTTGGAGTGCAGTATCGCTGCCTTCATGGACCAGCAGCGGGCATTGATGGCCGGCATCGCCAGTGCATCTGCCCCGACCACCGGGACGTCGATGTCCAAGTCGACCCCGGAGGCCGAGCCGATCCTCGAGTCCATACGAGCTCGAGTCGATCCTCGGCCAAGGTCTCCCTCGGCTTCCCGTTTGGGACTGAGGTCGTCGACGCCGGCCTCGGCGTCGGGGCGGAGGTCCTCGGCCCTCGCCCGCACGGAGCCACTCGATTCCTCCATGGAGGAGTCGTGCTGGGACACGGAGGAGGACGAGTCACCCGGTTCTTTTCAGACTCGGTGCGTCCCCTCCGACTCACCCGAGTCGGAGCCTCGGAGACGGTCCCCCCCGGAGGATACCCGGTTCTCAGACTTCGTGAGGGACATGGCCAAGGCTTTGGCCTTCCCCGCGGATCCGGAGGAGGAGCCTCGAGCCGAAGAGCTCGAGGCCCTCCAGTATGACTCTCCCCCGAAGGAGGCCTTTACTGTGCTGGTTCCTCCGATGCTGGAGCGGCTGCTCTTCCGCATGTGGGAGAGCCCGGCCTCGACGCCGGTGTTGAGCAAGCGGGTCGATTCCATGTATCGAGTCCGCAAGAGCCCCGGGTTCCAGAAGGCACAACTACCGCACCATTCCATGGTGGTGGAATCGGCCATGCATCGACTTAAGAGTCAGAAGATGCACTCCTCGGTGCCTCCGGGTAAGGAGTCCCGGAACCTGGATGCCCTCGGTAGGAAGTGCTTCCAGGGCTCTATGCTTGCTTGCCGAGTTCAGACATACCAGCTATATATGGGCATGTATCTTCGAGACCTGGCAAAGGAGATTGCCGGGTTCTCTGCTGGTCTCTCCGAGGAACCTTTGCAGAGGTTCCAGGCCTTGTCCACTGGTATTCGAGACTGCTCGAAGTTTATTTCTCGAGCAGCCTACGATGGCTTCGAAGCATTGGCTCGAGTAGCCGGAGCCGGCATCGGTGCTCACCGTCAGGCTTGGCTTCAGTCATCCAACCTCGAGCCATGGGTGCAGGACAAGTTGGTTGATGTCCCCTGCAGAGGTGAAAACCTCTTTGGTAAGCCCAGGGCCGATAAGGCGGCAGAACTCGAGTCCGAGACTCTCACCAGAACTCGCCTATCCAGAAAGACCTCTGCCCCTTCACAGAAGAGGAAGGGCTCGGGGAAAAAGCCCTTTTACCCGAGGAAGGTGTCTGCCTATAAACAGCACCACCCACAATATCAAGCCTCAGCAGCTCCCCATCAGGGCCAGCAGGCTAAGGGACAGGGCAATGGGTCCCGTAGGCAGAAGGCCCCCAAGCCCACTACACAGGCCCCTGCTCAGCAGGGTGGGTTTTTTTGACTATGCCGGCATAGCCTCTCCCCCTCCGCGACTTTCGCTCAGCACGGGGGGCCGGCTGACCCACTTTGCCCACAGGTGGTCAGCCATAACATCCGATTCCTGGGTGCTGCAGGTGGTTCAAAAGGGCTACCTCCTACATTTTCACCAGGTACCTCCTCCCTACTTTCCAGGGGAGCCTACAAGACCCCCTCTGCACAGGGACTTACTCCTTCAGGAGCTGCAAAGTCTGCTCCAGGAACAGGCTGTGGAGCCAGTGCCCCAGCACTTGTGGGGTCACGGGTTTTATTTGAGGTACTTCCTGGTACCGAAAAGGACAGGAGGCGTCAGACCCATCCTGGACTTGCGCAACCTCAAGTTCCTGCAACGGGAAAAGTTCAAGATGCTTACCCTTGGAATCCTACTGCCCTACCTCCGGCAGGGAGATTGGCTATGCTCCTTGGATCTAAAGGATGCTTATACTCACATCCTTATTCATCCCGACCACCGGCAATATCTGAGATTTGTGGTGGCAAGGAATCATTACCAGTACCGCGTACTGCCCTTTGGCCTCTCCTCCGCTCCCAGGGTGTTCACGAAATGCCTGGCAGTGGTGGCAGCCTTCCTGAGGCTTCAAGGCCTCTTCGTCTTCCCCTACCTGGACGACTGGCTCATCCGGGCACAGTCTTCCCTAGAGGTCACTCAAGCCACTCTACGCACAGTGGCTCTGCTTCAGCACTTGGGCTTCGTCATAAACTTCGAAAAGTCCACTTTGCTCCCCTCTCAGGATCTCGAATTCATAGGAGCACGGCTGGACACTCTGCAGGCTCGGGCCTTCTTGCCCCTGGAACGGGCCAACAGGCTCATAGCTCTGGCTGGCAGGTTCCACAGCGCGTCACCGGCCTCTGCCAGACAATTCCTGCAACTGCTCGGTCACATGGCCTCCACGGTCCATGTCACTCCGAATGCCCGGCTGCATATACGACCTGCTCAGTGGAGCCTTCGCACTCAATGGCATCAGGCCACAGGGAGACTGACAGACTTAATACAGATCTCCGACCGCCTGGTCTCCTCTCTGCAGTGGTGGCTTCACCTGCCCAATCTGGTACTTGGCATGACTTTTCAGTCTCCTCCACCTTCTCAAGTGCTCACGACAGATGCCTCTCTCCTGGGATGGGGAGCGCATTGCCAAGGAACATGCACTCAAGGCCTTTGGATGCCTTGGGAGACTGCTCAGCAGATAAACTTCCTGGAGCTGCGGGCGATCCGCCTAGCTCTGCGGACCTTCTCTCACCTCACTTCTTGTCGGTCTGTACTGGTGCAGACAGACAATCAGGTCGCCATGTTCTACGTGAACAAACAGGGGGGCACGGGCTCCCTCCTTCTATGTCAGGAGGCTCGGAGACTGTGCTCTTGGGCAGTCGACCACGACATCCTCCTCAAGGCTGTTTACCTGCCTGGGCAGGAAAATTGCCTAGCCGACAAACTGAGCCGGATTCTGCTGCCGCACGAATGGAGGTTGGACCCCGTAGTTGTCCAGCGGATCTTCCGCCGGTGGGGCCTCGCCACCGTGGATCTCTTTGCCAGTCCTCTAAACCGGCAACTTCCCAGGTTCTGCTCCCGGCACCCGCATCCTCTCAGAGTAGCACCGGATGCTTTCCTCATCTCGTGGTCCACGGGCCTACTGTATGCCTTTCCTCCCACGCCACTTGTGTCCCGGACGCTGTTCAAAGTTGTCCAGGACAGGGCCTCCGTAATCCTGGTGGCGCCCAGGTGGCCGAGACAACCCTGGTTCCCTCTACTCCTACAACTAGCAGTGGACACCCCTCTTCCTCTGGGGTTTCAGCCCGATCTCCTGTCCCAGGATCAAGGTACTCTCCTCCACCCCAACCTCCGGGCCCTTCATCTGATGGCCTGGCTGCTGAAAGGGTAGTCCTAGCTCCGCTCTTACTCCCTCCAGAGATGGAGGCTGTCGTCCTGGCGTCTCGACGACCTTCCACCTGGAAATCTTACGCCCTTAAATGGCGTCGCTTCTCGGCCTGGTGTTCTCAGCGCTCTGAGGACCCCTTTGCCTGCTTAGTATCGGTGGTACTGCAATATTTGCTTCACCTCTCCGATCTAGGCCTCAAATCCAACTCTGTCAGGGTCCACCTCAGTGCTCTCTCTGCACATCATTCGCCGGTGGAGGGCCAGCCTCTTTCCGCGCACCCCTTGGTGGCGCGTTTTCTCAAGGGCCTTCTTCTGCTTAAGCCCCCGCTGCGCCCTCCAACTCCTGACTGGGATCTCAATGTGGTCTTGCAAAGGCTTACCTGTCCGCCTTTTGAACCCATGGCTACCTGCCCTCTGCGTTTCCTCTCCTGGAAAACCCTCTTCTTGGTAGCCCTTACCTCCGCTAGGCGCGTTAGTGAACTACAGGCCCTAGTGTCGGAGCCCCCATACACTAGGTTCTACAAGAATAGGGTGGTCTTACGGACTCACCCTAAGTTTCTTCCAAAGGTGGTCTCCACTTTTCACATCAATCAAGAGGTGGTTCTTCCAACCTTCTTTCCCAGGGCGCATACCAGCTGAGCTGAAACTGTTCTGCATACCCTGGACTGTAGAAGAGCCTTATCCTTCTACCTTGACCGTACGCGAGAGCATCGAAAAGCTGTCCAGCTTTTCGTATCTTTTGACCCCAATCGGTTGGGGGTACCCGTCTCTAAGTGTACTTTGTCCATCTGGGTGGCTGACTGTATCACCTGGGCTTATGGAGCAGCCGGCCTCTCCTTAGAGAGTCGAGTCACGGCTCACCGTGTCAGGGTGAAGGCTGCGTCAGTGGCTCACCTCCGCTCTGTTCCGTTGGCTGACATCTGCCGGGCCGCTACTTGGTCTTCAAGCCAGACGTTTGTGGCTCATTACTGCCTGGAGAGGGAGTCCCGCAGGGACAGTGCTTTCGGACAGGCAGTCCTCTACAATCTCTTTGAGGTCTAAGCAACTCCTACCCTCCGGCCCTGGTGTTGGGCTACCGGCCGGATTCGTATTCAGAGAAGATTTCTTCCTTCTGTACTGTTGAGCTTGAGGGAGCTCATTTTTCGGTTTGAGGTCTCTGGTAGCCTTGAGCTCGGGAGTCCCATAAGTGAGGACTGACTTCCTGCTTGGTCCTGGAGAAAGAGTAGTTACTCACCTGTAACAGGTGTTCTCCAGGAGCAGCAGGAATCAGTCCTCACTACCCTCCCTCCTCCCCTTGGAGTTGCAGTCATTCTTATTATATGTTTTTGCTAACTTTTTTGCTGTCTCCCGCTATGTCATCAGACTGAGCAAGATGGCACCCTTGGGCGGGAAGGGGACCGCGCATGCGCGCTGCAATTCCCAAAGGCTTTCTTCGAAAGCTGGGGAAAATTGCTCCGCGAGGGCTCCATCGGCGCCGATGTCACCCATAAGTGAGGACTGATTCCTGCTGCTCCTGGAGAACACCTGTTACAGGTGAGTAACTACTCTTACCTCTCCGACAGACAGCTATAAGTAAAAATTGGTCAACTCAAATCCAACTGGTTCAACCTAAGACAAGGAATACCACAAGGATCAGCCTTATCTGCACTTTTTTATTTAACATATACATTCAACCTATCTGCAACCTGCTAAGAAACTTCAACTTGCACTTCCACCTGTACGCTGCTGATATTATGTTCTACATGCCCTTCCACACACTAACCCCAGACTTCTCAGCCATCACTGACTGCTTTACAGCCATCATGGAATTTCTTACAGGACTAAATTTAATAGTGAACAGCAAGACGACGGAAGAACTCCTTATCACAAGAGACACATCCTTCAATCCATCAGCAGAGCTCACTCTCCAACATGTTGAGATCTCAATAAAAAAAAGTCAAATACCTTGGAATATCCTTTGACAGTAACCTTAACATGCTTTCTGACATTAAGAGGTCAGCCAATATTGCATACCCAAAACTCCATACTCCAACATTTATGACCACTACTCCAATACAGTGACTACAGAACAATATTCCAATCTATCATAACACCCCACCTTGACTATAGCAATATACTCTACCAGGGACTACCAAAGCAAGCACTATACCCACTTCAACTAGTGCAAAATACTACCGCCAGAATCCTAACAGGCACCGCAAGATGTCAACATATTACACCCACTCTGAAGAATTTACATTGGTTGCCAATAGCACAAAGGATAAAATACAAAGTAGCAACCACCATCTGTAAAATCATACATAATTTATCAGCACCCTGCCTAGAGGACCTAATCAGTACAGCACCCATAACAAGAACAGCAAATCAAAACCTATCGGTTATTCCTTATCTCAAAACAAGATGCGTGTAGCAAACCAACAATAGAGCTTTCTCACTATTCTGGAATTCTCTCCTAGAACCTATCAGAGCCTCAGTTTACTCAGGACCTGAAGAAACTATTAAACATCTATTCATTGAACACTATAACACTAATTATATCACATAGCATTATATAAGAGAACTTTTACTAAGACAAGCAGACATTTGTAAATACCCCATCTGTTAGTTCTAAGTTAATATCGCCCTATGTTCAATGTAATGGCAACTCAGGCAAGTTTGTTTGCTATTTGTTCTCTGTAAACAGCTTTGGCCTAAAGGTGGTATAGAAAATCTGTTAAATAATTTCTGATTGTCTGACTGTATCATGTAGGAATTTGGAGAAGCATGAAATTAAATTTTGATTGAATTTAGCATGTTTAATCGCACAATGATGCTGATATTGCACTAGTTCACCTGAGCTAAAAATGTTTTGCTCCTGATTTTCATTTGTACTCAGCATCTGATGCTTATATCACTGTCCAACAATGGGTACCCAAAAAAACCAGGAATAACATTGCCGTGGGCGGAGCTTGTGTAGTACGCACTTCTGCCGCTAGGCGTGTATAGTGCAACTCATTGTCAGTTCAGTGCCGCCTGTGTTGTCGACCTGGCTTGTTCTGTTCATCTGCAGTGATTGTTTTTGCTAGCGCTGTTTTGTTCTTGTTTCTTTTTTTATGATGACAAGTTTAAGTGAACAACGTGCAGCTGTGAAATTTTGTTTTCTACTCGGTAAAAATGCTGCTGAAACTGTTTTAATGTTGAAAACAGCTTATCAAGATGACGCTATGGGAAAAAGTCAAGTGTACCAGTGGTTTGCTCGGTTTAAAAATGGCGACATGTCCATTGATGACAAACCTCGTTCTGGGCGTCCATCAACTGCCCGAATCGATGAAAATATTGAAAAAATTAGAGAGCTTGTGCTCTCAGACAGTCGACAGACAATTGATCAACTGTCAGAGATTAGTGGGTTATCTTGGAGCTCGGTTCAGCGAATTTTAACGGAAGATTTGGGAATGAAAAGGGTTGCTGCCAAGTTTGTTCCTCGGGTTCTGACTGACAATCAAAAGGAACATTGAGTTGAAACATGTCATGTTTTGAAACAACAGCTTGAAACTGATCCAGATTTTCTGTCAAAGGTCATTACAGGTGATGAGTCATGGTGCTATGGTTACGACCCAGAAACAAAGCAACTGTCAAGCCAGTGGAAGACGTCGTCGTCACCCCGTCCAAAAAATGTCGTCAAGTCAAATCAAACATCAAAACAATGCTGATTTGCTTTTTTGATGCCAAGGGGGTAGTTCATTCAGAGTTTGTTCCCCCAGGTCAGACCGTCAATCAAACCTTTTATTTGGAAGTTTTAAGAAGATTGCGCAATAGTGTTCGTCAAAAAAGACCCGATTTGTGGCAGACAGGAGACTGGTTCTTCAACCACGACAACGCACCTGCACACACAGCCATCTCTGTTAGACAGTTTTTGGCTAAAAATGGCATGGTTCCGCTGCCCCACGCACCTTACTCGCCTGACCTGGCTCCGTACGACTTTTTCTTATTTCCACGCATGAAAAGGGGCATGAAAGGACACCGATTTGACAACATTGAAGAAGTCAAGAAAAAAAAGAGGGAGGAGCTGTCAGCCGTTTCTAAAGATGACTACAAAAAATGTTTCGAACCGTGGAAGCACCGGTGGGACAAATGTATCAGTTGTAATGGAGAGTATTTTGAAGGGGATAAGGTTGTTTTGTAAAGAATTTGAAATAAATAGCTTTTAAAAAATAATTCCTGTTTTTTTTTGGGTACCCCCTCATATATTATGTATAGTTGGACAGCATTGATGGGTACCAGTTGCCCTGATACTGCTCTTCCATCATCGCAATGTCCTCATGAAACCTTTTTACCATTTTAGTCGCTGACTGCACCAAGATTAGCAGGGAAGAAGTCCAAGTGTGAATGCAGAAAATGAATCTTCAGCGACATGTTGCACTTCATGGTTATGTATGTTTGAAGCTTAAAGACAGAGCTTAAAGATCCCAAATTACCCATGTCTACCAATAGCCAAATTAATATGAATAAAATAGTCTCTAAAATGCTTGTATGCAAATGCTAGAAGTCTAAAAAATAAGATGGGAGAGTTAGAATATATAGCACTAAATGAGAGGTTAGATGTGATTGGAATATCAGAGATATGGTGGAAGGAGGACAAACAGTGGGACACTGTGATACCTGTGTACAAACTATATCGTAATGATAGAGCTGATCAAATTGGTGGAGGGGTTGCGCTCTGTTAGAGAGGGCATTGAGTCAGAAAGGATTAAAGTTTTGCAGGAAACAAAATTTGCTGTAGAATCTCTATGGATTGAAATTCCATGTAAAAAGGGGAAGGCGATGGCGGTGGGGGTGTACTATCGACCGCCTGGCCAGAATGAACAAATGGATGATGAAATGCTCAAAGAAATCAAGGAAGCTAACAAAAGTTACAGCACGGTAATAATAATGGGTGATTTCAATTACCCCAGTATCGACTAGGTCAATGTCACAGCAGTACATGCTAGGGAGATAAAGTTCTTAGATAAAATAAATGACTGCTTCTTGGAGCAGCTGGTTCATGAACCGACCAGAGGGGAAGCCATATTAGACCTAGTCCTTAGTGGAACACCAGATCTAGTACAAGAGATAAGGGTGTTAGGGTAACTTGGCAATAGTGATCATAGCATGATCGCCTTTGATTTAATTAGTGGAGGAGGGATAGTAAGGAAATCCACAGTACTACCTTTTAACTTTCGAAAGGGAGACTATGATAAAATGAGGAAAATAGTTAAGAAAAAATGAAAAGGAGCAGTTGCAAAGGTTAAAAGACTTACATCAAGCTTGGGTGGTGTTGAAAAATATTATCTTGGAAGCCTAGACCAGCTGTATTCCACGCTTTAAGAAAAGTGGAAGGAAGTCCAAAAAACTGCCAGCATGGTTTAAAGGTGAGGTCAGAGAGGCTGTTGCCAAGAAAGCATCTTTCAGGAAATGGAAAAAAGAGCCAAACGATGAAACCTGGAAACAGCATAAGCACTGGCAGGTTAAATGCAAGGCATTGATAAAGAAGGCAAAGAGAGAATTTGAGAAGAAGCTTGCTGCGGAAGCAAAAACGTGAAATAAAGATTTTTTCAAGTACATTCGTAGCAAAAAACCTGTGAGAGAGTCAGTTGGACCATTAGATGAGTTAAAGGGGTACTAAGAGGCGACAAGGCGATAGCGGAGAGACTGAATGAATTCTTGCTTCGGTCTTTACTGAGAAGATGTAGGGATGTTACCCATGACTGAAGTGGTATTTAAAGGTGCGGAAGAATTGAAGGAAATATCGATATATTGGGAAGATGTATTACAACTATTAGATAAACTGAAGAGTAGCAAATCACCTGGGCCGGATGGTATACATCCAAGGGTGTTGAAAGAACTGAAATATGAGATTGCAGACCTGCTATTAGTAATCTGTGAACTATCATTAAAATCATCTCTAATACCTGAAGATTGGCGATCGCCATTGTAACACCAACTTTTAAAAAGGGTTCGAGGGGTGATCCGGGAAACTACAGACCGGTGAGCCTCACGTCAGTACCGGGAAAATGGTAGAAACCATCATAAAGAATAAAATTACTCAGCATGTAGATAGTCATGGCCTAATGGGAGACAGCCAACATGGCTTTAGACAAGGAAGATTTTGTCTTACTAATCTGTTATGTTTTTTGAAAGTGTGAATAAACAGGTGGACAAAGGTGAGTCGGTTGATATAGTGTATCTGGATTTTCAGAAAGCCTTTGACAAGGTCCCTCATCAGAGACTTTTGGCAAAACTAAAGAGTCATGGGATAGGAGGCAGTGTACTACTGTGGATCAGGAACTGGTTTAAAGACAGAAAGCAGAGGGTTGGGCTAAATTGCCAATTTTCCCAATGGAGAAAGGTGAATAGTGGTGTACCCCAGGGATCTGTGCTGGGTCCGCTGCTTTTTGACATATTCATAAATGACCTGGAAAGTGGAATAACGAATGAGGTTATCAAATTTGCAGATGACACAAAACTATTTAAATTTGTTAAAAACCCAAGAGGATTGTGGAAAATTGCAAGAGGATCTTGATAAATTGGAAGACTGGGCATCAAAATGGCAGATGAAATTTAATGTTGACAAGTGCAAAGTTATGCTCCTAGGGAAGAACAACCCAAATTATGGTTACACAATGCAAGGTTCCACATTAGGAACCACCACCCAGGAAAAAGATTTAGGCGTCATTGTGGATAACATGTTAAAACCCTCGGACCAGTGTGCAGCGGCAGCCAAGAGAGCAAATAGAATGCTACCGGTAGGTATCATAAGGAAAGGAATGGAAAATAAAACAAAAGATATTATAATGCCTCTATACCGTTCCATGGTGAGACCGCACCTTGAATATTGTGTGCAATTCTGGTTGCCGTTTCTTAAAAAGGATATAGCGTTATTAGAAAAGGTTCAGAGAAGAGCCACCAAAATGGTAAAGGGGATGGAAGGATACTCCTATGAAAGGCTAAAAAGGTTAGGGCTCTTTAACCTGGAAAAGAGACGGCTGAGGGGAGATATGATAGAAGTCTATAAATTAATGAACGGAGTGGAACGGGTAAACATAGATCGACTGTTTACGTTATCAGAATATAGGAAGACTAGGACATGCAATGAATCTACAGGCTAAACTATTTAAGACTGATAAAAGAAAATATTTTTTCACTCAACGTGTAATCAAACTCTGGAATTTGTTACCGGAGGATGTAGTAAAGGCTGTTAGTCTAGCTGGGTTTAAAAAAGGTTTGGACAAGTTCCTGGAGGAAAGGTCCATAAACCATTATTAAGAAGGGACCCAGGATATCAATGCTTGACCTAGTACAAGCATTGCAGAACCTGTGTCTTTTGGGGAAACTGCTAGGTACGTATGACCTAGATTGGCCACTGTTGGAAACAGGATACTGGGCTTGATGGACCTTGGTCTGACCCAGTATGGCATATCTTATGTTCTTATGTTGTCAATCATCTGGATGTAATTTGGTGACCTGTAATTGCCAAGAAAAGTTTCAACATCTGTGCGATTTTTCTCAGGCCACACTAGCATATCTTTGAAGGACTTGTCATTGATGAGGTGTCTGACTTGGGACCCACAAAAATGCCTGCTTTAATCTTGGCATCAGTTATTCTTGGAAACATCTGTCTCAAATATTGAAATCCTTCACCTTTCCTGTTCATCACTTTCACAAAAAATCTTTCATCAGTCTGAGTTTTATATGAAGAGAAGGCAAAAATATCTATCTTGTCGACAAGTGGTTCATGTGCACAGGGCTGGCCTGTCCGCTAGGTGGCCATCTAGGGTGGCTGTGCTGCACCCCCCCCCCCCCCAGCTGCCACCAATTCCTTTTGGGGGAAGGCGGGCAGTGGCAGTATTTCCAAAAGCTGGATACATTGGTCAGACAGAAGTAATAGTCTATCACATGATCCTTCTGTTCTTGCTGTACTGTCTGGACTACAAGACATTGACATCAGAGTACCTCTGAGCCAAACTCTGAGATGGACAGAACATGTTGCACAGCAAATGTGAGGAGCCCAGGATTTGTCTTGATAGCTAACTTTACAAAGTAGAGCTCATACGTTTTCTTAATAAGCGCAGTCATGCTACGTCTTTGAGGCTAAGTGTATACTCACCACAAATGTAACATAATGTATCGTGGCTGTTGCAACATTGAGTCATTTCTGCTGTAATGAATCATTGTTGAGACAAGAAGGTTACATGTAAATGCTATTGTTAGGTACACAAACTGATATCAACGTCATGCATAGCATCTCTGTATGAAAGCTGCTTTTATAGCCTGTACTGCCAGCATCCATCTTGACTAAGCATGTCTATGCATTCCTGAGCAGTAGCATTTCCATTGCACGTTGTGAACCAGCATTGAGTGCCTGGACTAAACAAAATAGCTTACTTTCTAGGCAACGTATGAGCAGACTTAAAATATGCAAGGAAAACACAAAAAATAGGTGATTGCAAAAAAAATGGTGCGTGATAGGAAAATTTCTGTATGATTTTAGTGATCAGCAACCCAAAATCTATAAGACACTGTGGTGAACAGCGCCCTCCTGAGCCTATGGAGACGGATGAAAATCCTGAGGTTCAGCAGGATTTATGCCTATTTGAGAAACCAAGGAAGAAAGAGAGACTCTATTCCACAGAGCTGAGCATGGAGACCAGCCCAGGGGAGGAGTCCTGCAGTCCTGATTGGGCACACCCTGCCCTTGGAAGGGACGTGTCCAGGAGAGAACGTGGTTTTATACCAGAGCATGGCTTTGCTAGTCAGATAGAGAAGAGAAAGAAGGAGAGGAGGAAGAATGATTGGAAGTCCAGAAAACAGTATGCTGATACTTGGGAACCTGGCATTGGAAAGAAACCTGCAAAGTTCTATACAGAGGCAGTGAGTAGAAGTCCCAAGGAGAAAGGACCTAGCCCTGAAATAGACAACCGTTGGAAGGCACAGCCCTGGGAAAGGAAGCCTTCAAGGCAGGCACAAGAAAGAAAACAATCATTCTGTGAAGTACCGTTTGAGCCAGAGAGCAACAAACATTCTAACAGCTGGAGAACGTTGGAGCCATCTGAAGTCAGAACGGCATGGCAACAAGTAAGTGAATGGCCACAAAGTTTCCAGGCTGAACGTAAAGCTAACTTTCCTGTGTGTGAAACATTAGCAAAAGAGACTAGCAGTTACTCTGATACAATTAATCTAAGAGAGGAGAAAATAAACAGCCTTAAGCCAGAGGGAAGTTATATAGCTGATAGCAATTCCCTACCTCCCAAACAGCAGGCTGAATTGCTCCTACAGAGTTTTAAGCAGTTTTTAGAGTTGCAAGCTAGAAGACAGCCAGTGTTAACAGAAGCCAGTAATTCCATACAGCTTGAAGAATTAACACAAGATAATACAGACTTACCAGATTGTGAGAGCATGGATTGCACGGTCTGCTGTGTAGAGATGCCAAGCTGAAGGAAACTGCTTTTTACCGTATGTGAATTGAATGCTACGGAGCTGTTGTATTGCCTTGCTGAGAAAGCTCTAATTATGTGCACCTGATTTTCCCCAGCACTGTGACGGTAACAGTGGCTGAAAGAGGCTGCAGTGAAACTAACTGACCTCTTGGGGCAAAGTGAGTAATTTGCTTAGAAGTGAAAAGAAGCAGTTATACTTTAAGTTGCCTTTATCCTAAGTTTTCCTGTTAGCATTTGAAGCACCTATTTTGTTTGCATTTATTTGCCATGTGATGGAACAATATCCTTTACTATAATAAATATACTGGAAACCCCATAACTACAACTCTTTATTTCGGAGCGAGAGGAGCAGGAACTACAATACCCAGCATTCCCTGGATACAGGTTACTCTCCTTTCTCACGAAGCATCAGACCGCCGCTCCTGTCTTTAGCCCTAAGGCCGGGCAGGAGCGCCGCAACACCCAAAAGTGTTCGGGAAGCAAAATCTTTGTTGTCCAGTGAAAATATTCAAAATCCCCATCACTTCTGTTCCTATTTATGGGTGTTTTCTGAGGTTCTGCTCCTGGCCCCTCCCTTCTGTGAACACAGAACAGAAATATTGGTTAAGCAATTCAACTTTATCCTCATCAGCTTCTTTATATTCATCCCTTTCACTCTTGAGTCTGACAATACCACTTTTGCCCTTCTTTCTCTCATTAACATATCTGCAAAATATCTATCCCCCCATTTTATTGCATTGGCTATTTCTTCTTCTTCTTTGTATCTTTGCTTTCCTGACCACTTTGCTAGCTTCTCTTAAGCTTTTCCAAATATAGATGCTTGTCTTCCTCTTTCTATCTGATCTCTTGTATTTTGTGAAGGTCACCCTCTTTCTTCACCTATTCAGCTACTACTTTCATAGGGGCCTCCTTTTTCCTTTTGCATTTATTTACCTTTCTAACAAAGAGGTTTGTTACCCTTAAAATATCTCCTTTTAGTTTTGCCCATTGCTTTTCTACATCCCCCAACTGTTCCCATCCCGCTAATGACTCCTTGAGGTATTGCCCCTTCTTGGCAAAGTTAGTTTTCCTAAAGTCTAAGACCCTTACTTTTGAATGGATTTTATCAGTCCTTATCCTAATAATGAACCCACCCCATCTGGTGATTGTAATCTTCTGAATATGTAATCTTCTAGTCTAGTCTCCGCTTGGTCCTGGGTTCATTTCACTTCACAGACGCAGGAGGGCTTGTAATAAGACAACCAAACAGGTGTGGCTTGAAGAAAGGTTTTTATGTAGAAATAAGCTTAATACATAGGTATTGAACAGAGGTATATAGTGATTGTTACAGAGCTGTTTCAGTGTGCATCAATGAATCTGTGTGTGCATGTGTGAAGTGTGAAGTGTAAGATAGAGAGATAGGCCCAAACATGTGGCTCAGAGCCTCATGGCAGGAGAGAGAGAGAGAGAGAGAGAGAGAGCGGGGGAGGGGTGAAGGGAATTGATTATCAGAGCCTCCTGTCCTTCATGTCCAAGGGATGGTGGGAGAGAGAGAGAGACAAGAAGTGTTTCTGTCTTTTATAGTGAACTGAATCCTTTCCAGCACTTCCCCTTGAGGTCTGCTAGCCACTCCCTTTAAGGTCTGCTATTCTTGATTTAGCAAGGAGGGGCTTCAGGCCTTGGAGAATGAAATCACCAGGGGGTCAGAGTTAATCTCATCTTGTAAACTGTCCTATTACCTTTGGGGACTGAAGTCACCAGAGTCCACAGCTGCATGAAATGTATGCTGACAGTGATCACTGGATGCGTGATGATCTCCCACTATGACATCAAAAACACTTTCCCCATTGGTAAGCACAAAGTCCAGTATGGCTCCCTTCACATGTAGGTTCTGTTACCAGTTGCTGGAATCGTTCTCCCTGTAGAGAATCTAGGATCTCCTTCCTTCTAGATGTCACCACAGCAGGGATGTCAATCAGCATCCAGCATGTTGAAATCACCTATCAGTGGCACTTCTCCTTTCATGGCAATGTTGTATATGTCTTCTATTAAATCTCCATTTACTACTTCTCCCTGTGAGGAGGGCCTGTATATCACTTCAATGCAAATGGATTTATTTTTCCCTCTTTCTAGTTTAACCCACAGTGCCACCTCACTCCCTTTTAAGCCCTGTAATTCTATAGCTTTAATATTTTTTACATATAGTGCTGCTATTCTTCTCCTGTCCTTGCTGAATATAGTATAACCTGGTATAATTACTTCCCAGTCATGGTTGTTTGTGAAGCATGCCTCCATGACTGCAACTAAATCCAAGTCAGCCTCTTCCATTAAAGCTTCAACATCTGGGATCATTTTTCCCATGCCACAGGCATTTATACACACTGCTTTCCAGATGTGGCCCCTATTACATGTTTGTTCAGAGGTATTTAATGTTTCATTTACCTGGGTGTTTTCTTCACCCATCCCCAATGAATCTAGTTTAGCCAGTCTGCTGCTGACGACACTCTGACCCTTCTTGGACAGACACCATCTCTGCTCTGCAGCCCTTGAAACATCATCCTAGAGTGCAGTAAATCAAAACACTCTGACACCATCCATGCATTCATCTCCAGTATGTTAACCTCATCCTTTACCCTCAACAGGGAGGACTGAAAAGAGCACTGCCTGTGCACCTATCTGCTTCACCTTCTGTCACAGAGCCATGAAGTCACTTTTGATATGCTCAGAGGGATACCTAGCAGTATAGTTTGTACCAACATGGATGTGTAGCATCTGATAATAGTCAGTAGGCTTGATGAGTCTCGGCAAATTCTCTGTAACATCTCAGATTTTGGCAGCTGGCAGACAGCACACCTCTCTGTTTGACAGATGGATGCCTCAGTACCGCTCAGAAGAGTTGCCAACCACCGCTTCCTTATGGTCAGTGATTTAGGGTGCTTGAGCTCTGGAGGAGGAGTGGAGGAGTAGCCTAGTGGTTAGAACACTGGCTTGGTAACCAAGCAACCAGAGTTCAATTCCCACTAGCACTCCTTGTGACCTTGGGCAAGTCACTTAACCCTCCATTGCCTCAGAAGAAAGGCCTGGCAATCTACTTCTGGTGACACTGCCAAGAAAGCCCAGGAGCTTCTGGGTTGCCAGGAGTCAGGACTGACTCGAAGGCACACATTGCATTTTTGAGCTCTGGTTCTTCCTTTTCCTGGTGTAGTTTTTTTAGTCCAGGTTTGCTGAGGTATATATTTGTCCCAGTCATTTATACGCTTCTACATTTGCTGAGTGTGCGGTTTTGTTGATGTATGTGATGAATATTTTCCTTGCCTATAGATAGGGTGTGAGAAGAGGGATTTTGTCTATTTGAGGTACTATTTTCTTTTCATTTTATGCTGTGTAATATGATTTACTTGTTGGATGTATATAATATGTATGGTTTGTATGTAAGCTACCTAGAGTTTTGTTAGTTGGGGTAGAAATTTTAATAAAATGAAATGAAACTGAAAAACTACATGCTTACCAAAAAAAAAAAAGGTATGCAAATGATGAGAATAAGAATGTAACCTGACCGATTGCTTCAACCCTTGTTTTGCTTTTTTTGATTAAGAGAGCCTTAAATGTTAACATTAAGGGGCATGTTTACTAAGCTGGGCTAACGGTCAGCACGGGCTGTTTATAGCTAGGTCCCATGTTATTCATTGGGACCTAGTTACAAATAGCCCATACTGTTAGCCCAGTTTAGTAAACATGTCCCTAAGCCTATACTGCTTTGCTATGCTTGTGGAAGCTAAAATCAGAGGACTGAAGGACAGAAATAATTAATTTTGGAATAAACAAGATTAAAATTCAGAATGTTTAGTCTTGTGTGACTCTTTCTTTAAACTTTTGTATTCTTTATCCTTATATTTAAGGTAAATTGATGCCACTGACTGGACGATAGGCAGGAGCTCTGAGCATTTTCCCAGTGGCAATGAATCTTTTTCCAATTTGTAGTATATTGGGGTGATTTTATGATGTTGACAAAGTGCCAACTAAGGACTGTTTAAAGACAACCATAGCTATTTCACTTTGCACATAATCAAAATTTAAAGGAACTCTATCAAGGCTGGTGAAAGGGGATTTTGAAAAATCTCTGAAAGATAAATCTTGCTATCCCAGTGTTTGTCGCCATATATTTAGTAATGGCTCACATATATTTTAGCCTATGGGATGTATTTTTTTCCCCTAAGAAAAATTTCTTGGGTAGTTTCCATGTGAAAATTGCTTACAAGGTGCGTGTGCTACAACCACCCACATACATTTGCACCTCACTGGGGCAAAGAGCACGTTTGAAAATCAAATACACATGGAGGCAGATCCCATAACGTGCACATCCATCCCATGAACACGTCTAAATTGAAAACAAGCCTCATTTGAATCTAATTCCACATCCTGCAGGTCTAAATGTGTCTGCGGGTCTGGAATCAGGGAGCAGAGACGGCCTAAGGGTTTCTTCCGCCCTAGACAGAAGCTCTGGCTAAAGCACATGGCCTGCTGTGGGCTGCTACCACTGAGCCTAGCTGCCCACTGCCAGAATCGGCGGCAGTAGGGGGGGTGGGTGGCATGGCTGGGCATGTGGGGGGTGTCAGGCCATGTTTCTGAAGCACATGGCCTGCTGCCCACAGAGTGCTTGCCACACTAGGCAGCTGCCTAGCCCACCTAGTGGATGGGCCAGTCCTGTCAGGGAGGTAGACGTGTCTGGTGCGGCATGGGCAAAGCGCTATTCAGCTGGCCTGTGCACAAGTGCAGGCAAGGGGCATGTGATGTAATGGAAAAACATGTCCCCTGTCAATATTATAGGACATGGGTAAATGTTTTGGATGTCCCCACACCCACCATATTCTGAAAAGTTGCATGTTTTGGATCCTGCCCATCTCTGTGATGTGCCCACAGACGCCACGCCGTCTCGGTAAAAATGTGCATCTCCTAAGCAGCTCTTCACACTGACAGTAGTTTGCTGTTGCAAACTAGACATAAATATCAATGAGAAATGACTGCTGCTGCAACATATACCATATACCAGATCTCTTCGTGCCCTGAAAAGTGATAGGTAATCCCAGTGCATGGTATAAGAGAATGTAAATATGAACATGTATGTCAAGATATATCTTGCATCAAATGGTACTTGGCATTATAAAATGGCCCCAGTGATTGCTGCCTTGGTGATCTCTACAAACATGCTAAGGATGGATCTTTACCAAGTGCACAAAACCCGAAACTAACATTGCACTTCCCCAAAGGATGCATAATATTGCTGAGCAACAAATGTATGCCGTTTTTGTGCCAGTGGCCTATTAGTGCACTTATTCTGCTGCTCCACACTGTCTTTCCTCTCTATCTCTCCCTGCACCCCTCCTCGGAACTCCGCTATTCTGGCAGATTGCTTCTATCTATGCCCTTCTCTTCTACTGCCAACCCCAGATTTCACTCCTTTCATCTTGCTGTACTTTATGCCTGGAACCTGTGTCTGTACATCAGGCTTCTTCTATGGCCCTTCTCGGATACAGGCTGAACTTTCACCTCTTCGGTGTTGATCCTCCTAATCTCCCTTGTGCTTCCTTAACATTCCGCCTAGATCAGAGGTTCCCAACTCCAGTCCTGGAGGGCCAAACACCATTCAGGTTTTCAGGCTGTCCCTAATGAATATGCATGAGAGATATTTGAATACAATGGGGGCAGTGCATGCAAATGCATCTTAGCATATTTATTAGGGGCAGCCTGAAAACCTGAATGGTGTTTGGCCCTCCAGGACTGGAGTTGGGAACCTCTGGCCTAGATGTATCCTGTCCACAGCTGCTGTGTTGTCTGCCTTGATCAGTAGTAGTAGTACTATGGTCTTCTGGCTATGGCACCTGATTTCCACATATCTGGGTACTGGCATTTCTCACAGTAGCTATACCTATCCCATTATGGTGTATGTTGGTTGTACATTTGGTGGGGCAACAGTGGCTGCCTAACCACAATTTGCTTTGTGACACTGCTCCACTATTCAGGCCTATGTGGGCATGGGAAGGGGTGATCCCTGTGCCATCATGCCTAGGTAGCCAACCTCCCGATATAGCGCCACTCTTGCAGCTTGCATAGATCTTGGACTGGGGAAGAATGTAGGCCTCATGGCACAATCTGGGGAATGTTGGCACAATGTCAGTCATGTCTCCCAGTGCCTGGCACACCTGGTGACACTGTAACCATCCATATGGTCCAGGTACCAGCCAGCCATTCATGGCTTCCTTAAATTGCAGTTCGGCACACCAGATCCTCTTGGGCTACCCCCAAACCACACAGTCACAAAAGCCATCATTCTGCCAAACCGAACCTATAACTAACTGCTGCTAACCATAATCGCATGACGTCCCAGGACTACACATATGCTCTCCCTGTCTGCCTCCAACATGATTTGTTTCCAGACTCGCTCGCATGCTTTTCTTACATCAACAGTCCCAGTTTTTATAGAACACAGGATTTGTTAGGGTCCCCTGGATTAGCTCTGTTAGCACAAATAGCACATTTCAGTATAAACACTATGGGATCTATTCCATCCCACAAATAGCTCCCCTGTTGTCCCTGTCAAAAGCATCCCCATATGAACAAGGCATTTTGTATGGGGAGGCATGAGCAGGGGTGTTCTGGAAACAGAGTGAGGGCGGGGCATGGGCGGTCTGTGACCCTCGATGTACAGGACTGATTCTGATGTCGGCCCTGTATGTCCAGGGCCAGCAAACTGGACAGGGGACATATTCCACCTCGGAGGTGGAATAAGTCCCCCTGGACAGCATTGGAAAGGTGAGGGATTGCAGGGGATTGCCTGCAGCCCTACCTTGGCTATGGAAGGCCAGATCGGAGGTCGAGCTGCGGGGAAAGAAGATTGTGGTCGGCAGCTGGGGATCATGGCTCCTGAATGGAGCTGCGGTGCCATGGCACCACAGCTTCATTCAGGAGTCTGACTGAGGTAGCCGAGCAGCTGGCTTTGTGTGCAGGCTGATTGGAATTGGGTCCCAGCCTGCATGTAAAGGCCCTAGACCTGATTCTGATCCGGCAGGACACCTCTATCCTCTACAGAATCAGAATAGGGTCTGCCTCTGGGTGTCCTGATTCAGATCAGATGCACAGGGGCCTGTATGTACACATTAGAATGTGCCTCCATTGCTCTTCTCAATATTTCTGTAAGGGTGTTTATTAATGTATGTTTACCTTACAATATTCTCTCACCTCTGCTTTCTGTTCTTTATAACTGCATCTTGTGTTTTTCTGGACTGCAGTCACGCCATACTTGTCATGACCATTCTTCAATATGGGATGAATTGATGAGCACAGCTGAATATTTTCGAAGTCCTGGCCTTATTCTACATTGCAGCAGGAGTAAAAGGGACATCCGCAGAGATATCACAGAACATACACAGGCCTTTCTGGAATACACTAGGCACGTTTCCGCGGCTGACCATGCCCCTGTTCTGCCCTTTCTGGGCATGTTCTGAGAGCCCTGTAGTAGCACTATGCATGTGCACAACAGCGATGTTTTTGGCATATATACATCCCTGTTGCACATACAAACCCCTTATTCATATTCTGGAATGATCTCCATGCTGTTTTACTCACACTGTTAAAAAGGTTGAAAAGTAAGGTAAAAGACATGGTGGGGTAGGGTGGGGTGGGAATAGGATTGGTGTTTGGATGCATATGGGAATTTATGTGCATATCTATCTAAAATGGATAAATCTAATTACCATAGACTGGTTGAATTGTTGGCGTTGTGTATAATGCTTACTATGTTAACATGTTACCCTGTCATTGGATGAAGGTAATTTTTTAGAAGCATCCACACATCTAAATGGTGACATTTACATATTGGCTACATGTGTAAATAGTGATTACATGTGCAGGTGGCAGGAACACAGAAGGGTATGTTTACTAAAGCACATTTGGCTTTTGCAGGTAATGCACTGTTAGAGCACAAATACCACATTATCTGCAAAAGCAGTGTGGTATATTTTTTTTTTATTTATTTGTTACATTTTTCTATGCTGCCCCTTCCAGCGATCGGGGCAGTTCACATATAACTAACATTTTACATAGAACAGTTGTTTTTAGAAATATTTACATGAAATATGTTAACAACTTAACATATTATTTAGAACTAGGTACATGCTGTTTAAAGGCGAATGCTGCCTGTACTTTGGGTTTGGGTATGGGGTTAGTGTGCTTGTGGGTTCTTGGAGGTGTTTTGTGTTCCGTAGTGTACAGTGAAGAGAGATGTTTTGAGTGACTTTTTAAACTGCTGGAGATCCTTGATTGAGCTGATTGATAGAGGTAAGGAGCCCCAGAGGGAGGGGGCGGTGAACGTGAATGCCCTGGAGCTTGTGGCTTGCTTCGTTTTCCTGAATGCGTTTGGGATCTCAAATGAGTGCAGTGCATTTTCTCTTCTGGTTCTTGTGTTTGGGGGGATCTGGATGAGTGTAGAGAGAATGGATGGGGCTATATTTTGGGGATGCAAACAGCATGTCCCTAACAGCACACAGATTTTGCACCAAACATACCCTGGCAGCAATGTGGATGCAACTAACTCAACCCATTGAGGTAGTGTTTAGTTGCACCTGTGCTATCTGCAGATTTGATGGTGGTCAGGTGCTGTTGACGCCTGCAGTAACTGTGCATTAGACATGCCTGCTCTCCTCCCTTAATCTACCCATGCCACAATTTGCCACACTCTATGCAGATAGCACAGAAAATCCCTGTGCTGTTACAACCACAGGCCAAGAGCATGCACTTAAGCCTCACAGTAACAGCTTAGAAAGCAAGCCCATGAGAGTTTAAGGAGTTGTATTTTGTGCATGGTTTGGGTGGGTTAAAATGTATGCATGTATTTCCTGTTTACAGCAGGAATGTA
Organism: Ichthyophis bannanicus; assembly: GCA_033557465.1. NCBI lineage: Eukaryota > Metazoa > Chordata > Amphibia > Gymnophiona > Ichthyophiidae > Ichthyophis > Ichthyophis bannanicus. The sequence continues at coordinate 51,532,880 of CM066047.1, read as the reverse complement.
TGTATCTTCTAAGAAACTTCCACATTGGCTTTTGCACCTGCTCTGAAGGGCCAGTTACCAGATCCTATGAACTCAGGGTCTCCACCAGTGATTCGGGGGACAATTGCACTTAGTGCATTGTAGAGTCGTCATGCTTCTCTTCTTAATTGGCTTCTCTTGTATATGTAGCTTTTCAAAATGCAGCAGCTGGAAGTGTAAGTGCAAAGTGCATGTGCATGTTGCAAAACAGCTGTAGATTTGGCACTTTTGCATGTAAAACCCCTGAGCAATGCTGCTGTTTCTCTGCACATGTAGGTATGTAAAATGGAGGCTCCTGCCAAGCAGGCTGGTAAATACATGTGCAGTACTGGATGCCTTATTTGTAATTTTAAAAAATAAAGTGCAGAGGAGGACAAAGGGGATGGAATGATTTTTTTATTTATTTATTTATTTAACAGTTCTTCTATACCGCTCTATTTTAGATCAGAGCGGTTTACATTCAACATCAACCATACAACACAGGAACCCTGAGTTGTATTTACAATAAACAGGAGATCAACTTGGAAGTAACTGGGGGGAACTATGTACATTGTATAACATATCTACATCTTATTTACACTGGGGGTCCTGATTCCATTTCAGTGGGTATCTTCTGAGCGATCAGTTGATTATCCTTTTTCATCCAATGATACCACTGAGAAAAGGCAAAAGAGGTTAGAGCTGTTCAGATGGGAGAAAAGAGGATGGCAGAGAAAGACATGATAGAGGTCTATAAACTGAGTGTAGTGGAATGAGTAAATGTGAATCGGTTGTTTACTCTTTCAAAAAGTATAAAGACAAGGGGATTTGCAATGAAGCTACAGAGTAGTATCTTTTTAAGGCAGGGATTCTCGACCCAGTCCTTGACCTAGCCAGTTGGATTTTCAGGATAACTGTGATGATTATGCATGAAGAAATTTGCATACTATGGAACCAGTGCATTCAGGCCTCCCTCATGCATATTCATTATGGTTATCCTGACGACCTGATGGGTTAGGTATGTGCCAGGGACGAGGTTGAGAACCCCTACTTTAAAGTAAATCATAGAAAATATATTTTTGCCAAATGTATAATTTAAGATCTGAAATTCATTGCTGGAGGATGTGGTGAAGGCTCTTAGTCGCTGGGCTTAAAAAAAATGTTTGGATACATTCCTGGAGGAAAAGTCCATAAAGCATTATGAAGATGGACTTGAGGAAATTCACTACTTAGCCCCAGGATAAGCACCATTCTTTTGGGATCTTTTTGTGACATGGATTGGCCACTGTTGAAAACAAAATACTGGGCTTGAATGAACATTGGCCTAACCCAGTATGGCAACTCTGATCTGATGATCTCAGTGTTTGGTGGAGCTTTTGTGAAATACCAGGGAGACATGGGAATGTCCTGACTGCTGCAGCATTCCATGCAAAATGGGGATTCTCCTATCGGAAGGGAGAAATGCAAGATTTAAATAGAAACTAATGGATGAAGATGGATAAAGAGGGTATTGCAAATCGCAATGTGTGCCTTCAAGTCCATGCTGACTCCTAGCGACCCAACAGCTCCTGGGGTATTAGCTTGCCCTCATTTCAGACTTTATCCTCAGGTGTCACTTCTTAAGGTGGCTAAATAACATTGTGTTCTTCCTAAGCTTACATCAAGGTATTGATCAAGCAGCAATATTTTGTTTTAAGATCTTTTTCTGATATTTTTAGTTGCTTTGATCAAAATAGTAAAAAGTGTGAATTTTTGAGGAAAACTAACTTTTCAGCCAGCCAAGGCACAGAAAAAAATTGGTCTTGTAAAATTGAACATTATGTCCTTCCTCCACTGTGGGTTTTATAAACTAGAGTAGCACATGGAAAGGAAATGTGATTGCTCAAATGACAGTTATTTGATTGAGGTATTTTGCATTCATGTAGCAGACAGATGCGAACCTGAGACTCCATAACCCCAACTTTCATGATTTGAACTGAGAAATTTTGTAGTAATACTGATCCTGACAATCCTAAACTCTTTTCTTGCTCATTATTTCCTCCTTTTTACTCTCTTTCAGCTCAAACAAAACTGATACTAGGATTTGGTTGCCTTGAGGCTTCTTTGATAACTACCCAGGGATTTTGTTTTCCCTGTTTTTAATAGACCCTCCTATCAACTGGTCATAATTTCATCATTGCAGTAATGATCCAGAAGCCAGGAGTCATACACCAGGGTTCCTTCTAGAATCCTCTATCATAGGTCAACAGGTTTCACCCTTAACATTGCTTAGGACTCCCCTCTCCCCAAGATGCAGAAGACCTGATTTAGGTATCAAACCAGGGAGCTTCCGCTGAGCCACGGGCTGGCCTCGTAGAAACATTTCATGAGCTGACATAGTATGGATATTGTTTACTTAAACACAGTGGGGGGAATATTGGTTAACCAATTTTTTAAATTCTGGCCACTGCAGCTAAAAGAAAAAAAAATTGGGATATACAATGGTAGCATCTGGATGCAAATATCTGTATAGCAGCAATATTAATATATTTTAATTTATGTGGCTACTTTTCTGGAACTGGTGCTGAAAATTGCCATTATCTGGATAAGTGCTGAATCTTCCCAGGCTCTGCCCACAGACCACCCTGGCATTATCCAGATAGTGCTGCTGACTATTGGGCTTACTGGGACTTATCTAGTTCTCAGGGAGGTAGAACTGATGTGCAGACTATATTAGATAGCTTTACTGCTCTGTCGGATAATGATAAATAATATCCTGATATAGATTTGTGAAAAATCTGGCTCTGCATTTCTCAGAAACCATTTTATTAGCAGTGTTAAATTATATCCATAGGGCCTGGGATCAGGGTAAGGCACTTGCCATTTCATTTTTGACTGCATTTGATCTGTCGATCATGGACTGCTTATAGTAACTTAGTATATGACGGCAGATAAAGACCAGTATGGTCCATGTAGTCTGCCCAGTAAGGCAGCAAGAATAGGTGCACTTGCCGCTCCGTGCAGGTCCCCCCCCCATGCCTTTGTTTAGCGGTATTCCCACTGCTCTGTGTAGGTCAGTCCTATTTGTCCAGATATAAGAGATATGGCTTGTCTTTTTTATATAGGCCTTTGTGGTTGGCCACTTGCATGGTTCTACACTTCAGGGACATATGTACTAGGTTCAAGTCTCAGATACTCTTTCCTCCTCGCATGATCTTACCTGTAGGGTACCTCAAGGGTCCACAGTTTCCCCTATTTTGTTCAGCATCTTTTTGAGCACATTGGCTACACTTATCCAGAGTTTAGGGATCACCATGTTCATTTATGCTGACTATATTCTCTTGTTTTACTCAATGGACTTAAGGGCACCAGATATATTGGGAATGAATTTCTGCTTAACAAGTATTGCCTCCTGGTTACGAACTAACTCCTTGTTGCTGAATCCAAGCAAATCTGTGGCTATGTGGTTCTCTGACTCTGGAAGATCTCTGTCTAGTACTGATGATTGAGGGTACCCCGGTAACATTGCAGACCACCCTCAAGTACTTGGGGGTGATCCTTGACTTTAAACTGTCATTTTCATCACAAGTATCTCGTGTGGTAAAATCCTCATTCTATGCACTTTGTCAATTCCGAGCTATACAATCTTTTTTTTAGATATGATTGCCCAGACGAAAGTGATAGGCCAGGTGGTCTTTTTCTGCTGTCCTGTTTCTATGTTTCTATCTAGTCTGCCCCTCCATATAGACTACTACAATAGTCCCGTCTTTTCCCTTAGAGATCCTCTGTGTTTGTCCCATGCTTTTTTGAATTCAAATATTGTCCTCATCTCTACCGTAAAGAAATATTTCTGCATATTACTTCTGAGTCTATCCCCTTTCACCTTCATCCTATGTCCCCTAGTAGCAGAGCTTGCTTTCAATCGAAAGAGGTTCTCATCCTGTGCTTTTATGCCATGGACATATTTAAACATCTTTATCATATCTTCTCTATCTCGCCTTTCCTCTAAAGTATACATATTCAGATCCTTCATATGCTTCATACTGTTGTGTTCCTCTTAGACTACTGTAATATTATCTAGTTGGGTTTGCTGCTCTACCAACTCAGATGATTGCAGACAGTACAAAATGCTGCAGTGTGTACACTAGCCTGAGCATGTCATTATGATCACGTTACACCTTTGCTTATGTACTACCATTGGCTCCCTATCTCAGAATGGCTCCATTACATGGTCTTATTATTCACCTTTAAGGCAATACATGATTTGATCCCAGAATATCTCTTCTTTGATAATGCTTTATGCCCCTGCTAGGGCATTATGTTCTGTACATGGTTTTCTGTTTAGATATTACATCCTTGACTGTTATTAAGTATGGAGCTACTCATTAGACTGCTTTTTCTGTTGTGGCCCCTACATTGTGGAATTATTTGCCGCTTCCTTATGACCTGCCACTGATCTGAAGAGCTTCAAGAAGGCCCTGAAAACTCACTTGTTTAGTAATGTGTTTGGAGTAAGCATGGGGGAGGGGGGTTACCCAAAGCAATGGAGGGTTAAATGTCTTGCTCAAGATTACAAGGAGCAACAGTGGCATTCAAACGCTAGTTTTCATGGTTCTAGCCCTAGCTACTCCTCCACTCCAAGCATGTAAGGTTCTGGAAAGAGTCCTGAAACAGCCTCCTGCTGAAGACTGCCTTGCTGCAATAACCGGATTAACCTCCAAGTAGTTGCAACTGACGGCTCATAGTGCCTAATCCCAGCCCTGGTTCGGATGGAACTGTAAATCCAAAGAAGCAGGACTAATCTTCCAGCTGCCCCCTGCCCTCCCCACCCCCCTCCCGCAAACAAAAAGGGCCTGTAACGGAAAGCAGAAACAATTTGTGTATGTCATGCATATTTTATTATTTCTTTTGCTGCGTCGTTATCTACTTGAAATTCCGTCAATGGCAAAATGCAAATGTTTTTAAATGCACCTTGTTTAAATAAATAAAAACATGGTAAATATGGAGGACTGTAAAGGTTATTAACACCGGAATTTCACTGTGTAGACACTTCACTGCTGTTAATCTTGGCTTGAATGTTTCAACTACAAAATCAACACAGTGCTATAAATGGAAATTATTTTCTCCATTTGCCATTCTGAAAGATAAATGCATTGCTACACTGGAAACATGAGTTTTATTTGAAATTTACATACACGTATCTTTCTTTGCATAAAGGAAATCAGACTTTATTCATGACTGCTTTTTCAGCCCTATTTATCTGTCTTGCAAGAAAACCAGGGTTTGTTTACTCTGAAGGCATTTCATGTTATTGCAGTGATAGGAATACATTTCTAATTTTAAGCTTTATTGGCTATATTTTCCCATTCATTGGAGCCTAATCGGAACAATAAATAGAGCTGTTAAATTTAAAAAGTGATTTCACCATCCAAAGCATGAATGGCAGTTATAGAGGTGGACAATTACTGGTTGTGATATTGTAGTGCACGTTCTCGGGGCTTTTGGAAGAATCTTCTTTTCTCATATGTTTCTTCTGGATTAGATGTCCACAGTTGAACACCTGGAAGATTATTCTGATGCTCATTAGGAAACAAGCAGAAAATGCTCCAGTTACACCAAAGGTATGTTTACTAAAGTGCGGAAACAAGGAGTGTGGGGCTAAGACATGGTTTTGACTGGTAGCCAAGAGCACATTGGAATAAAGCCTTCATGCTAAAAATGCGAGGCTGCCTGAGTACTGTGCATATAAGTAGGGTTAGGGTGTTTGTTTATTTCTCTTGATAGACTGCCCTTCTGTGGTAATCAGAGCGGTTTACAATACAATAAATTTAAAAAAAAAAAAAAGGAGAGGCACAAGGCCAGGAAAATGGAAAAAGAATTTACAATCCTTGACAGAATAGGGGAGAAAAGAGGAAAAGAGGACAGTAAACGTAGAAGGAGAGACTCACATGAGAGGGGAGGGAAGATTAAAGGCCAAGGAAAGGAGGTGGGTCTTTAGGTCACGTTTAAAGTTGGTATGATGGGGTTCTAAACGAAGGGAAGTGGGGAGGGAGTTCCAGAGGGCAGGGCCTTCGAAAAAGAAAGCTGAGGAGCGGGTGGACTGGAGGCGGGCAAGGGAGGGGGGGGGGGGGAAGTGTAAGGCGGTTAAGGTGAAATGAACGGGGGGTATGTCTGGGCGTGTGAAAGTGGATAAGATCTGCCAAATATTGTGGGGTGTTAGTATGAAGTGCCCTGTGGACAAGGGTGAGCAGTTTAAACTGGGTGCGGAAGGAAACGGGCAGCCAATGGAGTTGAGGTAGAGAGTGAGAAGAAACAGCTGTGCTAGCATGGGGCAGCTAATATCAGCCTCCAATCAGGTGGTAATTTTACCTGCGATGGCAGTACGATTCCATTACATCTTTCTTTATTTAATTTCTTGATTATACCGCCCAGGCTGGAAGGCATTAGAGCAGTTTACAAATGCTACAAGCAGGTACTGGATATATTCCCTTGTCCCCAAAGGGCTCACAATGTACATGCGTACCTGAGGCAGTGGAGGGTTAAGTGCATGGTATTGGCAGGACCCCCATAAGAACAATGCAGGGCTTTGTTTCACTGATTTACATGCCCTGCCCCCTTGTATTTTAGCCCATAGCTCTGCTCTTAGCTGCATTTTATTTCAGTGTAACCATACGTTTCTCGTTCTATTCACAAGTTCAATGTAAAAGATCTCTTATGTTCAATGTAAACTGCCCTTGAGCTCTGGAAGGGGTGGTATATAAAAACACACAAATAAAATAAAATAAATGCCCAGGACCAGCACACATTTATGATGAGGTCACCTGTCTATTGTACCCTAGGTTGTCCAGCACGCTGGGAGACTCGGGATGAAAGGGTTTCATACTCCAGTGCCCAAATGCTGGGCACTGCTGTCACCTGAACAGGGCCCCCTGCTCTTGCAGATGCAGCATTCATGCTCCAACTCTGAGACACCGTCACAGCACAGTCTTTATGCAGGTTTTTGTTTCACTGATTTACATGCCCTGCCCCTTTGTATTTTAGACCATAGCTCTGCTCTCAGCAGCATGACACACACATTCCCCAGTTAGTGTTTTCTCTCCTTCACTGGCTACTTGTACTATACTCCTATTAATGGGGTTGGGGCAATAATATTGTCCGTTTCCTCTGCTGGGGTGAAGTGGACTGTGTCCACCCATTGTATTGCTCTTGCTCCTCTCTCAGATGAAATAAACCTGTCTGGGGAGGGGGGTGCATTTGGGTTAGGATGTAAGTGTGGAGGGTGAGTAGCACTTCACAGCACACATGCATACCTGATGTGCATTGGTTACTACTATGTGGCTGCTGCACCTAGCACAGCATTACTTCCCTACCAAGGGCTCACCCCCTGCATTTGCCACGGCTCCTCTGCCCCTGCTACGGTAAAAACATTTGCAAACTGTGCATTAGTCCTGCGCTTCTTGTAGTGATTTAGTGAAAATGCCCCAGAGTTTGTTAAATTTTGCAAACTAAAAAACACAGACTTGCATGTTAGATTCATCCTTCAGGCTGATGCAGAAAGCCGGCGCTAGACCCGCACTGGATCGATTTTACTTCCTGACAATGCACATGTTTTAACATGTGATGCAGGAAAGATAGGGTATGTAAATGCAAAGGAGCCACTGCAGCGTTAAACTGGGAGAGCAAGCCAAACGCATGTGCAGAAAAAGTCTGTGCTAGTTTGGCTTGCTCTCTGGGCACCGTGTGGTTAATTTGCCTATCAGCCCTGACAGTATTTTGGTGGCGTTGGGGATGATCGCGGTATTGGGAAAAGCCCCTGATGCCATCAAAACACTGTTGGGGGCCAGTACACCTACAGAAAGTAATCACCTGATGCCCTAGCTGACCTTTTACCCCCCATGCCCAAGTAAAATAAAATAAAAATAACCTGGTGGTCTAGCAGCCCTTGAACCCCCAACCCAAAGTAAATTACCTGGTGGTCTAGCGGCCCCTAAATCCAATCTCTCCAGTACCTTAAAATAGGTGGGCGTGCTGCCTATGTGCTCCTGTTCTGGTCTACCATCTTGTAAAATGGCATGCCTGGCTCCGCGCAGTACATCCTGACATGTGCTGGATGAGGTCAGACTGCCATATAAACTAGACTGTGCCTTATATGGCAGTCTAACCCCACCCAGTGCATCCCAGGAAGCACTGTACAGATTCGGGTGCACCATGCTACAAGATGATGGATCAGAGCGTGAGTATGTAGGCAGCGCTCCCGCCTATTTTAAGGTATGGGGGGAGTTGCATTTAGGGGTCGCTAGATCAACAGCATTTGACTTTGGGGTGGTGGGTTCAAGGGCCGCTAGACCACAGGTACTTACTTTCCATTGGGGCACCGGCCCCCACAGTGTTTTGATGGTATCGGAGGCATTTCCCAATGCTGCAATTATCCCCATGAAAATACTGTCTGGGGGGGGGGGGGGGCGGGGACGGTGAACGGGGCTTCTGGGACACAAGGGATTCCTTTTTGTCAGGCATGGCCCTGACAGTATTTTGATGGCATTGGGGGGGGGGCTTTTCCCAATGCCTGATCATCTGAGGAGAAGTTGATCTAGGCATCAGGAAAAATACCCGGTGCCATCAAAATACTGTCGGGGGCACGCGCTAGAGGTTATGTCTACTTGGACCCTGCAGTAAAAATTTTGGTGTTTATGGCTTTTTGCGAAATCCTCTATGCCTGTCTCTGCATTGGGCTTAGCCATGATTTGCATACCAGACAAGCTGATTAAGATACATTTAAATAATTAGTCATTTAAATAGATCTAAATATGTGTTGCGTTAATTGGGCGCTAGTTTTTCCGTATTTGTCTATTTTCTGCATTTAAAGGATCATAAAGTATGCTTAAACATGCGTTCTGGGTTCGCAAAGCCTGTGCTAACTTTCTGCATCGGCCCATCTGTCTGTTTTTATATGCCTTCTGTTATTCAAGTTGCTTAAAGTAGGTGGTGAACTGGATCAGAAATTGGTTGACACTCATGATTTAGGACACCTGAAGATGTGCACATGGCTGCCAAAATCATAGGGAGGTCTCCGAAACCATTCTACAATGACATTTACAGATCTCTCTGGTACAGGGAAGTCCAAGTAGGCATGGAGTTGTGTCTGGGAAGGTGCAGTTGACTTTGTTTGATTTCAGGAATTATGAGGATGTTTGCAGGCACGTCCACTTTTAGACCTGCTGCAAGCATGAATAGGCATCAGGAAAGTGCTTGCTTTGGCTTTTTAAACATCCAGAGAGTGTAAAGATGGAAAGGTAAGTTACTAGTCTAAGATCACAAAGATCCACACTGCGATTTGAACACAGTGGCCACCCTGTTCCCAACCCACTACTTTCACCATTATGTCATTAGACATCCATGGTCTGAGATGCTATTCTGGGGCCATCTATATAAATGTCTCTATGGACATCCATATTGGGCACATCCAAGTTTCTGAAATTGTGCCTGAACTTGCACATGCCTGCTTTTTTCCCCCAGATGTTCTGACTTTGATGTCCCAGATTGCTCTTGGACATCCCATTGTAAAATGTGCCTTCAAATTATTCAAAGTTGTCAAAACACAAGAGATTTGTAAAAAATTGCAAGAGGACATTGAAAAACTGGGAGACTGGGCATCCAAATGGCAGGTGAAACTTAATGGGACAAGTACAAAGTTATGGACTTAGGGCAGAACAACCCAAACTACAGTTACACAATGCAAGATTCCACATTAGGAATCATCACTCAGGAAAAGGATCTGGACGTCATCATGGATAATACGTTAAACTTCTGCCCTGTGTGCAACCACGGCCAAGAAAGCAAATAGAATGCTAGGATCACTGTACAGCAACAGGATAAAATCAAAATAACTATCCAATTTCTTAACAGGGGTGTCCTACACGGAGCGGTAGGTTCACCCCTAAACCAAGACACGGGGAGGAGTGACCTTCATGGAGCGCCAGGTGCACCTACTCTTGCCATCTTACTGGGCAGACTAGATGGACCATACCGGTTTTTATCTGCCGTCATTTACCATGTTACTACTATAAGAAAAGGAATATAAAATAAAACCAAGGATATTATAGTGCTTCCATATTGCTCCATGGTATGATCGCACCTTGAATATTGTGTGCAATTCTGGTCACCATATCTTAAGGAGGATATAGCAGAATTAGATACAGAGAAGAACAACCAAAATGGTAAAGGGGATAGAAGGTTATCCCTATGAGGAAAGGCTTATAAAGGTTAGGGCTCTTCAACTTGAAAAAGAGAAGGCTGAGGGGAGATATGACAGAGGTCTATAAAATAATGAATATAGTGGAACAGGTAAACGTCGATCGGTTGTTTACTCCTTGAAAAAGTAGAAAGACTAGGTGACATGTAATGAAGCTGCATTGTAACACATTTAAGACTAATCCAAGAATATTTTTTCACTTAGAACATAATCAAACTCTGGAATTCATTACTGGAGGATGTAGTAAAAGCTGGTAGTGAAGCTGGATTCAAAACAGGTTTGAACAAGTTCCTGGAGGAAAAGTCCATAAACCACTATTAAAGAGGACTAGGGAAATCCACTGCTTACCCCTGGGACAAGCAGCATTTATTTATTTATTTATTTTTTTTATTTAGACAGTTTTTGTATACCGCCTTATACTTCAATCAAAGCGGTCACGACACAATTGGGGGATACATTTTAACACGCGGGGATATGAGACACATACACTAATACTTACAGGTAACATGGGCTATGGAGGGTTAAGTGGCTTGCTCAAGACCACAAGGAGCATCTGTGGGACTAGAAACCCCAGTCCTTCCGGCCCAAGGTTGCTGTCCTCTAGTGGGATTTGAACCCCCGACCTTCCGGCCTGAAGTACCTTGCCCCAACCACTAGGCTACTCCTCCCTACATACGCATGGAATGCGTATGCCTTTGGCCACTATTAGAAACAGGATACTGGACTTGATGGACTCTTGGTCTGACCCAGTATGAAACATAGAAACAGAAACATAGACCATGTGGTCTTTTTCTGCCGTCATGTTTCTATTTAGTCTGCCATTCCATATCAACTACAATAGTCCCCTTTTTACCTTTAGAGATCCTGTGTTTTTTTTGTCCTTTTTTAAAATTTTATTTTAAATTCAGATGCTGTCCTCACGTCTACCACCTCCACTGAGGGACTATTCCACGCATTTATCACTCTCCGTAAAGAAATATTTTCACATATTACTCTGGAGTCTATCCCCTTTCACTCTCATCCTATGTCCCCTCATAGCAGAGCTTGCCTTATGTTCTTATGATTGCACTTGGACGTCCCTTCTAAAATTCCTCTCCATAGAATTTTTTTTAAGTCTCTCTTGATCTAACTCACAAGATAGTTCATGGAATACTTTAGCTATTATGATTAAATTAGCTACTATATTTATTTCACGGAGGTCATTGTTTGCTACTGACAGGCTTTTACTGGAATTGCCCTCTACGAAAGATCATTGATTGAAATCTTATTCATTTCAGCTCAGAGCCGTAATGGAGTATAATTTTTTTTACTTGATGAAATGAGGAAAGATTAATTATTTGATTTTTAGGAAATATTTGAAAACTTATTTCTTTCAGAAAGTATATAGAATGAATAATTAGTGTATATTTTCTCAGGGAGTTGTTTTTTCTTATAATTGTATTTTGTGTTTTTAATGGCAGTGTAATTTTATTAAGTGGATATTATATTACTTTTTAATTGTATGGCATAACTAATTGACTGGAATCTGCTTTGAAGCTGTATTACAGTTAAAATGTGGAATAGAAATGACTGAATTAAATTAAATTAAAATGTTGAATTGTTATAGTAAGCAATGCCAATCATAAAGACTGAAGACATTAGGAGATAGCATTATTAATTGTAATTTTAAGGGTTGTATAAGAAATGGTGAATTATAATTATTTTATAATTTAAAATCAAAGAAGGCAGGTCTTGATTACCTAAGAATTTTCCCTAAAAAAGAAAAAGAAATAATATGTTCCTTATCGTCCCTCCAGTCTAGTCCCGTAAACTCTAGGGTTGTGTTCCTCTTCCAGCAGCTTGGAGACTGAGAAACGTCACTCTTTTGATGACACTGGCATAAGGACATGGACACCGCCTCCTCACTCCAGTTCCTGAGCGGTCCTCCAGTTTAGTCCTCCACATCCGGGTAGTGTACCTCCTCCTGCAGCACGGAGACTGGACCAATCAGAATCTTGCTCTCTCAGGATGTATGCTGCTGGAGCTCCCATCAGCCCCCCCAGTGTATCCAGTCTCCGTGCAGCAGGAGGACGTGTGAGCCTGGCACTGGGCTCACTTAGAGACATTGGAGGCAACACTAGTTAGAATTTTGGGGTTTCTTTTCTTAGATTCACTTGGATCTTTCTTTTGCTTTATTTAGGTAGCTATACCTTTAAAAAAAAAAAAAAAGAAAGCCGAGCCTGCATGGACCTTCTGACCCAGCTGCCGGCAGAGGTGCTGAAGGCAGTTTGCAGTATTAGATCTCTCCTCCTAGACAGCACGGGGGAGAGATCTTTCATTGCCAGTCCCGTTCCTTGCTTGAACCGCCGTCTGTGCTCTGATCACGGCTCCGGCGTGCTGATTTCTCCGGGGAGTTGTGTTTCGCAGGTCGGGGCTGTAGCACAGGCATCACTCACGATTCCAGCGGCGATCCGGCTTACAACTCTCCAGAGTCAGTGGAGTGAGTTAGTTTATAGCCGGTGCGGTGTATGCGGGCATCTTTATTTATTAAAGCGGGATGTTTGGTGTGGTGCGTTTTTTGTTTTCCTGACGTTTTTTTCCTTCAGCCGCCAGTGGCGGCAGCCATTTTAAAGCACCGTTTTTCCCGCACAATTCCAAGTATCTTGCTGCTATGATTTCTCAGCATTTAGGACAGTCACGGGGTGGTGTTTCTCAGCCTCGCGGTCCTTAGATTCTAGTGGATTTTTAAAAAAAAAAAAAAAAAAAAAAGAGAATTTTTGTTCAGTTTTTCATTGGTTACTCCATGGTCCTGTGAGGGACTGGTTACTATATTCTTCAGTGTCTGCAAGACCCCACAGTGCTTGGTTTGCGGCTCTCGCAGAGGGGCTGTATCTGAGTCAGGGATTTGCAGGGGCTGCGCTTCTGTTTCCTCTGACATAGAACAGCAAATGGAAGGCAAGGCTCTATTAGACCCCATCAGTCCTACCAGTCAGACTGAGAGGGAGTCGTCTCCAGGCCCTCACGCTCCCGCTTCTCCTGTGGCACCTAAGGGGCAGGGGGTTCCATTTCCCGTGGATGCGTCGGACCCTTCCTCGATGGACTTCTCCCCAGATTTTGTTCTTATTATGCATCAGGCATTTCGCTTGGGCCGTTTGGGCAAGTTGCCAGAGGCCGGGTCTTCTCCGTCGTCCCTCCCCTCCCGTTTAGGTGAGGAGGGCCGGCGGAATGCCCCGAAGCCAGCTAAGCAGTGTCTGTACTCAATGGAACACGAGGACATAGAGTGGCAGGAGCCTGAGCTGGTGGTGGATTCCGAGGACGTTGGTGAGGAGCTGGACGAAGGGGAGATCCCGGAGCCTGAGGATCAGGCCCGGATCATTTGAGTCTTTCTTAGGAAGGAGCTGGTTCCCTTAATTACGGAGTCCCTTCAAACGCTCAATCTTGCGTCAGCGCCACTGGTTTGAGGAGGAGGGCTTGGAAGATCCCCTCATTCAAGCGGTACGGGAATCTCAGGTGGTATTTCCAGTACACAGAGTGGTGGATCAGATGATTCAAACTGAGTGGGATCAACCAGAATCAGGTCTAAAGGGCATTCGAACAATGAACCGGTTATATCCGCTAGCGGACAAGGACAAAGGCAAGTTTAAGTCGCCGCGAGTTGACGCAGTAGTGTCGGCAGTAACTAAGAAGACGACAGTTCCAGTCGAAGGGAGTGTGGCTTTGAAGGACACGCAGGACAGGAAAGTAGATGGTTTGTTAAAACAGGCTTTTGAAACCAATGCCTTGTCTCTGCAGGCCTCTATTTGTGGGGCCTGGGTGGCTAGAGCGTGTTTAAGATGGGCTCAACGGTTGGGGCAAGACGCCAACTTAGATCAGCAGAAATTGTTAGAAGCGACTTGGTTGGAGTCTGGGTCAGCTTACTTGGCGGATGTTCATTATGATTTGATTAGAACATTGGCTAATAGTATGGCTTTGTATGATTTTCTCCCAGTTGGTGAGAGGTCTTACGTATGCACTAAGTGCAAGGAGCTCTTTGCTCTCAGGGAACAAGTCCATTCTCTAGAGTCTAGAGTAGCAGACCTGGAAGACATAAGAAAGACAGAGAAGTACATGGACGAGACCTACAGGGATGTAGTCCTGAAGTCCCACCTCCAGTCTGGCAGCATCCCTGTTGCCATGAAGGAGAGAGGTCACGTGACAGGAGAGCATCACCCTGGTGTGGCAGGAAGTGATCCTGTAACTAGGACCTGTCCTCCAGGTGATGTAAAACCCTCTCGCACCGAGGATGTTTCTCCAGGGCCATGTCCCCATGAGGGGAGGGTCAGGACAGCTGTTATAGTTGTTGATTCAATCATTAGGAATGTAGATAGCTGGGTGGCTGGTGGATGTGAGGATCGCCTGGTAACATGCCTGCCTGGTGCGAAGGTAGCAGACCTCACGCACCGCCTAGATAGGATCATAGATAGTGCTAGGGAAGAGTCTGCTGTCTTGGTACATGTTGGTACCAATGACATAGGAAAATGTGGTAGGGAAGTTCTGGAGGCTAAATTTAAGCTTTTAGGTAGGAAGTTGAAATCCAGAACTTCCAGGATAGCATTCTCCGAAATGCTTCCTGTTCCACGTGGAGGACCCAAAAGACAGGCAGAGCTCCGGAGTCTCAATGCGTGGATGAGACAATGGTGCAAGGATGAGGGTTTTGGATTTGTTAGGAACTGGGGAACATTCTGGGGAAAGGGGGGGGGGGGCTCTTCCGAAGGGATGGGCTTCACCTTAATTAGGATGGGACCAGACTGCTGGCATTAACCTTTAAAAAAGAGATAGAGAAGCTTTTAAACTAGAAAATAGGGGAAAGCAGACAGTCACCCAGGAGCACATGGTTCGGATGAAGGTATCCTTGAAGGATACTACCAAAAGCAGTGAGGTTCCAAAAGGGAGTATAGTAGCCCAAATGCCCTTGAGTAAGGAGCAGACAGAGCATAAAGATTCCAAATTACCCATGCCTACCAATAGCCAGATTAATATTAATAAAATACAGTCTCTAAAATGCTTGTATGCCAATGCTAGAAGTCTAAACAATAAGATGGGAGAGTTAGAATATATAGCACTAAATGAGAGGTTAGATATGATTGCACTCTCAGAGACATGGTGGAAGGAGGATAACCAGTGGGACACTGTGATACCTGGATACAAACTATATCGTAATGATAGAGCTGATCAAATTGGTGGAGGGGTTGCGCTCTATGTTAGAGAGGGCATTGAGTCAGAAAGGATTAAAGTTTTGCAGGGAACAAAATTTGCTGTAGAATCTCTATGGATTGAAATTCCATTTATGAAGGGGAAGGTGATGGCAGTGGGAGTATACTATCGACCGCCTGGCCAGAATGAACAAATGGATGATGAAATGCTCAAAGAAATCAAGGAAGCTAATAAAAGTCACAACAGAGTAGTAATAATGGGTGATTTCAATTACCCCGGTATCGACTGGGTCAGTGTCACAGCAGGACAAGCTAAGGAGATAAAGTTTCTCGATGAAATAAATGACTGCTTCTTGGAGCAGCTGGTTCATGAACCGACCAGAGGGGAAGCCATACTGGACCTAGTCCTTAGTGGAACGCCAGATCTGGTGCAAGAAATAAGGGTGTTGGGACCACTTGGCAATAGTGATCATAGTATGATCATGTTTGATTTAATTAGTGGAGGACAGATAGTAAAGGAATCCACAGTACTACCTTTTAACTTTCAAAAGGGAGACTATGATAGAATGAGGAATATAGTTAGGAAAAAACTAAAAGGAGCGGTTCCAAAGGTTAAAGACTTACAGCAAGCTTGGGTGTTATTTAAAAATACTATCCTTGAAGCCCAGACCAGCTGTATTCCACGCATTAAGAAAAGTGGAAGAAAGTCCAAAAAACTGCCAGCATGGTTTAAAGGTGAGGTCAGAGAGGCTGTTGCTGCCAAAAAAGCAACCTTCAGGAAATGGAAAAAAGAGCCAAATGATGAAAACTGGAAACAGCACAAGCACTGGCAAGTTAATGCAAAGCATTGATAAGGCAGGCAAAGCGGGAATTTGAGAAGAAACTTTCTACGGAAGCAAAAACACGAAATAAAGACTTTTTCAAGTACATTCATAGCAAAAGGCCTGTGAGAGAGTCAATTGGACCATTAGATGATAGAGGGGTAAAAGGGGCAGTAAGAGGAGACAAGGCTATAGCAGAGAGACTGAATGAATTCTTTGCTTCGGTCTTTACTGAGGAAGATGTAGGGATGTTACCCAAGACTGAAGTGGTATTTAAAGGTGATACTGCAGAGGAATTGAGAGAAATATCGCTACACCGGGAAGATATATTACAACTATTTGATAAACTGAATAGTAGCAAATCACCTGGACCGGATGGTATACATCCCAGAGTGTTGAAAGAACTGAAATATGAGATTGCAGACCTGCTATTGGTAATCTGTGAACTTTCATTAAAATCATCTGTAATACCTGAAGATTGGAGGGTAGCCAACGTAACACCAATTTTTAAAAAGGGTTCCAGGGGTGACCCGGGAAATTACAGACCTGTCAGCCTGACGTCAGTACCAGGGAAAATGGTAGAAACCATCATAAAGAACAAAATTACACAGCATGTATATAGTCATGGCCTAATGGGAGACAGCCAACATGGCTTTAGACAAGGAAGATCTTGTCTTACTAATGTTTTTTTGAAGGTGTGCATAAACAGGTAGACAAAGGTGAGTCGGTTGATATAGTGTATCTGGACTTTCAGAAAGCTTTTGACAAGGTCCCCCATCAGAGACTTTTGGCGAAGCTAAAAAGTCATGGGATAGGAGGCAGTGTACTATTGTGGATCGGGAACTGGTTAAAAGATAGAAAGCAGAGGGTAGGGCTAAATGGCCAATATTCCCAAAGGAAAAAGGTGAATAGTGGAGTACCCCAGGGATCTGTACTGGGTCCGCTACTTTTTGACATATTCATAAATGACCTGGAAAAGGGAATAACTAGTGAGGTTATCAAATTTGCAGATGACACAAAACTGTTTAAAGTTGTTAAAACCCAAGAGGATTGTGGAAAACTGCAGGAGGATCTGGATAAATTGGAAGACTGGGCATCCAAATGGCAGATAAAATTTAATGTGGACAAGTGCAAAGTTATGCACCTAGGAAAGAACAACCCACACTATAGTTACACGATGGAAGGCTCCACATTAGAAACCACCACGCAGGAAAAAGATTTAGGCGTCATCGTGGATAACATGTTAAAACCCTCTGCCCAGTGTGCAGCGGCGGCCAAGAAAGCAAATAGAATGCTAGGTATCATAAGGAAAGAAATGGAGAATAAAACAAAGGATATTATAATGCCTCTGATCGCTCCATGGTACGACCGCATCTTGAATATTGTGTGCAATTCTGGTCACCGTATCTTAAAAAGGACATAGCGTTATTAGAAAAAGTACAGAGAAGAGCCACCAAATTGGTGAAGGGGATGGAAGGCTACTCCTATGAAGAGAGGCTAAAAAGGTTAGGGCTCTTTAACCTGGAAAAGAGACGGCTGAGGGGAGATATGATAGAGGTCTATAAATTAATGAATGGAGTGGAACGGATAAACGTGGATCAATTGTTTACGCTATCAGAATATAGAAAGACTAGGGGACATGTAATGAAGCTACAGGGTAAACTATTTAAGACAAATAAGAGAAAATATTTTTTCACTCAACGTGTAATCAAACTCTGGAATCTGTTACCAGAGGATGTAGTAAGGGCTGTTAGTATAGCTGGGTTTAAAAAAGGTTTGGACAAGTTCCTGGAGGAAAGGTCCATAAACCACTATTAAAAAGGGACCCAGGATATCAATGCTTGACCCAGTACAAGCATTGTGGAACCTGTGTCTTTTGGGGATATTGCTAGGTACGTATGACCTAGATTGGCCACTGTTGGAAACAGGATACTGGGCTTGATGGACCTCGGTCTGACCCAGTATGGCATGTCTTATGTTCTTATGGCTTCCTTGGTGGCGGCGAGAAGATCTATTTGGTTGAGAAATTGGGCAGCTGGCGGGTCCTCTAAGTCGCGTCTCAGTAAACTTCCCTTTAATGGATAGATTGTTGTTTGGGGAAGATCTGGATAAGCTGGTGAAAGATCTAGGAGACTCTAAAGGTGGTAGACTACTGGAAGATAAGCCTAAGCTAGGCAGAAACGTGCTGGCCACGCGAGGTCTGTTTCGGGACTTTCGGAGGTTTTGGTCTTCCTGCCTGTGGGGTTCCCAGCATGGTAGGTTTGGGTCTCGACCCCAAGGGTTTTGAGGTTTTCGAGGAGCAGGCAGGGGGTTTGCACCTGCCGCTACCTCTTCTTCTTCTTCCTTTACTCGCAAGCCGCAATGAAGCGAGGCGGGTCCCGGAGGGAAGTCAGGTTATCGGGGGTCGCCTTCACAGCTTCCTTCCTTCCTGGGTCCAAGTAACTTCAGATTAGTGGGTGCTAGAGGTAATCTGAGAGGGATATGCGCTGGAGTTTGCCTGTCCCCTTCAGGATTCTTTCGTTCTTTCTCCCAGCAAAGGACAGCACAGGGAACTAGCAATTTGGTTAACGTTAGATCGACTCATAGCCTTAGGGGCGGTAGTCCCCGTTCTGTCTTCCGAGCGCGGCCTGGGTAGTTACTCCATTTATTTCGTGGTGCCAAAGAAAGACAGATCGCTCCGTCCTATTCTAGATCTCAAGGGCGTCAATCATTGTCTCCGGGTGCCACATTTCCGTATGGAAACCTTGAGATCCGTCATCGTGGCAGTGCACCAAGGGGAGTTCCTAACTTCTCTGGATCTCTCCGAGGCATATTTGCACATTACGATCAGGTCGGTACATCAACATTTTCTAAGGTTCGCGTTCCCCTGGGGGCACTTCCAGTTTCAAGCTTTGCCCTTCGGGTTGGCGACGGCGCCGCGTACCTTCAAGATCATGGTGGTGGTAGTGGCAGCATTGCGAAAGGAAGGCGTGTTGGTCCACCCTTATCTAGACGATTGGTTGATTTGGGTGAAGTCCGAGGAGGAGAGCTTGCAGGCCACAGGAAGAGTCGTTCCTCTGCTGCAGTCTCTCGGCTGGGTGATCAATGCAAAGAAAAGTCATTTAGTGCTGACGCAGTCCCTCGAGTACCTCGGAGTTCAGTTCGACACGGCGAGAGGATTGGTGTGCTTACCGGCTTGGCTTGCTTAGGCCTTGCGAGGTCTGGTGCGCACATTCCTCGGGATTCCCGCTCCATCCACTTGGTGGTACCTGCGGTTGTTGGGAACAATGGCGGCAACTCTGGATGTGGTTCCATGGGCCAGGTTTCACATGCATCTGCTTCAGAGGGCCCTGTTACGTCGTTGGTTGAACCAGTCGGATTCGTTGAACAAGTGGTTGCCTTGTCCAAGCCGCGTTAGTCGGGCTCTGCAGTGGTGGATGTGCTCACGGATGTTGCGAGCGGTTCTGCCTTTGGAACAGCCGGTTTGGGTTCCGTTGATAACGGATGCAAGTCTGACGGGTTGGGGGAGCCCACTGCGAGGGTTGTTACGCGCAGGGGACGTGGTCAGCCCAGGAAGCCTCCTGGTCGATCAACCGGCTCGAGCGGTGCGGAGGGCTCTGGAGGCCTTCGAGTCAGTGCTGAGGGGGCGAGCGGTCCGAGTCCAATCGGACAATTCGGCAACGGTGGCGTACGTCAACCGACAGGGTGGCACAGGAAGCGTAGCCTTGGAGGACGAGGCAGAGGCGTTGTTCCAGTGGGTGGAGCTCCGTCTGCCAGCTATTTCGGCAGCGCATATCGCGGGAAAAGACAATGTGATAGCGGATTTTCTCAGCAGAGTGCAGGTGGATCCCGGGGAGTGGGAGCTGCACCCGCATATATATGCGCAGATAGTTCGCCGGTGGGGCCCTCCGATTATGGACCTCATGGCGACCTTTCAGTCGGCAAAGACAGGTCGGTTCTTCAGCAGATGGAGGGAACACATGTCCGAAGGTATCGACGCCCTGATTCAGCCGTGGCCGGAGGTCGGTCTTCTCTATATATTTCCGCCGTGGGCGTTAATCGGCCGGGTCATCCAGCGCATTGAGGCGCATCGCGGGCAGGTTCTACTAGTAGCTCCGGATTGGCCCAGGTGACCCTGGTATGCGGATCTGGTGCGGTTGATCGATGGGGTACCATGGAGGCTTCCTGCCTTGCCAGATCTGCTGATTCAGAAGCCTCTGCGGTTGCCTCAGGTGGATCGATTCTCGCTTACAGTTTGGCCATTGAGAGGGCTCGGTTGAAGAAAAAGGGTTATTCGTCAGTGGTCATTGCCACTCTGCTGTGGGCTCGCAAATCATCCACCTCGCTTGCGTATGTGTGGGTGTGGAGAATTTTTGAAGACTGGTGTTCACGACGTAGGGTTCGCGCGGTGATGGCTACTGTTTCCATGATTCTCAGTTTCTTGCAGGATGGTTTTGACAAAGGGCTAGCCGCCAGTTCCCTAAAAGTGCAGTTGGCGGCATTTGCGTGCTATAGGGGCAAGGTGTTAGGGGCTCCTCTGGGAGCGCACATGGACATACAACGTTTTCTCAAGGCGGTATTCAGGCTGTGACCGTCGCACAGAGTTGCTATTCCCCTGTGGGATTTAAATCTTGTGTTGCAAGCCTTGCCTCGACAGCCCTTTGAACCTCTTCGACGAGCATCCGTGAAAGATCTGACTCTGAAGACAGTTTTCCTAGTGGCCATCTGTTCGGCAAGGCGCATTTTGGAGTTGCAGGCGCTTTCGTGTAGGGAACCATTCTTATCTTTTTCTAGAGACAGAGTGGTGTTGAGGCCAGTCCCTTCCTTTCTTCCCAAGGTAGTTTCTCCTTTTCATTTGAATCAGTCCGTTTTCCTACCGGTGTTTCATTCTGACGCGGCAGGTGACTTGGATGGCGGGTTGCATCGCTTGGATGTGCGACGGGTGCTGTGTCGATACTTAAAGGTTTCAGAGGCGTTCCGCAAGATGGATCGATTGTGCTCTTTGGCAGAGTGCGGAAAGGTGAAGCAGCGGCAAAGTCGCCTATTTTTAGGTGGATTAAGGAGGCGATTGCTTCGGCGTATATTGTGCAAGGGCGAGTGGTCCCGTTGGGGTTACGGGCCCACTCTACTAGAGTGCAAGCGACATCGTGGGCGGAGCATAGTCTGGTTCCACCAGTAGAAATTTGCAGAGCGGCTACTTGGTCTTCTCTCCATGCTTTCAGTAGGCACTACTGGTTAGATGTGTTGGCCGCTCGGGATTCTTTTTTTGGTTCGGCGGTATTGTGCGCCAGTTGGCAAGGTCCCACCTGTTGCTAACTGCTCTGCTACATCCTGGATGTGGAGGACTAAACTGGAGGACCGCTCAGGAAATAGAAATTACACTTACCTGGTAATTGTAGTTCCTAGAGGGTCCAGTTTAGTCCTCCTTCCCTCCCAACAGACACATTTTTTGGTTCAGCACGCTTAATGCGGGGAGAGGGAGAGTCATTTAAGCAATTTTATGTGGGCCCTTGTGGTAGGGGTTCATAGGCGCTCTCTCTCTTTTTCTGTGGGACATCAGTTCTTTCTTTTTGTGCCTGTGGCTGCCGGTTGATTCAGGTAAGCGGCAGAGGCAATGTGCAGAGTTTTGGCTTCCTCGTTTGGGGATGGGGTCAGATTAACTGTAAGGGGAATTAGTTATAATAAGGTTAAATATTTATACTTGTTTCATGTGTTGCTTCTTTAAGTCTGCTTTGTTAATAGTTCACTGAGGGGCTGATGGGAGCTCCAGCAGCATACTTCCTGAGAGAGCAAGATTCTGATTGGTCCAGTCTCCGTGCTGCAGGAGGAGGTACACTACCCGGATGTGGAGGACTAAACTGGACCCTCCAGGAACTACAATTTATTTATTTACATTCTCTTATATACCGCGCTATTTTGCATCAGTGCGGTTTACATTGAACAAACTGAAATTACCTTGAACAGGGCATTATAACTTGGAGATAACTATTTTACAGGGAACATGGGCTATGGAGGGTTAAGTGGTGCTCCTTGTGGTCTTGGGCAAGCCACTTAACCCTCCATAGCCCATGTTCCCTGTAAAATAGTTATCTCCAAGTTATAATGCCCTGTTCAATGTAATTTCAGTTTGTTCAATGTAAACCGCACTGATGCAGAATAGCGCGGTATATAAGAGAATGTAAATAAATAAATAAGTGGCTTGCCCAAGACCACAAGGAGCACCTGTGGGACTAGAAACCCCAGTCCTTCCGGCCCAAGGTTGCTGTCCTCTAGTGGGATTTGAACCCCTGACCTTCCGGCCTGAAGTACCTTGCTCCAACCACTAGGCCACTCCTCCACTCCAGGAAAGTGTATTTTCTATTTATCTCAGTCTCCAAGCAGCTGGAGGACATGAGCCTGGAGGTCCCGGCTCACTAGAGGAACAATTAAGGACATTTACTTTAATTTCATTTCATTAAGGTTCAATTTATTTTAATTTATTTGGTTTCAGTAGTGAGGAGATTTTTAAAAGGGATTACAGGGTAGTCTGTACCTTTTAAATTTGGTGCCTGCTTCAGAGCTCTTTCCTCCCCCTCCCTCTTCAGCTTAAGACTTTGAAAGCAAAAGACACAAACACCAGTTGCTGTCTGGTAACGATAGAGGCAGACAACCGGGAACGGAGGCATCCCGAGTGCATCGCGGAAGTTTTGCCTGCTAGAGCTCAGGTGCCGTCTTGGGGGGGGGGGGGGGGGAGCCGCAGCCACAGCCACAGCCACTTCTGGCGATGTGTTTAAGGGCTGGCTAAGGCTGATCAGGTAAGAGCAGGTCCTGGGGAGAGCTGGCAGTCATCCCCGGTGAGTCAAGGAGAGCAACAGCCTTGTTTTTTCTCCGTGCAGCAAGGTAAGAAACTGGACAGCGGCGGAATTGAGGTGTGCTGGCAGTTTCGCCAGATTTCAGCAGCAGGCCCGGGCCGCGTGAGTTTGCACGGGAAGGGCCGGTGGCTTCTCGGGGGATACTACACTGTGTATTTCGGCAGTAAAGCTTCGTTTGGAGTTGGTTTTAGCACGATTCACCTCCGGGGCACTCCTGCGCCTGGTCAGAGTAGTTAAAAAATAAATAAATTAAAAAAAAATAGTGCCTCAGTGGTCCTGAGGCCGGTTCAGTCGGGAGTGATTTAGGCTTCCTGAGAGGGGCTGTAAGCTGCACTAGAGGGGCTCTGAGGTAGGTAGCCACAGACTCAGCATGCCTTCCAAGACTTTGTTTACTCTGTGGGGTAAAGAAGTCCTCAGTCGCAGATACAGGCATTTGTAAGTCCTGCAGTCAAGCGGCTGCGGCGGAGCAGCAGCAGTTGGAAGCAGATAAGGATGATCAGGAGGTAGGAATGCAGGGGCCATCCTCCTCTGAGGTGGGTTCTAAGGAGCCCGTAGCGGGGCCTTCTTCAGCTCCAGATATACCCCTGGCTCAGGCCTCCTTGTCTGGTGGTTTGGCTTCCATTTTTTCCCCGGATTTTGTGGCACTTATTCAGAAAGCGTTCGGGGGTGCTAACGCAGAAGCTTCTCTGGGTTCCCTGTGCCTGGATCTCGGACTGAAAAGACTGGGGACTCCTCTTTCGGGGGGGCCTGCTGGTGTATTACCCAAAAGGGCTAGACAAAGGGAAAAACAGTGGCTTCGGAGGATCAGCACACTGAGGATGGTGAGTAGGATCTCGAGATGAATGAGGAATTGGAAGAAGGAGAAATCACGGAGCAGGAGGATCAGGCCAGGGTAGTGAGAATATTTTGGAGAGAAGAATTGCCGGCTCTCATCTCAGAGACGCTTAAAGCTCTTAATGTTCCAGTGTCGGGGCCGGCGGAGGAGACTACATTGGAAGATCCATTGTTACAAGCATTTAGAAAGACTCGGAGAGCATTTCCCATGCACCTAGTGATAAAGGAGATGATTCAAGGTGAGTGAGACATGCCGGAGGCAAACCTAAAAGGCTCTAGGGTTATGTCTCGGCTTTATCTGCTGGTGGACCAGGATAAGGAACTCTTTAAGTCACTGAGGGTGGATGCAGCAGTGTCGGCGGTGACTAAGAAGACGACCATTCCGGTTGAGGGACATGCAGCTCTCAAGGATACCCAGGACAGAAAGCTCGATGCACTGTTAAAGCAGGTGATTGACATGAATACTCTGTCCATGCAAGCGTCCATTTGTGGGGCGTGGGTGTCACGTGCCTGTCTCCGCTGGTCGCAGCAGGTCCAGGGGGAGCAGGTGGAGGAGTCGGCATGTGAGGCCGCTCGCCTGGAGTCGGGAGCTGCTTATCTCACTGATATCCATTATGACCTCATTCGGGGGCTTTCTAATAGTATGGCTTTGGTGGTAGCCACGAGGCGATACCTTTTGGCTGCATAATTGGGCAGCGGATGCGTCTTTTAAAGCCAGATTGAGTAAGCTTCCATTTAAGGGGAAGCTGCTTTTTGGAGAAGATTTGGACAAAATAGTAAAGGATTTAGGAGACTCCAAGGGCAGAAGGCTGTCGGAGGACAAGCAGAAACAGGCCAGATTTCCGCCGATGAATAGGTTGCCTCAGAAGGATTTTCGTCCTTTTCGTTCTTCAAGATTCTCTCAGTCAGAGGGGACGTTTTCCCTATAGAAACCAGAGTTTTCGAGGGTTCCAAGGGGCGGGGTAGAGGTTTTGCTGCCTCCTCGTCAAATTTCAAAAAGCCGCAATGAAGTCAGGGGGACCCAGGTGGAGCTACCGGTGGGAGGTCGTTTACAGGACTTTTACGCTGCCTGGGTCGAAATCACATCAGATCAGTGGTTGTTAGAAGCGATTCGAGAAGGATATGCTTTGGAGTTTCAATGGCCGGTGACCGATTCGTTCGTGCAGTCTACTTGCAAGGCGTTTCGCAAGCGGGGGGCGATCCAGCAGACGTTGGACTGGCTGTTGGCTCTTAAGGTAGTAGTGCCAGTGCCTTTAGACCAATGTGGTTTAGGTCGATACTCCATTTATTTTGTAGTCCCAAAAAAGGAAGGGTCTTATCGGCCGATTCTGGATTTAAAAAGAGTGAATCGGTGTCTCTGAGTGTCCCATTTTCATATGGAGACGCTCAGGTCGGTCATTGTAGCGGTCAGAAAAGGCGAGTTTCTTACGTCTCTAGATTTGTTGGAAGCATACCTTCACATTCCGATTCGTCAGGAACATCAAAGGTTTCTCAGGTTTGCAGTGCCAATGAGGCATTTTCAATTTCGAGCGTTGCCGTTCGGACTGGCGACGGCTCCGCGGACATTTACCAAGGTGATGGTAGTAGTGGCAGCGGCGCTGAGAAAGGAAGGTGTTCTGGTTCATCCATATTTGGACGACTGGTTAATTCGAGCGAAGTCAAGGGCAGAGAGCGAAGTGGCCACGTCCAAGGTCGTCAAACTCCTGCAGAGTTTAGGTTGGGTGGTCAATATGGCCAAGAGCAGTTTGGTTCCATCTCAGAATCTGGAATACCTCGGGGCGTGTTTTGATACGGCGGCAGGCCGGGTTTTCCTTCCTCCGCATCGAGCAGTCAAGTTAAGGACATTGATACAGCAGTTTCTCAGCAGGCCGCGTCCGATGGCATGGCATTATCTGCAGCTCCTTGGTACGATGGCGGCAACGCTCGAGTTGGTGCCCTGGGCGAGGGCGCATATGAGACCGTTACAAAGAGTGTTGCTCAGAAACTGGTCTCACCAAAACAAGCCGTTGTCTCGAAGGATATTCTGTCCAGAGGCGGCACGGGCAGCGTTGCAGTGGTGGTTGATTCGGGGGGCCCTGGAAAAGGGCATACCCCTGGAAATGCCAAGCTGGCTACCTCTGACTACCAATGCAAGTCTGATAGGCTGGGGAGCTCATTTTCAAAGAAGGTTCGTGCAGGGGCAGTGGACCAAACAGGAGATGTGGTCAATCAACAGGTTGGAGCTGCGAGCGGTAACACAGGCATAGTTAAAGTTTCAGCCATATCTGCACGGCAGAGCAATCAGAGTGTTTTCCGACAATGCGACCGCAGTGGCTTACATCAACAGGCAGGGAGGAACCAGCAGTGCGCCCTTGGAAGTCGAAGCAGAACAGTTGTTCGAATGGGTAGAACGTCACCTTCCGGCTCTGTCGGCAGCGCATGTGGCAGGGGTGGACAATGTGGAGGCCGATTATTTGAGTCAAGTGAAGGTAGATCCAGGAGAGTGGACACTTCATCCAGAAGTCTACGAGATGCTGGTGAGGCGCTGGGGGTCGCTGATAATGGATCTCATGGCGACTTTCAATTTGGCGAAGGCCAGCCGGTTCTACAGCAGAAGAAAAGAGAAAATGTCAGAGGGGCTAGATGTGCTCATACAGGATTGGCCAGTAGAGGGGCTCTTGTACGTCTTCCCGCCATGGGTGTTGATAGGCCGCATAGTGCAATGAATCGAGAAGCACAAGGGATTGGTGATACTGCTCGCTCCAGATTGGCCACGGAGACCGTGGTATACAGATCTCCGGAGGCTGCTGGTAGGAAAGCCGTGGCGTCTACCAGTCAGGAGGGATCTCTTGTCACAAGGTCTATTGTTCATGCCGCAGGTGGATCAGTTCTCGCTTACGGCATGGCTCTTGAAAGGACACGGTTGAGAGCTAGAGGATATTCGGAAGTGGTGATTTCTACCTTGTTAGGGGCTCGTAGGAGATCTACGTCTTTGGCATATATTCACGTGTGGCGTATCTTTGAGGCTTGGTGTGGAGACAGGAGTTGGGAGGCCTTACGGGCGTCGGTGCCGCAGGTTTTGGCATTCCTGCAGGATGGTTTTCAGAAGGGGTTAGCGGCCTCTTCTTTAAAGGTGCAGTTAGCAGCACTCTCCTGTTTATAGAGAGAAGGTCAAGGGGCAGGCGCTGGGTGCTCATCCGGATATTAAGTGATTTTTGAGAGCGGTGCTGCTTTTGCGTCCACTGTGCAGACAGGTGGTTCCTCAATGGGATCTGCAATTGGTCTTGGCAGCATTAAGAGGGCGGCCGTTTGAGCCTTTGACAACGGCGTCTTACTCTGAAGGTGGTTTTCCTAGTGGCGATTGCCTCGGCAAGGAGAATTTCAGAATTGCAGGCGTTGTCTTGTAAGGAGCCCTTCCTGTCCTTTTATGGGGTAAAGGTGGTACTAAGGCTGGTACCATCGTTTTTGATGAAGGTACTTTCTCCTTTTCACGTGAATCAAGTAGTTTCTTTACCGGTGTTCAGGAGGGATGCAAGGGATTCGGCTTCAGAACAGCTGCATCTCTTGGATGTTCGTAGAGCCTTGAAAGTGTATATATGGCAGAGGGTGGAGTTTCGTCGATCGGACAGGTTATTTATTCTATTTGGCGGGCCTCGGAAGGGAGAGGCAGTGTCAAAGGCATCTATTGCCAGATGGATTAAAGGTGCAATAGCATCGGCATACATGTTGAAAGGTAAGCTGGTGCCGGAAGGCTTGAGAGCACATTCAGCTAGGGCGGAAGCGGCATCTTGGGCTGAGTGCAAGTTTGTGCCTGCAGTAGAAATTTGTAGAGCAGCGACCTGGTCATCTTTAAATTCCTTTGCCAAGCATTACCGCCTAGATGTGCAGGCGAGTAGGGATACCTGTTTTGGGACAGCGGTGCTTCAGGCTGGTCTTGCAGGTCCCGCCCATTGAATTCTTTCACTGCTCTGTTATATCCCTAGAGTTTCCGGAACTAGACTGGAGGGACGATGAGGAAGATTAAATTAGACTTACCTGCTAATTGTAGTTCCTGGAGGAACTCCAGTCTAGTCCCGGATCCCGTCCCCGTGTTTTGGTGGTTTGGGAGCCTGAAGCAATCGATATTACAGGTAAGAGAAAGACTAATTGAGGGGCTTCTGATTCACTTGGGGAGGGTGAGAAGTGCTTAGAGGGCGGTCAAGTCTCGTCGTGAGGGCGGAGCGAGGATCTCTGCAGTTCCACTGAAGACCTCATACGAGGGTTTACAGTTACAGTTTATAGAGTTAGACAAGTTTGTGGTTTATTAATAAGTGTTTTATTACTTAATTGTTGCTCCGGTGAGTCTACTTTGTCAATAGGTTACTGGAGTGAGGAAGTGGTGCCTATGTCCTTATGCCAGTGTCATGAAAAGAGTGACGTTTCTCAGTCTCCAAGCTGCTGGAAGAGGAACACAACCCTAGAGTTTCCGGGACTAGACTGGAGTTCCTCCAGGAACTACAATTAGCAGGTAAGTCTAATTTAATCATATGTAAAATACTTTTTGCCATATTGAAAAGAATCCAGTGTACATAATTTGATTTGGAAAGTAAAGTTATTAATACAATTTTAATTTAATTTTAGAAAGTTATTGCACTTCTGACCAAACAGACAATGCCACAGTTGGGTGCTTGAGGGCTCCTATGAGATAAAACTTTGTTCCAAATAAGGGGCCATTTTACCACTAAGTAAGTGCAAGCAGTTAAGCTGCATTTTTGCATTTGAAAACTGTGGCTACTGTTAGTGCAGGGGACTGACGGTTTCCACCTGCCACTCATGCGTTAGGTGCTTAATGGGCAGGATAGGATTGGAGAGTGGGTGTAGTGAGCACATTGCAGTTAGCACTTGAGGAGATATCACACACTGTCAATGTTGCCCTTGGCGCGGATGCACCTAATGCCACCTCAATAGTTGGGTTAAGTGCACCCACAGTAATAATGTTACGAGTAAAGATGCTCATTTACACATTAGCCGTTAGGAACATGTTGGTCACGCACCCAACAGTTCCTGCAGAACCTTTGCACTTGAAGCACGTTTTTGTAGGAAACATGCGTTAGGTGCCAAAACCTAGCACACTTTAGTAAAAGGGCCTCTGAGATAAGATAATCATCGGACTATGAGGTTCCATAAAAGGGATTAATTTCATGAGAAATAGTAGCAATTGGAGGTTTTTTATGACCTATGAGGATTAATCCTGGACTTCATAAAAAAGTATTTTAAGGGTACATAAAAAAGAATAATACACAGGATATATTGTGAGATCTTTTTCTTCTAGTTCACACACTTTTTTCCTAAGAAAGTGTGGTAATCATTATGCTGGATTGTAAGCGGTTCTTTTGGGATTAGTGTTTGATTATATAGACTGCTAGTTCTGTTTTGAAAAATAGTCAATAAATAAAGCCTCCCATTGCATAACTTGTGTTAAATTTTACTGCGAACCTAATTAGAAATGGATGGCGGCTGTACCAAGGATTTCCTAAGAACACTGGGCCAGATTGAAGTTTCAGTCAACCCAGTACTGCAAATCAGTTTACTTGCAGAGTTTTGAAAAGACAGGTCCTTTGTTTAAGGATTAAATTTCTTGCAGCTGTGATTAAGAGTAAGGATTGTTGTTCATATAGGCCATCTATAACTGTTGAACTAAAAGGAAAATCTTTGTTTCTTTCTCTTTTTTTATTTATATATATATAAATTATACTCTGTCCTACAGATCGCCTTTCCCTCCATCTTCTTCCAGCCCTGTGACTACAAAATGTTAACAGTGGGGTCAACAGCCTCTCTCATTAGGCCCTCCTGCCTACGTCCATTTCTATATTCTGTTGGCACAATATCTTGCAAAATATATACTTCTGACAGATGTACACCATGGAGAGCCCCAAGATATCGATCCTATCAATAATATATTTATATAAATAAAGCTAAAATAATTTTGGATCTTCCAGCCATCTCTGAAGCAATTAAACATTGAAAAAAAGGAGTCATGGGATAGGAGGCAATGTCCTATTGTGGACTGTGAATTGGCTAAAAGCTAGGGAATAGAGAGGAGGATTAAATGGTCATTTCTTTAAATGGTGAAAGAAAAATAATGGAGCATCCTAGGGATTTGTACTGCGATTGGTGTTTATTAATGTACATATTTATTCATGATCTGGAAAGGAGTATGACGAGTGAGGTGATCACATTTTCAGACAACACAAAATTATTCAAAGTTAAATTATGAGTGGACTAGAAGGAGATGTAAGCAGAATTTGGGAGACTTTAGGATTGGGCATCCAAAGAGCAGATTAAATTTAATGTGGATGTGTGTAAAGTGATGCATCTAGAAAAAATAATCCAAACTTTAGTTTCACAATGTTGGGTTTCAAATGAGAAGTTCCTGCCCAGATGTTAGAAGCTGATGCTGACCACATAAATACTCTTGAATATCAACCAGATAATGTTTTAGAGAATAACAAGTAACATTTATATCTGCTCCTGAGCTGGTGTCTATAGCTTCAGTCTAGCCACAATTCCTTATCATTCCTCCAGTTCCGTCCTCCACCACTGGGTAGTGTACCTCTTCCTGCAGATTGGAGACTGGGCATGTCAAAATCGTGACATCACTGGATATAGCCTGCCGGTGCATCCCATCAGCCCCAGTGTGTCCATTCTCCATGCAGCAGGAGGACGTAGTGAGCCTAGGTGCTGGTCTCACTTGAGGAACAGATAAGGAGCAATATAGTTAGGAGTTGACTTTACAAATTCTTTTGATCACTTTCTTATTTCTTTTGTTTTTCCTGGGGCGCTATCGCTTTAAAAAAAAAAAAAAAAAGACAAGCCGGCTTCTTCCTGTACTGTCTCTCTGATCTGTCTTTTACCAGTACGATTGACTGTACAGATCTCTTCCCCTGGACTGTGCGGGGGAGAGCTCTGCCGAGCACGGTCCCACTCCCTCATTGGCAATTTCACCAGACTCCTCCTCGGCAATGCAGCGGGGAGTGCAGTCTCGGCCGGCGGAACAGCTCTTGCCGCGGACATCACTCGCGGCAAGGCTGAGTGACGACGTGGCTTGTAGGGCTGCGATTTGGAGGTAAGATTTGGTTCACTTTCAATTTGGGGCACAGAGAAGAGCCGCAGAACCGAGCAGCGAGATGCTGGGGCTGTCGGCATCAGTGCGGTGATTTTGGTGCCAAACAGAGCACTGCTGAGATCGCGGCCATTTTCCCGCCCACATGAAGCCGCATGGCGTTGCCTGTGAGGCGGCTTGCACTGAGGTAGACGCTGCATGGCACGGGCCTGATCTGGGGCAGTTATTCTTAGCGTGGCATTTCTTATTGTTTATCATTGTTTATTACTGTGTATTTCTGAGGATATTGCATGCTGGTCAGTTTTGATTTCTAGTTTAAAAAAAAAAAAAAAAGGAAAGAAGGGAAGCCAAGAAAGTTGAGAGGGGCAATAGCAATTTCTATCTCTTTCTGTCTACCAAGGAATTGCGGGGTGGCATAGCTCATGTCATCTCGTCCCCAGTGCGTTGTCTGCGGAACCCGCAGAGGCACAGTCGCGGACACCGGAATCTGCCAGGGTTGCGCTTCAGTTTCTACCAGTGTGGAGCAGCAGATGGAGAGTAAGGTAACACAGGATTCTTTCGGTGAGGTGACAGGAGGCGAAGGAGAACACCTGATGAGTGCTCCGTCAGTCTCCTGCCCGGACATTCCAGCGGGCCCTTCAGGTGCACCACTGGCGATGCCCGCAGGTTCGCCTCGGAGATTTTTCCCCGGACTTTGTCTTAATCATGCATCAAGCCTTCTGTTTGCGGCGACAGGGGAAGATTCCGGACCCCTTGCCACTTGCTACGGCACGGCAACAGTCCCGCTTGGATGAGGCCCATAGTATTTCCCTGAGACCCTCAAAGAGGGCTCGGTCTGCTGATCCTGCGACTTCAGATGTGGAGGGGCAGGAGACGGATGAAGCTCAATTAGAGCTCGAGTCTGGAATGGACGAGCTGAAAGAAGGAGAAATACCAGAGCCTGAGGATCAGGCGAAAATCATCCGGGTATTTCGTAAAGACGAGCTGGTGGCTCTCATTACGGAATCCCTCAAGACATTCAATCTCGCTATGGCTCAGCCAGCGGAGGAAGAGGAGGTCGAAGACCCGATCATTCAGGCGGTGAGGCAATCTCAGGTGGTGGTCCCGGTTCACCGGGTGGTGGACCGGATGATTCAAGATGAATGGGATCAGCCTGAAGTTGGGACTAAGGGAAGTCAGGACAATGAGCAGGCTTTACCCCTTAGCGGACAAGGATAAAGAAAAGTTCCATTTCCTGCGGATAGATGCGGCAGTGTCAGCGGTTACGAAGAAGACGGCTATTCCCGTGGAAGGTAGCGCGGCCTTGAAAGATGCGCAAGACAGGAAGGTGGATTGATTATTGAAGCAAGCCTTCGAGGCTAATGCCTTGTCATTGCAAGCTTCATTTGTGGGGCCTGGGTGGCAAGAGCGTGTCTCTGATGGTCTCAACATTTAAGGCAGGCTAGTCAGCTTGATCAGGAGAGTGTGATGGAAGAGTCTGGGGCAGCATATCTGGCGGATGTACATTATGACTTGATCAGAGCGTTAGCGAATAGTATGGCTTCGTTGGTGGCCACACGGCGTTCACTGTGGTTAAGGAAATGGGCAGCCAACGGCTCGTCTAAGTCACGCCTTAGTAAGCTTCCCTTTAAGGGCATATTGTTGTTTGGGGAAGATTTGGACAAATTGGTGAAGATTTGGGGGAGTCCAACGGTGGTAGGCTCCCAGAAGACAAGCCTAAACAGAGGAAGTCTGGCCCGGCCGCACGGGGCTAGTCTAGAGATTTCAGGTGATTTCGTTCTTATCGTTTAGGAAGTTTCCAGAGAGGAAGATTTGCTCCGAGAGCCCAGGGGTTCCGTGGGTTTTGTGGAGCAGGTAGAGGTTTTGCGTCGGCATCCGCAGCCTCAAGCCAAAAACAGCAATGAAGTGAGGCGGGTCCAGATAGGAAGTCAACCGATAGGAGGGCGACTTTGGGAGTTCTTTCCTGCCTGGGCCCAAATAACGTCTGACCAATGGGTGCTAGAGATAATTCGGGAAGGATATGCACTGGAATTTGCACGTCTGGTCCTGGATTCGTTCGTGCTTTCGCCCTGCAAAGGTCGGCAGAAAACCCTAGCAATTCGTCAAATGTTGGATCGGCTCTTGCAGTTGGGAGCGGTAACGCCAGTTTCGACAGCAGACTACGGCATAGGTCGTTACTCCATTTATTTCGTGGTGCCAAAGAAAGACGGCTCCCTTTGGCGTATCCTGGATCTCAAAGGGGTAAATCGCTGTCTTCGCGTTCCTCATTTCTGGATGGAAATTTTGCGGTCAGTCATTGTGGTGGTCCGTCAAGGGAAGTTCTTGACTTCTCTCGATCTCACGGAGGTGTATCTGCACATCCCCATCAGGGCAGCTCATCAAAAATTTCTAAGGTTCACCTTTCCTTGGGGACATTACCAGTTCCAAGCATTGCCCTTCGGCCTGGCGACGGCCCCGCGCACCTTTACAAAGATCATGGTGGTGGTGGTGCTGGTGGCGGTGGTGGCGGCGTTGCGGAAGGAGGGCATTTTAGTGCACCCCTATCTCGACCAACTGGTTGATTCGGGCGAAGTCAGAGGCCGAGAGCGAGCAGGTTACAAACAAAGTGGTGCAGTTGATGCAGGCTCTCAGCTGGGTGGTCAACCCGGCCAAGAGTCATTTTGTTCCAACCCAGGATCTCGAATACCTCGGGGTACGTTTCGACACCCGGAAGGGAGTTGTATACTTGCCGGATCGGCGAGCTCAAGCACTTCGACAGCTAGTGCGCAAGTTCTTATCCACCCCGGCACCGTCGGCCTGGAGCTACCTTCACGTGCTGGGGACAATGGTGGCGACCTTGGAGGTGGTGCCTTGGGCCAGATTTCAATTGCGGCCATTGCAAAGAGTGCTGCAGCGCCGTTGGTCTCACCAGAACGATTCGCTGAACAAGCGTCTTCCCTGTGCACTCCAGGTCAGGAAGTCCCTTCATTGGTGGATTGTTCCAGGACATCTGGAAGTGGGACAATCCTTGGAACAGCCACAGTGGCTCCCAGTTTGACAGACACGAGTCTTGCGGGTTGGGGAACTTGGTCAGATCAGGAAAGACAATGGTCGATCAACCGTCTCAAGCTGCAGGCAGTGACTCTAGCGCTGCAGGCGTTCGAGGCCATGGTAAAGGACCGGGCAGTGCGGGTGCTTTCGGACAATTCCGCGATGGTGGCCTATATCAACTGGCAAGGCGGAATGGGAAGTGTGGCCATGGAAGAGGAAGCGGAGACGTTGTTCGCTTGGGTAGAACCCTGACTACTGGCGATCTCAGCAGCGCACATTGCAGGAAAGGACAGTGTGACGGCAGACTTCCTCAGCAGGGTCCGAGTGGATGCCGGAGAATGGGAGATCCATCCAGCGGTGTTTGCTCAAATAGTCTGCAGGTGGGGGTCTGCCGATTTATGGATCTCCTGGCGACCTTTCAGTCGGCAAAGACAAATCGCTTTTACAGCAGGCGTCGAGAGAGGATGTTGGAGGGGATAGACACCCTGATCCAACCTTGGCCAGCGTCGGGTCTTCTCTGTTTTCCCTCCGTGGGCGCTCATAGGGTGAGTGGTCCAGCGCATCGAGGCTCATCGGGAAAGAGTTTTGTTGGTGGCTCCGGATTGGCCGAGACGACCATGGTATGCCGATCTGGTTCGGCTACTCGAAGGGGAGCCTTGGAAATTGCAGATATGGGAAGATCTCCTTCAGGGTCCGCTTCAAATACCTCAGGTGGATCAGTTCTCGCTTATGGTTTGGCCATTGAAAGGGTGAGGTTAAGGAAAAAAGGTTACTCGGGAGCGGTCATTTTGACCTTGCTACGAGCTAGGAAGAAGTCCACTTCCCTGGCTTATGTACGCATATGGCGTATATTTGAGGACTGGTGTTTGCGGCGACAGGTTTGGGCCGCTACGGTTTCTGTCCCCATCGTGTTGAGCTTCCTGCAAGATGGTTTTGAGAAGGGCCTGGCAGCCAGTTCTTTAAGAGTGCAGCTAGCAGCTCTGGCGTGCTATAGAGGAAAGGTTCACAGTGTGGCTCTGGGTACTCACAGTGATGTGGTGCATTTCCTTAAAGCGGCGTCTAGGTTGCGGCCCGCTCGCAAAATTGTGGTACCACCTTGGGACCTCAATCTGGTGTTGGGGTGTTAACTAGGAAACCCTTTGAACCTCCTGACCAGGCTTCCGTTAAGGATTTGACATTAAAGACGGTGTTTTTGGTTGCCATTTGTTCAGCAAGGCGGGTCTCGGACCTACAGGCGTTGTCCTGCCAGTAACTGTTTTTGTCATTTTCTAGGGAAAAGGTGGTGGTGTGACCAGTTCCATCCTTTTTACCCAAAGTAGTTTCTCCGTTTCACTTGAATCAGTCGGTGTCCTTACCAGTATTGGGCTCCACAGAGGGGAGCGTCTTGGACAGTAATCTTCATCGCTTGGACATAAAGAGTGTTGTGGCAATACTTAAAGGTCTCAGAGGTTTTTCGTAAGTCTGATCGGCTCTTCGTTCTGTTTGGAGGTCCCCGTAAGGGGGAAGCGGCTGCTAAAGCGTCTATTTCCAGATGGGTCTGAGAAGCTATTGGGTCAGCATATATTTTGCAAGGTCGTCAGCAATGTTCCCTCTAATTTTCTGTAGGCTGTGTGTGCATAAAATATCAGCTGTGTGCAGCTTTTGAAGAAAGGTTAAATTTTTGTGCGCCACATAACGACACTCAGAGTTATATACTTTAAAATTTGACTACACATCAGAATACAGTATGTATACCACATTGATTTTAATCAAATTAAATGAAAATAGACGATTACTAAATGAAGCGGGAAATTTCTAGTAATTACAATCATAACTTTTAAATTTTAAGATGTCTGTGTTTTCTATCAGAATCAGAGCTGTAATTTTTGTGCGCTCTGTTGTAAAGTATGTGCGCTTGCTCGGCGAGGTGTGTGCGCGCGCACACGCGCACAGCTTAGAGGGAACAGTGGTCGTCAGGCACCAGAGGGGTTGCGAGCTCACTCTATTAGAGCGCAAGCGACGTCATGGGCGGAACACGGCTTGGTTTTACCGGTAGAGATTTGCAGAGCGGCCACCTGGTCATCTCTTTGGGTCAGCGATGTTGTGATCCGGGTGGAAAGGTCCCTCCCAATGATTACTGCTCTGATACATCCCAGTGGTGGAGGACTGAACTGGAGGAACGATGAGGAAATAGAAATTACACTTAACTGGTAATTGTTGTTCCTTGAGGAACTCCAGTTCAGTCCTCATTTCCGCCCAGGGGTGATCAATTCAGAGATTATTTTCAGATGGGGAGGAGCATCAGTTTCGAAGAGTGGAGAATGCTTATCAGTTGCTGGATCGCAGTGAGTATTGGTATCTGTCCTGCTTTACTTTCCTCCTCTTTGTTTAATCAGTTCAGGGGGTGGAACAGGGAAAGTAAAAGAAAAGGAAAAACAAAAACATAAAAGGAAAAAAGTTCCCTCTTGTTGAAGAATTGGTAGTTTAGTTCACATTTCATGTTGTTGTTACAGTTGAAATTAAAATTATAGCTACTTATTTTGTTGCTCCTTTGAGTCTGCTTGGTCAATAGTTCACTGGGGTTGATGAGATGCACCGGCAGGCTATATTCAGTGATGTCACGATTTTGACATGCCCAGTCTCCAAGCTGCAGGAGGAGGTACGCTACCCAGTGGTGGAGAACTGAACTGGAGTTCCTCAAGGAACAACAATTACCAGGTAAGTGTAATTTCTATTTTCTGCCAGTTTACCCTTAGTATTCTATAGAGAGGCACCTACTTGTTTTTTATAAAATAGGCGACCTATTACAAAATTACCACCTCTATGTTCTAAGGTCGAAGACGAGTAGGGTTGAGAGTTTCCCTAGAAGGGGAGAAAGTTCTTGCTCTGTGTGTTTTTAGGGAGAAAGAGAATCCTATCCTTGGACCAGGAGAGTTCTAGTTTTGGGTTTCCCAGAAGGAGGATCTTGGACTATCTCCAGGAACAAGCAGGAATAAGTCCTCACTTATGGGTACGTCAGAACCGACGGAGCCTGCACGGGAAAGCTCCCCAGCTTCCCAGAAAGGAAGCTTTTGGGGCCTCCCACTGCACATGCGCGCTGCCTTCCCGCCTTCCTGACCAGCTCTCCTCAGTTTCTCTTTTTCCGCGGAGCCAGCAGGTCGTGTTCCTGTCACCGCTGAAGAAATTGTTATTTTAGTTTCTTTCTTTAGACCGCGTACCTGCCTTCTCCATACCGAAACCGGTACCGCCGGTCTCTCTTTTCTTTTCTCTCTTAAAAAAAAAAAAAAAGCTTTTATTTTTTAGCACAACTTGGTGACTTCTGTTAGGCCTCAGGCCTACACAAAATCTCCTCATGGAGAAACCAGCTCCTGGTTTCAAGAAGTGTACCAAGTGTAGTACTGTTATTTCTGTTACACCACTCCATTCCGGACTGCCCATCCTGCTCCCAGATGTCTAAACGTGGTTTGCAGAACCGGGCCAACAAATTCCATGTGCTGTTTGCTTCAGATAATCCAGCATCACAGTCATCCAGGTCTTCCTCTCCGGATGGATCTCAGGTAACCAAACCTTCTTCGGGCAGGTCCTCAAAGAGCAAATCTCCTTCAAAGCATCGAGAGGCTCTCAATTTTGAATCTGAGGACCATGCCCCAGCCAAACAACCCCGGCGGGAAGCTCTGGCTTCCAAAGCACCATCTATGGGGTTACAGGTTGACATCGATGGCACGGCCTCGACCGATCACCTGTTAGACTGCTCTGGGGTACCGGCCCATGCCTGCCGGTACCGACATCCAGGCAGCAGTGGCGTCTATGGACAATACTGTTCAGACCATGCAGCAGGCCATCCTGGCTTTCATTAAGGCTGCGACGCCCTCGGTACCGCATCCAGCGGTTCTGGGTCCGGTTCCGGTATTGGCTTCCATACCGGAACCGAGGCCATCGTCTTCCAAACACAGATCGGTGCATGCCGGATCCGGGTTTTCACCCGATATCGATCCCATGCCCGGTACGCCTGATGTCGATACCGACCGGTATGCGTATCGTGCGTTGAAAGCGAATAGAGGATACTCTGATTCCTCTGAGGATTTTGACTCCTCTGATGACTCTGATGAGCTCTCTCTTGTTCTTCCTGAAGAGCCCTCTTCCCCAAAGAGGAGAATGTCTCCACCAGAGGATTTGTCCTTTCAAGACTTCATTATAGAAGTAGCTAAAGGACTTTCTATTACTACATCCTCTGAGAAAGAACCTAGATCAAAGAAATTGGATATTTTAGGATACCCTAAGGTTCCTAAAGAGGCAGTTACCCTGCCTATCCATGAAATCCTTCAAGAACACTTGATGGACTTATGGGAGGCTCCTCTAACATTGTCTCCTCATTCTCGTAGGTTGGACACCATGTACCGGGTCCCTCCTTCACCTGGTTTTCAAAAAACTCAGCTGCCTCACCATTCTATTGTGGTGAAGTCTGCGCTGAAAAAGATTAAGAGTACCAAAAGGCACTCTTCTACCCCTCCAGGGCGAGAATGTAAGACCCTAGACTCTTTTGGTAGGAAAATCTTCCAGGCTAGTATGCTTATAGCCAGGATTAATTCATACAGTCTGTATATGGGCATGTTTCTAAGGGAACTTGCCCTAAAGGTAAAGCATTTTGCCCCCTTTATCCCTGAAGATAGAAAGGAGGAGTTCATTTCTTTAGTGAAACAGCTTCTAGATGTTTCTAAGTTCTCCAACAGAGCAGCCTTTGATTCCTTTGAGGGTGCCGGTAGAGCTTCGGGCATTGCCATTGCAGCCCGACGACTTGCTTGGCTCCAGGCCTCTGACCTAGAACCCTGGGTCCTAGATGGCTTACGGAATCTGCCCTGTACAGGTGAGAACTTATTTGGTAAAGACTGGCAAATTAAAGCCACTCAAATGGACGCAGAAAATGCTACCTTAGATAGACTTTCTAAGTCTACTTCTACTCCTGCCAAGAAAAAGTCTTTCAAGAGGCCTTACTACAAGAAGGCCAGATTTTCCACAAATACTGGCCAACAATCTTCTCAGCCTCGCTTTGCTGCTAAACGTCAGCAGCCTAAACAGGCAAGGTCAAAGCCTGCAGTGTCTGCCACTCCTCAGCAGGCTCAACCCCCTCAGGGGTTTTGACTTGCCCCTAGAGAACTTAACCTTTCTGGCTCTAGAACAACCAGAGCCCCTCACCATTCCCGGAAGGTTAGCTCACTTTGCTCCCAGATGGGGGCAAATTACATCAGAGCAATGGACCCTCTCTATCATCAGAGAGGGCTACAAACTTCATTTTTCCAACCTTCCTCCATATACCATGGTGAGGCACTTCAATTCTCCCCCATCTCTCCTGGACCTGTTGGGTCAGGAAGTCTCTTCTCTCCTTGCCCAAGGGGCAATAGAAGAGGTTCCTCTTCTTCAACAAGGGACAGGATTCTACTCCCCTTATTTTCTCATAACAAAGAAGACAGGGGGATTCAGACCTATCCTAGATCTGAGAGAATTGAACAAATTTCTGTACAAGGAGAAATTCAAAATGCTTTCTCTAGGCATTCTCCTTCCATACCTTCAGAGTCAGGATTGGCTTTGTTCTCTAGATCTCAAGGATGCGTACACACATATACTCATCCACCCATCCCACAGAAAATATCTAAGATTTCTGTTTCAGGGAAAACATTTCCAGTACAGAGTACTTCCCTTCGGTCTAGCCTCTGCTCCAAGAGTGTTCACCAAATGCATGGCAGTTGTTGCCGCATTTCTAAGAGATCCGGGAATTTTTGTATTCCCATATCTGGACGACTGGCTCATCCGAGCTCCATCTCAGTCAGAGGCCCAGATTTCCCTGGACCGCACAAGGCACATTCTGCAGTATCTGGGACTGGTGGTAAACCTTTCCAAGTCTCAACATCCCTACTCAGTCTCTGGAATTCATAGGGGCCCAGTTGGACACCACCACTGCAAGGGCCTACCTACCTCAAGTCCGGGGCCAACGTCTGGTGTACTTGGCCTCCCAAGCTCAGTCCAGCAGTCACTTGACAGCCAGAGAAATGCTTCGACGTCTGGGCCACATGGCCTCCACGGTACACGTGGTGCCCTACGCTCGTCTTCATATGAGAGCAGCTCAATGGACCTTGGCCTCCCAGTGGACTCAAGCATCAGGAGCGCTCTCCGACCAAATACTCACCTCAAAGCGTCTGTTTTGGTCCCTCCAATGGTGGATGTCCACCAAGAATCTGTTTTTGGGGGTCCCCTTCCAACCTTTGTTGCCCCAAGCAACCCTCACAACAGATGCCTCCCAAACAGGGTGGGGAGCCCATCTTCAACACCTCTCCACTCAGGGTGCTTGGTCTCCACAAGAGACCACCCTTCACATCAACCTCCTGGAACTGCGAGCAATCTTCTTTGCCCTCAAAGTCTTCCATACCCTCCTTGTCAACCTGACCGTCCTAGTCCATACAGACAATCAGTTGGCCATGTTCTACATAAACAAACAAGGAGGGACAGGCTCTCTGTTGCTTTGCAACGAAGCTCTCAGATTATGAGCCTTCGCCAGAGAGCATCAAATTCATCTTCTGGCAGTGTATCTTCCAGGGGTTCAAAACTCTCGGGCAGACAGACTCAGTCGAGTTCTGCTTCCACACGAATGGTCCCTACATATGGAACAGATAGGCAGAATCTTTCAGGAATGGGGAACCCCGGACATAGACCTCTTTGCAAGTCCGTGGAATGCCAAACTTCCCCGGTTCTGTTCCAGGACTCCATGTCAGAGAGCTCAGGCCAACGACGCCTTTCTCCTACATTGGGGTTAGGAATTCCTATATGCCTTTCCACCCATTCCTTTGATTCCCAAGACTCTATTCAAACTCCAGAGGGATCACGGATCGATGATCCTCATAGCTCCACGCTGGCCACGCCAAGTGTGGTTCCCTCTACTTCTGCATCTCTTCCAGGGACCCTCCCTGGACCTGGGAGCTGCGCCAGACCTTCTGTCTCAGGAGGAGGGGACTTTGTGGCACCCAAACCCCAAGTCCCTACACCTCAGAGCTTGGTTACTGAAGGCCTAAGCCTTCATGACTTCACTCTTTCTCAACCAGTGAAAGATATCCTTCATGCCTCTAGGAAACCCTCCACGAGGCGTTCCTATGCTTTCAAATGGAAACGCTTTTCCATTTGGTGTGCTCAACAGGGTCTTGACCCTCTAGCACTTCCTTTGAATTCTCTATTAGACTATCTCCTGCATATTTCCAATGCAGGCCTTAAGACGAATTCAGTACGAGTCCATTTGAGTGCTATTGCAGCATCTTTAAAACCTATAAATGGACAACCTGTCTCCTCTCATCCTCTTATTGCAAGGTTCATGAGAGGCCTGACTCTAACTAAACCTCCCATCCGGC
Organism: Ichthyophis bannanicus; assembly: GCA_033557465.1. Taxonomy (NCBI): domain Eukaryota; kingdom Metazoa; phylum Chordata; class Amphibia; order Gymnophiona; family Ichthyophiidae; genus Ichthyophis; species Ichthyophis bannanicus. Next base: position 51,491,515 of record CM066047.1, on the reverse strand, counting down.
CTCCTCCGGTAGCATGGGATTTGAACCTAGTTCTAGGTCAGCTTATGAAGCCACCTTTTGAACTGTTGGTTTCTACCTCCTTGAAATTTCTTTCCTGGAAGGTCCTTTTCCTTATTGCAGTCACTTCGGCTCGCCGCATCAGTGAACTACAGGCCTTAGTGGCTCATCCACCTTATACCAGGTTTCATCATGATAAGGTGGTCCTTAGGACGAATCCCCACTTTATGCCCAAAGTGGTCTCGCCTTTTCATCTTAATCAAGAGGTATATCTACCTGTCTTTTTCCAGCTCCTCATGCATCCAGTGCAGAGAGGAACCTTCATACTCTAGACTGTAAAAGAGCTCTCGCCTTTTACCTCAACAGGACTCAACCACATCGAAAGTCTTCCCAACTTTTTGTGGCTTTTGATCCTTCTCATTTGGGACTTCCAGTCTCAAAACGTACACTTTCCAATTTGATTGCTCAGTGTATTTCCTTTGCTTACCAGAGTAAAAACATTTCTCTGGAAGGCCATGTCACAGCTCACAATGTGAGAGCCATGGCCACTTCTATGGCTCATCTTCACTCTGTATCCATAGATCAGATCTGTCGAGCAGCCACCTGGGCCTCGGTTCATACCTTCACAGCCCATTACTGTTTGGACAAGGACTCCCGCCGGGATGCCTTGTTTGGTCAGGCTGTCCTCAAACACCTGTTCCATACTTGAACAACTCCTGCCCACCTTCCCTGGATGGATGCCTGAGATCCATACGAAGATGGTGAACCCTTGGGAGGGGATCTCCCAGGCATCTTAGCTAGGGAGTCCCCATAAGTGAGGACTTATTCCTGCTTGTTCCTGGAGATAGCACAGTTACTTACCTGTAACAGGTGATCTCTGGGAACAGCAGGAATTAGTCCTCACAACCCACCCACCTCCCCTAGGAGTTGTATCTTCTATCTATCTTCCTTTCCTCTCTCTATTGTCTCAGCTATAAACTCGAACTGAGGAGAGCTGGTCAGGAAGGCGGGAAGGCAGCGCGCATGTGCAGTGGGAGGCCCCAAAAGCTTCCTTTCTGGGAAGCTGGGGAGCTTTCCCGCGCAGGCTCCGTCGGTTCCGACGTACCCATAAGTGAGGACTAATTCCTGCTGTTCCCAGAGATCACCTGTTACAGGTAAGTAACTGTGCTTACTCAGCAGTGGGCTGTCTTCCTTGAATATCCCGCAGAGCAACATTTTCATGATTTTCAGGTCTGTAAACCGTGTAAATATCTTTTGAATACCCCTCCTCCTTCATTAACTTGATAACTTCGCAGCTCTGCTAATGCTTTTTTGCAGTCATCAAACTTTTCAAGGAAGGGCTCACAAGGCTCCTAAACGGTTACTATATGTTTCCAGGTACAGTAGCTAATTGCAGTTTTTACTTTATTAGACATGATTTCACAGAATTTCCAAACGATCACTAATTGGACAACCAAGATCTGGCATAGGCTTAGTAAATGTCTCTGATAGTATATTAGTAACTGGGAATTTCACACAAGGATTCAGGATGGTTAAGTCCAAGAATTAGAACATAAAATATGCCATAAGATAGGCCCAAGGAAAATATTTTAACAAGGGTTCCAGAATACTTTTTCAAGATCTTACAGAGCTAGGATTGTGGCACAAAAAGTAATTGGAGTAGATCTCTAGAGCAGAAGTAAGTAAATTCACAAAGCAAAAAAATCCAGTTAGGATTTTCCACAGAGATCAAGACCAAAGAGGGAAGCTTTGTGGATGCACTGTAAGCACTCTGATTAACAGTCAAGCAGGTTCAACGCCCTTACACTTGGAACTTGAATGTGTAGACTTCTTTCCCTCGTAAGTTGCTGTGGGCACTCAAATTTAGCTCCTATCAGCTCTTTTTTTAGGTGACTGAGTCAATCTATCAGCACCTTTACTTTGGCAGAGCTGCCAAGTTATCAGATTCTAAAAGGGATATTTTATGGCAATCCTATATTTCAGGCAACCCTATTCTGATTCATTACGAGATTTGCAGCACCGATTTTAATGTGTAGAATCGGGACTACAAATGCTAAGCTGCTTATAGGATGTACATTTGAAACCAGGATTGGTCAAAGTGTCTCCCTCTAGAACTGGGTAATTTCGCAGTTCTGCTTTGGCTGATTCATTCTGTCAAGGATTTCCTAGCCAGGGCATGTGCGGCTACTAGACAAGGACTCCCTAGGCCTGAATATTAGACAAGAACTAGGATTGCTCAAGAAAAGTTTTAATATCACTGTACCTCCAAGAGCAGGTAAGGGAGATTCTGGGAGGCTTAGATTTTTCTAGGATGTAGTTGGATCCTCTTACAGATAATTTATTAAGAGAAGCATTGGAAGAAGTGATAGGTTGGTTGGCTGATCTTTTGAGTGCCTCATTTAATCAGGGCATATATCCGGAGGTGCTCAAGGAGGCCATGGTGATAACATTTGGGAAGAAGGGACATGATTTGTCTTGTGAGAATTTGAGGCCTATCTCTTCTCTGATGTGCCTTGTTAATTAGTGGAAAAGATTGTACTGGGTCAATTGGAAGTTATTTGGAAATTAGCCATGGATTGGATTGGGGGCAGGCGGGTTTCCGGAAGGGGTCCAGAACTGAAACACTGGCAGCAGTGATTAATATGTTGGGACAAGCTAGGGATGGGAGGAAGTCAGTGAATGGTGATTGCCCTGGATTTTTCGGCGGCTTTTGACTTGGTGGAGTGGGATATCCTTCTGAAGAGATGTTAAAGCATGGGGATTGAGGATAGTGTTCTCAAGTGGTTAACTGCCTTTCTAAGCGGTCATCTATTTTAGGTATGTTGGGGTAAGAGGAAGTCTAAGTTACGCTAGTGATATTGTGGGATTCCACAAAGGTCAGTGCCCACCTCGTATCTTTTTAACATCTTCAGTCCTATGGGGAGGATAGTACGGAAGCATGGCTTCGAATTTTTCTTTTCACGGATGACATTCAGTTGATGGTGGTGTCAGATTGTGCATTGGAAGCTACTATTGAGAAGGTGAATGGATCTTTGGAGGAGGTTTGTGGGTGGTTGTGGGCTAATGGTTTGGTCCGGAACACTCAGAAATCGGAACTATTGGTATTTGGGGGGCAGGAGGAAGGAGATGTACAGATATGGCTTGAGAAAGCAGGTGTGAGGCTACTATTGAGGAAGGAAATTCAGAATTTGGGCGTTAGGATGGATATTGGTTTGAATTTTCATTCCCAGGTATTGAATGTGGTGAAAGTTGCATATGGAAAGTTGTGTTTGATGTGACAACTATGTCCCTTCCTGGACATGGGGATATTGCACTTGTTGATCCAGGCTTTGGTACCGTCTATGTTGGATTATTGCAATCTCCTGTATATTGGGCTGCCAAAATACCTTCTGTGGAAGTTGTAGACGGTACAAAATGTGGCTGCATGTGTGATTTCAGGGTGCAGTCTTTAGGGAGCCCATGGCAGATCTATTGCATCAACTTCACTGGCTCCCAGTGGAGCAGTGGTGTGTGTTTAAATTTCATCTGGTGACGTTTAAGGTTCTTAGAGATCAGGGACTGGGCTAGTTGGCAGAGGTGTTGAAATGGTACCACTGGCTCGGACTCTACGGTCGAGTCAAGGCCACTATTTAATGGTTCCTGGTCCGCAGTGTGTAAGGTTGAAAAAAATAGTGAGAAAGGTGCATTGCAGTGGCTGCCTCATTCTGGTGGAACAGGTTACTGGTGTCTTTGTAGCAGGAGGAAGATTTATTGGCTTTTAGGAAGGCCTTGAAAACCTTTGTTTCCTCAGTTTGGGTAAAAGAGGTGGCAGAGCTGATTCATGGCAGGCAGGCAGTCAGGTAGTATGATGGGGAGAGGTAAGGGGTTTTTAGTGTTATGTTAGATCTGCTTTGGGGTTGTAACTGTGTGCCACCTTGACTACCTTCAGGCATATGACAGAATACAAATACTTTTAAATAATTAAAGTGCATCCAACACAACAGAACACATCCCTGCTGTGGTGTCATCTAGAAGTAAGGAAATCCTGGATTCTCTACAGGGAGAAATATTCAGGCAACTGGTAACAGAACCCACCCATGAAGGGGCCATCCTGGAGTTGATGCTTATCAATGGTGAAAGTGTTTCTGAAGTTATAGTGGGAGATCATCTCATATCCAGTGATCACAATTCAAAAAAGTGATCAAACAATTAAAAAAAGCCCTTAAACACCACCTTTTCATTGCACACTTCAAACACCTAAACACCCCTTCCCCTCCCCCATCCTTTTAACCTCATACCTAGCCTAACTAACTGTATAGATTTTATATATCTCCAATGTGTATTTTCTAGAAATATAAATGATTTCCCTGTTTACTTCCATGTTAATTTTCCTGTTACTTGTTAATAGGTCTGTTATATCTGACCAATTGTTGTATTGTTTCAATGTAAACCGCACTGATGACAAATAGCACGGTATATAAGAAAATTAAATAAATAAAATCACCAGATGGTGTGGTTCAGTACTAGGATTAGGGCTGATAAAATACATTCAAAAGTGAGGGTCTTAGACTAGGAAAACCAACTTTGCCAAAATGGGCCAATACCTCAAGGAATCATTAGCGGGATGGGAACAGTTGGGAGATGTAGAAAAATAGTGGGCAAAACTGATAGGGGATATTTTAAGGGCAACCAACCTTTTAGTTAAAAAGGAAAATAAAAGTAAAAGAAGTAGCCAGAAAGGTGAAGAAAAAGGGGGAGGCCTTCATGAAATACAAGAGATCACAGAGAGAGGAAGACAGGCATCTATATTTGGAAAAACTTAGAGAAGCTAGCAAACTAGTCAGGAAAGCAAAGATACAAAAAGAAGAAGAAACATCCAATGCATTAAAAATGGGGGGATAAGGCATTTTTTCAGATACGTTAGTGAGAGGAGGAAGGGCAAAAGTGGTATTGTCACCTTCAAGGGTGAAGGGGAGGAATATGTAGAAGCTGATGAGGATAAATCAGAATTGCTTAACAAATATTTTTGTTCTGTGTTCACAGATGAAGGGCCAGGAGCAGGACCTCAGAAAACACCCACAAATAGGAACAGAAACGATGGGGATCTCGAACCATTTTCAGAAGACTGTGTTCGTGAGGAACTAGCTAAACTAAAAGGAGACAAGGCAATATGATCGGATAGGATACATTTGAGAATACTGAAGGAACTTGGACATTCTAGAAGCTCCACTGACTAACCTTTTCAATGCCGCTTTGGAGTTGGGAGTGGTGCCTGGGCACCAGAGAGAGGCACATGTGGTCCCTTTACACAAAAGTGGATGTGGTTGAAAACTGCAGGCCAGTTAGTCTAACCTCTGTGCTGAATAAATTATTGGAAACGCTGCTGAAAGAGAAAAGTTGAGGTTTCTGGAGTTCAATGGATTACAGAATTGGAGTAGGCATGGATTCACCAGAGGCACGTCTTGTCAGACAAATCTGATTTCTTTGACTGGGTGACTGGGGAGTTGGACCAAGGGCGAGCACTAGATGTGGTGTACTTGGATTTCAGTAAAGCCTTTGACACTATTCCACACAGGCAACTTATAAACAAACTGAGCACCTTAGGTATGGACCCTAAGATTGAGTTAAAAATTGGTTGAGTGGGAGGCAACAAAAGGGTACAGGTAAATGTAACTCACTCTGAGAAGGAGGAGGTTACCAGTGGTGTGCCCTTGGTCTGATTCTTTTTAACATCTTTGTTAGTGATATTGCAGAAGGGCTGTTGGGTAAGGTTTGCCTCTTTACAGATGATATCAAAATCTGCAATAGAGTAGACACCCAGGAGGGAGTAGATAACATGAGGATGGATCTAGTTAAGCTTCGAGAATGGTCTAGAATTTGGCAGCTGAGATTTAATGCTAAAAATGCAGGGTAATCTTTATCTTTATTGGAACGCTTAATATACTGCTCCTTCGGGGGCCATCAGGGCAGTGTACAATAATAACCAAAATGTGGCAGAGGCCAGGAAATAGGAAAGGAACTACAATTTTGGACAGGAAAGCACATATTCATATCAGAGTGAGGGAAGGAAGAGGGCTCAAGCCAAAGAAGGTGAGGGGGAGCCAAGAGGGGGAAGGTCCATAGGCGGCACTAAAGAGGTGAGTTTTTAGGAGTGACTTGAACTTCAGGTGTGACTGCTCCTGGCGAAGTGTGGAGGGGAGAGAATTCCAGAGGGAAGGGGCCAGGAAAAAGAAGGCTGAGTGACGAGTTTGCTCAAATTGGGAATGGGCAGGTGAGGGAAGGGCAAGGCAATTGAGGTGTTTGAAACAAGAGGTTATGGGGTGCTGGGCTGAACTGTAGGGAGTCAGACAGGTACTGAGGAGTGTGTGTATAAAGGACTCTGTGAGTCAGAATCAGTAGCTTGAAAATGATACGATGAGAGACAGGCAGCCAAAGTAACTGAATAAGGTGAGGTGTGATATGGCTGAAACAGGAGGTATGGGAGAGGATCCGGGCAGCATTATTTTGAATCATTTGGAGGCGATAAAGTTGATATTGAGGGAGACTGGCATAGATTATATTGCAGTAGTCTAATTGTGCGATAACCAGCGATAAGAGGAGAATAGTGAGAGATGCAGGAGGCAGGACTGCACTGACAGAGCGGATTTGTTGAAGGTAGAAGTATGAGTGATGAGTTAGGGCTGAAATGTGAGTGTGAAAGGACAAATCAGAGTCCAATATGATGCCAAGATACTGCAGTGAGGATACTAAAGGGATTGGCGAGTTGAAGAAAAGAGGGGCAGGTATGGGACAGGAGTTGCCAAAGGTGAACCATATTGCAGATGCATTTGGGCTGCAAAAATCCAAGGGAGCGGTACAGTGTAGGGGGGTGAAGTACTGTCTACAAAAGAAGAGCGGGACCTGGGTGTGATTGTGTCAGATGATCTTAAAGTACCTAAACTGGTAGAAAAGGTGATGGCTAAAGCTAGAAGGATGCTTGGGTGCGTAGGAAAAGGAATGGCCAGCAGAAAAAAAGATTATATAGTGACTCTATATAAGTCCTTGATGCAACCTCATTTGGAATATTGTGTGGAATTCTGGAGACCATATCTTCAAAAGGATATAAACAGGTTGGAGTCGGTACAGAGGGTGGCTACTAAAATGGTAAGTGGTCTTCATTATAAAGCATATGAGGAGAGACTTAAGAATCTTAATATGTATACGTTAGAGAAAAGGCGGGATAGAGAAGATACGATACGTTTAAATACCTCCATAAATGCACAGGAGGAGAGCCCCTCTTTCAATTGAAAGCTAGCTCTGCTACAAGGGGACATAGGATGAGGGTGAAAGGGGATAGACTTAGGAATAATATTCTGAAATATTTCTTTATGGAAAGTATGGTAGATGTGTGGAATAGTCTCCCAGGAGTTGGTAGAGATGAGGACGGTATCTGAATTCAAAAAAGCATGGGACAAACACAAATCATCTCTAAAGGAAAAAAGGGGACTATTGTAGTAGTTGAAATGGAATGGCAGACTAGATAGATCATGTGATCTTTTTCTGCTGTCATTTTTCTATGTTTCTAAACGGGGATTATTAGATTAAAAAAAAACCCTGACAAGAATCTGGACTCCTGAGGTATCAGGAAGCAAGGCAAATAAAGCAGTAACCAAATGCAAGGCCTCGGGAGCAAGATGGACAAGAAATTAAATAGAAATGAACATTGAACCAACTGGGAAGCTGCCCAGAAGTGGGGCAGAAATATCCAAGCCTTTCTGGTCCTAGCTGGGCCATTCAGAAACAGGAACTAAAACTACCAGAAACACAAGACACAGCTAAGAATAGGCTGGCTGAAGCCAGATCGCCAGGAGGCAGGATAGCTCCTGCTGGAAGACCAACGGCTTCCAATTCAAGGATCACCAATTTAAAGTTGCCCTATGCCTGACAACAGTTTTCTTTCCTGTTGCTTTGGGTTCAAAATGATATGAAAAAAATTAAATGTTTATTTTCCATGTTTCAAACAAATGCTAATGTTATCTGGTTAACTCTGCCAGAATTATAGGGGGAGTTACTAAGGTAAACTGAACAATATGCAGTAAATAATGCAGGGAGTGGAATAGTCTGATATTAATATGTGTTATTTTAGCACAATGCATGTTAGGCTGTGAAAAATAATGTGTGTTGCATTAATAGAGCATGATTTACATTTGCGCTGTATCACTGTGAACAAGTCTCCTTGCTAATTACTGATTTGATATGCATCTACAAGCTGAATGGTCATGTGTTTTTTTCCACATCTTAGTAACTACCATTATGGCAACTGGATGAGTTGTTCAGTTGAACTTTACCTGCTTGCCAGCACTAAAATCTGAAAAAGAAAGCGTTAAGTGTTAAGTTAACCAGCAGAGCTGCACTTATTTTTCATGTACTGTAATTGGGATAGTTTTCTCTTTGCTTTAGCATTTCTTTTTTTTTGTGGTGTCTTTTATAACAAGAAAACAAACAAACGCCCCCCCTTCCCTCAACACATACTCTGCTTTTAAGGGCTGTAAATCGTCAAACCTGGTGGGAGCTTATTTGTTCTTATCTATTCTCTCTCTGCAAAGATGTTTTCAGAAAATTATGTATAAAATTTCAAAGCTGGTGGTCATCATCTCTATAGGGGAAACCTTTCAGAGGAGAATGGAAGGTTCGTCGGTGCTGTGATTTAATGCATCTATTCAATGACTACCCCAGAATGAAAATATAAAGCAATTTGTTTTCTTGCTGGTGGTCTGTCAAACTATCCATCCTTTAATAAACTCTGACAGTAGGAATCCTCTACCAGAACACTCTACATAGTTCCAGTGAGACAACTCATTTAAACATTCCCTTCCAGCTCTTGCTAAAAGATAACTTGCTGTATAGCTCTCTTAATGCCAGTTAATTTGTTTGGTATGTGTGCAGCTGATTTATTAGCATTGCGCTAAATTACCAGGCTCTCTTCATTCCATAACCTACCTTGTAGTGAATGCAGTTATTTTGTTGACAAGTACTAAAGATGTTGGTACTGTATATTAATCTTTTAAGAGATTTATTTATTTATTTATTTTATTTTTATTTAAACTGATTTCTATACCGCCTTTTCCTTCAATCAAAGCGGTTTGCACAGCAAACAATCAAAGTCTTGTGTTTAGTGTTCGCATGCAGTGAGCAGTGTGTGCGTGTGAGTGTGGTTGGTTGTTGATTCGTGGTGAGCTAAATACAACGTGAGCTATCTACAATACTATGTACATCGGAGCTTTGCGTCTCGGCTGAGATCTGGTCTCGAGGGGGTGTTTGATGAGTTGGGGTATTGTCTGTTTTATAGTTTATGGTTTATGTGCCAGCACCGTAGTGCTCAATGAAGAGTGTCGTCTTTAGCAGTTTCCTGAAGTCCTTAATGTCTGATGTTGCCCTTAGTTCGTCAGGGAGTGCATTCCAGATTGTTGGAGCCGCTTTTGAGAGGGCTCGTTTTTCGGTGTCCTTGCGTATTTTGTTGAAGTCTTCGAGGGTGCTGACACGGTTGGCTGTGCCTCTCCTCCTCGGTCTTGTGCTGCTGTCGGGTTGTATGAGTGGGTGTAGGCTGAGAGCGTTGTTTCATTTTGAAGATGTTTATGACTGTCTTATACTTGATGCGGGAGCTGATTGGTAGCCAGTGGAGTTCTTTCAGGGTGACTGCATATGACTGCATATGACTGCATATGTTCTCCTATTGTATTTGTGTGCATAGATGAATGCATTAGGTTGTCTATTAGTACAGAGACGTTTCATGGAAAACATGATATTTTGCAACTAAATATGCCTTGTAGTCCTATTAAAACTAGCATATAATCTGAAGAGGGAAATTTCAACCATATGTAATCAAGCTGCTTTTACAATTAGTGTAGGGTTGGAACAGTATAACATTTTCTTGTTTTATAAATTGAATTTTCTCCAAACTGTTTCCTTCATGCAGTTAGTCTCATGCCAGGACATGCAAGGGAGAACCAAGCCATCATACTTGTGCTTCCTATCATGCTATAACACTGAATAATAAACAGCGGGAGAGTAATTTTCAAAGACATTTCGGTGGTTAAAGCAATCTTCTATGCATAGAAATGGCCGCTTAAACTGCCCGCCCAATAAGCTGGTAGACTTATGGCGATGTAAGTTGAGGAGACTTTCCCAAGGGCAAGTTTGGGAAGGGATTTGCACTTACACGCATTCTACTACTACTACTACTACTACTTGTAGGGTTTTTTTTTATAGCATGACTAGGCATACGCAACACTCACATACACGTATGAGAGAGTCCCTTCTCCATAGAGCTTAAATTCAAGACACAGAACAAACAGGGGACTAAGGTAATTCTATAAGGGAAAAGATTTTAAAAGAACCATGGGTGTTAAATAGGAGAATATGGGTCAGGATCCCAAAGCAGCCTTGATGAGATGGTTTTTAGCCTGGATTTGAATAGGACTAGAGATGGAGTCTGACATACAACCTATTGCATAAAAGTTCAAGATACCTTACTAACTGTTTCTACTCAATTTTGTTATGTTATAGTATAATATTATAGTTTATCTTTACATACTATTACAATGTACTGCAGTTTATTATAAATTAATATGATGTACTGGGGGGATCACGTGATGCAGTGAGCGAGGCAGGAGTGCTCTTTGCCTTGCTCTGAGGGCTTCCTTCCAATTTAGAGTTTAGAGCTGTTTGCACCCTCAGGAAATACTGATTTTGGGGAAGCAGGGGTGGCCGAAGTGCCTTGTCGCTGCCCGGTAGAGGTGTGGGCTGAGGAGACCGCATGGCAGCGAAAGTAGTGCGGAAAGACAGAGCGCAAGTGGTGGAGGACAAGATGGCGGCTAAGCCAGTTTCTAGTCCGAGAATGGAGCGAGATATGGATATGGTAGAAGAAGTTACGAATGCAGTGGTGGCAGCGTTGGAAAGCCGTTTCCAAGGACTATCGGAGCAATTAACACAAGTGGGCCATTCGATTGTGGAGTTTGGGACGCGGATGGAGCAGGCGGAACAATGGATATCAGAGGTGGAGGACACGCAAGCTGCACAGACTCAGCGCGTGAAATGGCTTGAGGAATTAATTAAAAAACAAGAAGAGAAGATGGACGATTTAGAGAACTGCGGACGCCGGAAGAATTTAAGGTTCATGGGGATACCGGAGATCATAACAGATGGTGAACTGACAGGATACCTGGAAACATGGCTGGCGACAAATTTTGTGTTGGACGCCACGCTGGGCTCTGTAAAGATAGAGAGAGCGCACCGGTTGGGAGTAAGGAGAGGCCCCGGAGACAGGCCCCGAGTGGTAAGAGCTCGTTTTCTGAACTATGCCCAAAAAGAGGATGTGATCAAAGCTGCGAGGAAACGGCGAGCACAGATGCAAGGGAATACAAAGGTTTTGATTTTCCAAGATTACTCTACTGTGGTTAGTAAGAAAAGGAAAGAATATTCAGGAGTGTGTGACACGCTGTCTAAGAGGGGGCTGCGCTTTGCCTTATTGTATCCGGCACATCTGCGAGTGGATTATAAAAATAGACAGTGTCTTTTAGAAATGCCAACAGAACCTAATAAATTTGTGGCAGAGTTAATACAGGATATTGGAGGAGAAGTGTCCCAGAAGCAGCAATAAACTGGAGGAAGCAGTTGAAGGACAGCGTTGGACTGGATAATTCTGCTGATAGCTTTTGATGGAAATTTTGGAAGGAGACACTTGCTGGTCATTTATGTGGAGATGGGAAGTTGGAGATTTAAAAGGGGCTGAAGCATTGGAAAAGAATATGGGGAATGGGTTGTACATGTATCATTGAGTAGGGAAGGGGAGGAGGGTTAAGAAAGGGGTTAAAGGGGATAATACTGGTATATTTGGAAAAGAGGAAGGGGGGTTGGGCATTGAAAGGGACTGGGTATACGGAAGGCGCTTATTATAATTAGGGATAAGTGGGGAGTGGAATGTAGGGGGGCGAATAGAGGACTAATTGAATAAGGATTATGGGGGAGAGCCTAACGTGTTATAGTGATCTGGTAGGGAACTCCACTATGGAGAGAGAGAGGAGGTGCGGTGAGGGAGGTAGGGTATGGGGAGAGGGGAGGGAGGGGGATGGATTGGGGGGGGCAGGGACATTGAGGGTTTGAAACTGAATGTTATAGGAGGGAGGGAAGGTAGGTTTGGGGGGCTTAATGGAGTGTCCACTAAAGGATGACAGAGAAGGTGTTGGAGAGTTGAAGAAGAGTAGGAATACGGGAGAGTAGATGGGAGGATAAAGGAGGTGGGATGGGCCCTGGGCTGGGGGGGTCTGTTTCACATCAGGAATGTGAGAGGAACATGCGGATAAGGCTAATAAGAGAATATGGTAATGGCTGATGTTATGCGTTTGATTTCATGGAATGCTACCAAAATGATTAATGGGCTTCATTATAAAGCATATGAGGACAGACTTAAGGATCTTAATTTGTACACCTTAGAGGAAAGGCGGGATAGAGGTGATATGATTGAGATGTTTAAATACCTCCGTGGCATAAATGTTCAGGGAGAGAGCCTCTTTCAATTGAAAGCAAGTTCTGCTACGAGGGGACATGGGATGAGGGTGAAGGGAGATAGATTCAGGAGTGATATGCGGAAATATTTCTTTACGGAAAGAGTAGTGGATCCGTGGAATAGTCTCCCAGTGGAGGTGGTAGAGATGAGGACAGTAACTGAATTCAAGAAAGCATGGGACCAACACAGACGATCTCTAAAGGCAAAAAGTGAACTGTTGTAGTTGTTATGGAAGGACAGACTAGATAGGCCATGTGGTCTTTTTCTGTCGTCATATTTCTATGTTTCTATGTATGTGGCATTAGGACTCCAGTGAAGAGATATAAGATACTGCGGGTGCTTAGAGACAAAAAAGCAGATTTGGCATTTTTACAAGAAACGCACCAGACTGATGCGGAACATGACAAGCTGAAAAGAGGATGGGTTGGGAATGTTTTTGGAGCTGCTTCGGGGGGGAAGAAAGCGGGAGTTGTGGTTTGGTAGGGAAAACGGTGGGACTGGAGGTGGAGCAGATTATCGAAGACCCGGGAGGGCGGTATATTATTCTTGTGGGGAAAATAAAGGATACTAAATTGGGATTGGTTAACATATATGCTCCCAATGTCTATAATGCTTCATTTTGTAATAGATTAGGTAAATGCCTGAGCGATCTTGGACAAAGTCTGATTATAATGGGGGGGGGGGATTTTAATTGTGTTCTAGAAGAGTCAATAGATAGATCAGGGGTTAGAGGGAAAACTAGGGATAGGAGATCTCAATGGGTCAAAGGTACAGGTATCTGTGAAGGGTATGATCTGGTGGATTACTGGAGAGTTTTGCATCCCTTAGATTAGGATTACATGCATGTTTCCAGGGCGCATGACACAGGGTCGCGGATAGACTATTTTTTGAGATCCAAATGGCTTTTTGATAGGGTGAGTAAAGCCGAGATAGGCCCTGTGCATGTATCGGATCATGCGTATGTATGGATGTATGTACGATGGGGGCCAAGTAAACGGGGGAATTTGTGGAGATACCCTCTTGGGACCAATCATGATAGTAATTTTAGGGCCTTTTTGTATAACCATTAGGAGAAGTATGTGAAATTGAATGGGGAATATAAAGATAATCCCATCTTATTTTAGGAAACAGCAAAGGTAGTGCTGAGAGGACGAATTATTGAATATGGGGCCATGAAAAGGAAGGCATATAATAGCAGACGGATTCTTTTGGAAAAGGAACTATGTCAGGCAAGGAGAGCTATTTTAAGGAAACCAACGCTGGAGAGAAAAGTGGAGTTTGATCGTTTACAAAAAGAGGTGAACTTCATGTTGCAAGAGAAAGCGACTCAGTCAATGTTGTATTATAAATACAAGCTGCATACATTTGGAAATAAGGCGGGGAGGTTGCTTTCACGGTTAGTGAAAGCAAGTAGAGGACAGGCGCATATAGTGGCGCTACGGGATGCAAAAGGCAAGTTGCAGATGACACAGGCTAATATTGAAGAGGTCTTTCGAGATTATTATAAGACTCTTTATGATACTGAAATCTAAGACAAAGATAAGGCCGAGGAATTTTGAGTGAAGTTGGGTTACCCAGTTTGTGCGGAGAGCAAAGGGAGGTGTTAAATGCTCCAATTGGAGATACAGAAATCTTGGCAGTAATAAAGAAGTTACATAATTGTCGGGCCCAGGTCCTGACGGATATAGGGGAAAATTTTATAAACTGAGTGATTGGGTAGTGGGGTCTTTAACAGAATATTATACAGCCCTGGTAAAATTCCAGGGATTCCCGTATGAGAAGAATAGAGCAATACTTACAATCATTCCTAAACCTGGCAGAGATGGGTTGTTACTAAAATCGTATAGGCCGATTTCTTTATTAAATGTAGACATGAAAATTTTGGCAAAAATAATGGCGGAATGAGTGGTAGAGTATGTCCCACAGTTAATAAGTGAAGACCAGGTGGGTTTTGTGAAGGGCAGGCATGTGGTTAAAAATGTACGTAAGATTATCTCGTCGCTATACATGACGGCAGCAGCGGGGGAGCAAGCGTTATTGATAAGTTTCGATGCAGAAAAGGCATTTGATCGAGTAGATTGGCAATACATATATCAAGTGTTGGAAGTTATGGGAATAAGGGGGTTCTTCTTAGACACAATTAAGCTTCTATATGCTGACCCGAGAGGGCAAGTGTTAGTAAATGGCTCCATACTGGGAGACTTTGCAATTCGGAGAGGGACTAGACAGGGTTGTCCTCTGTCCCCACTTCTTTTTGTGTTAACTTTGGAACCATTATTGGAGAGAATTCGAACCCATAAGGGATTGGTGGGGGCAAGGGTAGGCCGGGAGGAATTTCGTATCTTTGCCTTTGCTGATGACATTTTATTATATTTTGGGGCTCCTAAGAAGCGCTGCCATTACCTGTTGCGCATCTTTAATGATTTTGGTGAGTTTTCGGGATTGAAATTAAATTTGGACAAATCCGAGGTGTTGGATTTGCAAAAGACGCTCCAGAGGGACTGGGAAACTTTTCCGTTAAAATGGGCGGAAAATGGGCTTACATATTTAGGTGTATATTTGTCAATTGATTTGGGGAAACTACAGAACTATAATGTTGGGAAATTAATGGAGCAAACTATGGATCGTTTGCATAAATGGAGAGATCTCCCGTTGTCATTGGGGGGGCGAATAGCATTATATAAAATGACTATATTTCCGAAGTGGTTATATATGCTACAAACTCTGCTTATAGTAATGACCCGGAAGGAGATGACGAGACTGGAGAAGAGCTTAAATGTTTTTACTGGAAGGGGAAAAGGCCCTGAATAAGTATTAGGAAATTACAGAGCCATGGAAATGTGGAGGGATGGGAGCTCCAGACCTAAGGAGCTATAACATGGCATGCTTGTTGAGAAATTTGCAGGATTGGCTGGGAACTACCGAAGACTACACACCTATCGCATATGAGCAAGAGGTAGCGCGGCCATTGGCCTTGCGATACATATTACATGCGAAAGTAGCAGATCTGCCCCAAGAAACTTGTAGTCATCCGATTTTTAAAGTGATGAGGAAAATATGGCGGATGCTTTGTAAGAAATGTTCATGGAACTCGGGGGTGACTCCTTTATTGCCCTTATATGGTAATAGTAAATTTATTCCGGGGATGCAGGGGGGGAGTGTTCCATCGGTGGTGATCTAAGGGAATAATGGCTCTAGATCAGGTAGTAAATGAATTGGGACAGGTGCTGGAATTCAAAGAGTTGCAAATTAGATATGGATTGACAGGCAAGGATTGTTTCTCTTATATGCAAATGAGCAGTTATGTACGTAGTTTGGGAAGGAAGGATTTGCATACAGACATTTGCACTAAATTGGAGGAACTGTTGCATTCTGGAATGGAATTACAGGCTCGGGTCTCAGCTTTACAAAAGGAATATTTTAATTTAGCGGGGGAACCAGCGGAGAGGGACTTGGCTTCAGCATGGACTCATGACTTGGTAGTGGAGATAGGAGGGGTAGATATGGTGAATGCTTTTGCCGATATACCTAAGATGAATAAGAATGCGGATTTTAGGGAAATGCAGTACCGCATATTGAGAAGAAGCCACTTTGCTCCGTGCAGAGCATTTAGAGCAGGCAGTAGTGCCTCAGCTAGTTGTCCGTGGTGTGGGATGGGCAGAGCAGATTTGGGGCATATGTGGTGGCAATGCTCGGGGGTGGTGCGATTTTGGAGAAATATGGTGAAACATCTTGCGGCCATCCTGGGGTTCTCACTGAAAAAAGACCCTAGGGTGTTGATTTTGGGTATGTTAACGTTAGTGAAGGGATTGGGAAGGGGTCAGAGGTAATGGTTGGGCAAGGTCTTGCTGGTAGCGCGGCGAGTCATGTTGTTAAATTGGTTGTTACCAAGGGGCCCCATTATGGGACAATGGAGGAGAGAGGTATATACACTATTACTCATTGAACAGGTGGGAACACGACATGGTGAGAGAGCCACCGAAAATGTTTTGGATGAGTGGGGCCCATACATACAAACGCTGACATCAAGAAATAGGAGTAGAATCCTTAATGTACTCTATTGAAGGCTTAATAATATGGGTAGTTAGGTATCAATGTGTCTCCAAAGTGGAGAAGAGGAATAAGGGAGTTTGAAATAGGGGGGATGGAGGATTCAGCTAAAGAGGGGGGAAGGGAGTGGGAGGGGAAAAGGGGGGCAAGAATATGATAAGGGGTGGGGGGGAATGTTAGAGACGGGTCATATATGAGGGCCGTTGACTATAGGTGGATAATGAAGTTGGGGAAGGGTGGGAAAGGGAAAAAAGAGGAGAAGAGAATGTTGAGACAATACATGTGTCATAATGTGTTATTGTTGAAATTTGAACTATATATGGGTTTTTTCAATAAAGGTTTTGTTTATTAACTACGGGGAAGAAAGGGGGGGGGAGAGAGGAAAATGATGAGACACTAATTCTAATGTACATGTGGATGATAGTTCATTATGTTTCATAATGTTTTAGAGGGTGTAAGTTAGTAGAAGTACACCAAGTTGAAATGGAATGTAAAATGTTTTTGTTTATGTCTCAATAAAGAAAATGTAACATAATATGATGTACTGTAATTTATTACAATGTCTTGTCTCTCTGTCCTCCATGCCCCAATGTAAACCCTTTTGTTGTCCTGTTAACCACTCTGATTGAAGGATAAGGTGGTATACAAAACAGATTAAATAAATAAATAAATATTGACTTAGCTGGCCTCTTCCAGGCATACAGCACAGCAAGGTGAAACAAACTGTTTGAAATTGGCAGTTAAAGAGAGAGGTGTAAATAAATGTTCTGCCTGATAAGAGCTTCCGAGGGGAGAGGTAATGAGCTGCAGAAAAAATGCACATGTAGGTCAGCAGGCGAAGTTGGAACTGTATGCGGAAAGAGGGAGCCAATGAAGTGACTTGAGAGGAGGGCTTAAATGAGCATAGCGACACTGGTAGAAGATTAGCTGTGCATCTAAGTTTTTAATGGATAGAAGGGGAGAGAAATGATTCAGTGGCTAACCAGAGAGGAGCAGGTTGGAATATATAGCAGTGACAGTGAGGCACCTGAAAGGCTCTCCTAACTTCACCACTGACGCTGACAAACCAGCAGCTGAAAATTGCTGCTGCCCGGTGGCTGACCCAGATATTCAAAGCCAGTGGCCAGATAGAACCTCTGCATTGAATATCTGGTTTTAAAGTTCAGCGGTGATGGCTAGCCGCTGTAGAAACTCTAGCTGCCACTACTGGATATCTCCCCCAACGGGTTTTAGCTGTCTGTTGGATATGTGCAGAAAAGGTGACGCCAACGTTATGAACTGTGGAAACAAAGGATGATGGTGCTATTGGCAGAAGTGAAGATGGGAAGGGGGGAGGTGAGTTTTGCAGGAAAGATAAGAAGCTCTGTCTTGGCCATATTTAGTTTCATAGGGTAGGTGGGACATTTAGGCAGCAGTGTCAGACCAGTCGACTGAGATACAGGCCTGCATTCCTGGAGAGATTTCTAGTGTAGAGAGGAAAATATGAGAGGAGTTGGAATAAAAAGGAGGAAATCAGTGCACTAAAGGGAATAAGTATAGAGAGAGAAGAGAAAAGGTCCCTAGGCAAAGCCCAGAAAATGCTCCCAAATAGCAGGTGTAAATGTTAGTGCTTAGCTTTTCTGGGGTAGTTTTCCAAATAGACATACTTTCATTAGGAATTTAAACAAAATACTACTACTCTTACTACTTATTTGTATAGTGCTACAAGGCATATACAGTGCTGTGATGAAACCTTTCTGCCTGTACCCCCTACTTTTGGAGGTTGTTACTTCTTTGTGTCCAAGTCTACTATTTAGCTTTTTCTCCGTACGGATATCTAGTGGCGACCCTCCTTTGAGAAGTGTATATATCGGGAGAGACAGAAGGTTGTTTTAGAAGCATGTCTCACGGGGCCGGTGCAAGGACTGGCGATGCCCTAGGTGGCCCTCCATCCTGCCACCCTCCCGACCATTGCCATCACTGCTGACCCTCCCCACGGCTGGCAGCAGCAGCAATAGCCCTGAAACCATGACACAGCACTTAAATATAGTTTCTGGGGCTGTGTTACAGTTTCACTGTTGCTTAGCCTGTTGCTTCCACCCCCGTGCACCCGCAGACTTCTAGTTTATACAAAACCGGAAGCCCATGGGTTTGGGGCAGAACGTGGGCATTAATGGCACATCACAATTAACATGGGTGCTTTGAGCATGTTCTAACCCTGCCTGTTGCCATTAGCATAAGGACACTTAATGCTAAGTCAATGAATGGCGTTAAGTGCACCCATGTGCCAGTTAGCATAGTGCCATATGTTAGCAACTTGCTAATGGTGGGGGATGGGAGGTATATTCCCCCTAAAGTTAGCATGGGCCTCCGTGCTAATTTTGCATCTAAACTTTGGCGCTGCCGATCAGATAGAAATTGAGGTTGGTTGCGAAACTGGATGGTAGTACCGAACTGAATATCCGGTTTCATTTTTGCCCAATGTGGCCAGGTGCTTTACAAGCGCTGAAGGCCATGGGCTGAATATTGAGCCCCATAGCTTTTATTGTGACTTCTGGAATAATGTACAAGAACCTGGACCAAATGCCTCTTGAGATTTTCTCCCATTTATGTCCCCTTATGCCTTTACAAAAATGGCACTAATGACAGTTTTCATATTCTGTTTGATGTATGGTCTAAAAGGTTTCTTAGAAATAACAGTGCGATTCCTTTTTAATGATAGATTGATACATTTTTAATCTACTCATAGGGATATTTATTATAGCAGAATTGGACAGCTAGTAAGTAATGACTTGGCAACAAGATTTTTATTTTCTATAGACAAGATTTCCAGTCAAGAGGGGGCACTGTCCTGGTAATCGCAGTGTAATCTAATTTAAGTGTGTGAACCTGAAGGATTTGTAGAAAGTCTGGTAAGCAATACTTTGAATGTTTGCAAGTGCTACTATGGCTAATTAAATTCTTTTAAATTATTTTCATGATTATCTCTAAATAACTTAATGACAGACCATTTCAATTCCTAGCTCTCTGGAATGATGCTAGTAGTAGTATATCAGTGTTTTATCAGTTTAGGCCAATGATAACAGAAATGGGTTTAGAGGTTTTTTTGATCACATTTTTGTTTCAGTGGTTTCTATTTTTGCAACTTCATTGAACAACCAGATTACAAACCCTGGAAAATTCTTAAGTCCTTGAGCTCAATTTAATTTAGCTTGTAGGACTGAAATAACAGGTGAGCAAGCAAGCAGTACTACACACAAAGAATTAGGTGTTAGATCCCACATAAAAGAGGCTAGCTGCTTTTTCTCCTACAAGGCAGCTGAGGAAGGGTGTAGGGGCTTTGGCAGATCTTTCTCATGTTTTTCAACGGGTACCAAAGCTCTTACAACTGAGGTATGGAAGGAAACATTGTGTCATCAAAGTTGTTGCCCCCCCCCCCCCCATTGCAGCCTCTACCTCCATCCAGGCAACTTGATCCCAGACAAGGGATTTGTTCCATATTGAAGATGCCTACAAGCTGAATCCTTCATGAAACCAGCAGAGGAACTGAAAGAGGAAGTGGTGAGGCTAAGGAGCATCCGTGACAGTGAGAACTACATTGATGAAATGCTTCTTGAAGTGTCAAAGATATCGAAAGAGGGCAAGATGGTATGGTACTGTAAACAGACAGCTGAAGAGTGCTTTGAACTAGGTTTATCGGGGATGGGTGAACACAAACCTCTGGTAAGGGAAATCCTTTAGGTATGTAAATACCTCTGTAGAAATGTGAAAAAGGGCAACATCTGGTATTAATGCCCATAGTATGGGAAATTAGATTCTAGATCTAGAGGCTGTAATGGAAGAGGCTGACTTGAGTGGAGACAAGGTTTACAGAGAACCATGACTTGGATATAATTATATCAGGCTATCGTTTATTCAGAAAGGGCAGAATATGAAGAAAAGAAGAAGCGGCGCTATATGTTAAAAATATTAAAGCAACAGAACTGCAGGGCTTACAAGTTAAGGAGGCTGCACTGCGGGTTAATCTTGAAAGAGGGAATGGAACATCCATTTACATTGGTGTGATATACAGACCTCCTTCACAGACAGTGATTTAATTGAAGACACTGACAACATTGCTATGAAAGGAAAAATGCTGCTGATACGTGATTTCAATATGCTGGATATTGATTTGGACATGCCTGCTGAGGTGTCATTCTAGATTCTCTACAGGGAGAACTATTCTGACAACTGGTAACAGAACCCATGCAAGAGGGGGCCATACTGGAACTGGTGCTTAGGATGGGGAGACTGTTTCTGATGTTATAATGGGTGATCATTTCATATCCAGTGATCACTGGTGGTATGGTTCAGTATTAGGATAAGAGCAGAGATAGTTAATTTAAAAGTGAGAGTCGTAGACTTCAGGAAAACAAACATTGTCAAGATGGAAATACATCAAGGAATCATTAGCTAGATAGGGGGATGTAGAAGAACAGTGGGAAAAACGGAAAGAGGCTATTCTAAGAGAGGAAAGTAAATAAAAATAAGTGGAAAAAGAGGCTGCTATGGTTCTCAAAAGAAATTTATTATTTATTTGAAATGCTTATATTCCACAAATCCTGTATGTAATTTATGGAAGACATGGGCTTTCTCCAAATAATGAAACACCCTACACATATAAAAAGTAATACCCTCAATCTGATATTCATCCCCATGACTCTAGCTAGGCTCCCTAATTTCACTTACCCAACCTCCACCCAAGTTCTTTGGTCAGATCACATCATCTTAAGAATGTCCCTCCCAGTTCTCATGCCTACTCAGTCCTCATGCCTACTCAGTCCTCCACTAACATTCCTCACCATGAACCACATTTTAAACATTTTGACAAGGACACTTTCCTGTCTGAGGTCACCCCTCAACTTAATACACACATCCAAGACCTAGATGAGACAATAAAAAAACTGGACTACAATAATTGACAAAGCTGCAAAGACTATACTCTCCAACAACAGAACCCATAGAAGGCCGTTGGAAAAATGGTATACTCAAGATATATGTAACCTTAAGAAAATTCTCCGCAAGCTGGAGAAAACATAGAGCTAGAAAAACCACTGAAAACGAGGAACACTATTTCATAGCACTAAATACCTATAAAGAAGCAATTCTCAAAGCAAAGAAAGACCATCAGTCTGCCATATTAAACAAAGCTATCCACAGACCTAGAGAGCTATTTGAACTTGTAAAAACGTTAACAAAGTCCCACATAAACATGACAAATAGCACACCAATCAGCCCACAATCTATAGCAGACCACTTAGCATCTAAACTAAAAAGCCCCTAAAACAACTCACCTTTGCTCACCTCTAGTGAAATTCAGCCCTACCCCAATAAATGGCACACATTCCACCTCATTAAAGAGAAACAACTCCTAGAAACAATAATGAAAATTAACACTACAACCTCACATCAAGACCTTTGACCAGTATCTTGGATAAAGGCAATGAAAGTTGAGCTAGCACCTGTTATGCTTAATATTGTCCTCCTTCAAGGAATCATGCCTGACTCACTTAAACTTTCCGTCATTCGCCCTATACTCAAAAACAGTTCTCTCAATAAGGATGACCCCACCTCATATAGACCAATAGCCAGTATTCTGTTCTTAACAAAAATAATAGAAAAAATAGTCCAAATGCAGTTACAGGATTTCATCGACCTCAGTGCCCCCCTTGATACACACCAATATGGTTTCTGCCCATACCATGGCGTTGAAACCCTTCTAGTTTTATTCGATACCCTCATCTGTGGTCTAGACAATCCAAATCGAGCTTTTTATCTTGGTCTTTCTAGATATCTCCTCTGCATTCAATAATGTTGATCACAACATCCTCCTGGCCAGACTTGCAAACATAGGTATATCTGGAATAATACTAAAATGGTTTAAATCATACATCACCAATCGCTTCCAATATGTAAGGATCAACCAAGAGTCGTCCTTCTTTTCCCCAAGAACAGGGAATACCTCAAGGTTTGTCTCTCTCTGCCTTCTTGTTTAACTTATACATATCCAGCCGATATGTGCAATCTTTAGTAAGCACAAAACCAAATATCATATCTATGCAGATGATATAATGGTATACGCACCAGCGGACATAAAAAACCCACAATACAACATCACCAAATGCATTAAGGAAGCGGAGGTATGGCTTAACACAAATAACTTCCAACTAAATTTTTAAAAAACCCTGAAATCCCATTCACAACTAGGAATCACAACTTCACGCCCCCCAATACAATCAGCTTACACAACACCAACATGACAGTTAAACAGGAGATAAAATACCTAGGTGTTATAATTGACAGAGCTCTCAGTATGTCATCACAAGTTAAACAAACTGCTAGAACGATATTCTACAAACTAAAAACTATACAACACCTCAGGCCAATCATTGAAGCTCATGATTTCAGAACAGTAGTCCAAGTTTTAATCACCCCTCACTTAGACTACTGCAACAGTCTCTTACAGGGCCTTCCCAAAAAGACCCATCACACACTTCAACTCGCCCAGAATGTAACTGCCAGAATTATCTCCAAGACTAGCCTAACCGATCACATCAACCCAGTACTCTATAATCTCCACTGGCTCCCTATAGCAATCATAATAAGATACAAGATGATAGTTACCACCTTCAAATTACACAATGGTATCTCTCCCTCCTACCTAACCACCATGATACATGCGCAAACTGATGCCAGAAGCAAGAGAAAAAATTCACAGAACCTTCTATCTATACCCCTCTCAGTAAGGACAACCAAACAAACTACCAGCAATAGGGCCTTCAGGTACACCACTCCCACCCTTTGGAACTCTCTCCCCGACTCCATCAGAGCAATTAAAGATCTTCAGGATTAAAAATCCTACTTTTCTCTGAATATTACAACACTTCCATGGCCACTTTTGCGTTTACCCCCACTACCCAGCCCCTTCCTCCTAATTAATCTAACCCCTTTTTCCTCCTCCATGACAAGAACATTCTTCTGTAACCCGTTTCTTTTGCCCTATGGTCCTGAAAATCATTAAGGACCCCGGCTCCCACTATATTACGGTTTGTGGATAACTGTCTTGTAAATAGTTTCATTGTATCATAGCTCAGCATGTTCTTTGTAACTGAGTTATTTGTTTGATGTAAACCGCCCTTGATCGTTGGAAGGGGCAGTATAAAAAAACTGTTAAAATAAATAAATGCTCCATGGTTTACCAAATTACATAAAAAGTAATTCATAATAACATAAATCATGACATAAAATAAATGAACAAAACAAATAAAAGAAATAACTAAAATCCCACATCCCCAAAACTGTAAACTAAATAAATATAAGATAATTAAATCCCAATATTACCATTAATAAAAAGTCTTCTGAAAATAGAAAGCCTGCAGCTCTTTATGAAATGTTCAATAATCTTGCTGTCATCTTAGAAAAGAGGAAAGTTCATTCCAAGACAAAGGCTGGGCTCTTGAAAAAAGCTGATTCATAATTCGCTGTCTAAAGGAAAGTGGAAAAACTGGAAGGTGTACATAATTGGAATCCTGTGAATGCAAATTATGTGATGGAATATAAAATTCCCAAGTGATCAAAAAGTAGCTGAAAAGGTAAGGAAAAAGAGGTTTGCTTTCTAAAAATACAAGGTCCCAATATTCAGCCTGCGGTGGTCAGTGCTTGTAAAGCACTTGACCGCCATGAGCAAAAATGAAACTAGATATTCAGTGCCAAATGCTGGATATCCACTGGCACTGAATATCCAATCTTGCTGTCGACCTCCATTGCTATTCAGTCAGCGGTGACATTCAGCTACTAAGCAGATAGACAAACTGCATAAAGTTAGGACAGCCATTGACCTGTCCTAACTTTGTGATTACCTGTCTTGTTAGCAGGCTGAGAATTGCTGCTGACCAGATAGGTGCTGGGACTGCCCCAGCCCCACCCACAGATTGTGCCAAGGCAGCACTGGCCAGTTAGTACTGCTGAGTATCAGGTCCAGCAGGGTTTATGCATTTAGCAGGTTCTGCAAGCTGCATCAAATCTTTTGACTATTAGAAATATGACGGCAGAAAAAGATCACATGACTTATCTAATCTGCCCTTCCATATCAACTAAAATAGTCCCCTTTTTACCTTTAGAGATCCTCTGTGTTTGTCCCATGCTTTTTTGAATTCAGATACTGTCCTCGTGTCCACCACCTCCACTGGGACACTATTCCACACATCTACCACTCTTTCCGTAAAGAAATATTTCCGCATATTACTCTGGAGTCTATCCCAATTCACTCTTATCCTATATCCCCTCGCAGCAGAGCTTGCCTTCAATTGAAAGAGACCCTCCTGTGCATTTATGCCACAGAGGTATTTAAATGTCTATCATATCACCCCATCTCGGCTTTGTTCTAAAAGTATACGTATTAAGATCTTTAAGTCTGTCCTCATACGCTTCATAACGAAGACTACTAACCATTTTAGTAGCTGCCCTCTGCACCGACTCCAACCTGCCTATATCCTTCTGAAAGTGCAGTCTTCAGAATTGCACACAGTACTTCAAATAAGATCGCACCAGAGACTTATACAGATGCACTATCACCTCCTTTTTTCTGCTGGCCATTTCTCTCCCTATACACCAAAGCATCCTTCTGTCTTTCACAGTCGCCTTTTCTACCTGTTTAGCTACTTTAAGATTTTCAGACAGATTACTCCCAGGTCACACTCTTCTTTTGTACCTCACCCCCTACACTATACTGTAGAGCACCTTTGGATTTTTGCAGTCTAAATACATGACCTTGCATTTTTTAGCAATAAATTTCAGCTGCCATATTCTAGACCATTCTTCAAGTTTAGCAAGATCCCTCCTCATGTAGTCGACTCTTTCTTGTGTGTCTACTCTATTGCAGATTTAGGTATCATCTGTAAAGAGGCAAACCTTACCTGACAATTCTTCTTCAATATTACTAATAAAGATGTCAAACAGAATTGGACCGAGGGGGGATCCCTGTGGCACACCACTAGTAACCACCACCTCCTCAGAATGAGCTCCATTTACCTGTAACCTTTGTCGCCTCCCATTCAACCAATTCCTAATCCAATCAGTAACTTTAGGGTCCATCCCTAGGGTGCTCAGTTTGTTTATAAGTTGCCTGTATGGAATGGTGTCAAAGGCTTTACTGAAATCTAAATACACCACATCTGGGGCTCTCCCTCGGTCCATCTCCCTGGTCACCCAGTCAAAGAAATCAGATTTGTTACTGTTAGATTTTAGTGTAGTCATTATGGAGACAATTTTGAAACTGTCCATTTTGGAACAAAGTTAATAGATATTTTATACCCAGATATTGTACTTGAAAAAAAAATTCAAACTGTCTTTACACAAGGGAAATTTATTTTCAAGCTACGTCTTCCAGAGAGTAAAAGTCTTTGCCGTCACTGACATATTTAGGGCTACCAAAGTTAATGTATTTAGTTTTCTTTCAAACAAACCAAAACACAGCAGTGGAATTATGAGTAGTGGGATCATTAAATAAATCAATGCATGTAATAAAATCTAAATTATGAGTTAGGATTTGTAAAAATTCAAATAATCATACAAATATTTATTAATACAACAGTGGTGTACATACATGTATTAAAAACACACAAAACAAATCAGTACATAGATCTACATTTATCCCTGAGAATAACTGGTGTCCAAATGTTTACGCAAAGGTTGACATTTGAAGTTGTGACCAGTGGACCAACTGGAGATAGGTGATAAGAGAAACCTAGGAGAAATAAGAAACTGATAGAGCTGAGAAGAGAGGATAGGAGAGAAAAGAAGATTCCAAAGTAGGAGAAATGAAACAAACATGATGGCAGAAAGAGACCACATGACCTATCTAATCTACCCTCCCAACTACAATAGTCCTCTTTTTACCTTTAAAGATTCACTGTATTTGTCCCATGTTTTTTTAAATTCAGATACTGTCCTCGTTTCTACTACCTCCACTGGGAGACTATTCCACGCATCTACCATTCTTTCCGTAAAGAAATATTTCCTCATATTACTCCTGAGTCTATCCCCTTTCACCCTCATCCTATGTCCCCTCATAGCATAGCTTGCTTTCAATCAAAAGAGGCTCTCCTCCTGTGCATATCTCCTCTATCCCACCTTTCCTCTAAAATAAATGTATTAAGATCTTTAAGTCTGTCCTCATATGCTTTATAATGAAGACCACTAACCATTTTTAGTAGCCACCCTCTGCACCTACTCCAACCTGCGTATATCCTTTTGAAGGTGTGGTCTCCAGAATTGCACACAATACTCCAAATGAGGTTGCAGCAGAGATTTATACAGAGGCACTATCAACCACTAACCATTTTTAGTAGCCACCCTCTGCACCTACTCCAACCTGCTTATATCCTTTTGAAGGTGTGGTCTCCAAAATTGCACACAATACTCCAAATGAGGTCGCAGCAGAGATGTATACAGAGGCACTATCACCTCCTTTTCTCTGCTGGCCATTCCTCTCCCTATGCACCCAAGCATCCTTCTGGCTTTCGCTGTCACTTTTTCTACCTGTTTAGCCACTTTAAGATCATCAAAAAATCACGCGCAGGCCTGCTCTTCTTTCATGGACAGAAGTACTCCCCCTGCCTACACTGTACTCACTGTACTGCTCTCTTGGAATTTTGCAGCCCAAATGCATGACTCAGCATTTTTTAGCATTAAATCTGAGCTGCCAAATTCTAAGCATTCTTCAAGCTTTGCTAGATCCCTCCTCATGTTATCTACTCTCTTCTGGGTGTCTAGTGCAGATTTTGATATCAACTGCAAACGAGCAACCCTTATCCTATAGCCCTTCCACAATATCACTAACAAAGATGTTAAAAAGAATCGGACCAAGGACAGATCCCTGCAGCACATCACTGGTAGCCACCTCTTCCTCAGAGTGAGCTCCATTTACCTGTACCCTTTGTCGCCTCCCACTCAACCAGTTTCTAACCCAGCCAGTCACTTTAGGGTTCATCCCTAGGGTGTTCAGTTTGTTTATAGGCACCTGTGCGGAACGGTGTCAAAAACTTTACTGAAATCTAAGTACACCACATCTAGGGCTCTCCCTCTGTCCCCCAGTTAAAGAAATCAATCAGATTTTGCTGACAAGACGTGCCTCTAGTAAACCCATGCTGCCTCAGATCCTGCAATCCATTGGACTCCAGAAACCTCACTATTCTCTTTTAGCAGCATTTCCAACTATTTATTCACCACAGAGGTTAGATTAACCAGCTTGTAGTTTTCAACCTCATCCTTACTATCGCTTTTGTGTAAAGCAACCACATGTGCCTTTCTCCAGTCCTCTGGGGCCACTCTTGACTCCAAACAAACATTGAAAAGGCCAATCAGTGGAGCCGCTAGAATATCCTCAAGTTCCTTCAGTATTCTCGGATGTCTCCCCATGCCTTTGTTAGGGGTGTACCCACTGCTCCGTGCAAGCCACCCCTATTTGTAGAGATAGTTAAATTTATTTTGATTTTATCCTGTTGCTATAAAGAGATACACTGTGTCTGTCCCATACCATTTTGAATTCTGTCACTGTATTTGCCCCCCACCACTTCCATCAGGAAGGCATTCTAAGCATCCACCACCCTTTCAGTGAAAAAGTATTTCCTGACATTGCCTTTCAGTATACCACCTTCAAGCTTCATGTTATGTCCTTTAGTTTTACAGCTTCCTGTTCTTTGAAAAAGGTTTGTTTGTTCATTAATACCTTTTAAGTATTTAAAGGTCAGTATCATATCATAGCCACTCCTTCTGGCCTTGGGCAAGCCACTTAACTCTCCATTGCTTCAGGTACGCTAAGATTGTGAGCCTTTCAGGGACAAGGGAAGAAAAAAGTGCCTTTTAGAATATATCTGTAAACTGCTCTGATACACATAGTAAAGGGCGGTATATCAAGTACCTAAACCATAAACCATATCCCATCCTGTTCAATCGCTTTATCTACTTTGTCTAGCTAGCTCCTCATGAACACAGTCTTTTGAGAATCATTCGAACTCCCTGTTTACTTCTTTTCCTATTTGTGGGTGCTTTCTGAGGTTTTTCTACTGGCTCTTCATCTATGAACACAGAACAGAAATATTTATTAAACAATTCCGCTTTATCCTCATCAGCTTCTACATATTACTCCTCTTCACCCTCGAGTCTGACAATACCACTTTTGCCCTTCCTCCTCTCACTAACATATCTGTAAAATGTCTTAACCCTACATTTTATTGCATTGATTACACAGGTACACTACCAAAAAACTGCCTCCAGTTTTGCAACTGATTCCTATAGATTTTGGGGTGCTGAATCCAGGAAAAATAGCCAAAATGTTCCATCACGTCACGTTTTCTTGCAAAATTAGATTTCTTACCCATATAAGGAATGTTCACATAATTTCTTTTTAGCCGACTGCAGTTTATTTTCTTGGCCCAAAGTAGAGTTTGTAATGGTTAACTAACTAGAAACACTCCCTCATGATATTTTAGAGTGTTTTGTATTCATTTTATACATTAACAGGACAATTGGGAGGCGGGGGGCTAAATCCAGTACTTGCGCTGGCGCATGTTCTTTCCTGTTCGCCTCGCCTCGTTCGCTCGCTCAAACACGGTGGTTGCGACATGAACGTTCCTGTCAAATTTCAGTTTCTTGCAAGTTCATTATTACCTTTTGTTTGCTCAGTCGTAATCCAGCTTTATTCCGAAGTGGTTCACTACAGTTGTAGTTTGCAGTGCTGTGTATTTGTGATGGCTCACAGAGCCAGAGGTTGCGTCAACTCTCCGGACAGTTTTTGTTTTATTTGTGGGGAATATACCGTGAAAAAGCGGCAGAGGAACATTTCTGCATTTATTAAAAAAGTATATTTCGCCTATTTCGGTTTGAAGTTAGGCGATCAAGACAAACCGTGGGCTCCTCACAAAGTGTGCAAGACATGTGAGGAAGATCTACGCTTATGGATGAAAGGTAAAAAACAAGCATTTCGTTTCGGAATACCTATGATGTGGCGTGAACAAAGAGACCACAGCAGTGACTGCTATTTTTGCTCTTGCATTGTGAAGGGATACAACTTAAAAAATAAGAACTGTGACAAGGCAGAGCTGTCAGAGCGCAAGAAAAAGAGTTTTAAACACACTTTTTCCTCTGAACCTGCCATAGATACAGGGCAAGAGAGGGTTAAAACCTCAGCACACAAAGTTGCAGGGCAGGAGAGACGTGAAAGGGAGCCACACCCTAGCTCTAGGCTGACAGGGAGAGCTAGCCTATCAGGGAAAGGGGTGGACTCTCGCCTGATTGGACAAACCAGTCCTCATAACCAGGAAGTGGTAGTTTCAATGGAAGAAGAGGAGAAGGAAGAACAGTTAGAGAAAAAGGAAAGAGAGGAGGAGAACGAGGAGCTACACAGGCAACAGAAGCTGCAGGAACGGAGACAGCAAAGCAGACACTCACCTTTGGCACAGCCAGGAGAAAGGGACTCCAAGGAAGCAGATACAGCTTTGGAGTCAGGCATTCTTTTCAGAGAGACAGAGAGAGCCTTGAATTCCCAAAGAGGCAGAGCTCGAAGCAAGAGGGACCAGGTGGGAACCAATTACTTGGACGGTTGCCAGCCACCTTGCACAGAGGAAGCCACGTCTCGGGGAAAACAGCTGAAAGTCCTCCCAGGAAGGAATAGCCCTCAAGCAAAGCCAAAGCAGGTCAGAAAAGCCTATAAGTCTTTTAAACAAAGTATAGAATCTTTGTCTGAAAGGGATAGAAGCATTTCTGCTGATAGTTTCCCTGGGAATAGACAGACAAGAGAGAAACTGGGTGGAAGGGAAATCCCAGTGTATGAAAGACAAACGTTGCCTCACAGCAGAGAACGTGTCAGAACCTGCAAGCTAGAGGCTAGCACAGGTGCACCTCAGCATGCTCTTAATTGGCAGCAGCGTGACACAAGCCTAGATACAGATTCTGATGAACAGGAGATATTAAGAGTGCCTGTAAAGCCTAGTCAGAAGAGATACGTACCTCCTCACCAGAGAATAAGACCCGGGCAAGACAAGGAGGAAAGAAATCCTTATGCTCAGCTCTTTAAGAAGGTTAATACACAGATATCCCTGCAAGAGCGCAGGACAGTTAGAGAGAAGGGAGATAAGCAGTTACAAAGTCTCCTCAAACACCTAAGAGCACTAGACTCGAGTAAGCCTTATATTCAAGAAGCTCCAGTTAGTGAAGAGGAACCGATGCAAACTGATATTCCATTATCTTATAGTAGTGGCTCTGAAATGGAATGTGGTATCTGCCAGAGACTTTTAATGTACAGCTTAAATATATGCAATATTTTAAGGCTGTTATAAAAGTGTTTTAGAGATTGGAGTTTAATTGCAGACAGGAAGCTTGTCTGACTGCCAATCCCATTTAATTACCTAATTCCAAGAGATAGCTTCAGGAAACCTAGATTTCTTCTGGGAGAAGTTTTATACAGAAGAAAGGAGTAAGCTCATGGAAGAAGCTTCAGTTTTACTTGGAGGCTAGAAGAGAATTTCTTATGTAGATGTGGACCAGAGGAAAAACCACAACTTTGGAAGTTCTTTATTGAATGTCTTAAGTGAGAAAAAGTATCGCTGTTAAGAAGATTATAGATGTTTTGGAAAGTGGAATGCATGAAGAGAAGCTGACCTTTGATTTACCTATTATACCCTGAGAAGTATCAGGAAGGCTGTTATACCAGACTTTATCTGTTATGTTTTGATATCCTTTAACCTCTGTTATGGGGGGAAGAAAACATGGTGCGAACAATAAACATATTGTTTACCCTTAACCTACTTTGGCTGTGATCACTGGGCTACAACTACACAAGCACATCCAGGGAACAGCGATAACAGAGTAACTTATGCTGTGCCCCCTCTCTTTACTGCCACCATACTGGGGTAGACGAGGGAGGGGAGTCACAGAACGTAATAAGTTACCCCAACCTTCCCTCAGCAATTAGGCCTATGCCTCATAGCAACGAAGTACCTGTGCCTGAACCACCAAAATCTTTGGATCATATTTGTGTGGACGGGTCTGATCATGATGAGACTCATCAGATGGCTTTTCCCGATGAGTCCAGTACTTCCGAGTTTGAAACTGAACCAGATCCGAAACCTGAACTTTTCTCTCAAGCTGAATTGAATGATTTAGTCCGGGATTTAGGACTCCCAAAAGATGCTGCCCAACTGCTAGGTTCTCGGCTTAAACAGAAAAATCTATTGTCACCAGGAACAACTTTTTATTGGTACCGCAACCGCGAGACACAATTTTTGAAGTATTTCAGCAAAGAGGAAGATTTGGTATTTTGCAACGATATATACGGAGTGATGGAAAAGTTTAAACTCAAGTATGATCCTGCTGAATGGCGGCTGTTCATTGATTCGTCAAAAGACAGCATAAAAGGTGTTCTTCTTCATAATGGCAACACATTCGCTTCAGTTCCTATTGCTCACTCTGTTATTCTCCAAGAAAAATATGAGAATTTGGCCCTGATTCTTCAGAAGATTCTTTATGATGAGCATAAGTGGATGATTTGTGGAGACTTTAAATTCTATCTATGCTATTAGGGCAGCAATCCGGTTTCACCAAATATCCCTGCTTCCTTTGCTTGTGGGATAGCCGGGCCCGCGACCTACACTGGGGGAAAAAAGACTGGCCAATTCGGGAGTATTTGAGACCCGGTGAGAAAAATGTTCTTCATGAGAGCTTGGTACCTCGTGATAAAATTCTATTACCACCTCTCCACATTAAGTTGGGTCTCATTAAGCAATTCATCAAGTCCCTTCCAAAAGATGGTGAGTGCTTTTGGTACCTTTGCTCAAAGTTCCCCCGACTTTCTGAAGCAAAGCTAAAGGAAGGCGTGTTTGTTGGCCCTGATATAAGGAAACTCATTTCAGATGGAGCATTCGCTGAAACGATGTCTGAGAAGGAAAAAGAAGCCTGGGATTCCTTCAAGGATGTTGTTCTCAAATTCTTGGGGAACAGGCGGGATGAGAACTATAAGGATATTGTTGCCAGGATGCTCAATGCCTTCAAAGAACAAGGCTGTAACATGAGCCTGAAAGTCCATTTCTTGCACTCCCATGTGAACTACTTTCCCGAAAACCTGGGGGCGTACAGTGAAGAACAAGGTGAAAGGTTTCACCAGGACATCAAGGACGCAGAGAGAAGGTACCAAGGAAGATGGAACACCACTATGATGGCTGATTTCTGCTGGTTGCTGCTGCGGGAAACCCCAGATGAAAAATACGCCAAGCAGCGCACCAAGAGAAGCATTCGGGGGAAGAAGAAACGGGCCCACCAGGAGATTGATTGACCCAAGAATGACTTTAAAATCTAAACTGTGTTGACAAATATCGTATTTTTACTAAACTTTGAAATAAAATTTGCTAGTTATTACCACAGTGTCGGATCTCATTTATTAGAATTTTATTTTCACACCATCGGGTGTTTGTCTTCATGTATTGCAATGGTGCGGTTTGCGTTTTCTATTCTTACATACATACCTGTACAACATTTTTTGCACATTTCTTTGCTTTGCTTTGTGTCTAACCTCGCTCTTATATGCTCAATGTTTGTGCACATGTATGTGGCTGTTTTAAGTGCAGACAATTTTGCTACCATCACAGTGTGTTTTGTTGACATTACTCTATTCTTATGTGCTGCCTTGTTACAATTTTCTTTATTCTTATTTGAATAACTACTAAACAATTAGTATAAAGAATTCATCCAAGGAACTTTTATCTCGATCGCACTCAATCTGAAATGTTCACCTCAAACTGCTAACCCAATGTAGCAAAAAATCTGTACGTGATGGAGCAAATTGGTTACCAGATTTGGATTCAGCGCACCAAAAAACGTAAAAATCAATCGAAACATTAGAGGCAGTTTAAAAAAAATTTTTTTAGTGTACCTGTGTAATTAGAAGGACAAGTGGGATCAAGTGAAGGTTTCTTGAGGAGAGGTGTAACTACAGTATGCTTGAAGGCTTCAGGGACAGTTGCAGTGGAGAGCGATATGTTGAGAATATGAGAGATGGAAGGGACAACAATGGAGGAGATGGGGCTTAAGGGACGGGTGGGGATAGGATCAGAGGAGCAGGTGGAGAAAAAAAGGGGATGCTACCCTGTTAGAGCCAGTGCCTTTCCTCTAATAATGTAAAACATGGTGTGTAGGTCTCTAGAAGATGGGAATTGAGACATCCATAGGTTGACTAATATTTTACAGAGGCTGTGTCAAATGTGGAGCCCTTTGTAAAATGCATCTAAAGATATGCAGGAGTGCATGTGGATTTGCAATGATGTACTGCAGGAGGAGCCATTTTAGAAATCTACACATGGGAAAACGAAGTGGTATCAACCTGGCAGCCTCCGCATTGAGGTACTAGCAATGAAATACTGAGGCTGCAATATTTTTACTTTTTTGTTTGGAAGAGAAAGTAAGCAAAGGATTAATGAGCTTTAATACGTCATGTAAAACTCTGGTTTAAATGAGCAATTAAAAAAAAAACTATTTGTGCCTGAAAGCAGGTGTAAAACCCCATGCAGAAGTTTGTGAACATACACATGGATTCGCTTTACAAAATGGGGACTAAATGTCTAATATCCAGACCCATGCCCTCACCTCTTGCCCTTGCAATTTCTACATGATATAGATCTCCACATGTAAATTGCACCTTCCTAAAGTCACCAGTTAGATGTATATGCAATCTACATATGTAAATATTTCCACATGGAGAAGGCACATGAGGCTACCAAAATAATCCCTATATGTGATATAAATACTGTAACTGAATTTATTTTCTTTATTTATGTGGACTTATATACCACCTTTCCAGAATCAAAGTGGTTTACATGGAACTCGGGAAAATTACATGGAACAATGGTAACGGCGTGCATCAAGTAACTATACAAATAACATTAATCGCATTGTTTACATTTAGATCCCCTGAACTTATTTAAATGGAGTATGCAGTATCAAGTATAACAGCTGCTTGTTCTAGTTAACCTCTTACAACAATCACTTTGATTTATATAGTAATTTCTTGAAACTTATTTACATGAGATATCAAGCACATCTGTTTGATGTTCTAGTTAACAGTATTTGCACTGGGAACTAGGATTGGACAAATAAGGACAAAAACAAAGAGGACATAGATCATTTCACATTAAGGGAATGAATGACTCAGACCGGGGCTAAAGGAAATACTAAAATTTGCTTCTCGTATATACAGTTATAATAGTCACAAAGCAGCCACTAATGTTAGAAAAACTATAAAACTATGCTTTTAAAAATGCATTAACAGATTCAAACTAATTTTAAGAATAAGCCACTGTGACCATCTACAACACACAACACCAAAGCAAACCTGCAACAAAATCAATAGTCCTGATTAAATATAGTATTGTATTTTTTTTGCTTTAGGTGACTTTATCTAGTACTTTTCATTTTTTAAATACCTTTGGCCCTAGCATGAGTAAAGTTACTTCCCTTTCCTTGTGATTTCCTATTGTTTACTCTCCCTTGGTATCTTCTTTTCTCTCCTATCCACCTTTCTCAGCTGTAGCATCTGTTTCTTATTTTTTTCTAAATTTCTCTTAGCATTTTCTCCCACTGAAAAGGTCCTTCATGTAGACTTTTGTAGAAATATTTTGGTTTTCAGGGGTACATGTAGACTTATGTATAGATTTTAATATGTTTTCAGAAATTAATGAACATTACCATTGCATTAATAAATATTTGTATGATTATTTTAATTTTTATACCTTCTAGCTCATTTAATTTAGATTTTTTACCACATTAATTTATTTTATGTATGATTTTGGTATTGATAGTATTGCTGCCATGTTATGGTTTGTTTATCATTTGTGCAGTGTGTATACCTCCTTGATGGCTTTGTTTTTCTTTCCCCATACATCCTCAGATGCCTTATGTATTACACATTGCTTTAAATTTTGAACATGTATGCTTAGTAGACCATCTGAGGCTTGTTTTAACTACTAGTTTAAGGAAGAGTTGGTCACAATTTAGCACAATGTTTGTCAGTCCATAGAAGCATACTGACCAATCTCGTTTTCAGGGTGTATACCATGAATATGCATGAGATAGGGTTGTAGGCATTGGAGACCCAGTGGCAGTCCTGAAAACCCAACTGGCTTCAGGAGAGGGTTGAAAAATAGCAATTTAGCAAGTTAGTTAGGGCGCATGATGTTTTTTTTCCAAAAGGGACTGCTACTACTGGAAAGAAATCTGCATGTGTATGTATTTACCTGCTGGGAAATTCTCTAAATCTTGGGGGGGGGGGGGGGGGAGTGGGGGGGGGGAGGGAATTCTTTGGGTTAAAGCTGATAAATCTGTCTATTTTAGAAGCCAATGTTTTTGTTAAGTCAGTCAGAGTTTAGTACCACCAGAGAGCTTTTCATTCATTCATTCATTCACCATTTTTTTATACTGCTTTATCCTATGGTCAAAATGGTTTACAATAAAACAGGCCATAATACATTAAAACAAGGTAATAAAACTTGTGGAAAACTTAAAATGAAAGGGAATCAACAAATGAAAGGTAGAAAGGAAAGCCAAAATCAGAGTATAGCTTAGCATAGAAAGTAGAATAGGGTAAATTTATTCTTTGAGTAGAAATAAATTGTTTCTAGAGACCTTTACAAAGAGGCCTTCCAATTAGGAGGCAAGAGACCCAAGAAATTGTTTTAAATAGGTGTTAAAGCCAAGCAACAGATCAAAGGGGCAATTTGACAGGCTCCTTCTATCAAACTAAGGGCTATGTGAATCAATGTTCCCTCTAATTTTCTGTAGGCTGTGTGCGCATAAAATATCAGCTGTGTGCAGCTTTTGAAGGAAGGTTAAATGTTTGTGCGCCACATAATGACACTCGGAGTTATATACTTTAAAATTTGACTACACATCAGAATACAGTATGTACACCTCATTGATTTTAATCAAATTAAATGAAAATAGACGATTACTAAATGAAGCAGGAAATTTCTAGTAATTACAATCATAACTTTTAAATTTTAAGACATCTGTGTTGTTTTCTATCAGAATCAGAGCCGTAATTTTTGTGCGCTCTGTTGTAAAGTATGTGCGCTCACTCGGGGAGGTGTGTGCGCGCGCACACGCGCACAGCTTAGAGGGAACAGTGATGTGAATCATACAGGAAATTAAGAGTTTACCTAGAAGCACATGTCAAGGCACTGTGTAGCAAGACAGTTTCTATGAAGTGTTTCTTTCCCTCCCACCCACTCCAGGCCTAATCTTAGATTTATAGGCTCTTAAAACTATTAAAGAGAAAGAGGTGGCCAAATTCATTTCAGGTTTAGCTGGGCATCCTCATCAGGTAGATTAATTAGGCCCTGAAATTAATTAATCTTCAGGTGAACAAAGTCCCTTAAATGTATTAATCATAGTTGTATTGGTACAAGTATCCCTAGCAACTTTAAGCAAGTAAACAAATATCTAAACAAATCCTTAAAATAAAATACAGACAGTAGTTCAGCAACGAGATGGGGGTCTATCCAGTCTTTTGCACTGAGTGTCACGTCACAAGTACCATTTTCTCCCAGTTTGTGAGAGGTCTTATGTGTGCGCTAGGTGCAAGGAGCTCTTTGCTCTCAAGGAATGAATCCGATCTCTGGAGGCTAGAATAGCAGACTTGAAGGAGCTAAGGAAGACAGAGGTATATAGACAAGACCTACAGTGACATAGTACTGAAGTCCCACCTCCAGTCTGGCAGCTTCTCTGTTGCCATGGAGGAGAGAGGTAATGTGAAAGGAGAGCAGCACCTTGGCATGGCAGGAAGTGATCCTGTAGCTAGGACCTGTCCTCCAGGTGATGTAAAACCTTCTCACACTGAAGTGGTTTCTCCAGGGCTAAGTGCTCATGAGGGAAGAGTTAGGATGGCAGTTATAGTTGGCGCTTCAATCATTAGGCATATAGATAGCTGGGTGGCTGCTGGATATGAGGATCACCTGGTAACATGCCTGCCTGGTGCAAAGGAAGCGGACCTTATGTGCCACCTAGACAAAGTGCTGGGGAGGAGCCTGCTGTCTTGGTACATGTTAATAGCAATGACAAGGAAAATATGGGAGGGAGGTTCTGGAGGCCAAATTTAGGCTTTTAGGTAGGAAGTTGTAATCTAGAATTTCCAGGGTAGCATTCTCAGAAATGCTTCCCGTTCCACGCGCAGGACCCAAAAGGCAGGCAGAACTCTATCGTCTTAATCCATGGTTAAGACTATGGTGCAAGGAAAAGGGATTTGGATTTGTTAGGGACTGGGCAACATTCTGGGGAGGGGGGGTGCTTTTCCGAAAGGATGGGCTCCACCTTAACCAGGATGGAACCAGGCTGCTGGCATTAACCCTTAAAAAGAGAGAGAGCAGCTTTTAAGCTAGATAATTGGGGAAAGCCAACAGCGTCCAAGAGCACATGGTTCGGAAGGATGTATCCTTGAAGGATACTAGCAAAAGGGGGAAGTTGGGGCACCCTGATAGGGAGGTTCAAATAAAGATGAAAGTAACCCAGATGCCTTTTAAGTACAGAGCAGTCAGAGCTGAAAGATTCCAAATTTCCCTTGTCAACTGATAACCAGATTGTTAATATGAATAAAATACAACCTCTAAAATGCCTGTATGCAAATGCTAGAAGTCTAAAAAATAAGATGGAAGAGCTAGAATATATAGCACCAAATGAAAGGTTAGATATAATTGACATCTCTTATCCAATGGGATACTGTGATACCTGGGTACAAACTATATTGCAATGATAGAGTAGAGGGGTTGCACTCTGTTAGAGAGGGCATTGAGTCATACAGGATAAAAATTTGCAGGAAATAATACTTGGTAGAATCTCTATGGATAGAAATCCCATGTAAAAAGGGGAAGGTGATGGTACTACTGTCTGCCTGGCCAGAATGAACAGATGGATGATGAAATGCTAAAAGAAATCAGGGAAGCTAACAGAAGTTACAACACAGTAATGGGTGATTTCAATTACCCTAGTTTTGACTGGGTCAGTGTCATGGCAGGACATGCTAGGGAGATTGTTTCTAGATGAACGAAATGACTGCTTCTTGGAGCACTAAACCGACAAGAGGGGAAGCTATTTTGGATCTAGTTCTTAGTGGAACACAGGATCTGGTGCAAGAGAACGATGTTAGGGCCACTTGGCAATAGTGATTATAGCGTGATTGGATTTGATTTAATAAATGGGAGGTTGGCAAGCTAATCTGTAGTACTACCTTTTAACTTTCAAGAGGGAGACTATGATGAAATGAGGAAAATAGTTAAGAAAAACACTAAAAACAGCAGCTGCAAAGGTTAAAGGTTTACATCAAGCCATGGGTGTTTAAAAATACTATCTTGGCAGCCCAGACCAGATGTATTCCATGCTTTAAAAAAGGTGGAAGGAAGGCCAAAAAATGCCAGTATGATTTAAAGGTGAGGTCAGAAAAGTACCTTTCAGGAAATGGAAACAGCAGCCAAATGATGAAAATGGGAAACAATATAAGCACTGGCAAGTTAGATGCAACCATTGATAAGGCAGGCAAAGAGAATTTTAAAAAAGGTTTGTCGTGAAGCAAAAACACACAATAAAACGTTTTCAAATACATTCATAGCAAAAAACCTGTTAGTCAGTTGGACCATTAGATGATAGAGGGGTAAAAGGAACGCTAAGGGAGGAGAAGGCCATAGCGAAGAGACTGAATGAATTCTTTGCTTCGGTCTTTACTGAAGATGATGTTGGAAAGTTACCCATGCCTGAAATGGTATTTCAAGATGATTATGGAAAAATTGAAACAAATTTTGATAAATCGGGAAGATGTATTACAACTATTTGATAAATTAAGGAATAGCAAATCACCTGGACCAGATGATATATAAATCCAATGGTGCTGAAAGAACTGAAATATGAGATTGCAGACATGCTATTAGTAATTTGTGAACTATCATTAAGATCATCTGTAGTACCGGAAGACTGGCGAATGGCCAGTGTAATACCAAGAAAAGAAGAGGAGCAACGACACTCTGCAGAAATCACAGAAGTAATGCCAATTTTTAAAAGGGGTGATCTGGGAAACTACAAACTGGTGAGCCTGACGTCCGTACGGGGCAAAATGGTAGAAACCATTATAAAGAAAAAAAATTGCTGAACACATAGATAGTCATGGTTGGTTGAAAAAAGCCAGCATGGATTTAGGCAAGGAAGATCTTGGCTTGTTTTGAAGGTGTGAATAAACAGGTAGATAAAGAGGAGCTGATCAATATAGTGTATCTGGATTGTCAGAAAGCCTTTGACAAGGTCTGTCACGAGAGACTCTTGGCAAAATTAAAAAGTCATGGGACAGGAGGCAGTGTACTATTGTGGATCAGGAACTGGTTAAAAGATAGGAAACAGAGAGTAGGGCTAAATGGCCAGTAATCTCAATGGAAAAAGGTGAATAGTAGAATATACCAGGGATCTGTGCTGGGCCCGCTGCTTTTTAATATATTCATAAATGACATGGAAGTAGGAATAATGAGCTAGGTAATACAAAATTTTTCAAAGTTATTATAACACGAGGATTGTGGAAATGTCAAGAAGACCTTGGAGTTGAGGAGTGGCCTAGTGGTTAGAGCAACAATCTAATACTCAAGAGATCTGGGTTTGATTCCTACTGATGCTCCTTGTGACCATGGGCAAGTCACTTAACCCTCCATTGTCTCAGGTACAAATTTAGATTGTGAGCCCTCTGGGAACAGAGAAATACATATGTACTGAATGTAACTCGTCTTGAACTGCTATTGGAAAGGCATGAGCTAAATTCTAATAAGTAAATTGAAAGACTGGACTGTCCAAATGGCAGTTGAAATGTAATGTGGACAATTGCAATGTTATGCATCTTGGAAAGAACAACTCAAACTTTAGTTCCATGATGCAAGGTCTCACATTAGGAACAACCACCAAGGGAAAGGATTTAAGCATCATTGTGAATAATACGTTGAAACCTTGTGCCCAATGTGCAGCAGTGGCCAAGAAAGCAAATAGAATGCTAGAAATCATAAGGAAAGGAATGGAGTATAAAGCAAAGGATATTATAATGCCTCTGTATCATTCCATGGTGCTACCGCACCTTGAATATTGTGTGCAATTCTGGTCGCCATATCTTAAAGGATATAGCAGAATTAGAAAAGGTACAGAGAAGAGCCACCAAAACGGTAAAGGGGATGAAAGGTTACCCCTATGAGGAAAGGCTTAAAAGGTTATGATTCTTTAACTTGGAAAAGAGACGACTTAGGGGGGAGATATGATAGAGGTCTATACATTAATGAAAGGAGTAGAACGGGTAAACATAGATTGGTTGTTTACTCCATCAAAAAGTAGGAAGACTAGGGGGACACTCGAATCTACAGTGTTACCCTTTTAAGACTAAGAAGAGAATATTTTTTCACTCAATACGTATTCAAACTTTGGAATTAATGACTGGATGTAGTAAAAGCAGTTAGTGTAGCTGGGTTTAAAAAGGTTCTTGGAGGAAAGGTCCATAAACCATTATTAAAGAGGACCCTGGGAAATCCACTGCTTAAGCCAGGTCAATCATTGTGGAACCTATATATCTTTTTTGACAACCTGCCAGGTACTTGTGACTTGGATTAGGCTTTATTGGAAACAGGATACTGGGCTTGATGGACCTTGGTCTGACCCAGTATGCCATTTCTTATGTTCTTATGTAGATGCTGGGGCTAGAATTGTGGTGTTCCTGAAGAACAAAGGCAAGAACTAACACAAAATATGAAAATGAGAAGTCTCACACATTTTATTTAGGGACTAGTCTGCTTTCTGATTTGATTTTTCCATAATGCAGAGGCAGAAGAGTGAGTCAGCCCTAAGACCAACAAACCTGGCACAGTTTAGAGTAGGTATAGTTGGTGTTTTTTAAGAACATTATTCACTCAGATACATATCAAAGACTAAGGCCGATAATCCCGTGGTATTAGCAGACTTAGTAGGTTGTGAAGCATATCAGCTGTAGTCTTAATGAAATGTTTCTTATCCTTTATTAAGGGTTAGAGATGCCTCCCGATAACTGTAGATCATTACAGAGTAATTCCTTTACACAGTGTTTATAGCCTCATCAAAGTAATGAAATCAACCCTGGTTTACTGAGGAAATATAAATTTTGTGCTCTGGTCTAATTTTCTAGAGAAGAATCTCTTGGGACAGACTTTTTGACTGCAGAAGTAGAACTGGTAATTGAATTTTCCAGGAAATACTGTATAAACTGAATGGCATGACCTTTAGAATATTTAATAGGTAGAAGCTCTTTACGTTGCTGGTTTTTCTCCCCAATCATCACTTGTATTCCCTAAGAACATCAGATTTATATATTCCCTAGTTTACAGTATCCTTTTTTAAAATACCTCACCATATTTCAGGCATTAATTTGACTGAGGTTTATATGAACACAGTTGCCTTTTGCATTCAGTAATGAGGGCCACTCAATGCTCTATCTTGGTCCAATGAAAAAGAAGCTTTTATCACAGAAAATCTGTTTTGAATTTCTTCTTCTCAATATTCAGACTAATTTACTGTTTGATATTATTCATGTAGTATAGCTAGATGCCTCACTATCTTGCCATAAGAAGTTGCGAGAATCGAAATTCAGGAACACATCATAGAATTTGATGTTCTGTAGTGATATATTGAGTCGAAATGCTAATATTTCTTTCTAGCAATATGATCTGCACAGACAAATACTTGTGTTATTTTGTTTGGTTTTGAGTGCTCCTTTTTGGTTTTGTCTGATTTATAAATGTAAACCAAAAGTTAATTTATGCATGTTTGGGTTTATTTCATAACTTTGCATTGGTAACAGAAGGCAAGTTACATTTCCGTACAGAAAGTATATAGTGGGGCACTTTCTCCAAATGGGTTAGTTTTGTGCATACCATGACAGTCATTTCATTTTCATCTCATTTTATTAAAACTTGATATGTACCTCACTTCTAAGCCAGGATATGTGGAGTATGATCTCAGTCTCTCAAATGTACTGCTAATGCTCAGTGCAATACTTGCATCGTGCCAAAGAGAGTTTCCTTCTGGAGTTCGTAAAATGTAACGTGTATGGGTAGTTTGTCAAGATGTGCTTGGAAATTGTAATTTATCAAGCCTGT
Source organism: Ichthyophis bannanicus (assembly GCA_033557465.1). Lineage (NCBI taxonomy): Eukaryota > Metazoa > Chordata > Amphibia > Gymnophiona > Ichthyophiidae > Ichthyophis > Ichthyophis bannanicus. The sequence continues at coordinate 51,448,750 of CM066047.1, read as the reverse complement.
GGCTCCCAATACAATGGGAAATATTTCTATATCTTTCTACCACATTTTCTTGGTCTTTGCATTTTTTTGTACTTCAGGATCTTCTGCCTCTCCACGCAATTCACAGAATAATCACACTGAACAGACACCTCTATTATCAATGTCATTGCGGTATTTTTCTCTTTTACCACTGTTGGGTTTCTATTAGGGTCATGATCCAGTGCTTTTCAGACACAGTAACGTTGTAGTGTTTCCAGAGTTTCCAGTGTATGAGGCATACTACTTCGTTGTGCCGTTTTTATAGAAATTTTCCACCATCAGAACTTCACAGCCAGCTTTGAGGTGAAGCACTGTTTCCAGGTCTTTCTTCCTGAGTCCACAATGTCTGTTTTGCTAGTTTTTCAATGATCGCTGTAAACTATCTGGTCTCAGTTCACATCTCCTTAACCATTCATGTGTCTGTTCTTGATCGACAAAGGGTTTCTGAAGTAACACTTAGTATTTCCCACTGTATTTATGCATTTGCCACTTGTTTTTCCTCGTTTGCTGGTCTAATAATTTGAAGAGTTGTTTCTCTTGTTTTGCGAAATCTGTTGCTTCCTTTCCTGTGTGTGCTTATAGATTCTCACTCATTCCTTCTAATCATTGGAATGCTTGTCCAGATTTGACAATGGAGACAGATTCTGGATATTTACTTTCATATTTCAGCACTTCTTGCATATTTGGATCCAATGATGCTGGTTAGGGGGCTTATGATAGTAGGTCTGTAGGTGTAATCAGTCTCTGAGGCCTAGCCTGCCATCAGCTCTAGGAATGTACTGTACAGTCTTGGCATACTCTGATTCTTATAAATTACCTCATGGGCCTGGGGTAGTTTTCTTGTTTGTACATCCAATTTTTCAAGATCTTTGAGGCCAGTCTATAATCCCAAAGCTGTATGAAAGTACAGGAATTGTTAGCTGATTGGTGACTTCTATCTTATTCTGTGATGTTAAGGTACTTTTCAATAATGATTTTAATCTTCTATAGTATTCTTTATTTCTCTCAGTAATTTCTACTTGAATGTCGTTCCTTCCTCCAAGATATTTATATATGCCTTCTTGTTTATGTTCCTTGATGTCACAGCCCTTGGACAGGGAAATGTTTTCCATTTTGCTCATTTTTCCTCTTAAACAAAAACAAAAACAAAAACACAGTTGCCTTAGCACATTTGTCTAGGCCAAAAGTCATCCTGATGTCAGAAAAGCTTTTCATTACACAGATTTCCTCTGCTAGTTGTTAGTCACTGGAACTGTAAAGCTTCAAGTCATCTACAAATAGTAAATGGGATGTTACTTCTGGGTTGTTAACTTCTTTAAGATTCAGGCTAAATCAGTATATCAAAGCGTTGATGAGTGTACTCATTTGATTAAATGCCATATGAAACAGAAGTGGCGACAGGGAATCTCCCTGAAATATTCCTCGCTGGATCTTGATGTTAGGAATAATGTACTGACCATTTTCATATTTCAAAAATAGGATGGTTTGCCACATTGTTATGGTGAACTTAAGTCCTAGTCTGATAGAGTACATTATCTCTCAAGCCAATCCAAAAGTGTGGGACGTTGTCAAAAGCTTTCTTATAATCAATCCATGCTATACTGAGATTTCTGCTTTTCTTAGCACTAGCCATGATAGCCTTATTTAACATTAATTGGTCTTTGGTTCCATATGCTCCCCTCTTGCCCTTTTGCTCTATTGCCACGATGTTGTTGGATTTGATGTGTTCATATATTTTGTCTGTATCTTTTGCAGTGAACAGCTTATAGATTGTAGGTAGACAAGTTATTGGTCTGTAATTTTTGGGAATGTTACTTGGGTCCCCTTTTGGAAGGAGAACTTTTCTTCCTCTTATAAGCCATTGCAGTGTTAAGTCTGGCTGCTTGATCAATTGGTTTTGATAGTTTGCCAGGTCTTGGTGAAGTGATAAGTTTGAGCCAAACGTTGGTCACTCCATCTGGGCCAGGGCTCTTCCAATTTGGGGCTCATTTTAATCTGCTTTCCAGCTCTTTTGTTACTGCAAGCCATTCCATAGGTTTGATTTTTTCTACATGTTCCTTTGTGCAGGGTAACCATTCTGCTTCTTGATTGTGCTCTATGGGGTCCTCATTATAGGCTTTTCTAGAAGGTTTTTATTTCAGCTTTTGTGGGTGGTGGTTTTACCATATTAATGCTCTTTCCCAATTCTTTAAAGAACTGTTTGGGTTCTTTCTAAATAGTTTATTTTGATATCTATCTTTTCTGTTTTCTTCATATCTTCACAGTTTGTGCTTTTGCTGCTACTTTCAATTTATTGTTGGAACATATACATTTCAGATCTTCTGTTAATGCAGCATGCTTCAGCTTGATGTCTTGGATCTTCCTCAATATCTGATCTTAATCCTTTAGATACCCATCTATCAGGGATACTTTCGTACACAATGATTGTATTTTTCCTTTGATGTGCTTTTTCCAAGGAGGAGCTGTTCTCTATCTTCTGGCTCTGCACGTTAGTTGGCAGTATTCCTGCAGTTATAATTTTAGCTGCACAATATTGTATTCAGTTTATTGTGGTGGGCAGTAAATCATCCCTTTTATATAGAATATAGTCTTGTTCGTCTTAATGACCAGACTTTTAACCTTAGGTGTTAAATTTAACTTGGGTAATCTTTCCCTTGCCTGGAACCCAGCATATTCATCTTTTTCCATGTGGACTAGGAATTCAATCTTGAATTCCTCCACCTCTGGATCTTTCTCCTCCCTTTCTTCCTCCTCTTCAGTTGATTTGTTGACCCGTCCTTTATTCACCTCACTCTCCTGCAGTTTCATATCTCTATACTCCATCTCCCCCTCAACTGCTCTTTTTTTTTTTTTTTTTGCTGTGTATTCCTTTCTTCTGTTACTCTCACCTAGGTCTCCTCCTCCTCTCTGTATTTTGTTGTCCCAGAAGCCCTTAGATGTTATCATTCACATATTTTTTTTTAATTTTGATCTGTGAAATTAAAGATATTTAAATTTGCATCCGTTGCTTTTTGCAGTTTTTCTTGTGGCAATTTTCTTCTTTCCTCCAGTTTTTGGCGGATCCTCTTGATTTAAATATAGGGTTTGTAACATAAAAGTAGCAGTACATTATTATCTCCTCTTTATCTGCAGAAATCCACTTAACCGTAGTAAATCTTCATAATGTTTTCATTAATTTTTGTGGTTTTATCTTCTGCCACAGGGGGTCCATGAACACGCTCACCATGTTTTTTTTTCTGTGGCAGGGATGTTATCTGCATCTACAGTGTCTGCACTATTGCTACCACCATCAGCCCTAGTGTGGAGGCTACAGGTGGGCACCTTTGTAACCTGGGTGACGTGCGGCCAGTATGTATTTATCTTTTTCTTTCCTACCATACTTAAATTGCAGTGTTGCTTGGCTGGGATTTAGTATAGATTTTGTACAATGGGGTAACCACGTGAAGGTACCCAGCAAGACTTGAGGAAGGAACTATATTCTCTCCCCCTAAAAGATGCACAGCAATTCACTAACGAGAGCTAGTGAATTTTATGCTGTACTTCCCTTTTACCCTCTTTGTAGTCTGTGAGATCAATCTGCAATATCAATTTTTTGCAGTGGGGACATTACATGTGTAAAAAAAAAAGGAAAATGACCAGAAACATGCTGAAAAGATGGCATTTTGGCCTTGTGTGGTTTTATGCAAATAGGAGGTGATTTTCATGAAGTCATTAATGTGCATATGAAGTTTCCACACATTAATAGCTTCTTATAAAATACCCACTGGTAAAAGATACATGCGTTGACATGAATGCATGCACTTTGCTGGAAGGTGTGGCCTGGGCAGAATGTTGGTAAAGTTTGCAAGTATGCATGATTATAAAATATGGAAATGCTGCTAAAAACAGTGGCTGCTGAGGTTTCTGGAGTCCAGTGGATTGCACAATGCAGCATGGTTTTACTAGAGGCAGGTCTTGTCAGACAAATCTGATTGATTTCTTTGACTGGGTGACCTGAGAATTGCTCGGAGAGCCCTGGATATGGTGTACTTAGATGTCAGTAAATCCTCTGACTATGTTCTGCACTGGCGACTTATAAATAAATTGAGCACCCTAGGGATGGACCTTAAAGTGATTGCCTGGGTTAGAAATTGGTTGAGTGGGAGGCAACAGAGTACAGGTAAATGGCGCTCACTCTGAAGAGAAGGATGACACTAGTGGTGTACTGCAGTGAGCTGTTCTTGGTGCAGTTCTTTTTAAAACTGATATTGTGGAAGGGCTGTTAGGTAAGGTTTGCCTCTTCGCAAATTATGCCAAACTCTGTAATAGAGTAGATGCCAAGGGGGGTGTAGATAACATGAGGAGGGATCTAGGAAAGCTTGAAGAATGGTCAAGAATTTGGCAGCTGAGATTTAATGCTAAGAAATGCAGGGTCATCCATTTGGGCTGCAAAAATCCAAAAGAGCAGTACAGTATAAGGGGTAAAGTATTTCTGTCTATGAAAAAAGCACGGGACCGGGGTGTGTTTCTTTCTAATGATTTTAAGGTGGCTAAATGGGTAGAAAAGGCGACGGTGAAAGCCAATAGGATGCTTGGGTGCATAGGGAGAGCAATGGCCAGCAGAAACAAGGAAGTGATAGTGCCTCTGTATAAGTCTTTGGTGAGACCTCATTTGGAGTATTGTGTACAATTTTGGAGACCACACTTTCAAAAGGATAGAGTCTGTGCAGAGGGTGACTTCCAAAATTGTCAGTGGACCTCATCATAAGGCATATGGAGGCAGATGTAAATATCTCAATATGTATACTTTGAAGGAAAGGTGGAAGAGGAGAGATATGATAGAGATGTTTAAATATCTCTGACGCATAAATGTTTCTACTGAAATGAAGCTCTGCAATGAGAGGTCTTAAGATGAAGGTGAAAGGGGATAGACTCAGGAGTAATATGCAGAAATATTTCCTTACAGAAAGAGTGATAGATGCATGGAATAGTCTCCCCGTGGAGTTGTTAGAGATGAGGACAGTATCTGAATTCAAGAAAGCTTGGGACAAACACAGAAGATCTCAAAAGGAAAACCAGGGACTGTAAAGCTTAGTAGTCTGTATGAAATGGCAGACTGGATAAGCCAAATGGTCTTTATCTGCCATCATATTTCTATGTAAATTTCTGTGCATATTTCAGTCATTTACATGTGAACATTATATACCTGCACTAGAGCAGATGTTAATGTCCATATTTGTTTTAAAGAGCAATCCCTGCCACTTACACTTCTTTTTCTCTTATCATAGTGCCCTGTTATAAAGTTACCCTCGTAGTGTCTTGGCTGTGAAAACATTCACAGACATCAGCTTTACAAGTCGTAAACTTTCACACATAGGGGCAGGTTTACTAAAGTGAGTTACTGGATAACGCAGGGTTCAGCACACACCAAGTGTGCTGCAGTCAAAAGTTCCACATACTGAAAATGCAGCCATGCTGAAAATTCCATATCATCTGAGCAATGCAGGGTGGAATGGGGAATAGGTGGTTCTTGGGCAAATAGATTGTCAAAATTGTGAGTAGCGGGAGCATTATTGATGCACATACCTCATCAAAGGGATTCTTAGTGCGGATGCCCTTAATGCCATCTCAATGAGTAGTGTTAATTGCACCCACACAGGTCATACCAAAGACAAGGAGCATATGGGCTGTGTGATACCCGTGCTAGTAACATGGAGACATGTGAGGCACACCCCACTGGAAGATCTGACTGCCAGTTCCATGCCAAGCCTCTTTAGCACCTGGAGCAAACTTTACTAAACTCTTCTGCTGGTTTGCCATGCTGCCTTTGCTCCAGGCTCAGCAGCTGTTCCCTCCCAGGCCAAAGTCTTGCGATAGCGTGGAGCAGCTTGTCGGCAAAATGAAAAGCCTAGAAGGACTACTAAAAGGGACTGCTATAGATGGAAATAGATCTGCACTTGTAAGTATTTATCTTCTGGAATATACTCTAAATCTTGGTGGGAAAAGGGGAATTCTTTGGGCTAAAGCTGATAAATCAGTGTATTTTAGAATTCATTTTTTTTTGCTGAGTCAGTCAGGTCTTAGTACCACCAGAGAGCTTTTCATTTAAATCAAATCAGAGTATAGCTTAGCATACAAGTAGAATAAATAGTCTGAGTATAAAGAAATAAACTCGATTCTTGTGACCTTTACATAGAGGCCTTCCAGTTAGGAGGCAAAAGATCTGTGAAGTTCTTTTAAAAAGGTGTTAATGGCAAGTGACAGATAAAAGGGGCAATTTGATAGGCCCCCTCTATCAAAGCAAGGGTTGTGTGAATCACACAGAAAATTGGTAAGACTTTTCTTTAGAAGCACAGGTCAGGGTACTGTGTAGCAAGCCAGCTTTAATTAAGTCTTCTTTCCCTCCTACCCCAGGGATAATCTTAGCTTTATAGGCTCTTAAACCTATTAAAGGGAAGGAGGTGCCCATGTTCACTTTTAAGTGTGGCCGGTTGTCCTCATCAGGAATACATTAATTAAGGACCCAGGATTGATTAATCTTGAGGTGAACAAACTCCATTAAACATATTAGGTATAGTTATATAAGTAAAAGTATCCCCAGCAAAGCTAAGTAAATAAATAACTTAAATACCTAAACAAAACCTTAAAACTAAGATGCAGACAGCAGTCCAGCAGTGAGATGAGGGCTTTCCAGTCTTTTGCATTGAGTGTCACATGTATGATTTTCTCCCACTTGGTGAGGGGTCTTACGTGTGCACTAAGTGCAAGGAGCTCTTTGCTCTCAGGGAACGATCTCTGGAGGCTGAAGTAGCAGACCTAGAGAACATAAAGAAGACAGATATATAGACTAGACCTACAGAGACATAGTACTGAAGTCTCACCTCCAGTCTGGCAGCCTCCCTGTTGCCATGGAGGAGAGAGGTCACGTGATGGGAGAGAATCACCTTGGTGTGGCAGGAAGTGATCCTGTAGCTAGGACCTGCTCTCCAGGTGCTGTAAAAACCCTCTCATACTAAGGAGGTTTCTCCAGGGCCATGTGCCCATGAGGGAAGGGTTAGGACAGCATTATAGTTGGCAATTCAATCAGTAGGCATGAAGATAGCTGGGTGGCTGGTGGACGTGGGGATAGCCTGGTAACATGCCTGCCTGGTGCAAAGGTAGCAGACCTCACATGCCACCTAGACAAGGCTTTAGATAGAGCTGGGTATGAGTCTGCTGTCTTGGTACATGTTTTTACCAATGACATAGGAAAGTGTGATAGGGAAGTTCTGAAGGTGAAATCTAGGCTATGAACTTGAAATCCAGAATTTCCAGGGTAGCATTCTCAGAAATGCTTCCTGTTCCATGTGTGGGACCCAAAAGGCAGGCACAGCTCTGGAGTCTCAATGTGTGGATGAGACAATGGTGCAGGGAAGAGGGGTTTGGATTTGTTAGGAACTGGGCAGCATTCTGGGGAAAGAAGGGGCTTTTCCAAAGGGATGGGCTCCACCTTAACCAGTATGGAACTAGGCTGCTGGCATTAATCTTTAAAAATGAGATAGAGCAACTTTTAAACTAGATAATGGGGGAAAATAGACAGTTGCTCAAGAGTGCTTGGTTCAGAATGATTTATCATTGAAGGATACTAGCAAAAGACTGAAGTTAGGGCATATCAACAGAGAGGTTCCAGTAAAGATACAAGTAACTCAAATGCCCTTAAGTACAGAGCAGACAGAGCTTAAAGCTTCCAAATTACCCCTGCCTACTGATAACCAGATTAATATGAATAAAATACAACCTCTAAAATGCTTGTATGCAAATGCTGGAAGACTAAAAAATAAGATGGGAGAGTTAGAATATATAGCACTAAATGAGAGGTTAGATATGATTGTATTTCAGAGAACTGGTGGAAGGAGGACAACCAATGGCACACTGATACCTGGTGTCATGTAGAAGACCCTTCTGGCCCCATAGTTCAGTGAAGCAGAGGAATTGGCTTCACAAGCTGACAGGCAGGCAGAGCACATGGCTCAGGGTTGCCAAGGGAAACATAAACAGAATGAGTCATGGGAGGAGAAAACACGCCCCTGCTGCAATGGTTCCCCTGCATCAGGAGTTAAGGGAAAACACCTGGTTGGGGGAGGGGCGGAGCTGAGCCCTAAGAAGCAGAGAGATAAAAAGTGCTCATTAGATTTAAGCAGTAGCACCGGGAGGAACGAGAGAGAAAGCACCGGGAGGAGCACAAGCACAGGCACCGGGAGGAGCACGAAGGAAGGCATCAGGAAGTGCACTAGCACTGGGACGAGGACAAGAAGGGAAGTAGCAGCCAAGAGGGCAGTAGCTGAAAGATTGCCTGAGAGGTTAGTTTGGAAGCACGCTGAAACTCCAGAGAGAGAGAGGTGCTGGCCTGACAATATTTGTATGTCCAAGGAGAAGGAGAAGCTAAAAGGCAGGAAAACACATCCAGTGTTTGGATTCTTTGCTGACCCAGCAGTGCTGAGAAGGTCCTCTTTTCAAAAGCCAAAAGGTAGGCTGCCCAAGTGGTATAGAGGGGAAACTAAGTGCCAGAGCTTTCCATGTGTGTGCCAAGATGTGCTGGACTCTCCTTATATAAAATCCCATATATACGGTAATTCTCAACCCTGCTCATTAGAGTGCTGTGAAGGGAAGCCTCGGGAAGAGAGAGGGCGAGTGTGCTTTGAAACACCGTATGATAGGGTGAAAACTTTCTTCAGGACCAAGCAGGAAGTCAGTCCTCACTTATGGGTGACGTCGGTGCCGACGGAGCCCTCGCGGAGCAATTTTCCCCAGCTTTCGAAGAAAGCCTTTGGGAATTGCAGTGCGCATGCGTGGTCCCCTTCCCGCTCAAGGGTGCCATCTTGCTCAGTCTTCTTTTTTCCGCGGAGCCCTACAGACGTAGTTTGTGATCGCCGCTGAAAAAGTTGATTTTTTTTGTTTGTTTTTTTCTCGGTTTGACGCCGTGTCCTTTTCCCGCCCGGCCTCGATACTCCAATATCGAGCCCGTTCACATTTTTTCGGTTTTTGTCCTTTGTAATGGGCATTCCCGCCACTTTTTTTCTTTTTCCCTGGCAGCACGGTCTTTCGACCTCGCAGGGGCCCTTTTTCCCCCGATGGCTGCCAGCGGGTTTAAAAAGTGTGATCGCTGTACCAGACTCATGTCTCTTACCGACACACATGACTGCTGCCTCCGTTGCCTCGGACCCAACCATGACTCGATGAGGTGTGGTCCGTGCAACAAAATGTCCTCGAAGGCATTGAGGAGTCGGCAGTCACAAAAGGAACGAATCTTCTCTGACTCCGCGTCCGGTCGGGCCCGGACCTCGTCAGAGGCTTCGACGTCTCGTGACTCCGGCCCCGAGCATCGTCGGAGTTCCTCTGAGCGGGGGTCTCCCACCCGGGAACATCGTCGGAAGAAGAAACCCGCGAGGGCGGCGTCGGAGGACGCTCCTGGTCCCTCGAGGGCCAGGTCGCATAGCCCCGTCAGCCGCCCCGGGTCCTCATCTCGAAGTGGAGTCTCCTGGACACGTGAGTACTGTAGTCCTCGTGGACTCGCTTCCGAGGGAGCCGACATCGGGCACGACACCGTCGGGGCCCGAGTCAGGGGCTGCTGGGTCTTCTGAGTTTGGTCTCAGATTGACGGCCTTGGAGTGCAGTATCGCTGCCTTCATGGACCAGCAGCGGGCATTGATGACTGGCCTCGCCAGTGCATCTGCCCCGACCACCGGGACGTCGACGTCGAAGTTGACTCCGGAGGCCGAGCCGATCCTCGAGTCCATACGAGCTCGAGTCGATCCTCGGCCAAGGTCTCCCTCGGCCTCCCGTTCGGGACCGAGGTCGTCGACGCCGGCCTCGGCGTCGGAGCGGAGGTTCTCGGCACTCACCCGCATGGAGCCACTCGATTCCTCCACGGAGGAGTCGGGCTGGGACACGGAGGAGGACGAGTCACCCGGGTCTTTTCAGACTCGGTGCGTCCCCTCCGACTCACCCGAGTCGGAGCCTCGGAGACGATCCCCCCCGGAGGATACCCAGTTCTCCGATTTCGTGAGGGACATGGCCAAGTCTTTGGCCTTCCCCGCGGATCCGGAGGAGGAGCCTCGAGCCGAAGAGCTCGAGGCCCTCCAATATGACTCTCCCCTGAAGGAGGCCTTTACTGTACCGGTTCCTCCGATGCTGGAGCGGCTGCTCTTCCGCATGTGGGAGAGCCCGGCCTCGACGCCGGTGTTAAGCAAGCGGGTCGATTCCATGTATCGAGTCCGTAAGAGCCCCGGGTTCCAAAAGGCACAACTACTGTACCATTCCATGGTGGTGGAATCGGCCATGCATCGACTTAAGAGTCAAAAGATGCACTCCTCGGTGCCTCCGGGTAAGGAGGCCCGGAACCTGGATGCCCTCGGTAGGAAGTGCTTCCAGGGCTCTATGCTTGCTTGCCGAGTCCAGACATACCAGCTATATATGGGCATGTATCTTCGAGACCTGGCAAAAGAAATTGCCGGGTTCTCTGCTGGTCTCTCCGAGGAACCTTTGCAGAGGTTCCAGGCCTTGTCCACTGGTATTCGCGAGTGCTCGAAGTTTATTTCTCGAGCAGCCTATGATGGCTTCGAAGCATCGGCTCAAGTAGCCGGAGCCGGCATCGGTGCTCGCCGTCAGGCTTGACTTCACTCATCCGACCTCGAGCCATGGGTACAGGACAAGTTGGTTGATGTCCCCTGCAGATTTGAAAACCTCTTTGGTAAGCCCATGGCTGAAAAGGCGGCAGAACTCGAGTCCGAGACTCTCACCAGGACTCGCCTATCCAGAAAGACCTCTGCCCCTTCACAGAAGAGGAAGGGCTCGGGGAAAAAGCCCTTTTACCCGAGGGAGGTGTCTGCCTATAAACAACACCACCCTCAATATCAAGCCTCAGCAGCTCCCCATCAGGGTCAGCAGGCTAAAGGACAGGGTAATGGGTCCCGTAGGCAGAAGGCCCCCAAGCCCACTACACAGGCCCCTGCTCAGCAGGGTGGGGGTTTTTGACTATGCCGGCATAGCCTCTCCCCCTCCGAGGCCTTCGCTCAGCATGGGGGGCCAGCTGACCCACTTTGCCCACAGGTGGTCAGCCATAACATCCGATTCCTGGGTGCTGCAGGTGGTTCAAAAGGGCTACCTCCTACATTTTCACCAGGTGCCTCCCCCCTACTTTCCAGGGGAGTCTCCAAGACCCCCTCTGCACAGGGACTTACTCCTTCAGGAGCTGCAAAGTCTGCTTCAGGAACAGGCTGTGGAGCCAGTGCCCCAACACCTGTGGGGTCACGGGTTTTACTCGAGGTACTTCCTGATACCAAAAAGAACAGGAGGCCTCAGACCCATCCTGGACTTATGCAACCTCAACAAGTTCCTGCAGCGGGAAAAGTTCAAGATGCTTACCCTTGGAATCCTACTGCCCTACCTCCAGCAGGGAGATTGGCTATGCTCCTTGGATCTAAAGGATGCTTATACTCACATCCTTATTCATCCGGACCACCGACAATATCTAAGATTTGTGGTGGCAGGGAATCATTATCAGTACCGCGTACTGCCCTTTGGCCTCTCCTCCGCTCCCAGGGTGTTCACGAAATGCCTGGCAGTGGTGGCAACCTTCCTGAGGCTTCAAGGCCTCTTTATCTTCCCCTACCTGGACGACTGGCTCATCCGGGCACAGTCTTCCCTAGAGGTCACTCAGGCCACTCAACGCACAGTGGCCCTGCTTCAGTACTTGGGCTTCGTCATAAACTTCGAAAAGTCCACTTTGCTCCCCTCTCAGGATCTCGACTTCATAGGAGCACGGCTGGACACTCTGCAGGCTCGTGCCTTTTTGCCTCTGGAACGGGCCAACAGGCTCATAGCTCTGGCTGGCAGGTTCCACAGTGCGTCACCGGTCTCTGCCAGACAATTCCTGCAACTTCTCGGTCATATGGCCTCCACGGTCCATGTCACTCCGAATGCCCGTCTACATATGAGACCTGCTCAGTGGAGCCTTCGCACTCAATAGCATCAGGCCACAGGGAGACTGACGGACTTAATACAGATCTCCGACCGCCTGGTCTCCTCTCTGCAATGGTGGCTTCACCTGCCCAATCTGGTACTCGGCATGACCTTTCAGTCTCCTCCACCTTCCCAGGTGCTAACGACAGATGCCTCTCTCCTGGGATGGGGAGTGCATTGCCAGGGAACATGCACTCAAGGCCTTTGGACACCTTGGGAGGCTGCTCAGCAGATAAACTTCCTGGAGCTGCTGGCGATCCGCCTAGCTCTGCGGACCTTCTCTCACCTCACTTCTCGTCGGTCTGTGCTGGTACAGACGGACAATCAGGTTGCCATGTTTTACGTGAACAAACAGGGGTGCATGGACTCCCTCCTTCTATGTCAGGAGGCTCGGAGACTGCGTTCTTGGGCAGTCGACCACGACATCCTCCTCAAGGCTGTTTACCTGCCTGGGCAGGAAAATTGCCTGGCCGACAAACTGAGCCGGATTCTGCAGCCGCACGAATGGAGGTTGAACCCCGTAGTTGTCCAGCGGATCTTCCGCCGGTGGGGCCTCCCCACCGTGGATCTCTTTGCCAGTCCTCTCAACCGGCAACTTCCCAGGTTCTGCTCCCGGCACCCACATCCTCTCAGAGTAGCGCCGGATGCTTTCCTCATCTCGTGGTCCACGGGCCTACTGTATGCCTTTCCTCCCACGCCACTTGTGTCCCGGACGCTGTTCAAAGTTGTCCAGGACAGGGCCTCCGTGATCCTGGTGGCGCCCAGGTGGCCGAGACAACCCTGGTTCCCTCTACTCCTACAGCTAGCGGTGGACACCCCTCTTCCTCTGGGGTTTCAGCCCGATCTCCTGACCCAGGATCAGGGTACTCTCCTGCACCCCAACCTCCGGGCCCTTCATCTGATGGCCTGGCTGCTGAAAGGGTAGTCCTAGCTCCGCTCCTGCTTCCTCCGGAGGTGGAAGTTGTCGTCCTGGCGTCTCGGCGACCTTCCACCCGGAAATCTTACGCCCTTAAATGGCGTCGCTTCTCGGTCTGGTGTTCTCAGCGCTCTGAGGACCCCTTCGCCTGCTTAGTATCGGTGGTACTGCAGTATTTGCTTCACCTCTCCGATCTGGGCCTCAAATCCAACTCTGTCAGGGTCCACCTCAGTGCTCTCTCTGCACATCATTCGCCGGTGGAGGGCCAGCCTCTTTCCTCGCACCCCTTGGTGGCGCTTTTTCTCAGGGGCCTTCTTCTGCTTAAGCCTCCGTTGCACCCTCCAGCTCCTGACTGGGATCTCAATGTGGTCTTGCAAAGGCTTACCTGTCCGCCTTTTGAGCCCATGGCTACCTGCCCTCTTCGTTTCCTCTCCTGGAAAACTCTCTTCTTGGTAGCCATTACCTCCGCTAGGCGTGTTAGTGAACTACAGGCCCTAGTGTCGGAGCCCCCATACACTAGGTTCTACAAGAATAGGGTGGTCTTACGGACTCACCCTAGGTTTCTTCCAAAGGTGGGCTCCACTTTTCACATCAATCAAGAGGTGGTTCTTCCGACCTTCTTTCCCAGGCCGCATACCAGCCGAGCTGAAACTGTTCTGCATACCCTGGACTGTAGAAGAGCCTTATCCTTCTATCTTGACCGTACGCGAGAGCATAGGAAAACTGTCCAGCTTTTCGTATCTTTTGACCCCAATCGGTTGGGGGTACCCGTCTCTAAGCGTATTTGTCCATCTGGGTAGCTGACTCTATCGCCAGGGCTTATGGGGCAGCCGGCCTCTCCTTAGAGAGTCGAGTCACGGCTCACCGTGTCAGGGTGAAGGCTGCGTCAGTGGCTCATCTCCGCTCTGTTCCGTTGGCAGACATCTGCCGGGCCGCTACTTGGTCTTCAAGCCAGACGTTTGCGGCTCATTACTGCCTGGAGAGGGAGTCCCGCAGGGACAGTGCTTTCAGTCAGGCAGTCCTCCACAATCTCTTTGAGGTCTAGGCAACTCCTACCCTCCGGCCCTGGTGTTGGGCTACCGGACGGATTCGTATTCAGAGAAGATCCTTCCTTCTGTACTGTTGAGCTTGAGGGAGCTCATTTTTCGGCTTGAGGTCTCCGGTAGCCTTAAGCTTGGGAGTCCCATAAGTGAGGACTGACTTCCTGCTTGGTCCTGGAGAAAGAGTAGTTACTCACCTGTAACAGGTGTTCTCCAGGAGCAGCAGGAATCAGTCCTCACTACCCTCCCTCCTCCCCTGGGAGTTGCAGTCATTCTTATTACATGTTTCTGCTAACTTTTTTTGCTGTCTTTTCGCTATGTCATCTGACTGAGCAAGATGGCACCCTTGAGCGGGAAGGGGACCGCGCATGCGCGCTGCAATTCCCAAAGGCTTTCTTCGAAAGCTGGGGAAAATTGCTCCGCGAGGGCTCCGTCGGCGCCGACGTCACCCATAAGTGAGGACTGATTCCTGCTGCTCCTGGAAAACACCTGTTACAGGTGAGTAACTACTCTTACTCAGCTGATAGTGATTGTGAAGAGATGCAGACGGAGCCTGCTATTGAGGACATAGCAGGGGAACAAATGGACTGTACTTTAACTATAGCTGATCATATAATCTCACTCTAACTAGGCTGTTTAGAAGGCTGTCTCAAACAGCAGAAGAAAAGCAGAGTTTGTCTTTTTGATATAAAAGAGACTGTTACCTTTGAGCTTGTGTTAAGCTGCATGTTTGAAGTTTTGAAGTGAAAGAAGCTGTTTTCCTGAGTTCCTGTATTTTCCTTTATGCCAGAAGCGTATGGCTATTTTTGTTCTGTGTTTCAACTGCATTTAATCCGCCCGGAAGGGGAAATAAAAATCTTATCCCTTTTGCCTAACCCACTCGACTACAATTGCTTCTTGTTTGGAAAGTAAGTAGAAACTACAACTCCCATGAGGCAGTGCATGCATAAAAGCCTTGCCATACTTTCTAAGTAAGGATGCCCAGGCTGACCAACCCTAGGTACTACCGGCTCTGGGGTGGTTACTGGTGACACTGGGTACAAATTATATCACAATGATAGAGTAGATCAAATTGGTAGAGGGATTGTGCCCTGTTAGAGAGGGCATTGAGTCACACAGGATTAAATTTTTGCAGGAAACAAAATACATTGTAGAATCTCTATGGATTGAAATTCCATATGAAAAAGGGGAAAGCGATGGTAGTGGGGATATATTACCAACTGTCTGGCCAGAATGAACAAATGGATGATGAAAAGAAATCAGGGAAGCTAACAAAAGTTACAGCACAGTAATAATAATGGGTGACTTCAATTACTGTGACAGTGTCACGGCAGGGCATGCTAGGGTGATAACGTTTCTTGATGAACTAAATGACTGCTTCTTGGAGCAGCTGGTTCATGAACCAACAAGATGGGAAGCCATTTTGGACTTAGTCCTTAGTGGAACGCAAGATTTTGGTGCAAGAGATGAGGGTATTGGGACCACTTGGCAATAGTGATCATAGCATGATCACATTTGATTTAATAAATGGAGGAAGGACGGCAAGGAAATCCACAGTACTACCTTTTAACTTTCAAAAGGGAGACCATGATAAAATGATGAAAATAATTTAGAAAAAATTAAAAGGAGCAGCTGCAAAGTTTAAAAATTTACTTCAAGCATGGGTGTTCAAAAAAACTATCTTGGAAGCCCAGCCAGATGTATTCTCCAGGAACAAGCAGGAAGTGAGTCCTCACATATGGGTGACGTCGGTGCCGACGGAGCCCCCGTGCGGAGCATTTCCCCAGCTTTCAAAGAAAGCCTTTGGGAATGCAGCGCGCCTGCGCGGTCCCCTTCCCACCCAAGGGTGCCATCTTGCTCAGTCTTTCTTTTTCCACGGAGCCCGACGGACGTGAGTTCGTGTCACCTGGGAAAAGTTGGGGTTTTTTCGGCGATTTTCACGTTATTCTATCTGGTTCGACGCCAGTTCCCCTTCCTGCCTGGGCTCGGTACACCGGTATCGAGTCCGGACTTGTGATTTTCGTTTTTTGTCCTTTGTGACTAGCGTTCGTGCTCTTTTTGTGTTTTCACTGGCAGCCCGGTTGTTTGACCTTACAGGGGCCCTTTTTTCCGCGATGGCTGCTAGCGGGTTCAAAAAGTGTGATCGGTGCAAGAAACGTATGTCTCTCACTGACACACATGACTGCTGCCTCCGATGCCTCGGGCCCGACCATGACCCTCTGGCCTGTGGCCTGCGCGGCAAAATGTCGTCGAAGGCGCTTTGGAGCCGTCAGCATCAACATGAGAGAATATTCTCAGATTCCGCGTCCAGCCGGGCCCTGACTTCATCAGAGGCCTCGACATCTCGGGAGTCTGACCCCTAGCACCGTCGGGGGTCCTCTGAAAGGGAGTCTCCCTCATGGGAGCACCGAAGGAAGAAAAAGCTCCTGAGGGCGGTGTCGGTGGAGGCGCCTGGTTCCTCGAGGGCCAGGTCGCGTAGCTCTGACCGCCGCCCTGGGCTCTCGGAGTCAGAGAGGCCTTCCAAGCTACTTCGTGTGGAGCCGGAGTCCCCGAGTCACGTAAGTGCAGTTGTCCTCGTGGACTCTCCTCTGGGGGAGCCGACATTGGGGCCCGAGTCGGGGGCTGCTGAGTCTCCTGAGCTTGGACTCAGGTTGACGGCCTTGGAGAGCAGCTTGGCTGCCTTCATGGAACAGCAGCGGGTGCTGATCGCCGGTCTGATCGGAGGAGTAAGATTGGGAGACGGAGGACGAGGAGTCCCCGGACACCTTCTGGACCTGGTGCGTCCTTTCGGACTCACTGGAGTCCGAGCCTTGGAGAAGGTACCCCCTGGAAGACACCTGGTTCTTGGACTTCGTGAGGGACATGGCCAAGGCCTTGGCCTTCTCTGCGGACGCCGAGGAGGAGCCTCGAGCCGAGGAGCTTGATATCCTCCAGTATGATTTTCCTCCGAAGGAAGCCTTTACTGTACCGGTTCCTCCAATGCTAGAATGGCTGCTGTTCCGTATGTGGGAGGCACTGGCCTCGATGCCGGTTCATAGCAAGCGGGTCGATTCCATTTATCGAGTCCGTAAAAGCCCTGGGTTCCAAAAGGTGCAGCTACCGCACCACTCCATGGTTGTGGAATCGGCCAGGCACTGTCTGAAGAGTCAGAAGATGCACTCCTTGGTGCCCCCCGGCTGGGAGGCCCGGAACCTGGTTGCCCTCGGTAGAAAGTGCTTCCAGGGCTCTGTGCTGTCTTGCCGTGTCCAGACCTACCAGCTGTACATGGGCATGTACCTATGGGACCAGGCAAAGGAGATTGCCAGGTTCTCAGCTGGCCTCTCCGAGGAACCTTTGCAGAGGTTCAAGGCTTTGTCAACGGGGATTCAAGAGTGCTCGAAGTTTATCTCTCGAGCAGCCTATGATGGCTTTGAGGCTTCGGCCCGGGTAGCTGTGGCCGGCATCGGTGCATGCCATCAGGCCTGGCTACAGTCATCAGACCTGGAGCCATGGGTGCAGGACAAGTTGGTCAATGTCCCCTGCCAAGGTGAAAACCTTTTCGGTAAGCCCATGACTGAAAAGGCTGCTTAAATCGAGACTGAGACTCTCACCAGGATAAGGCTGTCCAGGAAAACCTCTACCCCCACTCAGAAAAAGAAGGGCGCGGGGAAAAAGCCCTTTTTCCCGAGGAAGGGTGCTGCCTACAAATCCTACCCTCACTATCAGGCCTCTCCAGCTCCCCAACAGGGCCAGCAGGCCAAGGGGCAGGGGCATGGGCCCCGTAGGCAGAAGACCCCCAAGCCGCCAGCTCCGGCTCCTGCACAGCAGGGAGCGGGGTTTTGATTCTCACAGCATAGCCTCTTCTCCACAGCTGGCTCCACTCAGCACAGGAGGTCGACTGACCCTGTATGCCTACAGGTGGCCAGCCATCACAGGGGATACCTGGGTCCTCAGCATAGTCCATCAGGGCTACATGCTCCACTTCCATCAGTTACCCCCCTCCTACTTTCCAGGGGAGCCTCCAAGACTCCCTCTGCACAGAAGCCTCCTACTTCAGGAGTTGGCAAGTCTTCTAAAGGAACAGGCAGTGGAACTGGTGCCTCACCACCTGAAAGGGCAAGGCTTCTACTCCAGGTACTTTCTGGTACCGAAAAGGACAGGAGGCCTCCGGCCTATCCTAGACTTGCAAAACCTAAACAAGTTTCTGGAGAGGGAAAAGTTCAAGATGCTTACCCTTGGGATACTGCTGCCCTATCTCCAGCAGGGAGACTGGCTATGCTCCTTAGACCTAAAGGATGCTTATACTCACATCCTCACTCATCCAGACCACAGACAATACCTCAGATTTGTGGTGGGAGGAAACCATTTCCAGTACAGGGTACTTCCCTTTGGCCTGACTTCTGCTCCCAGGGTTTTCACCAAATGCCTGGCGGTTATGGCGGCCTATCTCAGAAATCAGGGAATTTTTGTCTTCCCATACCTGGACGACTGGCTCATCAGAGGTCAGTCTCTCCAGGAGGCCAGACAAGCCACTCTTCGCACCGTCTCTCTTCAGCACTTTGCTCCCCTCACAGAACCTAGAGTTTATAGGGGCAAGATTAGACACCCTGCAGGCAATGGCTTACTTGCCCGAGGACAGGGCCCACAGACTGATGGACTTGGCCAACCAGTTCCTAAGCAATTCTCAGGTCTCCGCCAAACACTTCCTGCGGCTCCTGGGCCACATGGCGTCCACGGTACATGTGACCCGAATGCCCATCTGCATATGCAGGCGGCTCAGTGGTGCCTCGGAGCTCAGTGGGCGCAGGCCACAGGCGACCTCCGAGACAGAGTAAGAGTGTCCAAACCACTCTTGGACTCCTTGCAGTGGTGGCTACATCTCCCAAACCTTCTCTGGGGGTACCTTTTCAGGCCCCAGCACACACAAAGGTGCTGACGACCGATGCTTCTTTAAAGGGCTGGAGTGCACATTGTCAGGGCACGTGCACTCAAGGCCTCTGGTCTCCTCAGGAGGCCACACAGCAAATCAATCTTTTGGAGCTGCAAGCAATCAGCTTGGCTCTTCAGACTTTTTCTCATGCCCTCTTTCACCAGTCTGTTTTAGTTCAGACAGACAATCAGGTAGCAATGTTCTATGTGAACAAGCAAGGGGGCACAGGGTCCAGACTCCTATGTCAGGAGGCGCAGGCCCTTTGATCCTTTGCAGTCAAATAAGGCATGTTTCTTAAAGCGGTTTATCTGCCTGGTCAGGAGAACCTTTTGGCAGACAAACTAAGCAGGATTCTCCAGCCCCACGAATGGCAGTTGAATCCACTGGTGGTTCAGCGCATCTTTCTACGATGGGGACTTCCATCCATCGATCTCTTTGCCAGTCCACTGAACCGTCAGCTGCCCAGGTTTTGCTCCAGACAGCTGCATCCCCTGAGGGTGGCAGAAGATGCTTTTCTGATCTCTTGGTCGACGGGACTCCTGTATGCATTTCCTCCCACACCCCTGGTGGCCCGAACTCTGTTCAAGATTCTACGGGACAAAGCCTTGGTCATTCTGGTAGCACCCAGATGGCTAAGGCAACCGTGGTTTCCACTTCTGCAGCTGGCAGTGGAAACTGCATTCCCTCTGGGGTTGCAACCCAATCTTCTGTCTCAGGATCAGGGTTCCCTCCTGCACCCCAATCTCAGATCCCTCAATCTGATGGCCTGGCTGCTGAAAGGATAGTACTAGCTCCGTTACTTCTACCTAGGGAAGTTGAGGAGGTGGTTCTGGCTTCGAGGAGGCAATCCACCAGAAAGTCCTATGCACTCAAGTGGCGCAGGTTCTCAGTGTGGTGTGCTCAGCACAATGAAGATCCTTTCTCCTGCCTGGTGCCAGTAATGCTACAATACCTACTTCACCTGTCAGACCTAGTTCTTAAGTCCAACTCTGTTCGGGTCCACCTCAGTGCTCTTTCAGCACACCACTCACCGGTGGAGGGACAGTCGCTGTCGGCTCACCCCTTGGTGTCCCGCTTCCTCAAAGGCCTGCTTTTGCTCAAGCCTCCGATTCGTCCCCCTGTCACTGAGTGGGACTTGAACGTGGTCTTGCAACAACTGACTCGCCCACCGTTTGAGCCGATGGCTACTTGTCATTTACGCTTCCTTTCTTGGAAGGCGCTCTTCCTGGTAGCTCTTACCTCGGCTAGACGTGTGAGCGAACTACAAGCTCTGGATTCTGATAGACTGTACACATGGTTCTATAGGAACAGGGTGATCTTTCGGACTCATCCGAAGTTCCTTCCAAAGGTTGTCGTCTCTTTGCACCTCAACCAGGAGGTGGTTCTTCCGACATTCTTTCCCAGGCCGCATACCAGCCGGGCTGAGACAGTCTTGCATACTCTGGACTGTAAGAGGGCGTTGTCCTTTTACATTGACCGTACGTGGGGGCATTGAAGGGCTACTCAGCTCTTCGTCTCCTTTGACCCTAATAAATTGGGGTTACCTATCTCCAAGCATACGTTGTCCACTTGGGTAGCAGATTGTATTGCCTGGGAGTACAAGGCAGCCGACCTCCCCTTGCAGGGTTGAGTCACAGCCCACCGTGTCAGGGCAAAAGCCGCGTTAGTAGCTCATCTCCGCTCTGTTCCATTGGCAGACATCTGCTGGGCCGCTACTTGGTCTTCAAGCCAGACTTTTGCAGCCCACTACTGCCTCGAGAGAGAGTCCCAAAGGGACAGTGCTTTTGGATAGGCGGTACTCCGTAATCTCTTTGAGGTTTAGGCAACTCCTATCCTCTGGCTCTTGTGTTGGGCTACCGTACGGGGGCGTTCTCGGAGGATATTCTTCTCACGTTCGCTGAGGCTCTGCAGAGGGAACCATTTTTTTTAGCTTTGGGTTCCCAGTAGCCTAGAGCTGGGGAGTCCCATATGTGAGGACTAACTTCCTGCTTGGTCCTGGAGAAAGAGTAGTTGCTCACCTGTAACAGGTGTTCTCCAGAAACAACAGGAATCAGTCCTCACAGCCCTCCCTCCTCCCCTGGAGTTGCAGTCATATACTTTATTTTGATTTTTGCTGTCTTTTAGCTATGTCATCAGACTGAGCAAGATGGCACCCTTGGGCGGGAAGGGGACTGCGCAGGTGCGCTGCATTCCCAAAAGCTTGCAAATGCTCCACACGGGGGCTCCGTCGGTGCCGACATCACCCATATGTGAGGACTGATTCCTGCTGCTCCTGGAGAACACCTGTTTACAGGTGAGTAACTACTCTTTCCATGTTTTAAGAAAAGATGAGGTCAGAGGGGCTACTGTATCCAAAAAAGCATCTTTCAGGAAATGGAAAAAGGTGCCAAATAAAAAAGCTGGAAACATAAGCACTGGCAAGTTAGATGCAAGGCACTGATAAGGCAGGCAAAGAGAATTTGGAAAAAAAGCTTGCTGTGGAAGCAGAAAAGCATAATAAAACCTCTTTCAAGTATATTCATAATAAAAAACCTGTGAGAGTCAATTGGACCATTAGATGATAGAGGTATAAAAGGGGCACTAAGAGGGGACAATACCATAGAGGACAGACTGAATTCTTTGCTTCGGTCTTTACTGAAAAAGATCTAGGGAAGTTACCCATGACTCAAATGATATTTAAAGGTGTTGCATTGGAAGAACTGAAAGAAATATTGATAAATTGGGAAGATGTACTACAACTCTTTGATAAACTAAAGTGTAGCAAATCACCTGGACCGGATGAAAGAACTGAAATATGAGATTACAGACCTACTATTAGTAATCTGTGAACTATCATTAAAATCATCTGTGATATCTGAAGACTGGCAAATGGCCAATCTAACAAATATTTTTAAAAAGGTTTCCATGGGGTGACCCAGGAAGTTAGACCGGTGAGCCTGATGTCTGTACCAGGCAAAATGGTAGAAGCCATTATAAAAGAACAAAATTACTGAAAATGTAGATAGTCATGATTTAATTGGAGAAAGCCATCATGGCTTTAGCCAAGGAAGGCCTTGTCTTACTAATCTGTGTTATATTTTTTGAAGGTGTGAATAAGCAGGTAGACAAAGGTGAGCCGGTCGATATAGTGTATCTGGATTTTCAGAAAGTCTTTAACAAGGTCCAGCATGAGAGACTCTTGGCAAAATTAAAAAGTCATGAGATAGGAGGCAGTGTACTATTGTGGATCAGGAAATAGTTAAAAGATAAAAAAGCAGAGAGTAGGGCTAAATGGCTAATTTTCCCAGTGGAGAAAGGTGAATAGTAGAGTGGAGTGGAGGAGTGGCCTAGTGGTTGGGGCAAGGTACTTCGGGCCGGAAGGTCGGCGGTTCAAATCCCACTAGAGGACAGCAACCTTGGGCCGGAAGGACTGAGGTTTCTAGTCCCACAGGTGCTCCTTGTGGTCTTGGGCAAGCCACTTAACCCTCCATAGCCCATGTTCCCTGTAAAATAGTTCTCTGTGTGCTGTGCTTTCCTGTCTAATCAATGTGTTTATACCTCAAAAGTTTCCTGTCATGATTTGACAATTTCCAATCTGTAATCAAAAAACCTCTGCTGATCGCTGGAAGTAGCGGTATACAAATGTATACTAAATAAATAAATAAATACCCCAGGGATGTGTGCTGGGTCTGCTGCTTTTTTTTTCTTTTCTTTTTTCAATTTTCTTTTTTAATTAAGACTTATAACATGCACATCCAAAATATTAACATGAATGAAAGAAAAGGCATATATAATCAGCATATTAACAAAATAAGAGTAACAGAAGAAAAATTAAACCTCCACAAATTAGTCCACAAAGAAAAGGAAATATGGGGTTAGGTACCAGGAAAAGCACTAGCCGTGACAGAATCCCATCACAAGGCTACCAAAAGAAATAAACTGGCAGGCGGAGGCTTAAGCATCAGCCGTTTGGTAGGAATAGTAACCTGAACAGAACCTTCTTCTCTAGCAATTAAGAGCTGCACAAGCTGTTTTGGGTCAAAGAACAAATATACATTATCCTTATAGGAAACACATCACTTAACAGGAAATTTTAATTGGAAAGAAGCCCCTATAGCCAATACCCTCCGCCGAAGGCATAGAAACTCCTTTCTCCTTAACTGAGAATCACGAGACAAATCAGGGAACATCCTAACCTGTGACCCCAAAAAAGACTCATTAAAGTTCCTAAAATATGAGCGGAAAATCAAAGCTTTATCTAACTCCAGAGCCAGGGTAACTAGAAGGGTGGACGTATCCATAAAGATCTCTAAGGCGTTCTCTAAGAACCCCATTAAGTCCCCTCTCTCCAATGAAATAGCCCCAGGAGCCCCCTGGACCACTAGTCCCAAAAGACAAGTATTGTACTCGGGTCAAGGGAGGAAAATGCTCCGGAGAGATCTATAAAACCTCTCCAAAGTATTTCCTCACTATCTCCACAGCTGACAAAATTGGAGACCTAGGAAAGTTCAAAAGTCTGATGTTATTACCTCAGGCTTGATTTTCTAAATACTCCATTTTCCGAGACAACACAAACTTGTCCTTGATCTGAGGTCCAACCATCTCCGGGAGATGCCCCAGTTCCTGCTCCAAAGTGAGAATTCTCCCTGCTTGCTGCTTCTGGACAGTGGAGATAGAACAATAATTTGTCTTAATCTCCATCAAATCAGTACTCAAGTCCCCACAAGAGATCCTAGGGAAGAGTTCACGGTAGCAGTCGCATCCCGTAGTGCTTCCATCGAGATCAACTTCAGTTTCAACAAGTTTTTAATCCCAGAAGATGGCAACACTCCAGTCTGCATTGATGTAACCTCTGTAGCTGCTGTTATAGTCACTACCTCCTTCCCTCTTGAAACGTCACTCGCTACTGGAGTTGCCTTTGTCACCTGAGTGCCCTCTTCGTCATCCCTCAATAGCGTGCCTATCGGCAGGACGGTGGGAAGCATACCTCTGTTTGCCCAAATGCTTCCAGGTTGCAGCGGGGAAGAGGGGTGTTTGCTGCTCCAGAGAGAGCTGAAAACCCTGAGCGCACAGAGCTGATACACCTTCCAACGGCTCCACTGAAGACTCTGCTCCTGCACTGGAAGAAAAGCCGCATGAGTCCAAGGTTTTCTGTCCCACAGAGCTTACCACAGGACCCGAGGGTAGGTACCCCTGCTTTCATTTTCTGCGGTCCATTCAAATGGCTGCAATCACCGCTCCAAGACGGCACAAATCAAAAGAAACGTGGCTATGCTCGCAACACTTCCTGTCGCCATTACTTCCTCCCCATGTATGCACACATCCAGTTCTGTCTAGACTGCAGCCTCCCTTCTGCTTTTTAACATATTAATAAATGACCTGGAAATGGGAATCACAAGTGAGGTAATAAAATTTGCAGATGACACAAAATTATTCAAAGTTGTTAAAAACCCGAGGGCCCAATATTTGAAAGGCATTTACACGGTTTACAGCCCTGCAAACTGTGTAAATGCCTTAGAAGGGAATATTCAACGGCACCTACACAATTAGTGCCATTGAATATTCCTGTCTATGTCCCCTACACACCCTGATATTATCCGGTTAGCTTCAGGGCATATTGGGGACTTTCCAGGGCAGAGCGGAGGCGGGGAGTCCCAGTAACCAGGTAGCGGCAATATAGGACCACTACCTGATTAGTCGTCCATGTCTAAAACTAGGCAAGCTTTTGGCTCACCTAGTTCTATCCGTGGATGGCTAACCGGGTAGTGGTCCAATATTGCTGCCACCCAGTTAGGCTCTGTGGGTGAATCCGCTCGGCACCTAACCCAGATATTCAATGCCATCACTGGGGCACTGAATATCCAGGTTTAGAAATCAGTGGGCAGGGCTATGCACAGACGTGGCACATAGCCCACCCATCTGAATATCGGGCCCCAAGTGGATTGTGGAAAATTGCAAGAGGATCTTGATAAATCAGAAGACACAACGTTCAAGTGGCAGATGAAATTTAATGTGGACAAGTGCAAAGTTATGCAGTTAGGAAAGAACAGCCCATATACAATGCATGGTTCCAAATTAGGAACCACCACCCAGGAAAAAGATTTAAGCATCATAGTGGATAGCACATTGAAACCCTACACCCAATGTGCAGTGGCAGCCAAGAAGGCAAATAGAATGCTAGGAATTATAAGGACAGCAATGGAGAATAAAACAAAGGATATTATAATACCTCTATTTTTCCATGGTGCGACTGCATCTTGAATATTGCGTGCAATTCTGGTCGCCGTATCTTAAAAAGGATATAGCAGAATTTAAAAAAAGGTGTAAAGAGCCATCAAAATGGTAAAGGGGATGGAAGGGTCCCCCTATGAGGAGAGGCTTAAAAGGTTAGGGCTCTATAACCTGCAAAAGAGATGGCTGAGGGGAGATATGATAGAGGTCTATAAATTAATGAATGGAGTGGAATGGATAAACGTAGATCGATTGTTTACACCATCAAAAAGTAGAAAGACTAGGGGACATGCAATGAAGCTAACAAGACTAATAAGAGAAAATATTTTTTCATTCAACACATAATCAAACTCTGGAATTTGTTGCTGGAGGAGTAGTAAAAGCTATTAGTGTAGCTGGATTTAAAAAAGGTTTAGACAAGTTCCTGGAGGAAAGGTCCATAAACCATTATTAAAGAGGACCCTGAAATCTACTGCTTGCCCCAATACAAGCATTGTGGAACCTGTGTGTCCTTTTGGGAAACTGCTAGGTGCTTGACCTGGATTGGCCACTGTTGGAAACAGGATACCGGGCTTGATGGACCTTGGTCTGACCCAGTATGGCATATCTTATGTTATGTTGTTATCCAGCTAAGGGTGATTTTCTGGATTATCTTTAAACACAGTTGTTGGCATTTAAAAATAAAAAAACCCCACTGCCAGTAGTGTTTAAGTATTGATCCAAATAGATAGTAGAGAATTAGCCACTATAGATATGTTATCAAAACGCTGCACTCTTTCCACTGTTCTAACTACAAAATCTAATTGACCCAAACACTGTATCATTTCTTGGCAGAAGTATCTGATTTATTTCATTAATGTCTTTAAAAGGGACCGCACATTTTCCATGCTTCATAATTGCATTGAGAAATCATGTTTCTATGTGAGTGAGCTTTATAGTCACATTCCATCTCCTTAACATTCTTTAGCTCTAGCAACCAAGAAGATATCTCGGTCATACCGTAATCATTCACAATTTTGTAAATAACTGAGCTGAAACGCAGAGCTTTCAGTAGTGAATAACTTTCAGTTTTAGTATTATTATTTCCTCTGAGAATCTGGTAGAAAGCATTAGAATGTACTAATCACATGGTACTTTCACGGGTAAGTGACATATATGAACATTTCTTTCAATAGATTTTGTTTGCTTTGCACAAAGACTAACAACTGAAATGGGCATGTTCTTTTAAAATCAAAATATTCCACTACTTTCTGCAGGCATGAAATGGAAAAGATGCTCAGAAGATTTAAATTATGACAAAGAGTAGAACATAAGAAGTAATAAAAGGAAGATTGTTTTAATATAGTCAATACTGAAAGTACTTGTGCAGCCAACAGTGGAAGTTGCTTGCATAACCGTTTCTTTTATTGACATATTAGGGACTGCAAATCAATATATTTTGGATGGAAGACTTGGGGGTTGTCTTTACTAAAGGAGGCACTAAGGTGTGGCACCTAATGTGCCAGTAGCTCCAAAACTACAAAATTGTGCATTTAGGTGCAACACCATTGCACTGTCTGGAGAGTGGACAGCATTTTCCTGGTAGTGAATGTGCAGCGAAAGTGGGCAACAAAGAAAAAGGCAAAGTGGTTGGAAAATATGGGCTTGGCAACAGAAATAAAGCTGGAGAAAGACTGATAGAATTCTGCAAAACCAATGATCTATTCATCTCAAACACCTTCTTCCAACAACACAAGCGCTGACTGTACACGTGGACTTGACTCAATGGATTTACAGAAATTAAATTGACTACATCTGTGGAAGACAACGATGGAAAAGCTTGATAACATCAACAAAGACAAAGCCTGGAGCGGACTGTGGTACAGATCACTAACTACTAGTATGTAAACTCAAGCTAAAGTTAAAAATGAGCAAACCACTCATGAATGTAGCAAAATATGACCTTGAGAATATACAACTGGAATTTAAAGACTGCCTGAAAAATTGATATGGTGCTTTTAGATACAAATGGCAGAGTTCCAGAAGAGTTATGGGATGACATCAAGAAGGTTGTGTTGGAAGAAAGCGAGAAGTATCTACATAAGGTGAAAAAGCAAAAACAGCCAAAATGGATGACTGAAGAAACTCTGAAAATTGTCCAGAAACGCAGAGAAGCTAAAGTTAGAGGAGAAAGAGAGGCAGTCGCAGAACTCAACAGAGATTTCCAACATGCAGCAAGACAAGACAAGAAGTACTATAATAACACATGCAAGGAAATAGAATCTGACTCTGTTAGAGGAAGAACAAGAAAGCTATGAGAGTTAAAGAAAAAATTCCAGCCTTGAATTGGAATGCTACAAGATGCTCAAAGATCCATGTAGAATGATGCTGAGATCAAGAAAAGGTGGACAGAATATACAGTGTCATCATAACATAAAGATAAAGTGGACCAACAGACATTTCAACCTGTACCTTATGATCAGGAACCAATGGTGATGAAAGAAGTTGAAGCACCATTGAAAGCCTCATCAAAGAACAAAGCACTCGGCATTGATGGCATTCCCACTGAAGTATTACAGCAATCGGATGAAGCTGTTACCATACTTACAAGGCTCCCACACCAACCCACACCAACCCACTCCGAACTGTCTTAAATACCACAGCAAGGATTATCCAGAAAGCAAAAAAACAAGACCGCATCACCCCAGTCCTGAGGGAGCTACACATACTCCCCCTCAAAGCAAGAATCAAGTACAAAGCCGCCCTACTTACTCACAAAGCTCTCTACCAAACTCAGACTTCCCAGCTCCACATACTACTGCCCCGACCAGCCCACAACAGAACAACCAGACAAACCACCAACAACTCCCTCACCATCCTCCATAAACGAACCAAGTGCAATCAACGGACCTGCAACAGAGCCTTCGAACTATATGCACCAACCCTCTGGAACTCTCTACCAAGTCACATCAGAAGCAACGGAGACCCCTCATCATTCAGGAAACAACTAAAAACCATCCTATTCCATGAATACCTCGGACCAGAAACAAGCACCCACCACTGACTACCCCAAACCCCCCCCCTATTTCATCCCCCTAAACATATGTTCTGAGAGACCGTAACACAATGTCAATGTCTATGTCCCAATTATTTGTTAAAATCATTAATGTTGGCCACCTGGTGATGGCCCCAACCCCAGAAGTTGATTATTGTCCACCCCCCCCCCTTTTATGTTACACCGCTTTGACCCGGTGAAAAGCAGGATATAAATACAGTTAAATAAATAAATAAATCTGCCAGGAAATTTGGAAGACAAATTCATGCCAACTGACTGGAAAAGATCTGTGTTTATACCAATACTGAAGAAAAGTGACCCGACTAACTGGAAATTATCACACAATCGCTTTGATCCCACATGCCAGCAAGATCATTCAGCAGAGACTACAACCATACTTGGATTGAGAACTGCCTGAAGTGCAAGCAGGGTTCAGGAAAGGATGAGGAACGAGAAACATTATTATGGATGTGAGATGTATCCTTGAAAAGAAAAAAGAATACCAAAAGGATATCCATATGTGTTTTATTGACTACACAAGACTTCTGGCTGTGTAAACCACAAGAAACTCTGGGCCACATTAAGAAGCATGGGTATACCAGAACACCTAATTGTTCTCTTGCACAACCTTTACATTGATCAAGAATCAACAGTTTGAACGGAATTAGGAGAAACAGAATAGTTTAAAATCAGCAAAGGTGTATGACAAGACTGCATACTTTCCCCCTACCTCTTTAATTTATATGCAGAACAAATCATCAGAGAAGCAGGACTGTATGAAGACAAATGAGGTGTGAAGATTAGTGGAAGACTCATCAACAACATTCGCTATGCTGATGATACCACATTACTGGCTGAAAGTGAAGACTATTTGAAACATTTTCTTCTCAAGATCAAGGAATATAGTCTTAAAATGGGTCTGCACCTTAACATTAAGAAGACAAAGATCCTGATAACTGGCAAAATCAATAAGTTCATCATTGATGGAGAAGAAATTGAAACAGTTGACAGCTTTAACTTAGATCAACAATCAATAAAGAAAGGACTAGTAATCAAGAAATCTGACGACATATTGCTCTTGGCCATTTAGCCCTACCCTCTGGTTAAAAGATAGAAAGCAGAGGGTAGGGCTAAATGGCCAATTTTCCCAATGGAGAAAGGTGAATAGTGGTGTACCCCAGGGATCTGTGCTGGGTCCGCTGCTTTTTGACATATTCATAAATGACCTGGAAAGTGGAATAACGAGTGAGGTTATCAAATTTGCAGATGACACAAAACTATTTAAAGTTGTTAAAACCCAAGAGGATTGTGGAAAATTTCAAGAGGATCTTGATAAATTGGAAGACTGGGCATCAAAATGGCAGATGAAATTTAATGTGGACAAGTGCAAGGTTATGCACCTAGGGAAGAACAACCCAAACTATGGTTACACGATGCAAGGTTCCACATTAGGAACCACCACCCAGGAAAAAGATTTAGGTGTCATTGTGGATACCATGTTAAAACCCTCGGCCCAGTGTGCAGCGGCGGCCAAGAGAGCAAATAGAATGCTAGGTATGATAAGGAAAGGAATGGAAAATAAAACAAAGGATATTATAATGCCTCTATATCGTTCCATGGTGAGACCGCACCTTGAATATTGTGTGCAATTCTGGTCGCCGTATCTTAAAAAGGATATAGAGTTATTAGAAAAGGTTCAGAGAAGAGCCACCAAAATGATAAAGGGGATGGAAGGATACTCCTATGAAGAAAGGCTAAAAAGGTTAGGGCTCTTTAACCTGGAAAAGAGACGGCTGAGGGGAGATATGATAGAAGTCTATAAATTAATGAGCGGAGTGGAACGGGTAAACGTAGATCGATTGTTTACGTTATCAGAATATAGAAAGACTAGGGGACATGCAATGAAGCTACAGGGTAACCTATTTAAGACTAATAAAAGAAAATATTTTTTCACTCAACGTGTAATCAAACTCTGGAATTTGTTACCGGAGGATGTAGTAAAGGCTGTTAGTGTAGCTGGGTTTAAAAAAGGTTTGGACAAGTTCCTGGAGCAAAAGGTCCATAAGCCGTTATTAAGAAGGGACCCAGGATATCAATGCTTGAACAAGCATTGTGGAACCTGTGTCCCTTGGGGAAACTGCTAGGTATATATGACCTAGATTGGCCACTGTTGGAAACAGAATACTGGACTTGATGGACCTTAGTCTGACCCAGTATGGCATATCTTATGTTCTTATGTTCTTGGTAGAATGGCTATGAAGGATCTAGACAAGATGCTCAAGAGCAGAGCTGCCTCTCTCCATACAAAGATTCGACTTGTCCAGGCCACAGTATTTTCAATAACTTCATATGGATGCGAAAGTTGGACAATGAAAAAGATAAAGCAAGAAAATTGATGCCTTTGAATTATAGTGCTGGCGACGAACACTGTGTATACCATAGACTGCTTGAAGAACAAACCAGTACTAGAGGAGATCAAACCTAAGCTTTCCTTAGAAGCTCAGATGACAAGATTTCAACTTTCATACTTTGGACATATCATGCGAAGAGAGAGATCATTGGAGAAAGATACAATGCTTGGCAAAGTAGAAGGTCACCATAAAAGAGGAAGGCCAGCAATGAGATGGATTGATACAATAGCAGTAGTTTTGGATACCATTCTCTCAACAATGAGCCGTTTGGCTGAAGACCAAACAAAGTTTAGGTCAACTATCCAGAGGGCTACATTAGTGAGGTGGCATTAGGTGAACCTGTGCTAATCATGTCGAATGCAAATCACGTGGGAAACAGTTATCACATGGTATGTACCCTGGGCTAACTGCACAGAGCTCTCCATGTCCACTATATGTCGTCTACCTGCTCACTCGCGTCCCTTACAAAGGATGCACAGTTAGCGTGGTAATTGGCCCATGCTAATTATGGCCCTGTGCTTGCTGACAATGCATGTCCAAGGCGTGCTTTTAGCATGCCCCAGACACATGCTGCGAACTAGCATCCTGTATTAAAACCCTTCTTGACGTCTGCCCAAAATGTATCCTTTTCCAAAAAATGGCCTAGTGGTGATTGGATCAAATTGTCTACAATGAGTTGCTATACAGACGATTTTGCCCTTTTAGATGGACCAAATAAATAACAACCCTAATTTTAAAAGAAAAAGCTATCCATTTAAGTGTAAGACCACATGTTAAGCAGTCCTACCTAAATGGATAGGAGCACTGATCAGGCATTACCGTAAGCAGAAAAAAATGTACTTTGCTTTATGCGGTTACTATGTTTTTGAATGTTGATCCTAAGATGACCAGAGAAAATTGGCATGCATTCATAATATAAAAAGAATCTGAATCATCAGTAGACAGTTTTCATTTCACGTTTTTTCCTGCTATTGCTACTTGCCTTTTACTGGTTCATGAATTTAGATTGGAGAGTTCTCATCTGTCCCTGATTCATCTTTTACTGAGTTGTGTGGCCACATGCACCTTGTTGAAATGAGGTACCTCTTCTGAGACGAGGCTGGAAAGTGTTGCTTTTTGTTCTTTTCACATCTCGTTTTCAATACGTATTCATCCTCATCATGTATCACAGAAGTCTATAAGCTGCGAGGCTGAGATATGAAGTGGGAGCACATCGTGTCAGTTCCGCCATTTGTGGGCCTAGTCATGCATAATGCAGTATCCATATTTGGCGGTCAGAGCCATTGGCAAAAATGCAAACAGGAGTTGTCATTTCTGGTCTCCTTTCTCCCTCTTCCCCCAACTATACTGTGACTTGTTCCAGGGGCTGATTATGGAGCACCAAAAAATCCAGCCTCTGCAAGATGTATTTTAAAATTAGATTCTGCTGTTTTAGATCACAGCTGGGGTTGGGACAAGGGTAGAGGAAAAAGGGCATGTGTTTGAAATTTTGGATCAACTGAGAGCAAACTAAAAGCAAAACCCATTTTAAGAAGTGTTCATTCTTTTCTTATATAGATATCTAGTTGATTAGGTTGAAATAAGACCAGAGATCTATATGAAGCCAACCTTTTTCTAACCCTCCCCCATGACTCTTTCAATGGGATAATCCAGAACAATCAAAACTAGTTGTGCAGTAGCCAATTGAGCTGCGTTGCAATTCATTACTGACTTCAAATACGGAGTTGACTTAAAATTTCTGGATTAGCATTTTCTGGACTATGCTTTCCTCTGCCAGCAGAGAGATGGGTGGGAAAGCCTTTAGCCTGTTACACTTCAGTCTGTCATCTGCTCCGAGAAACTGCCAACCCCTAGGGCTTCAGACCCTTTCAGAATTCCAAATCCTTGAAGACAGGTTCTGATTCAGGCCTGTCATCTTCCTTCTCTTGATGCTAGCTCAGTGCCTACAGATATGAAGGTTCAGCACTGGAAAAGGCTCTTCATGCTATGGCCCCATTAAGGAGAGTCCCTTTTAAATGAAAGTCCCACCACTCATGGTACACCAGCAAGCTGAGGTCTTTAAGTCAAAGATTCGTGTAGAACTTTGGGCTTGAGTGTGCATTACTTTGCTAATGATGCTTGGTTGATTTCTGCCAATGCATGCTGCGACTCCGATTTTCATCCCAGTGCACCCAACATTTAGCTCTGGCTAACAATTGGCTTCGTTCTAATCAACTGCTCCTTAACCCTCAAAAATATGATACCACCTGGTTTTCTCATGACCAGGGCTGGCACAACGCAATAGGCGAACTAGGCAGTTACATAGAGCACTAATGTTCCCAGGGCAGCCCATTGCTGCCGCTGCTGCCTCTCTCCGGGACATCACTGCTGTGGCAAAATAGTGACCTCTTAGTTTCTTTTTCTCCCATTTCCTAGTGGCAGCATCTGACAGTTCGTGCAGTGTACTTCAGTCTAAAAGAAACATTAAAGTAGCGGTCAGTGCTGTCGGTTTGGAACATAAGATTTTACTTGAGCTTTTCTTGACTGCCGGTCGTTAATGCATCGTCTCCTCAGTTTACATAAGCCGACTTACCCCTTTAACAGTAGAACAAGTCAGAGCCAGTCCATACAGTTGTCAGTTTTGGAATAAAAATGCATTTTTTTTTAAATAAAGCCCCATAGTTCATGGAAAGCATGTTCAGTGGTGAAATGGACTATGGGGCTTCATTAAAACGTGGTGATAAAGAATAATGAGCATATTCTACAGTCAAAATAAAAGGAAAAAAGATACCTTCCGTAAACTGTAGTACCACTCGCTTCAAGGACCTCTGAAGATCTCAGTACCTATCATGGGCTCCTGTTATTTTTGAAGAATATTGAAAATGCTTTTCTAACACAGATTTTTCATCATTGGCGGTGATTTTTCTTTCTGTTTATTTGTTGACAGATACAGCTTGTGGCCTCATTTGTTGTTCAATGTGAAAAAGGTCCCAGGGGAGGGGAGAGGGAAGGGGATGGCCAGAGTTAAATACATTGTAACAGATGCTATCAAATAACATGAAAAGATGCCCAGCTACCAAGAGAGGCAAGATTAATGGAAAAAGATCTCTCTACATCTGTGAATTAATTGGGAAAGGGACATTTTACTGTTGTGACAGAAGGGCTTTTTTTCTTATTGCTGCTTTAGAATTTGATTTCATAAAGTTATTGGTTTGAAACATTCTGGGCAAGATTCAAAGTTGCAAATGTATTTAAAATCTTCAAATGGTGATGGCCCTCGAGTCTGTGGCTATCACTCCAGAATTTTCAAGCTGGTACTTAAAGAACTCTGATTGCCACTAATATTTGTAATATGTCTCTTTAGCCGGCATTTTCCTGTTCTGACTGAGCTAAAAGCCTGGATGAACAGCCTGTTGTCAGGTTAAGTTGCCTTTACATCATTCTCCCAATTCAACCCAGCTTAGTGACAGCCACAAGCTATGGCTTCCTTCAGAATAAGACTGAAGCGGATCCTAAGTCATTGGGTAACAGCTGTGGTTCAACTGAAGTCAACTGCAACTATAGCCATACCACCCTGTGTGTGCCTGATTTTAAAAATTAAGCAGGGTCAAGCCTGATTAATAGCTGGATGGGAGATCCCCCTTGGAAAGGTCTGGCACACTTTATCAAGAAAACCTAGGGCGTAGTCATAACATGGACCACTATGCACAGTGTCACCATGAGACTATGGCACTCGACAACATTCTTCATTGAATGGTACAACAATTGCTACTGGAGTGGCCCATTTTCTTTAATTCCTGAAGAGATTAATGTTTAAATATTACGAAAGCCCATTCCACTTGGCTATTTCCACCATTCTGATTCTAATTCATTTGGCATCCTCAAGAAAACCACCTGCATCTGTATCTGTAGATACAAGATATGATTATAGCAGGAGCTGAGGGATGGATTCTTGTAAAGGAGATAAATGTATAGCCATGTTGAAATATGAACAGCTTTTATTCCCAAATAAGCATGGAAAAATACAAAAAATGGTCTTTGAAAGCAACAGATGGATTTGGTTGCCAAGATAACTAAAAAATGCACATTAAAGCTGCATATATTTTATTTATTTATTTATTTATGTTTCTTTTATACTGCACTATTTGAAATCAGCGCGGTTTACAGGTAACGCATTTGTCTAGTGTAGGCAAGGGCCTTACTGGACTTACATTAAACAGGTTCATTATACAGGGTTAAACAGGGTAACTATATACATTTTGGGTATAGCAGTTCTTTATACAGGGTTAAACAGGGTAACTATGTACATCCTTGGGTGTAGCAGGCTGTTGTGGTCTGCTTAGAATTATTTACATGCTAACATAGTCTATATTTATATTCTCTCTGGTAACAGTTCTTCATTGTCTACATGTAGGGTTGGCTGTACACAGGGGGGGAGGGTGTACACAGGGGGGAGGGTTTAAGCGGGACTATTGAGGGCAGGGGCTGGAGGTGAGTAATGGGTTGTGCTGGAGGTGCTGGCCTGGGTCATGAGTGTGATAGGCTAGGAGAGGTTGTCCAAGTTATCTCATGCCTGACTATTTGTGGCCCTCAAAGATTATGGATATGCACCCCGGGGTCATATCAAACAATTTTAAGGTGGCCAGACAAGTCAATAAGGCTGTGACAAAAGCCAGGAGGATACTGAGGTGCATAGCTGGTGGAATAACTAATAGGAAAAGGAAGGTGATAATGCCTCTCTATAAATCATTGGTGAAATGTCATTTAGAATACCGTGTACAATTATGGAGACCATATCTTCAAAATGATGTAAAGTGGCTAGATCTGGTGCACAGAAAAATAACCAAAATGGTCTTCGCAATAAAGTATATGGGAGAGACGTAAAGACCTAAATATATATACTCTTGAAAGTTGGAAAAGGAGTGATATCATCATAAAGGCATTCTCATAATAAGTTGTTTTTTCTTTCATTCTAATAGAACCAATTACATTCAGGTCATGTATAAAACACCTTCAATAATTAGTTCATTTTGTTTGTTTTGTAAAATAAGGTGGAAACTTGATGCCTTTCGTTATGTGAATTACATCAAAGGTGTGCTGATTGATTAAATAAGTTTAGAAAAACATGCACTTCAGAGTTCCAAGCAGGGGCAGCGAACCACCTATTTAATTGGGAGAGCCAAAGCTCCATCTTGACTCTTCTCCCCCCAAACTCTACCCTAACTCTGCCTTATCTCCGCCCTAGCTCTCTGTGGCCTTCCCCTCCTGTTCCACCCATGGGGATCCCATCTCCTGTGGGCAGAGGAGAAAGATCATCTTCAGTCCCGGCAGAGACTCCTGTCTGCCTGGGGGGCAGACAACCTGCATTGAGACTGTGATTGCGGCTTTCTTTTCCTATTCTGCCCATGGAGATCCCATCTCCCGCAGTCAGACAGATGGACTCTTGGCCACGATCGTCGCTGCTCTCTTTTCTTCCACCTGCAGAGATATGATCCTCACGGGCAGAACAGGAGGGTGAGGATTCCATCTTGTGACTGGTGGTCACAATTTTGGTGAGACCAGGACCCGTGTGGCCCCCTTGTTTTGACACCTGTGGTTCCAAGGGAAAGTATCAGTGATTTCAGTTCATTTTCTGCTTTGATATGGTCTTCTGATAGTTAGAATGGAGAATGGTTTATAATAATCAGTTGAACCTTACATTCTTCAGTGCTTTTCTTTGTGTATAGTCTGTGACCAAAATGTTTGATATTTCTTTTCCTACTTTCACCTTGGAGTCTTAATTTGTCTTTACAGAGATTCATTGACAACACAAAATGTGAAATATAACCAAGATCCATCTAACTATAGCTCCATGAACAACCCTCTAATGGTCTTAGTAAAAATTAGATTTCAGTATTTTGCTATAGATACTATAGGAGTAAACTAATTCCACTTAGAATATTTAAAGTGCTGGCATGAACACCCATGACTTGTACACAAGACACAGGAAGATATTATGACAAAACAGATTTTTCATTAATTTCTAAGAACACAGAAGATGCTTATTAAATGCATTTTTCCCTTGGTGATCAGCACATTTTGGAGGCGAGTTGGAATATACATAGTATATGACAGTAGATAAAGACCATCGTGGTCCATCTAGTCTGCCCAGCAAGGTGGCAAGTGTAGGTGCACCTGGCATTCCATGCACGTCCCCCCTCCCTATGCCTTTGTTTAGGGGTGTACCACTGCTCCATGCAGGTCACCCCTATTTGTTGAGATAGCTAAGACAGTTAAGGTTATTTTGATTTTATCCTGTTGCTGTAAAGGGATCCACTGTCTGTCCCATGCCATTTTGAATTCTGTCACTGTATTTGCCCCCACCTCTTCCATCGGGAGGGCATTCCAAGCATCCACCACCCTTTCAGTGAAAACGTATTTCTTGATGTTGCCTTTCAGTTTATCTCCTTGCAGATTCATGTTATGCCCTCTAGTTTTGCAACTTCCCCGTCTTTGAAAAAAGTTTTTGTTCATTATTACTCTGCAGTATTTAAAGGTCTGTATCTTATCTCCTCTGTCCCTCTTCGTTTCTTGTGTATTGATATGTATATTCAGCCCTTTTCCCTAATTTATTGGAGATAAGTAATTATTACTTCTGGTATTCTTTTAAAAACATTAATAAACATTCAATTGAAAAAAAAGCTACATGCTGTCTCCATGTTTAAACAGCATCTTTACATGTAAATTTTCATGTACATATTAGCAGCAGTTCGGAACAGACACTACGTCCACATATGTCACTATATATGCAGAAATTAAAGGGGTCTTGTTCTCTGTGGTTTGGGCCATCCTTCAAAGTACAGATGTGTTCTCTTTTAGAATGGGAATACACCCGTACCTTGGAAATTTCCCCCATCAGCATTTATACCTGCTTTGAGTCGCACATAATGTTTATCAGACATTCCATTTAAATCTGGGTTTGGAGGAGAATCAGCCTTACCTTTCCAGTGTTCAGGACCACTGCCAACTGCAAGACTTTTGACTTCTGGAAGACATCTCCTTAATCGGTTCCCCGCAGATGAACAACTCTACAAAATCCACCATTTACCTATTCAAGTAGCAAAAACGGCACTTGTGCATCTATGTAGCAAAACCCCCAGTGACGCTTCTCCTTTTTTGAACTTTGTTTTTGTAATATGGCTGTTCTGTTGTAGAGAGGTTGCAGGGAAGAAAATTTGGTGAGTTTTTCCACCAATCTTTCCTTATTTTTGGTGCTTTTCAGTTAGTTTCACACATTCATTTTAATAGAGAATTGTTGGCGCATCCTAATTGATTTAACATGCATTAATTGACTTAGCATGCCTTAATTCTTCAGTTAGTGCACATTAAATCAATTTGGCAAGTATTCAATTTTTAAGGTGCACTAATGAACCAAATGTGCACTGATGATTCCCTTGTGTTGGGTACCAAATATGGTACTTCCTTGTTGGCACTACACATATTTAAGAAAAAGCTTTGCGTTTGCCAAGTCTTATCTAAAATATTAGGGGGTCAGTATTCAACCATGGCAATCATCATTTTTTTAAATGCTGGCCACTGCACTATGATCAGTTTATTGGGCTTCAGGAAGGCATGAAAACATTTCTGTCCATTGAGTGTCAGAGGGGTGTTTGAGAGAGATGGGATTCTTATATCTTATGCAATTATAGATCTCTCTCATGTTTTATTTGATTTGTAAACCTTCTTGAATGAGCTTTTCAGTAAGATGGTCTAAACCTTTTATAAATAAATAAGTGCAATCTGAATATTCAGCAATGATGTCTGGAGAGTGGCCAGTGGTGAATGTGTGCATTCAGTGTTGACTGATGCCGCCCTTTGGATAGCCGTGATCTCCAGCCCTTTATCTACATAGCTAACTGGGTAATGTTAGGGCAGCTTTTATTCTGGCCTAACTTTATACAGGTAGTTTACCTGGTTAGTGGACTGGATGTTGCTGCTAACCAGATAACCACCTCCGCCTGAGCCCCACCCACAGATCATCCTGGCAGTGTCCCGATAGTGCCAAGGCAGTCAGCAGCACTATCTCGCTTGCTGGCACTTACATGGTTAGCAGGTGTTGCTAAACAGATAAGTGCTTTAAAAAAAATCCCTTGGAGCCAAAATACAACATAAGGACCTAAATGTCCATATTCTGACCTGGATGACCTATATGGTTATCTTTAGCATTGATTAATGCATATTTTTTCAGTCAGAATTCTTTCCCAAAGTAATAAAACGGCGGGTCATTTTATAACAGGGCACTTGGGGTAGAAGGCTTTTTTGCACCTGTTTTATAAAAGGCAACATATGCAACTGTGTGCTGTTATTAAATATCCTTTCCATAAAGATCCTGCACAAAGCTAAACTTGCCCTGGACAGATGGAACTTTTCTATGTATGTTAAGGTGCCTCTGCATGTATTTTAAAGACAATTTAATAAGTGTTGCTTATGCTCCATCTCTACCTCTTCTTTACCTTGGGAAATGTGTAAACATATGCCGTGTTAAAATATGAGCTGTCTGGCTGTAGCGAGTACGTTTATGCATATAGGCTCCCAAACAACTTTATAAATGGCTATATGTACATATAAATGTGGTTTTACATGTATTCATGCCTTACAAAATTACCCTAGTTGTGTCTGATGCTGGATGTTCAGAATTGTTTGAACTTGATTAAGTTTCCAGTTTAATTTTTAAAGTTATGGAAAGTCTTTGCCTTACGTGTCTTAAGGTTGCTGAACTTCACATACACACTCCGCTCTGTCAGCGAGTCAGCACATTTTGCTTTCATTTTTCTGGCTACAGCAGTGCACTGTTCCTAACCCCTGCAGGGCGATAAATATTTTATGGTAGATTAGCTAACGTGACCCATCTAATAACTTACTGGAAAACTAGGTCTGAGACTGGCAGTTTTTATTTCAAAGCTCAGCATGCAGCATAGGATAGTGGAAATATATAGTCTGGGCAAGAATTTGAAAAAGCATGCACCTTAGTTTGGTTGGACTATTTTGACATACTGCAGCTTTGCTCAAGGCTTTGTTTTCTTGCTCATTCTGAAAGGGAGAAAATTTGTATTTAGCTTATGTTTTTTCCAGCAGTACAAGGAGAGTTACAAAATTGCACACAAACTTGTGCAAACAGAGCTAGACTGTTTTCCTAATTATTTTTTAAATTTAGTCCTGCAATATTTTTTTGTATGCAGATGAAGGAAATTAAAAGCCCTATTAGATGGTGTGGTATGTGGTGGCAAGGGGGCTTTTGAAATATCAGGCACATAACAGTTCAGGGCCAAACAAAAAACACATTTATTTCCCTTTAGTGATCCAGCAATCGCTCCCAGCTTGTTACCCTCACAATACTGATTCTCAGTGCCCTTCTCCTGACCCACAATTTAAAGAACAGAATTCAGTTCAGCACAACATCCAGTCAGTCACTTGGACTTCAGTGTCTAAATATGACTCCCACCTACTGAATTGCCTATCTTTCAGCCGGACTCCTATCTTAAGCCCTGCTTGGAAGGAGCTTTCTGTCTCCACGGGCCACTCTGCTGCCTTGTGCACACAGCTGGCTTCTTAATCCCTCTGTCTAAGTCACGCCTTCCCAGCCCTGGGTTCTGAGCTGTAGAACCTTTTAAGGTGGACTGTTAATAATCTCTTTGGAGAGGGACATGTAACATCCCATATACCCGTATCACCGATGATAATAGCACCAGGAACATCTCTACAGTAACTTTTTTGTTTTGTTAGCTGATCACTATGGTTCACAGGCCTGGCCTTAAGTTGTGCCATCCTGCCTTCAACAGTGGTCTATTTGTTTATAAATTTATAGTAAAGGTTTTATTCATTTTTTTTTTATTTTCCATTTTTATTAAACAAATTCTAATTACAAAATACAATGCCCAACCAGGGCCAACATCACCACCATGTTTTCATATACATATATATCCTCCCCCTGCACCCCCTCCCTACTAATGAGGCTATACATATAGAATTTGCACAAAAGTAAGCTTGCTAATGCTCCCCTCCCATCTGGAGCTCCAGTCCCCCCTCCAAGGGTTTTTATTCTGAGGTGTTTACGAAATGTTAAAATAGATGTTTATTTTCTAGCTACTTATGGTCGTTTGAAGGTAGAAAAGAACCAGTGTTTAGCAGTGTTTTTTCTGAGCAGGTATTATTGCTGGAGGCCTTTCCAGTTCAATCAAATGCACAGAAAATGTGTAGCTGGGAAGTCGTCAGTGCAGAAGTGACAGAAAAACTGGGTGGGGGGATCAAAGTTAGACAAGGAGAAAGGTAAAAATACTTTTCTCCCATTAACCTAAAATCAAAAGCCGTATTTATGTCTTAGATTGACTGCCACAATGTCTCCGGGATCCCTTAAGAATAAAGCAATCCTCTTTAAACCCAACTATTTATTTGTTTATATGCTAACTGCTTTCATGACATCTGGTAAGAAATTCCACATATTAGCTGTGTGCTGAGTGAAAAAATGTTCTCTTGTTTTAAAAGTGCTACCTCATAGCTTCATGGCGTTTCCCCTAGTCATGGCACTATTTGAAAGGACAAACAGCAATCCCTCTATTTATCCATTGCACCCACTCATGAATTTATAGACCTCTTGGCTGTTTCTTCTCCAGGATGAAGAGCCCTAACCTCTTTAACCTTTCCTCTTAGGGGAGCCATTTCATCCCCTTTATCATTCTGGTTGCTCTCTAAACCTTTTCTATTTCCTGTATGTTCTTTTTGAGATGGGGTGACCAGAACTGCACATATTTAAGTGCAGTTGAAAAACAGACATCATGATTTTCTCTGTTTTATTTTCTGTTCCTTTCTTAATGATGTTAAGTGCCGTCGAGTCTCTCGACTCATGGTGTCCTTCTGAATAGTTGTCCTAAATTGTGTTCAGTCTTCAGTCAAGTGACTGTTCATAGAGTAATACCCATAGCTGCTGTCTCATTGATGGCCTTCCTCTCTTGCGATGACCTATCTTGCCAAGCATGATGTCTTTCTCTAACGATGTGTCCAAAGTATAAAAGTTGGTCATCTGAGCTTCTAAAGAAAACTTTGGTTTGATCTCCTCTAGTATTGACTGATTTGTTTGGGCAGTCCATGGTATACACAGTATTCGTCACCAGCACCATAATTCAAAGTCATCACTTTTCTTCCTAACTTTTTCACTGTCCAACTTTCACATCCATATGATGTTATTGAAAATACCATTGCTTGAAGAAGCTGAATCTTTGTATGGAGAGAGACATCTCTGCTCTTGAGAATCTTGTCTAGGTCCTTCATAGCCATTCTGCCAAGAGCAATGCGTCATTGCATTTTTTGACTGCTTGTCGTTTCTTTGATAGTTGATCCAAGTAGGTTAAAGTTGTCAACTATTTCAATTTCTTCTCCATCAACAATAAACTTATTGATTTTTGCCAGTTATCAGGATCTTTGTCTCCTTTACATTAAGGTGCAGGCCCATTTTAACACTGTTCCTTGATTTTGTGAAGCAAATGTTTCAGATAAGTCTTCCCTTTCAGCCAGTAATGTGGTATCAGCATAGCGAAGGTTGTTGAGTCTTCCACCAATCTTCACCCCTTGGTTGTCTTCATACAGTCCTGTTCTCTGATGATTTGTTCTGCATATAAATTAAAAGGTAGGGGGAAAGTATGCAGCCTTGTCATACACCTTTGCTAATTTTAAACCATTCTTTTTCTCCTTGTTCCGTAAAGGTTGTGCAAGAGAACTATCAGGCAGGGCGGGCCCGTCCATTGAGCAAGAATGTTTTTTGCACAGGGCCCTGCATTTCACGGGGCCCCACGCAAAAAACATTCTACATCAGCCCAAATAGATTAAAAAAAGCAAACAGGCTGCTGCTGCCACCGTGGCAGCAGCAGAATCAAGCATCCCGCTGCGGGGCCCCCCTGCCCGGCAAAGCCTCCCTGCAGCATCAGCTCCGGAGTCCCAAAGTGCGGGCTTTCAGAGCCGTGAAGGGAGAGCTTCTCTGACCTCTCGCGGCTCTGTTAAGCCCGCCGGGGCTGATGGGAAATCCCATCAGCCCCGGTGGGATTAACAGAGCTGCGAGAGAAAGGG
The DNA here is from genome assembly GCA_033557465.1 of Ichthyophis bannanicus. Lineage (NCBI taxonomy): Eukaryota > Metazoa > Chordata > Amphibia > Gymnophiona > Ichthyophiidae > Ichthyophis > Ichthyophis bannanicus. The sequence continues at coordinate 51,406,158 of CM066047.1, read as the reverse complement.
AAACTCTCGCGGCTCTGAAAGCCTGCACTTTGGGACTCCGGAGCTGATGCTGCAGGGAGGATTTGCTGGGCAGGGGGGCCCCACGGTGGGATGCTTGATTCTGCCGCTGCCACGGCGGCAGCAGCAGCAGCAGCCGGTTTGCTTTTTTTTTAGCTATTTGGGCTGATGGGGGGACTGGTAATGGGCTGATGGGGGGGCTAAGACTGGAAGTGGGCTGATGGGGGGGTTAGGACTAGTAATGGGCTATGGGGGGCTAAGACTGGAAGTGGGCTGATGGAGGGGTTAGGACTAATAATGGGTTATGGGGGCTAGGACTTGAAATGGGCTGATGGGGGAGTAGGACTGGTAATGGGCTGATGGGGGGCTAAAAATCCAATCAATCCGTGGATAGCAAAGGAAGGAAATTCTTTTGCTATCCACGGATTGACTGGGTTTGTATCTAGTACGTGGTATTGTGCTTTTTTGTTGGTACCTGATGGGGGGCTAAGACTGGAAATGGGCTGATGGGGGGTTAGGACTGGAAATGGGCTGATGGGGGGCTAGGACTGGAAATGGGGCTGATGGGGGGTAAGGACTAGTAATGGGCTATGGGGGGGGCTAAGACTAAAAATTGGCTGAGGGGGGGTTAGGACTGGAAGTGGGCTGATGGGGGGTTAGGACTAGTAATGGGCTATGGGGGCTTAGGACAGGTAATGGGCAGAGGGGCTTAGGACTGGTAATGGGCTATGGGGGGACTAGGACTGGTAATGGGCTGTGGAAGGAGGACTTAAACTGCAAATAGCTGATGGGGACGGGGGCTTGGAATGGAAATGGGCTGAGTGGAAGGTGGGGCTTGAACTGCAAATAGCTGATGGGGAGGGGGGCTTGGAATGGAAATGGGCTGTGAGGGGAGGGAGCTAGGACTGGAAAAGGGCTGAGTGGGGGGGGGGTAGGACAGGAAATGGGCTGATGTAGGGGCTAGGATAGGACTGGAAATGGGCTTTTGGGGGGTGCTGAGATTGAAAATAGGCTGTGGTGGGGCTTGGATTGAAATGGACTCATGGAGGGGCTAGAACTGGAAGTAGGCTCATGGGGGGGGCTTGGATTGGAAATGGGCTGAGTGGAGGGGAGCTAGGATTTGACATGGGCTGATGGTGGGGCTAAGAAAGGACTAGAAATGGGCTGATGGGGGGGCTGGGATTGGAAATGAGCTGATGGAGGGACTCGGATAGGACTGGAAATGGATGGGGGAGCTAGGACTGGAAATGGGCTTATGGGGGGCTAGGACTGGAAATGGACTGATGCGGGTACTAGAAGGGAGCGGATGCTGGGTGGGGCTGGAACTAGAAGGGAGCTGATGTTGGGGGAGGATTAGAATGGGATGGAGCTGGGAGAGTGAAATGGAGAGGGGAAAAAATATTTTGTGTGGGAGGGAAGACAAATCTACAATTGGCCGGATATTGGGAGAGTAAGTGGGGATTGAGGATGAAGGGGTAAAATTTGAGTGGATGAAATAGGAATGAGGAAAGAGCAAAAGGAGAAAGATTAGTATGTTAAAGCAGATGTAGAGAGAGAATGGAAAAAAACTAGAAGAGAGAAGAAAGGACAAATGGACAGCAGACGATGGAGAGTTAGCAGAAGACACGAAGAAACCAGAAGAAAGTGGCTGGAGCAATTGCAACTGAAAAATGCACAATAGGTAGAAAAATATCTCTCTATTTTGAATTTATTAACTGGAATATGTCAGCTCTGGGAAATGTGCATCATTAACTTCTGCGCTTTGTTTAGTACAAGAGGACATTAATTTATAGTTTTATTTCTACAGTGTACATTCCAAGTTTGGCTTTTGGGGTTCCCAGTTTAATTATTGTCTTCCTATTTCTAAATTGTGATTCCTTGTTTGGTGATGGTCTATGGTCTGCATGTGTAATTGAGCTGAGGTATTCTGTTTATGTAATTCCTATTTGACATTGCCACTTGTTCTCTTTCCCCAGTAGGTCATGTATTGTTATTCTCTGAAATGTATTGGTTTAATATTTGCAGTGTTTCCTTTTGATAGGTAGGGTATGGTGCTTTGTGAGTCCTGGTAGTGCTGTTAGGATACGGCAGGTTTGCTATGGGTTCTAAATGGGCAGTGTTTGTAGTAGTTCCTAATGTGCCTGGCGGTTGGCACTGGATTATAGTAATGTAGAAATCTTTTAGTCTTTCTTTATCCATACACTCATTTAGAAGCATGTTTACTAAAAGTTAGTGTATGGTAGCATTATGCAAATATTTATGCAAATGAGGTTCCTTATGCAATTGAGGCCCTACACCCCCCTTGGGCCACCCCTGCTATCAGGTGTTCTGGTATAGCCATGCTTCTTAATGTGGCCTGGAGTTTCTCATGGTTTACAAAGTCAAAAGCCTTGCTATAGTCGATAAAACACATATATCTTTTTGGTATTTTGTCTTTTCAAGGATACATCTCACATCTGTGATGATGTCTCTCGTTCTTTGCCCTTTCCTGAACCCTGCTTGCACTTCAGGCAGTTCTTGTTCCAGGTATGGTTGTAGTCTCTACTGAATAATCTTGAGTGGAATCTTGCTGGCATGGGAAATCAGAGCAATTGTGTGATAATTTCCACAGTTTGTTGGATCACCTTTCTTTAGTACTGGTATAAATTCAGATCTTTTCCAGTCAATTGGCCATGATGATATCTTCCAAATTTCCTGGCAGAGCCTTGTAAGTATGGTAACAGCTGCATCCAGTTGCCTTAATACTTCAATGGGAATGTCATCAATGCCTGGTACTTTGTTCTTTGAAAAGGCTTTCAATGCTGCTTCAACTTCTTTTTTCATCAACAATGGTTCCTGATCATAAGGTACAGGTTGAAACAGCTGTAAGAATATAATGACACTGTATATTCTTTCCACCTTTTCTTGATCTTCTCAGCATCATGCAACATGGATCCTTGAGCATTGTGTTGCATTTTGAGGCTGGAATTTTTTCTTTAACTCTCATAGCTTTAGGAAAGCCTATCTTGTTCTTCCTCTAGTTTCTTATTCAATTAACTTGCATGTGTCATTGTAGTACTTCTCTTTATCTTGTCTTGCTGCACATTGGAAATCTGAGTTCTGCAAGTGCCTGTCTTTCTCTTCTGGCTTTAGCTTCTCTACGTTTCTGACAAATTTTTAGAGCTGCTTCAGTAATTAATTTTGGCCGTTTTTACTTTTTCATCTTTTATAGAGACTTCTCACTTTATTCTAATACAACCTTCTTGATGTCGCACCATAACTCTTCTGGAACTGTCATTTGTATCTAAAGCAGCAAATCAGTTTTGCAGGTAGTCTTTAAAATCTAGTGGTTTATTCTCAAGGTCATATTTTTGCTACATTCATGAGTGGCTTGCTCTTTTTCAGCTTTAGCTTGAGTTTGCATACTAGTAGTCTGTGATCTGTACCACAGTCAGCTCCAGGTTTTGTCTTTACAGATTTTATAGAGCTTCCACAGATGTAGTCAATTTGATTTTTGTACAATCCATTGGGTGAAGTCCATATGTACACACAGCCACCCCTTGTGTTGCTGGAAGAAGATATTTGAGATGACTTGATCATTGGTCTTGCAGAATTCTATCAGTCTTTCTCCAGTTTCATTTCTGTTCCCAAGTCCACATTTTCCAAACACTTTGCCGCCTTCTTTGTTGCCAACTTTTGCGTTCCAGTCACCCATGACTATCAGGATATCCTGTTTGCATGTTCTGTTAATTTCAGCTTGTACTTCTTCATAGAACTCATCAACCTCATGCTCTTCTGCAGCTGTTGTTGGCAGGGGCGGCCCAAGGGGGGTGCGGGGCCATGTGCGGAGACTCGGTGCGGGGCCTCATTTGCATAAGGGGCCTCATTTGCATAAATATTTGCATAATGTTACCATACACTAACTTTTAGTAAACATGCCTCTTCATGAGTGTATGGATAAAGAAAGACAAAGATTTCTACATTACTATAATCCAGTGCCAACCGCCAGGCACATTAGGAACTACTACAAACACTGCCCATTTAGAACCCATAGCAAACCCACCGTATCCTAACAGCACTACCAAGACTCATAAAGCACCATACCCTACCTATCAAAAGGCAACACTGCAAATATTAAACCAATACATTTCAGAGAATAACAATACATGACCTACTGGGGAAAGAGAACAAGTGGCAATGTCAAATAGGAATTACATAAACAGAATACCTCAGCTCAGTTACACATGCAGAACATAGACCATCACCAAACAAGGAATCACAATTTAAAAACAGGAAGACAATAATTAAACTGGGAACCCTAAAAGCCAAACTTGGAATGTACAACAATGTTGAAATAAAACTATAAATTAATTTCCTCTTGTACTAAACAAAGCACCGACATTAATGATGCACATTTCCCAGAGCTGACATATTCCAGTTAATAAATTCAAAATAAAGAGATATCTTTGTACCTTTTGTGCATTTTTTTTTCAGTTGCAATTGTTCCAGTCACTTTCTTCTGGTTTATTTGTGTCTTCTGCTAACTCTCCATCGTCTGCTGTCCATTTGTCCTTTCTTCTCTCCTCTAGTTTTTTTTCCATTCTCGCTCTACATCTGCTTTAACATAATAATCTTTCTCCTTTTGCTCTTTCCTCATTCCTATTTCATCCACTCAAATTTTACCCCTCCATCCTCAATCCCCACTTAGGGGCTTGTTTACAAAGCCGCCGGTAGCGGTTTGCGATCGTAATCGGAGCCGCGGCCCCATTGATTTCAATGGGGCCGCGGCTGCGATCGCGAACCACTACCGCGGCTTTGTAAACAAGCCCCTTAGTCTCCCAATACCCGGCCAATTGTAGATTTTTCTTCCCTCCCACACAAAATATTCTTCCCCTCTCCATTTCACTCTCCCAGCCCCATCCCCTTCTAATCTCCCCCAACATCAGCTCCCTTTTAGTTGCAGCCCCACCCAGTATCCGCTCCCTTCTAGTCCCCACATCAGCCCATTTCCAGTCCTAGCTCCCCCATCCATTTCCAGTCCTATCCGAGTCCCTTCATCAGCTCATTTCCAATACCAGCCTCCCATCAGCCCATTTCTAGTCCTTTCCTAGCCCCACCATCAGCCCATGTTAAATCCTAGCTCCCCTCCACTCAGCCCATTTCTAATCCAAGCCCCCCATGAACCTACTTCCAGTTCTAGCCCCTCCATGAGTCCATTTCAATCCAAGCCCCCACCACAGCCCATTTCCAATCTTAGCTCCCCCAACACCCAATTCCCAGTCCTATCCTAGCCCCTCCATCAGCCCATTTCCTGTCCTAGCTCCTTCCCCTAAGAGCCCATTCCAAGCCCCCCTCCCCATCAGCTATTTGCAGTTCAAGCCCCCTTCCACTCAGCCCATTTCCAGTCCTAGCAACCCCCCCCAACCCATTACCAGTCCTAACCTCCCCATCAGCCCACTCCCAGTCCTAATCCCACCAGCCCATTTCCAGTCCTAATCCCCCATCACCCAATTTTTAGTTTAAGCCCCCCCATAGCCCATTACCAGTCCTAACCCCCCATCAACCCACTTTCAGTCCTAATCCCATCAGCCCATATACAGATTTAGCTCCCCCATAGCCCATCACCACTCCTAAACCCCCCCAAGCCCATCACCACTCCTACCCCCCCCAGCCCATCACCACTCCTAACCCCCCCAAGCCCATCACCACTCCTAACCCCCCCAAGCCCATCACCACTCCTACCCCCCCAGCCCATCACCACTCCTAACCCCCCAGCCCATCAACACTCCTAACCCCCCCAGCCCATCAACACTCCTAACCCCCCCCAGCCCAGCCCACCCCATCACCACTCCTAAACCCCCCCCCCCCCAGCCCACCCCAGCCCCTCCACACTCCTAAACCCCCCCCCCCCCAGCCCAGCCCAGCCCAGCGAAAATTAAAAGAAACGAAAACCTGTCTGCTGCCGCGGTCGGGGCCGCCGCGGCAGAATCGAGCGTGCCGCGGGGCCCTCCTTGTAGCAGCTCTCACTTTGGAGCTGAAAAGTCAGACGCGCCGGCTTGCAGAGCAGAGCGCGAGGGAAGAGTTTCTCCCTCGCTGCTCTGTTAAGCCCGCGGGGGCTGATGGGAACTTCCCATCAGCCCCCGCGGGCTTAACAGAGCAGCGAGGGAGAAACTCTTCCCTCGCGCTCTGCAAGCCGGCGCGTCTGACTTCAGCTCCAAAGAGAGAGCTGCTACAAGGAGGGCAGGCTCTGCCGTGCACAGGGGGGCCCCGCGGCACGCTCGATTCTGCCGCGGCGGCCCCGACCGCGGCAGCAGACAGGTTTTTTTTTTTTTTTTCAATTTTACTTTTCAAAAAGAATGTTTTTTGCGCGGGGCCCCCTGAAACGCGGGGCCCTGTGCAAAAAACATTCTCGCTCAATGGACGGGCCGGCCCTGGTTGTTGGGGCATATATAGTTGTGTTTATGAGCATTCCTCACAGATGAATAGAAATTAAGCATTCACTGATTGCACTGTATTTCATTACAGTTCTTGCAAGTTTCTTCTTATTTATAAATACAACACCATTTCTTCTTTGTTTTTCATTTCCAGCATAGTAGACCATGTGATCATCAGATGCAAAGTGCCCAATGCCAGTCCATTTCTGTTTGAAAACCCTGTATTACTTAGTAACATAGTAACTTAGGGGGTCATTCTGAATTCTGTTTAGAGGGTCTGGACGTCTGATCTGGACATCCAGATCCATTAAATGGCTGGGCAACCTGCCAGGGACAGAGCTCCACGATTTGTACGGGGAGCTCTGTTTGTGGGAGGGAGGAGGCGGGACAGGTGGAGTGAGGGTGGGCGGTGGTGGAGAGTGACTTCGGACATGGCCAGTTCTGAGGTTGGCCCTGTACGTCCAGTGTAGGCTACGGAAACGGGGGACTTATTCCACCTTGGAGGTGAAGTAAGTCCCCCTGGATGTCAGGGGACCACAGTGCCAGGCAGAAATGGAAGGTGAGGAGATGCAGGGGGATTCCTGCAGCCTGACCCTGGCCATAGGAAGCCAGATCAGGCATTGGGCTGTGGGAAAGGATGGTGTATATCTCATCTGGGGATCGCGATTCCATTCAGGAGCCTGGCTGAGTTAGCTGGGTATGTGGGCTGGGCATGTGGCCAATCAGAATTGGGGCCCCTCCTGTACATCCAGGCCGTAGACCCAATTCTGATCTCATGGGCACATCTAGTGATTTAACTCCATTGATCACTTCACTTGTCGGTCCATTTCCAGATCATTTATAAATATATTAAAAAGCACTAGTCCAAGCAGAGATCCCTGGGGCACTCCACTATTCACCTTTCTGCATTGGGAGAAATGACCATTTTTTCTACTGTTTTCTCTCTCAGCTAGTTACAATCCACAACTGGACATGCCATCCTATCCTATGACTTCTTAATTTTCTGATGTTTCTGGTAATTGACTTTGTAAAATGCCTTCTGAAAATCCAGATACACAATCGATAATTAAATATAGTAGCCATTCTGCAAATAATGTTCCATCAATAATAATTTGACTTTCTTGAACAAATGTCATTGCATAGATTCAGACTTCAGTTGCTAAGCAGTAAATACCATCATCACTTGGAGACCTTTATTATTCTAAAACATGGACATTGGGAAATTTGACCGGGATCTTCCTTTTAGGAATTTCCCTCTTGCTCAAAAGATGCTGTTGTGGTCTTGGGAATCTCAAGAGCTATAATTGCAGTGGAGTGAAGTGTTACAGTTTGTAATATCATTTATTCAATCTGAAATTAATTCATGCTAGAGCATCCTTGGTGCCTACCTTTATGTCCATTAGTCATTGCATTTTTCCATGTGTTCTTTTTTCCAACACTTCCTGCCACTGCTATCCAGATGGGCATTTACAGTGTTAATTGATAGGGTTTTGGTCATTAAAGTAGAATTTTATGAGCATTTTTGCCTTTGGTTTCTTTCCTCTGCTAGTTAATTTACACCGAGGGACATATTCAATAGGATTTATGCAGGTGGTAGACCTGCAAACCGCAAATATCCCACTGACGGGGATATTCAGCAGCACATTTAGTACTACTGGATATTCCCCAAATGGTTTAAATGCCCTGTCACTATCCTGTTAGGAATGGGGTGTTCCAGGAGCGGGACAGGGCAGCAGCCCTAGCTAGCCGGTTAGTGGCGCTATTCAGTCACTTACCACTTAGCTAATCTACCTAAAGATAGGCCAGGTGAAATGCTGTTCTAACTTTAGGCAGTTTTGCAGTCCAGTTAGCAGTTGAATATCGCTCGATATTCAGCGCTGGTCACTGAATATGCCTCAGCAATGAATATATCTGGGATTAGTTTAAAGCAGCCATGGCTGAAAATGCCCCCCTGTATATTCTATAATAATTTTTTTCTTCTTGATGGTATATTAACCAAGGTATAAGCCACTATAGTAGCTTGTAGGGGGAAGGAAAATGACATAGAGAACACCTGACTAAAAACGCTGCTATTCCTGTAGAATGCTAAATACAATCAGAGCAATTTAGAAAACTCCACTTTCATGTAGAAACAGGAAAGAAAGCATACAGAGATAAGTGAATATGCTTTAGATTTATTGAAGTCACAAATGCTAACATCTGTATCACATACTGTACAAATTGCATGTTACATTAGCTAGCAGTCTGCCCAGTGAAATATTTTGACACATAATTAGAGAAACAGAGAACATGCTAGCTCATAAAGATAGCAAGGCCCATCCATATTGTCCCTGAACACAGCACAAACCTTCAATATGCATGAGACAGACATCTTGTAGTTAGTGCTTCACTTTTTCCAAAAGTCTCCTGCATATTCAGCTTCGCTATCAAGAAAATCAGACTGGTTGCAGGAGTCTTGAAGACCGGGTTGAGAACCACTGCCAAAGACTTTGCTTTTTCCTCACTTCCCCCAACCACAAGGGCTCTCTGAAGTCAGTATCCAGTTGCAGGGATAATTTGAAATATCTAATTTAGGTGGTTTCAGATTAGACGCATTATCAGTGATGCTATTCAGGTATAACTTGAAACATGCAACGTTGAAACATTTAATTTAGATGTTCGTGGCTGACTATTGCCACGACTGTGTATAAATTACACGCCTAACTGGTGTAGCCACCAGATGAGTATTAATTCCGCCCCCTTTTGGGGCGGTTAACTTTGGCCATATAATAATTATATATTCAGAATTATCTATTCATTCCTCAGGAATTTTTTTTTTAAAATAAAGCATTTAAGTGTCCGGCACTTCCAAGGGCTATTGTATTTTGATCCTTCTGTATTCCCCCCCCCCCCCCCCCATTTTTACCTCAGTGTCTCTGAGGGGAGGCTGCCTTATGCATCTTCTGTTTTATGTGATGAGTAATTTTCCTTGGATACCTTGCCCTACTCCTGAACAACCTCCTTTCAAGACGCTTTGATCTAGAGCTTCCTTAACCAATGACACATAGTCAGAGTTTTCTAGGGATTCAGTAAATCCTCAAGGGTTCAGTCCTTAAAGTCAGGGCAGGTGTTAAACATACAGAGGCATAAAGCATAAACTGGGGATGGAGCCCCCAAAGCTTGCTTGCAGGCTATGGGTCTGATTCTGAGACGTGACCTCGAAGGTGGAATAAGCAGCACAAACTGGGCAATTGGTGCCAGAAGTCCCCTCCCCTGGGGCCGGGGCTGAGTGCCAGTAGGTCCCTGCCGCCAAATCCAGGCCCCAGCAGCCCAGTCGTGAGTTGGGCGACACGGTTGAAGAGGGTTGTCGTTGTGGGAGACAGGGTTGCCTGCGGGGAAGACATCCCTGCAGGAATGCAGGGGCATGCTGGGCTGCCCTCTGGGCCCGATTCTGTATGCCACAGGAACGTCTTGCTCCCACGGTACAGAATCTGGTCCTAAGGGCCCATCCAGCTCAGGGCTCTCCAGATGGCCCAGATGTGCCCCTGATAGAATTGGGCTTCATAGCTCCTACAGCTTGAAGCAGCCTTGGGACCCCCCCCCCCCCATGACAAAGTCCCAAGGCACTTACCCTGTTTGCCACCTCCTAACACTGACCTGACTTAAAATAAGGATAGCAAACTGCAGCCTCATGAACTACATGTGTCCCTTTGGAGGACAAACTGTGGCTCGTGGTGAAGTTTTCCTTGTCTCCTCTGACTGCCGAAACACTTGGCCAGATAGAGGCATGCTGTCTGCCTCTTACATTCACAGCTTCTGAAGTGGTGATCATTCCCCCTTCTCACTAGCCAGCACAAGGTTTGTACACACCTGGCTGCAGAGCAAGGAGAGAATCTCACATGCAGGAGCTTGTCATGGAGACTGGCCCCAGAGATAGTTCAAAGTGCTGGCACTTTAAGCAAGGCTTTACAACCTCCCTGGCTGAGAAAATTTATTCCTTATCGTCTCTCCAGTCCAGTCCCTTTCGTCTGGGTTGTGTTCCCCTTCCAGCAGCTTGGAGGCTGAGCTCATCATTAATTTGATGATCCTCTGGTATAAATACCACTGGCACCACCCACTAGCCCAGTAAAAGCTCAGCCTCCAAGCAGCTGGAGGGAAGCAGTAAGCCAGGGTCAGGGATTACTGGAGAGACAGGCCTTAGGGGGTTGGTTAGGCTCCTTGGCTGGGTTCTTTATTTAAATTGAGTAGTTCCATTATATTTAATTTAATTTAATTTATACTTAATTTATATTTAATTTATAATAGCTTAGTTTCTTTTCTTTTGATTTAACCTTTCTTGGTCCTTAGGAAATCCGGCTTAAGGGGGGGTACGGTCTATAGCTCGTCTGTATCCCTTACCAGAGTTGGACAAAGAATTGCTACGTTCTCCCAGAGTGGATGCGGCAGTGTCGACAGTCACAAAAAAGACGACTATTCCGGTCAAGGGCAGTGCGACCCTGAAGGATGCCCAGGATAGGAAGCTGGATACGTTGCTGAAGCAGGCTTTTGATGTTAGTGCCCTAGCATTACAGGCTTCTGTGTCTGGGGCTTGGGTGGCACGAGCCTGCCTGAGTTGGTCGCAGCAGCTCCAGGTGGCTGGGGGCCTTGCGGAAAATGCGCAGGGTGAAGTGGCTAGGATGGAGTCGGGGTGGCCTACCTGGCGGATAGTCAGTATGACTTCATCAGGAGTTTAGCAAAGAATATGGTTTCAGTAGTGGCAGCCCAGCAGTATTTGTGGCTGCGCAACTGGGCGGCAGATGCTTCCTCAAAAGCCCGTCTCAGTAGATTTCCCTTTAAGGGGAAGTTGCTTTTTAGAGAAGACCTGGATAAGTTAGTAAAGGAATTAGATGAGACTAAGGGGGGCAGACTCCCTGAGGATAGGCCTAAGCAGGGCCGTACCCCTGCCCTCGTGTGTGGCCAGCCAAGAGACTTTCGGAGGTTTCGGCCAGCTAGGTTGGCACCCTTTCAAAGGGGCCGTTTCCCCTCGAGGGGACAAAGCTTCCGGGGGTTTCGGGGAGCAGGAAGAGGATTTGGGGCCTCTTCCTCCTCCACGGGCCCTAGGAAAGCACAATGAAACAACGGGGGCCCGGGAGGAGTTGCTGCCTGTGAGAGGTCGATTAAGGCAGTTTCTTCCTGCCTGGGCCCGGGTCACGTCCGATCAATGGGTGTTGGAAGTGGTCTGGGAAGGATATGCTCTTGAGTTTGCGAGACCAGTTCGACTGGCCTTCATCCAGTCTCCTTGCAAATCCCCGACAAAGAGGGCGGCAGTAGAAGACACTCTTTCGAGACTACTGTTGTTGGGGGCTGTAGTACCGGTTCCTTTAGATCAGTACGGTTGTGGTCGATACTCAATTTATTTTGTAGTACCAAAAAAAGAAGGGACCTTTCGACTAGTACTCGACCTAAAATGGGTCAATTGGTGTCTCAGAGTGCCACACTTTCGAATGGAAACTCTGAAGTCGGTGATTGTGGCTGTTCGGCAGGGAGAGTTTTTGATATCCCTAGATCTGACAGAAGCGTATTTACATATCTCCATTCGCAAAGCACATCAGCAGTTTCTGAGATTTTCAGTTCCAAGGGGGCACTTTCAATTTCAGGCTCTGCCCTTCGGTCTGGCAGCGGCTCCTCGGACGTTCACCAAGGTGATGGTAGTGGTGGCTGTGGCGCTGTGCAAGGAAGGAATCTTGGTCCATCCCTACCTCGACGACTGGCTGATCTGGGTGAAGTCCGAAGGGGGGAGTCGCAAGGTGATGGCCAGAGTGGTGGTATTCCTGGAGGAGTTGGGGTGGGTGATCAATCTGGCAAAGAGCAGACTGGTGCCCACACAGGAACTTGAGTACCTCGGAGCAAGGTTCAACATCGTAAGAGGCAAGGTCGTCCTACCGGCTCAGAGAATAAGGGATCTGAGACACTTAGTGTCGCAGTTTCTGGACAGGCAGAGACCTATGCCTGGCATTACTTGCAGGTGCTGGGGACTATGGCGGCAACGATAGAGTTGATGCCGTAGGCCAGAGCACATATGAGGCCCCTTCAGCGGGCCTTGCTTCGGAGATGGTCCCATCAGCATCAGCCGTTGTGGTGGTGTTACCCTGTCCCCAGGCGGTCAAGGGGGACTTGCAATGGTGGCTCTGCCCGAGGAATTTAGAATGCGGAATGACCCTCGAGCCTCCGCAGTGGGTGCAGTTGACGACGGATGCCAGCCTAGCCGGTTGGGGAGTGCATTGCGAGGGCAGCTTTTCCCAGGGTCTCTGGAGTCCGGTGGAGGCTCAGTGGTCCAACAGACTGGAGATGCGGGTGGTTGCCCTGACACTCAGAACATTCGAGTCTTTGGTCCTTCAAAGAGCAGTTCGTGTCCTATCCGACAAAGTCACAACAGTGGCCTACATCAACCATCAGGGGGGGACAAGCAGCCCTCCTTTGGAGGCGGAAGCAGAGAGCCTTTTGCAGTGGGCCGAAGCCCATCTAATAGCCCTGTCGGCACAGCATGTGGCTGGGGTAGACAACGTCATGGCGGACCTGAGCAGGTGCAAGATAGACCACAGAGAGTGGGAGCTCACTGAGGAAGTGTTCAACCAGAAAGTAGCCCTTGGGGAGCACTGATCTTGGACCTCATGGCAAGATGGGAATCGGCCAAGGTGAGTCGGTTTTTCAGCTGCAGAAAAGAAAGGATATTGGAGGGCCTGGACGCTTTGGTCCAGAAGTGGCCTTCGGAAGATCTCCTGTACGTTTTCCCTCCTTGGGCTCTCATAGGGAGGATTCTACAGTGAGTGGAAGCTCACTGAGGATTGGTGATTCTCATAGCCCCGGACTGGCTGCGGCGGCCATGGTATATGGATTTAGTGAGACTGATGGCCGATCGTCCGTGGCGGCTTCCCTGCAGGGATGATCTGTTGGTGCAGGGACCTCTGCGGATGCCCTGGGTGGATCGGTTCTCGCTTACAGCTTGGCTTTTGAAAGGGCACAGCTCCGCAAGCGGGGATATTCAGGGGCAGTGATTTTGACCTTGAGCGCGCGCAAGCGCTCGACCTGACTTTTATGTGAGGGCATGGCGTATATTTGAGGCCTGGTGTGCGGGGCAGAATAAGAGGCCCCTCGCGGTCTCTGTGCCAGAGGTTCTGGAGATTTTGCAAGCGGGTTTCGAGAAAGGCCTGGCAGCCAGCTCCTTGCGGGTTCAGTTGGCGGCCATTTCCTGTTATAGGGGTAAGGTCCGCGGAAAGGCCTTGGGTAACCATGTAGATATTCCCTGTAAAATAGTTATCTCCAAGTTATAAATGCCCTGTTCAATGTAATTTCAGTTTGTTCAATGTAAACCGCACTGATGCAGAATAGCGCGGTATAAAAGAGAATGTAAATAAATAAAAAATAAATAAATAAATAAAATTAGTAGGTTCCTGAGAGCGGTTCGACGCCTGCAGCCTCAGCGGAGGTCATTGATTCCTCCTTGGGATCTCAATCTGGTGTTGAATGCTTTAGCTGGGGAACCTTACGAGCCAGCGGGGGAAGCTTCTTTGAAGGACTTAGCCACCAGAAAAACTGCCTTGAGGGTTATCTGTTCCGCTAGGCGTATTTCGGAGCTTCAGGCTCTGTCTTCGCTTCCACCTTTTCTTTCGTTCTTCAAGGAGAAGGTGGTCTTATGGACGGTTCCTTCCTTTTTGCCAAAGGTAGTTTCTCCCTTTCATGTGAATCAGGCCGTCTCCCGTCCTGAATACACTACAGTCTTCCAAAGAGGGATGGAGGTTAGCTCTGCCCCACTCTGGAGTCACCATTGATAGGTTGGTAGGTATGATGTTGGAAGGAAAGAAAGGGATGATGGGTGGACAAATCTTATGCCGTACACCACTTTGGATGGCAATGCTGGGGAAGCTTCACTTTTAGTAACCTTCCTTTGCACTGTATCTATTGCGTTGAAGAGACAGCGGTCTGCTCACCACTCTGCTCACTAACCTGAATGAATGTCAGGAGTTGGAGGGAAGTCATGGTATATGAAAGGAATGTGGCTAGGAAAAGGCTGCCCTCTTTAAATTCAGGAAGCTGTAATGTAATGTAATATGACCTCTAGTAAGATTTACATCTCTCAGAAGTCCCTGAGGTAAAGCTGAGGAACTGGCTCAGTGGGTGTGGTCTGGAGAGCAGGCCCAGGTGCTCATTAAAAGGAAACTATTCTGAACTAGGAAGGAAACTTCCCCTGGAGGGACAGCTCTGGCTGTTAGCCAGAGAAGGAAAAGGACCTTGTACACCCTGAGGATGCCAGCATGGGAAAGGAAAGGTCAAGGAAGCAAGACAGGCTCAGGTTTGTGGTGATTGTTTGTTTTCCCTGAATTTGGAAATTGAAAATAAGAGGAGGATTTTTTTTTCTAATGCCTGGTGGTAGATGGCAACACCTCTTTGCTGCGGTGCCTGAGCAAATAGTACAAACAGTTTTTAATTTTGTATCTGAAAGGAGAAAGGCTTTAAAAGCCAATAAAGTTTTTTGCAAAAGTATGCCATGATAAGCCTTTTGGCTTATGTCTGAGGGAAAACTTTAAGAAGTGAAGGCAGTACTTTTCCCAGGATTTTGCATTTAAGAAAAATACTGGACTGGATTAAAAGGGAATTAAGTATTTGGCATTGTTTTCCCTTAAGGGAAGTCCTGGACTGAATTACCTGTAAAAGAAGGGCTTGCAACATGTTGTCTTGACTGAGCTGGGCACTGGTTGGCCTCTAGGCCAGGCTGGTATTTGGCTTTGGAATGACACAGCATCAGGATAGTGCCCAAGGCCCAATATGGAGTATAGTGGGACCTTGCCTAGATTTCTAAAAATTGAGAAGGCTGCCTTGCTAAGCGTTGAAGCAGCGCCTGGAAAATGGCAAGACAGCATGGCTAGAGTGGTTTCTTTTTTTTCTTTTTTATTTATCAAATTTTGCAAATTACAACAAGAAGCACTCTTGTACAAGAAATATGAGCAGAGTATAACAGGATAAGAAAAAAATCATAACAAAAGTAATCCCCATAAATGAAGAAAAATGTATAAAATCCGTGCACACTCAGACTATCGCTTAGCCCACAAATTTGAGAGGAGAAGCATATTAGATTGGGTACAATATTAAAGAAAAAACACATCAGTAAAAAGGACCAAGCAGAAATCCTCAGGCACTCATACTTGTTCCATAAACTCTAGGGCAGTGATGGCTATCCTTTTTGAGCCCGAGTGCCCAAACTGCCGCACAAAACCAAAGAATTTCCTCAAAGTGCCAGCACGTCAATTTGCATAAATATTTGCATAATGCTAACATACACTAACTTTTAGTAAACATGTCTCTTAATGAGTGTATGGATAAAGACAGACTAAAAGATTTCTACATTACTATAATCCAGTGCCAACCGCCAGGCACATTAGGAACTACTACAAACACTGCCCATTTAGAACCAATAGCAAACCCGCCGTATCCTAACAGCACTACCAGGACTCACAAAGCACCATACCATACCTATCAAAAGGCAACACTGCAAATATTAAACCAATACATTTCAGAGAATAACAATACATGACCTACTGGGGAAAGAGAACAAGTGGCAATGTCAAAAAGGAATTACATAAACAGAATACCTCAGCTCAGTTACACAGTTGCAATTGCTCCAGCCACTTTCTTCTGGTTTCTTCATGTTTTCTGCTAACTCTCCATCATCTGCTGTCCATTTGTCCTTTCTTCTCTCTTCTAGTTTTTTTTTCCATTCTCTCTCTCTACATCCGCTTTAACATACTAATCTTTCTCCTTTTGCTCTTTCCTCATTCCTATTTCATCCACTCAAATTTTACCCCTCCATCCTCAATCCCCACTTACTCTCCCAATACCCGGCCAATTGTAGATTTTTTATCCCTCCCACACAAAATATTTTTCCCCTCTCCATTTTACTCTCCCAGCCCCATCCCATTCTAATCCTCCCCCAACATCAGCTCCCTTCTAGTTCCAACCTCACCCAGCATCCATTCCCTTCTAGTCCCTGCATCAGCCCATTTCCAGTCCTAGCCCCCCATCAGCCCATTTCCAGTCCTAGCAACCCCCCAACCCAATACCAGTCCTAGCCCCCCCATCAACCCACTTCCAGTCTTAAACCCCCATCACCCCATTTTCAGTTTAAGCCCCCCCTATAACCCATTACCAGTCCTAACCCCCATCACCCCATTTCCAGACAGCCCCCATCAGCCCAAAGCCCATTACCAGTCCTAACCCCCCATAGCCCATTACCAGTCCTAACCCCCCCATAGCCCATTACCAGTCCTAACCCCTCATCACCCCATTTCCAGACAGCCCCCATCAGCCCACAGCCCATTACCAGTCCTAACCCCCCTAGCCCTTTAGCAGTCCTAACCCCCCCATAGCCCATTAGCAGTCCTAACCCCCCCATAGCCCATTAGCAGTCCTATCCCCCCCCTTAGCCCATTACCAGTCCTAACCCCCCTTAACCCCATTTCCAGACTGCCCCCATCAGCCCACTGCCAATTAGCAGTCCTACCCCCCCCGCCCGCCCGCCCACCCATTAGCAGTCCTAACCCCCCCCTAGCCCATTAGCAGTCCTAACCCCCCCCCATAGCCCATTACCAGTCCTAACCCCCCATCACCCCATTTCCAGACAGCCCCCCTCAGCCCACAGCCCATTAGCAGTCCTACCCCCCCCCCGCCCGCCCGCCCGCCCACCCATTAGCAGTCCTAACCCCCCCCTGGCAAATTAAAAAAAAAAAAAAGCTGGCTCTGGCTGCTGCCGCTACCGCGGCAGAATGCAATGTCCCGCGGGGCCCCCTCCGCCCGCTAAGCCCCTCTGCAAGGGCTTTCAGATTCGCGAGGGAGAGCGTCTCCCTCGCGTCTCTGTTAAGCCCGCAGGGGCTAATTGGAAATTTCCCATCAGTCCCTCGCGTCTAAAGGGGCTGATGGGAAATTTCCCATTAGCCCCTGCGGGCTTAACAGAGACGCGAGGGAGACGCTCTCCCTCGCGAATCTGAAAGCCCTTGCAGAGGGGCTTAGCGGGCGGAGGGGGCCCCGCGGGACACTGCATTCTGCCCTTGCCGCGTCCGCGGCAGCAGTCAGAGCCAGCTTTTTCTTTTTTGCGGACCTTCCCGCGTGCCAGCTGCAAGGCCTTCGCGTGCCACAGCTGGCACGCGTGCCATAGGTTCGCCATCGCTGCTCTAGGGCATGGAGAAGATGTTGAAACTACACATTTCTTTAAGTCTAAGAATGAACAGAGCTGAGTAGGCTCAAAAAATACATAACACAGATTTAAATACCTAACAATGCATTTACAAAGGTAGTGTAAAAGAAAAGTAGCCCCTAACTCAACACACTCTCGCCTCATAACCAAGAACAGTTTATGCCACTCTTGAATCACATGTGCTACACTGGGATACATTCAAATTAGTTTTAGGTACATGGAAAATGTCCACTAAATATTACTTGAGGGAATCGAGGGGGGGAAAGCCCTATTAACTTGCTGCTGCTGCAGCGGCAGAATCAAGCACCCTGCGGCCCCAGAAGAGCCCTGTCATTGTTTTACTGGTACCCAGCTCAGCTTTGCAGAGCCATGAAGGGAGAGCGTTTTCCCTTATTTCCTGTGGTTCTGTTAAAGTTGAGCCCGCCAGTGCTGAGGGTAAACGAGGCATTTCCTGTCTCACGTGAGACAGAAAATACTCCTGACCCTCAATGTGCCGGCGAGCTCAACTTTAAAAGAGCCGCAGGAAAGAAGGGAAATGCTCTCCCTTCGCAGCTCTGCAAAGCTGAGCCGGGCACCGGTAAAACACTGCAGGGCTCTTCCCTGGGGCGTCGTAGACTGGAAATCGGCTGAGGAGGTCTGGAGCTAGGCTAGGCTGGGCTGGCTGGGGGTGGGGGTGGGGGTGGGGGTGGGAGGGGTGGGAGGGGGGAGCACTGGAAATAGTCTGAGGGGGTTAGGACTTGTAAAGGGCTGATGGGGGGGCTAGGACTGGTAATGGACTGATCGGGGGGGTTAGAACTGGTAGTGGGCTGATGGGGGGGCTAGAACTGGAAATGGGCTGATCAGGGGGGTTAGGACTGGTAATGGGCTGATGGGGGGCTAGCACTGGAAATAAGCTAGGACTGGTAATGGACTGATTGGGGGGGCTAGGAATGGAGTGGGCTGATAAGGGGGTTAGGACTGGAAATGGGCTGGGACTGGAAATGGGCTGATGAGGGGAGGGGAGGAGAGTTCTGCTGTTCCGGGAAGAAAACTAGGGGCTAGGGCTACAAATAGGTTGATGCGGGGTGGGGGGATGGGAGAATAGGACTGGAAGGGTATGGATACTGAGAGGGTCTGCCAGGGGAAGGAGGGGCAGGAAAGGAGTTGACATGGAAGGGGGAGGGAGCAGGAAAAGAGCTGACATCTGGTACTGAACGGGGACTGGAAGGGAGCTGAAGGGGGGGGAGGTGGCACTGAGCTGATACCTGCGATAGTATTTAGACTAGAAGGGGCTGGGCAGTGGGGAAGGAGGGGACTGGAAGGGAATGGACACCAGAGGCAGTCCTGGGAATGCCAGGCGGTTGACATTGAAAAGTATTTGGAGGGGAGGACTGGAAAGGGAGCTGATACTAGGGAGGGTTACTGGGACTGGAAATAGGCTGATGGAAGGAAGTGAAGAAAACAAAAGAAGAGATAAGGAATGGCAGATGGACCATAGACCACAGAAAGAGATCTAAGAGAAGACAGGAAAGCAGGAACCTTAGATCGGGATCAGCATGATCAGAGAATAAAATGGCCAGACAACAAAGGTATTAAAATAATTTTATTTTCATTTTAGTGATTGGACTTTGTGCTATCTTTATATTTTACCCAGTATGGGGAACTGCATGCGGAGTCTGGTTTCTTGTGGTTTCAGTTTATTCTCCAGGACCAAGCAGGAAGTCAGTCCTCACATATGGGTGTCATCGGCGTCGATGAAGCCCCAGCGGAGCATTTCCCCAGCTTTCCATGAAAGCCTTTGGGAATGCTGGCACGCATGCGCGGTTCCCTTACCGCCTAAAGGTGCCATCTTACCTCAGTCTCTTTTTTTCCGAGAAGCCCACCGGACGTGTGTCCTGTTTTCCCGGATAAAAGTGATTTTTTCTTCGGCGATTTTTTGCTATTTTTCTCCGGTTCCCCTCCCGCCGGGTTCGGTACACCGGTATCGAGCCCGTTTATTTCTTTTTCGGTTTTTGCCGTTCGTGGCTGGCGTTCACGCCCTTTTTTCATTTTTTCCCTGGAAGGCCGATCTTTTGACCTCGCAGGGGCTCTTTTTTTTCCCCGATGGCTTCCAGTGGTTTCAAAAAGTGTGATCGGTGTAAGAAACTTATGTCTCTCACCGACACACACGACTGCTGCCTTCTGTGCCTCGGCCCTGACCACGACCCCAAGTCGTGTGGGCCATGTGGGAAGATGTCTTCCAAGGCACACAAAAGTCGACAGCATCAGAAGGAAAGGTTTTTCTCGGACTCTGCCTCTGGCCGGGCCCGGACCTCGTCTGAGGCCTCGACATCTCGGGATTCCGATCCCGATTGCCATCGAAGCTCCTCAGACAGGGGGTCCCCCGACTGGGAACGCAAGAGGAAGAAGCGGCTCGCGAGGGTGGCGTCGGAAGAGGTCCCTGGTCCCTCGAGGGCCAGGTCTAAGACCCCCGACCGCCGTCCTGGGCCCATGGACCAAGAGAAGCCTGCCAAAGTTCCTCGCGTGGAGCCGGAGTCTGCTGGACACGTAAGCCCTGTTGTCCTCGTGGACTCCTCTCCCAGAGAGCCGACGTCGGGCCCGGCGCCGCCGGGGCCCGAGTCGGTGGCTGCTGCGTCTTCCGAGCTGAGTCTCAGGATGACAGTCTTGGAGTGCAGATTGTCTGCCTTCATGGAGCAGCAGCGGGCAATGATGGCCAGCCTGTCTGGTGCATCTGCCCCGACCACCGGGACGTCGACTTCGAAGTCAACCCTGGAGACGGAGCCGATACTCGAGACCCTCGTGGCTCGAAGTCGTCCTCGGTCGAGGTCTCCCTCGACTTCCTGTTAGGGACCGAGGGTGTCGACGCCGGTGCCCCCGGCATCGGGGCGGGTGCCTCGGGGCCCCGCGGGGTCAGACCCTGACTCCTCCTCGGATGAGTCCGCCTGGGAGACGGTGGACGAGGAGTCTCCCGATATTTTTAAGTCTCGGTGCGTCCCGTCGGACTCACCGCAGTCTGAGCCCTGGAGTAGATCCCCTCCGGAGGACACTAGGTTCTCGGAGTTCGTTCGGGATATGGCCGCTGCCTTGGTTATCCCTGCCGATCCCGAGGAAGAGCCTCGAGCCGAGGAGCTCGATGCTCTACAGTATGACTCTCCTCCGAAGGAGGCCTTTACTGTCCCGGTTCCTCCGATGCTGGAACGGCTCCTCTTCCGGATGTGGGAGGCACCGGCCTCGGCGCCGGTTCTGAGCAAGCGAGTCAATTCCATCTATCGGCTCCGCAAGAGTCCTGGTTTTCAGAAAGCACAGCTACCACACCATTCCATGGTTGTGGAATCGGCCATGCATCGTCTGAAGAGCCAGAAGATGCACTCTGCGGTGCCCCCCAGCAGGGAGGCCTGCAACCTCGATGGCGTCGGTAGGAAGTGCTTCCAGGGGTCTATGCTTGCTTGCCATGTCCAGTCTTACCAGCTGTACATGGGCATGTACTTGCGAGACCTGGCAAACCCGTTACCGAGAAGGCCGCTCAGCTCGAGACCAAGCACCTTACCCAGACAAGGCTGTCGAAGAAGACCTCTGCCCCTTCACATAAGAAGAAGGGCTCAGGTAAAAAGTCCTTTTACCCAAGGAAGGGCACTGCCTACAAACAGTACCCTCAGTATCAGGCTGCCCAAGCTGCCCCCCAGGGTCAGCAAGCCAAGGGCCAGGGTAATGGGCCCTGTAGGCAGAGAACCCCCAAGCCTCAAGCCCCTGCTACCACACAGCAGGGTGGGGGTTTTTGACTCCTTGAGCATAGCCACTCCGTCCCTGCTTTCCCAGCCCTGCACAGGCGGTCGCCTTGTACTCTTTGCCCACCAGTGGCCTCTCATTACCACCGACAGTTGGGTGCTGGACATAGTCCAAAAGGGCTATGCCCTGCATTTTCATCAACTGCCTCCTCCTTACTTCCCAGGGGGAGCCCTTGAGGCCTCCCCTGCACACAGACCTTCTCCTTCGAGAGCTCCGTTGGTGGACAGGGCGGTGGAGCCTGTGCCTCCCCACTTGCAAGGTCACGGATTCTACTCCAGGTATTTCCTGGTACCCAAAAGAACCGGTGGCCTTCGACCCATTCTGGACCTCAGGAACCTCAACAAGTTCCTAGAGAAAGAAAAGTTCAAGATGCTTACTCTTGGAACACTTCTGCCCTACCTCCAGCAGGGAGATTGGCTATGCTCCTTAGATCTAAAAGATGCGTACACTCACATCCTCATACATCCAGACCACAGAAAGTACCTCAGGTTCATTGTGGGAGGAAACCATTATCAGTACAGGGTACTACCTTTTGGCCTGTCCTCCGCTCCCAGGGTCTTTACAGTGGTTGCGGCCTACCTGAGAAATCAAGGCATCTTTGTGTTTCCCTATCTGGACGACTGGCTCATCAGGGGTCAGATGTCCCTGGAGGCCAGACAAGCCACCCTCAGAACCATTGCTCTGCTTCAAAACATGGGCTTTGCCATAAACTTCGCAAAGTCCACTTTGCTCCCCTCCCAGAACTTGGAGTTCATAGGGGCAAGGTTGGATTCTCAACTGGCAAAGGCATTCTTGCTAGAAGACAGGACTCAAAGACTGATGGACGTGGCCAAACAGTTCCTAAACAGGTCCCTGGTCTCCGCCAGACTCTGCCTCAGACTTCTGGGCCACATGGCTTCGACAGGGCATGTGACTCCCAATGCCAGGCTCCATATGAGGCCTGCACAGTGGTGCCTTCAGACTCAGTGGTCTCAGGCCACAGGCCGCCTAAGACAGGATAAAGGTGTCCAAACCCCTTTTGACCTCCCTCAGCTGGTGGCTACATCCACCCAATCTGCTGAAGGGGATGCCCTTCCAAATGCCAGAATACTCGGTGGTCCTCACCACCGATGCCTCTCTGAAGGGCTGGGGTGCTCATTGTCTAGACAAGTGCACTCAGGGCCTCTGGTCTCCCTGGGAGGCAGCCCAACAAATCAATCTCCTGGAACTTCGAGCTATCTGCTTAGCTCTCAAGGCTTTTTTCCGGCCCTGGCTTACCGCTCAGTCTTGATTCAAACAGACAACCAGGTAGCCATGTTTTATGTGAACAAACAGGGCGGGACTGGGTCCAAGCTCCTTTGTCGAGAGACTCAGGACCTTTGTTCCTTTGCTCTGAAGCACAACATGCTTCTCAAGGCGGTGTACCTTCCAGGCCAGGAGAACTGCCTGGCCGACCGGTTGAGCAGAATTCTGCAGCCCCACGAGTGGCAACTGCATCCCTTGGTCATTCAGAAGATCTTCCCGAAGTGGGGTCTCCCTTGGATAGATCTCTTTGCCAGTCCACTGAACAAGCAACTGCCCAAGTTCTGCTCGAGGCAACCACATCCTTTGAGGATAGCACCAGATGCTTTTCTGATGTCCTGGTCTCAGGGCTTCCTATGCGTTTCCTCCCACGCCCTTGGTGGCCCAAACTCTTTTCAAGACTCTTCAGGACAAGGCCTCGGTCCTGCTGGTAGCTCCCAGGTGGCCGAGGCAGCCTTGGTTTCCACTTCTGCTTCAGCTGGCAGTGGATTCCCCACTACCTCTGGGGTTACAACCCGATCTTCTCTCACAGGAGCAGGGTTCCCTTCTGCACCCCAATCTCAAAGCTCTCAATTTGATGGCCTGGAGGCTGCAAGGGTAGTTTTGGCTCCCTGTGGCCTACCTCAGGATGTTGAGGAGGTTGTCCTAGCCTCTAGGAAACAGTCCACTAGGAAAACCTATGTCCTCAAATGGAAGAGGTTTTCTGTGTGGTGTCAGCTACGTACAGAGGATCCTTTCTCCTGTACTGTGCCAGTAGTGCTTCAGTACTTACTGCACTTGTCCAATCAGGGACTTAAGTCCAATTCTGTTCGAGTCTACTTCTCAGCTCTAGCAGCTCACCACTCACTGGTGGAGGGACATTCTCTGTCCGGTCACCCTTTGGTGTCCCGCTTTCTCAGGGGCTTGCTTTTGCTCAAGCCTCCCATCCGTCCTCCTGCTCCTGAGTGGGAGCTGAATGTGGTCTTGCAGCAACTGACTCCCCTACCCTTTGAGCCAATGGCTACTTGCCCTCTACGCTTCCTCTCCTGGAAGACTCTCTTCCTGATAGCCCTCACCTCGGCTAGGCGAGTGAGTGAGCTTCAGGCCCTGGTCTGTGATAGGCCTTACACCAGGATTTATAGGAACAGGGTATTTTATTTATTTATTTACAGTTCTTATATACCGCGCTTTTTAGTATCAGCGCGGTTTACATATAACATAATACTGCATCAGAACAAACAGTCTTTTGCTTACATTGTAACAGGAATAGTAACTTGGGCTATAACGAGGGTAACTATATACAATTCAACAACAGTGGTTGTAGAAACTAGATAGAATCGTAATACATGAGACAGTGTAATCTATAGACGTCATAAGTGTACTTGAGGGTGGGTCTATTATGTACATTGTCAGGAGTTATGTTGTTGGAATGTCAGAGGCTAAGTGAGTGACTTGAGGTGCGGGGGGTGATTGTGTTAGATTAGGGTAGAAGTGAAGGCAGAATAGGTGGTGTTTAAGGGCTTTTCTGAACTGTGAGAGGTCTTTGATTGCTCGGATATGATGTGGGAGATTGTTCCAGCATCTGGGGGCATAAAAGGTGAAGGCTCTGTTCCTAGTTGGTTGAGTGCATTTGGTAGACTCAAGTGGGATAGTCAGCGTGTTGTCAGATACTGACCTCCTTAGTCTGGTTGTAGGGGTGATAGTCAGCAGTGCAGAGAGGGATGAAGGGGATGGCTGGTTTATTGTCTTAAAGGATAGGAGCAGTGCCTTGTAGGTGATTCTGCATTGTAACGGTAGCCAGTGTATTTATTTATTTATTTGTTTTTCTTATATACCGCGCTATTAAGATCAGTGCGGTTTACATTACAACTGAACAATGCAACAATGTTTTTACATAACACAATGTGCTTACATAGAACAGGGGTACAGTCATAAGGGGAGAATAACAGGGAAACTATTTATAAGATATATACACATAAAATTTACATAGAGTTATATACAACTGTTACTTAAGCTCTTCATATGATCATAGCTAGGTCAGCTGGGGGACAGGATACAGCCATAGGGGGAGGGGCGGCTAACCGTTTTCATGTTGGGTTAGGGCATTGGGATAGTTAGAGCAGGGGGTGAATGCCTGCGACTTGTGTTTTTCAGGACTGGTTTCAGGATAGTAGATTTGAAACAGATGGTGTTTTATTTCTTTTCTGAATGTGGTGAGGCTTGGTATGTAGTGTAGTTCCATAAGTATGGGTGTAATGTGATCTCTTCTAGAAATGCCGTAGAGAATGCGGGCTGCTGCATTCATCGCCAACTGTAGTGGATTGATGGTGCTGTTAGGTAGGCCATGTAGGATGATGTTGGCATAGTCAAAGTGAGGCATTACAAGCGTTTGGAATATTGTTCTGAAGTCATCTTGGGTTAGTAGAGGTCTTAGGTGTCTTAGAGTCCGTATTTTATTCTAGATGGATTTGGTGGTGGTCTTTATATGTTCTTTGAAGTTGAGCTGTTGGTCAATTGTGACACCTAGGTAGCGTATTACAGATTTACATGGGAGCTCAGCATCTCGCACCTTCAATGAGGTAGGGGGAGAGAAGTTCTTGTTCTTGGTTATGAAAAGTACCTCTGTTTTCTTAAAGTTTATACGTAGATTTTGTAATAAGAGCCAATCAGTGATAGCATTGAAGCACTCTATTATTGGGGAGAGGTCAGGGTGCGTGATTTTTAATGGTGCAAATATTAAGACATCGTCCGCATAGATCAAGCTGGATATTTTAAATGAGCGGATTATATCGCAAATGGGTTGCATATATATATTGAAGAGTAGAGCAGATAGTGAGGATCCTTGGGGTACTCCTTGTTGTTGTTGGAATGGTTCGGAAGTTGCTGGTCCTATCCGAACATGTTGCCAGCGGTCGGTTAGATAAGATTTGCACCATTCCCAGGCCAGGCCGTGAATTCCCTTTTCCTGCAGGCGAAAGAGGAGTTGCTCGTGGTTAACAGAATCAAATGCAGCCACAATATCAAGGAAGATGAGTACAAATCCGTTTTCGATCTTGTCAATACCTCTGGATAAGGTGTTGACAAGTAAGGTGAGAAGAGTCTCTACCCCATGGGATTCTCGGAATCCATGCTGGCAGGGATCAAGAGAGGATGCTATGTCGATATGTTGTTGTAGTTGGATTTGCACCACCTTTTCAATAAGTTTGGCTAGAAGTGGTATGCTTGAGATCGGACGATATGAATCTGTCATTGTCGGGTCAAGTTTGTTGTTTTTCAGGAGAGGGCGTATAGACGTTTGTTTCAGGGCTGCTGGGAATGATCCTGTTGAGAAGGAGAGCTGCATGATGTAGGCTAATGTTGGGCTGAGCTCTGCACGCATCATTCTGATCCAGTAAGCAGGACAAGGATCATTTGGGGCTGTGGTGGTGTTAATAGTAGCAATAAGGTCGGCGATGTATTTCTCTGCTGGGGGGGGTGAAGTTTGTTAACAGTGGTTGTCCTTGGGAAATGTAGCTGAGGGAGGCCTTTGATACTGCTGTTTTAATGATTTTAGATTGCAGGTATTCGGCATAGGCCTGGGGTTGAATTGATATCGTCTGATTGGAGGAGGGTGCTTTGGTTAAAGATTTAGCAATGCTGAAGAGGTCACGTGGTTTATTTAATGAGCTTAGGAGGAGCTCTGTATGGTATTCTCTAATTTTTTCAGCTATTTTTTCACGGTGTTGTTTCAGGGTATTCTCATAATTCATTTGGTTGGATGTGGATCGGGATCGACGCCATTTTCTTTCCTGCTTTCTTAGATGCTGAAGAGATGACCGTAATTCAGCAGAGAACCAAGGGGCTGGTTTTCTGTTTCTTGGTGGTTTGACGGATGCAGGTAATTTATTCGAGGATGGTAGCTGCGAACAAGAGGTCAAGGTGGCATTCCATTTATTGATCATATCATCGAGATTCTGAACTGATTGACGGAGGGCTGGCAGAGCACTGTTGATGAACTCATCTTTGTCTAGGGGTTTGAAGCGAGTTGTGGATCCTGAAGAAGCTGTATTTGCTTGATTGGTTATGATTTGATTTTGTTAGAATGGAATATGGAAGGAGATTAGGTTGTGGTCTGACCATGGAATGGGAGTAAAAGAGAGGTTGATATTATTATTTGATTCTGATTGGGGGACGAAAATGAGGTCAAGAGCGTTTCCCTTGAGGTGAGTTGGAGAGTTCACCATCTGTATATACTTGAGATCAGTCATAGCATCAAGGAAATTATTGGCATAGGTGGGTTGTAGGGAAGCAAGGTTAAAGTCGCCAATCAGCCAATTAGATTTTCGTGGGCTTGCGGGGTTGCAGGCCAGGTCAAGTATGACAGAGAGGTCTTCGGGGGGGGGGGGGGGGAAGAAGGAGCTCTGTAGATGAGGTTTATACTGATGTGTTTATTGGCAACAGACACTATGTCCATGTGTATGATACTCCTAGAGGATAGTAGTTGGAACTGAAGATTAGTTTTTGCCAGAATGAATACTCCACCTCCTTTCCGGTTGGTTCTATGGCATGTGTGTATTGAATAGCCTGGAGGGATGAGTTGATTTATGAGGACAGTATCTGTATCTGACAGCCAGGATTCAGTGAACATAAGGATATCCAAGTTAAGATTAGCAATAAGATCTGTGATGGCTGGCCATATTTTGCAAACTGAACGTGAATTAATGAGGGCACACTTTAGGTTACTATGTAAGAGAGTGGGTTCCGGCTTGGGGCTATAGGTGTTATGGAGGGATATATAGAGGAGGTATGAATGTCTGGTATGGTGAGTATGTTGTGATGAATGATGGTAGCTGGTGTGATTTCTTCTTCCCAGGCTGTGCAGGATAGGGATGTTGTTATGGGTAGGTGAAAATGCAGATGAATTCTGAATGGTGTTAGCTAGGAGGTAAAAACTAAGTGTGGTAAATATGGAGATGGCCATGTTAGGTTGTTGGGATGCCAACAATATTGCTATTAAAAAAGCTAGATACAGTAGTAATAGATTGAGTATGCAGTAATAGGATGTTTCTGGTAATAGAGATAGTAATATTCTGTAAACAGAAAACTTAGTCAAGGTAACACCGGTGTAGCAGGCTACTGGCAACAGTAAAATTGACTAGGGTAACTAGGCATAGCAAAATACTGGCAACAGTAACACTGGACAGAGTAATATAGGTGTATCAAGATTACTGGCAACAGTAAAACTGTTCAGGGAACAAAAGAGATGTATGCTACTGGTAATAGTAAAATTGGCTAGAGTAACTAGGTATAGCAAGTTACTGGTAGTATGAGTCGGAAGTTGCTGGTACAGTCTATATTTACGTGCTGTCGTTGTAACGATGGCTGAGTTGTTGTTGAGAGCGAGCTCAACCCTGGGGGAGCTCAAGCTGCTGCTTGATTGTACAGGTGAAGGTGGATCCTTTGGATGTTGTTCGGACGTTTTGCTGTGGGCCGCTGCCTAAGGGCTGTGCCAAAGGGCCCTCTGGGTAGTCCTTAGGACTCATCCAAAGTTCCTCCCCAAGGTTGTCTCCTCTTTCCACCTCAACCAGGAGGTGGTTCTTCCAACATTCTTCCCTAGGCCTCATGCTAGCCAGGCTGAAGCAGTCCTGCATACCCTGGACTGTAGGAGGGCCTTATCCTTCTACCTTGACCGTACGCAGGGGCATAGAAGGGCTACTCAGCTCTTTGTCTCCTTTGACCCCAATAAGTTGGGGTTGGCTGTGTCCAAGCGTACCTTGTCCATCTGGGTGGCTGACTGTATCACGTGGGCTTACAAGGCGGCTGACCTTCCTTTGCAGGGTAGGGTCACGGCCCATCGTGTCAGGGCAATGGCTGCCTCAGTGGCTCATCTCTGCTCTGTGCCCTTGGTAGACATTTGCAGGGCTGCAACTTGGTCTTCAAGCCAGACTTTTGCGGTCCATTACTGTCTGGAGAGGGAGTCCCGTAGGGACAGTGCTTTTGGCCAAGCGGTGCCCCAGAATCTCTTTGAGGTTTAGGCAACTCCTGCCCTCTGTTGGGCTACCGGTGGAGGTTGTGTCCTTGAAAAGCCTTTCTTTGATGCTGTGACTAGAGGGAGTTCTCTTGTTCAGCCTGGGTTCCTGGTAGCCCAGAGCTAGGGAGTCACCCATATGTGAGGACTGACTTCCTGCTTGGTCCTGGAGAAAGAGTAGTTACTCACCTGTAACAGGTGTTCTCCAGGAGCAGCAGGAATCAGTCCTCACAGCCCTCCCTCCTCCCCTTGGAGTTGCAGTTGTACATAGTTTGCTTTTACATTTTTGTGTGCTGTTCTTAGCTATGTCATTTGACTGAGGTAAGATGGCACCTTTAGGCGGGAAGGGAACCGCACATGCGTGCCAGCATTCCCAAAGGCTTTCATGGAAAGCTGGGGAAATGCTCCGCTGGGGCTTCATCGGCGCCGATGACACCCATATGTGAGGACTGAATCTCTAGGAACAAGCAGGAATAAGTCCTCACATATGGGTACGTCGGTACCGACGGATCCCGCACGGGAAAGCTCCCCAGCTTCCCAGAAGGAAAGCTTTTCGGGCCTCCCACTGCGCATGCGCGCTGCCTTCCCGCCTTCCTGACCAACTCTCCTCAGTTCTTCTTTTTCCGCGGAGCCAGCAGGTCGTGTTCCTGTCACCGCTGAAGAAGTTGTTATTTTAATTTGTTTGTTTGGCCGCGTGTCTGCCTTCCCCGATTCCAGATCGGTACCGCTGGTCTTTTTTTCTTTTTTTCTTAAAAAAAAAAAAAAAAAATCTTATTTTCCCCACTTGGTGTGTTTGTTCTGTGAGGCCTTTAGGCCTTCACAGAATTCTCCCTCATGGAGAAACAAGCCTCTGGTTTCAAAAAATGCACCAAGTGTAGCGGTACTATATCAGTCACAGATACCCATGAATGGTGTCTTAAATGTTTGGGGCCTGACCACTCCATTCCGGATTGCCCATCCTGTTCTTTGATGTCTAAACGTGGCTTACAAAACCGGGCAGCCAAGTTTCACATGCTGTTTTCTACAGATACTCCAGCATCGACATCTTCCAGGTCTTCCTCTCCTGATGGATCTCAGGTAACCAAACATTCCTCTGGCAGGTCCTCAAAGGGCAAATCTCCCTCCAAGTATCGAGATGCCCCAGGGCTTGACCCTGAGGACCCTGCCCCAGCCAAACAACCCCGGCGGGAAGCTCCGGCTTCCAAAGCTCCTCCTATGGGGTTACAGGTTGACATCGATGGCACGGCCTCGACCGATCACCTGTTAGACTGCTCTGGGGTACCGGCTCAATCTTCCGGTACCGACATCCAGACAGTTGTGGCATCTATGGATCATACAGTTCGATCCATGCAGCAGGCTATTATGGCTTTTATTAGAGCTGCGACGCCATCGGTACCGCAGCCAGCGGTACCGACTCCGGTTCCGGTACCACAACCGATACCGGTACCCAGGCATCCACATCGACCAGGATACCGATTCCGGTTCCCGGTTCCGAGGTTTTCCCCGATACCGATCCGGTTCCGGGTACCCCCGATGTCGATACCAGTCGATACGCTTATCGATCCCTGGAAGCAAACAGACAATACTTCGAGTCTTCTGATGATTCTGATTCATCAGATGACTCTGCTGAAGTATCCCTAACTCTACCTGAAGAGCCCTCTTCTCCAAAGAGGAGAATGTCTCCTCCAGAGGATTTGTCCTTTCAAGACTTCATCCTTGAAGTGGCTAAAGGTCTCTCTATTTCAGTAACCACTGAAAAAGAACCTAGAGCAAAAAAATTAGATATTTTAGGATACTCTAAGGTTCCCAAAGAGGCAGTCACCTTGCCCATTCATGAAATTCTTCAAGAACACATGATGGACTTATGGGAGACTCCTCTCACCCTATCTCCACATTCTCGTCGGTTGGACACCATGTATCGTGTCCCTCCTTCTCCTGGTTTTCAAAAAACTCAGCTCCCTCACCACTCTATTGTGGTGCAGTCAGCTATGAAAAGGATAAAGAGTACCAAACGACACTCTTCTACTCCTCCAGGGAGAGAATGTAGGACTTTGGATGCTTTTGGTAGAAAAATCTTCCAAGCAAGTATGCTTATTGCTAGAATCAATTCATACAGCCTCTATATGGGCATGTTTCTGAAGGAGATTGCATTGAAAATACGCCATTTTCTCCCCTTTATCCCAGAGGATAGAAAGGAGGAGTTCCTTCTTTTGCTAAAGCATACCTAAGATATATCAAAGTTCTCCAACAGAGCAGCCTTTGACTCCTTTGAGGGTGCTAGCAGAGCCTCAGGTATTTCCATAGCGGCTCGCAGAATTGCTTGGCTCCAGGCCTCTGACCTAGAACCCTGGGTCCAGGATGGGTTGGGAAATCTGCCCTGTACAGGTGAGAATCTGTTTGGTAAGGAATGGCAAATCAAAGCCACCCAAATGGATGCAGAAAATGCTGCTTTAGATAGACTTTCTAAGTCTATCTCTGCCCCTGTCAAGAAAAAATCTTTCAAGAAGCCTTTCTATAAGAAGACCAGATTTGCTACAAATACTGGCCAACAATCTTCTGCAGCTCGCTTTGCTCCTAAGCGTCAGCAGCCTAAACAGGCCAGGGCAAAACCTGCAGGGGCTGCTACAGCCCAGCAGTCCCAACCCCCTCAGGGTTTTTGACTCAACTCTAGAGAACTTAACCTTTCTGGCTCTAAAACATCCAGAGCCTCTCACCATTCCAGGAAGGTTAACTCATTTTGCTCCCAGATGGGAGCAAATCACATCAGAACAATGGACCCTCTCTATCATCAGAGAGGGCTACAAACTACATTTCTCCAGCCTTCCTCCCCATACCATGGTGAGATGTTTCAATTCTCCCCCCTCTCTTCTGAACCTGTTCGGTCAGGAGGTGACCACCCTTCTCGCCCAAAGGGCAATAGAAGAGGTTCCTCCTCTTCAACAGGGGTCAGGGTTTTACTCCCCTTATTTTCTTATTCCCAAGAAAACGGGGGTACAGACCTATTCTAGATCTCAGAAAATTGAACAAATTCCTATGCAAGGAGAAATTCAAGATGCTTTCTCTAGGTACTCTCCTTCCCTACCTACAGAGTCAGGATTGGCTTTGTTCTCTAGATCTCAAGGATGCGTACACACATATACTCATCCATCCATCCCACAGAAAATTCCTACGGTTTCTGTTCCAGGGAAAACATTTCCAATACAGAGTACTTCCCTTCGGTGTAGCTTCTGCTCCAAGGGTATTTACCAAATGCATGGCAATAGTGGCTGCATTTCTACGAGCCCTGGGAATTTTTGTTTTCCCATACCTGGACGACTGGCTCATCCGAGCTCCATCTCAGTCCGAGGCTCAGACTTCCCTGGATCGCACCAGACGCATTCTGCAGTATCTGGGACTTGTGATGAATCTGCCAAAGTCTCAACTCGCCCCTACTCAGTCCCTGGAATTCATAGGGGCCTGGTTGGATACCACCACTGCAAGGGCCTATCTTCCTCAGGCCCGTTGCCAACGTCTAGTGCACTTAGCCTCCCAGTCCCAGTCCAGAAGCCACTTGACTGCCAGGGAGATGCTACAACTATTAGGCCACATGGCCTCCACAGTACATGTGCTGCCCTACGCTCGCCTACATATGAGAGCAGCTCAATGGACTTTGTCCACCCAGTGGACTCAAGCATCCGGAGCTCTCTCAGACCAAATAGCAAACTCCAAACGTCTCTTTTGGTCTCTCCAATGGTGGATGTCCACTCAAAATCTGTTGTTGGGGGCCCCCTTTCAACCATTGTTGCCCCAAGCAACCCTCACAACAGATGCCTCCCAAACAGGTTGGGGAGCTCATCTTCAAGATCTCTCCACTCAGGGCACTTGGTCTCCACAGGAGACCACCCTTCATATCAACCACTTGGAACTTCGAGCAATCTTTCTAGCTCTCAGAGTTTTTCATACCCTCCTCAGCAACATGACGGTCCTTATTCATATGGACAATCAAGTAGCCATGTTTTACATAAACAAACAAGGAGGGACTGGCTCTCTGTCGCTTTGCAACGAAGCTCTAAGATTATGGGCCTTCGCCAGAGGGCATCAAATCCATCTCCTGGCAGTATATCTTCCAGGAATCCAAAACTCTTGGGCATACAGACTCAGTCGAGTTCTGTTTCCACACGAATGGTCCCTACACATGGATCAGGTACTCAGAATCTTCCAGAAATGGGGGACCCCGGACAAAGTCCTCTTTGCAAGTCCGTGGAATGCCAAACTTCCCCGGTTCTGTTCCAGGATTCCGTGTCAGGGAGTTCAGGCCAAGGATGCCTTCCTCTTTCATTGGGGTCAGGGCTTCCTATATGCCTTTCCACCCATTCCTTTGATTCCCAAGACTCTGTTCAAACTTCAAAGGGATCAAGGGTCCATGATCCTCATAGCTCCACGCTGGCCACGCCAAGTGTGGTACCCTCTACTTCTGCATCTCTCCCAAACCCCCTCCCTGGACTAGGGAGTGGCTCCAGACATTCTGTCTCAGGAGGAGGGGACTTTGTGGCACCCAAACCCCAAATCCCTTCACTTCAGAGCTTGGTTACTGAAGGCCTAGACCTTCAACACTTCAATCTTTCGCAGCAAGTGAAGGATATCCTCCATGCCTCTAGGAAACCTTCCACTAGGCGTTCTTACGCTTTTAAATGGAAAAGATTTTCCATTTGGTGTGCTCAACAGGGTCTTAACCCTCTAACACTTCCTTTGAATTCTCTTTTGGAATATCTCCTGCATCTCTCCAATGCAGGACTCAAAACAAATTCAGTAAGAGTCCATTTGAGTGCTATTGCAGCATCCCTTAAGCCCATCAATGGACAACCTGTTTCCTCTCATCCTCTTATTGCAAGATTCATGAGAGGCCTAACCTTAACGAAACCTCCCATTCGACCTCCTCCGGTGGCATGGGACTTAAACTTGGTTCTTGGTCAGCTTACGAAGCCACCCTTTGAACCCTTAGCCACTACCTCCTTGAAATTTCTTTCCTGGAAGGTTATTTTCCTTATTGCAGTCACCTCAGCTCGCCGTATCAGTGAACTGCAAGCTCTAGTGGCTAATCCACCTTATACAAGGTTCCATCATGATAAGGTGGTCCTTAGGACCAATCCCCACTTTATGCCTAAAGTGGTCTCCCCTTTTCATCTTAATCAAGAGGTATATTTACCTGTCTTTTTTCCAGCTTCTCATGCATCCAGTGCAGAGAGGAACCTTCATACTCTAGATTGTAAAAGAGCTCTTGCCTTTTACCTCCACAGGACACAGCAACATCGAAAGTCTTCTCAGCTTTTTGTTGCTTTTGATCCTTCTCATTTAGGACTTCCAGTCTCTAAAAGAACACTGTCCAATTGGATTGCTCAGTGTATCTCTTTTGCTTACCAGAGTAAGAATCTTTCTCTGGAGGGCCATGTCACCGCTCACAATGTGAGGGCCATGGCCACCTCTATGGCTCATCTAAACTCTGTGTCCATTGACCAGATCTGTCGAGCAGCCACCTGGGCCTCGGTTCATACCTTTACAGCCCATTACTGTTTGGTCAAGGACTCCCGCCGGGATGCCTTGTTTGGTCAGGCTGTCCTCAGACACCTGTTCCATTCTTGAACAACTCCAGCCCACCTTCCCTGAATGGATGCCTGAGATCCATAGGAAGATGAGGAACCTTTCAGGGTCTCATACCCTTCAGGGGATCTCCCGGGCATCTCAGCTAGGGAGTCCCCATATGTGAGGACTTATTCCTGCTTGTTCCTAGAGATAGCACAGTTACTTACCTGTAACAGGTGATCTCTGGGAACAGCAGGAATTAGTCCTCACAACCCACCCACCTCCCCTAGGAGTTGTATCTCTCTCTCTCTTTCCTTTCCTCTCTCTATTGTCTCAGCTTTAAACTCGAACTGAGGAGAGTTGGTCAGGAAGGCGGGAAGGCAGCGCGCATGCGCAGTGGGGAGGCCCCAAAAGCTTTCCTTCTGGGAAGCTGGGGAGCTTTCCCGCGCGGGCTCCGTCGGTACCGACGTACCCATATGTGAGGACTAATTCCTGCTGTTCCCAGAGATCACCTGTTACAGGTAAGTAACTGTGCTTTCCTGCTGCTCCTGGAGAACACCTATTACAGGTGAGTAACTACTCTATTTTTGCCTACTTATTTTTATTTTAGGTTGTAGTCACCTATTCTGTATTTGGTGAGGGTCTGGGGTTCTGAGTGTGTGACCGAGGCCAGGTGTTCTGTTATAATGGAGTTTGTACATAGGGATCTATACTGTACTGTAGTAAATTGACATATTGAGCTTTTCAAATAGGTGTATGGATGTTCTAGGGCCTGCTGCAATATTTATAGTGTTGCTTTTTTCTGGGTAGGTCCCTTGTATGAGTTTTGGAAGTTTATGCTGGTATGGTATAGTAGATTTGGCCTCGTAGTTCTTAGGTGACTTCTGTAGGGTTTTATATTAGTTTCCAGTATGCCTGGTACTGGAGAATGTTTGTTAGTGAGATGACCAGAATCAGATTTTTTAAAAATATATTTAGTTCTGTGGGTGAATGTCCTACTTCTGCTCTGCACCCTTTATCGAGGGAGAGGTTTCTGTGTATGCAGAATATAAATTCAAAAAGAAAAAGTGAGAACCATAATGCAGTTTTATAATAAAATAAAATGAGTTATAATTTGGTCTTATAAACTGTGCTATGGTTCTCACTTTCTTTTAATTCCTTCCTGTGCCAGCATCTTGCATTTCCTTTGTTTTTTTACAGCGTGTATATTTACATGAACACCCTGCTGGTCCAGTGAGCAGTTTTGGGAGTTTTGGTGAGGTTGCTAAGCCCTTCTTGGTGTTTGTGATGGAGTGGAAGGTGTTTTGGAGTTACAAAGTCACTCTCTTGTTTTTGTGGAAGTGGGAGATGCTGCATGGATTCTGTTGAGCCCCTCTTGTTTGGCATATTTAGCCGCATGTTAGGCTCTGTGCTGGTAACGTGAACATAAGAAATACCATACTGGGTCAGACTAAGGTCCATCAAGCCCAGTATCCTGTTTCCAATAGTGGTCAATCCAGGTCACAAGTACCTGGCAGGTTCCCAAAAAGGCACACAGGTTCCACGGTGCTTGACCCAGGGCAAGCAGTGCATTTCCCAGGTCCTTTTTAATAATAGTTTATGGACCTTTCCTCCAGGAGCTTGTCCAAACCTTTTTTAAAGCCAACTACACTAACAGCTTTTAATGCATCCTCTGATAACTAATTCCAGAGTTTGATTATGCAAGGCCATACGCTAACTGCAGGGAAGCAGTTTCATACCGCTGCAGTTGCCGCATTTCAGCATGGCAAAACAGCTGCCAGTGCAAATAAGGCCACTCACTGAGGTGTCATTAGTTGCGCTCGTGCTACTTGCGCTGAGCCATTATGTTAGTTTCTGCCGACAATGCAGATGCCTGTGTGTGAGAGTTCTTTCTCTCACCTCACTCTGCAGTGAAGTATAATTTTAAGAAAGAAATTCTGTAAACCTAACAGTCGAATGGGTAAAAGCATTTTTTTGACTACATATGTCTGGTTTTAGTTTTACTAATATATTCCCTACTTGGTGAAGATCTGCATATGTGTGACTGAGGCTACATGTTCTCTTAGCATGGAGTTTCTGTATAGGGAGCTGTAGTAGTCCAGCTTGTTCAGTTTTCTGAATAGGAATATGGATGTTCTAGGGCCCACTGCAATATTTGTGGTGCTGCCCTTTTCTGGATACGCTCCATGTTGTCTGAGTTTTGATAGTTAGTGCTGTTATGGAATAGTAGATTTGCTCTATGGGTCCTGCATTCTGGGTTCTTGGGGAGGTCAACTGTAGGGTGTTGGGTTGGGGGGGGGGGGGTACTAGAATATGCATTGTGTTTGAGATTTGCAGTTTTGCATTCTTTATGCTGCCAGACTGAAATTTTAAAATATTTTGTCAATTCAGATTCAAGAAAATTTCAAATTTTAAGGTAACATCTCAGTTTAATTTTGTTTAGAAGCCTGATAGCTTCACCACTGCGGAATTCCGGACTTTTCCAGCTCTAGCACATCCAATCCAGCATTTGAATTCATGGCTACCAGGATTAGTTTCTCATTTGATATCTTCCCTTCTCATCAATAATCTGGTCATAGCAAAATAAATCTGACGTACAGATACTTATAATGGTTTGAGTGGGGGAGGGGCTGTATAAGTAGCTTTTCATTAATCCAATTTAATGTTTTATTATTATGTTTGTTTTATTGTAACATCTGTTATACTAAATTGCATGTGTATGTTTAGAAGCCACCTAGGATTTTAGATAGGTGACGCATACATTTAAAAATAAAGTATACTAAATTTATACACATGATGCCGCAGTGAGTCTCCGTACATCGCCCTGCATCACTGGGAGATAGAGGAAAGGAGAAACCTCAGATTGAGACCTACTTGATCAGGGTATAAAATGGTCAGGCAGCATAGTTCGAAGAGAATTTTATTTTCAATATTTGACTTGGTGCTATCTTTATATTTTATACCGTACATGGAAATGCATCTCTTTCTATTTCTCTGGTATTGCACTGTATGCAGAATCTGGCTTCTTGGGGTTGCAGTTAAATTTTAATCTACATGTATTTATTTTTAGGTTATTGTCACATATTTTGTACTTGGTGAGGGTCTGTGTTCTGAGTGTGTGACCAAGACCAGGTGTTCTGTTAACATGGAGTTTGTATGTAGGGATCTGCACTGTAGTAATCTGAATTGTTCAGCGTTTCAAATAGGTGTTTGGATGTTCCAGGGCCCACTGTAGTATTTACAGTGATGCTTTTTTTGGATGGGCTCCTTTATGTGAGTTTTGGAAGTTGGTGCTGATATGGTATGGTAGATTTGCTCTACAGATACTCAGTGACTTTATTGTAGGGTTTTGTATTAGATCACAATATGCCTGGTACTGGAGAATATTTGTTGTTGGTGAGATGCTCAGAATCATCTTTTTTTTTTTTAAGATATTGAGTTCTGTGGGTGAATGTCCTGGTTCTGCTCTACACCCACTGTTGAAGGGGGTTCTGTGGATGCAAAATATATGCTCAAAAAGAGAAAGCAAGAACCATAATGTGGTTTATAACAAAATAAAAATTAGTTATAATTTAGTTTTATAAACTGTGCTGTGGTTCTCGCTCTTTTAGTTCCTTGGTTTGCAAACATCTTGCATTTTCTCTATATAATCTAATTGGCTTTTTTGTTTGGTTCAGTCCCTGACTGGAGTTTTGAGAAAGGCCCTCACCCTCTATGGGGGGGGGGGGGGTGTGTGATCTCATCCTTCGCCTCAGGCAGCAGATTGCCTTGAGCCGCCCCCATTGTTCCAAGTTAGTCCGCCCGCTTTACGTGCTCTCACCAACACTTGCTCTTTCACACTATACTTATGGAAGCAGACAATTATATCTCTCCTTTTATTCTCCTGCTGTGGCCCTAGGGCCTGGTGCGCTCTGTCCAGCTCTATCTCCGGGGTCTCTCCATCCGCCCAAAGCTGCTGCACCATTTTACATACCACTTTGCCACAATTCTTATTCTCCCCCTCCGGGAGGCCATGAAACTGCAAATTACTCCGCTGGTTTTGATTTTCCATGTCCTCTAGTTTATCTGTTAACTCTTGCTGTGCTGTTGCCATATCTGCAATTTTGGCTGTATGCTCTGCTGCTGTTATTTCGTGTCCCTCTATTTGTTCCTCCACTGTCTCGATGCGCCTTCCCACCTCATGGAGATCCACTCATAGATCTGCTGCCAGTGTTCTGAAATCTCCTTGCAGGCTTTGAAGTTCCACCTTAAGCTCAATTAATAACTGCTTAATTTCTCCCCCCTCCGCATCGGAACTGCTGTCTCTCTCACCTTTCTCTGCCCTGGGCGATTCTGCACATGTCCCCTGGCGCCATCCGGGCCTCTTTTCTGGCTGGGGCCGCTTTAGTGAAGGTAAAGTCCTTAATGTTCACTTTTTTTTTTTTTTTTTTTGCCATGCAGTCGTGAATTTTCTCCCTTCTCCTTTGGGTATTTCCAGCTCAAACTTCGCAATAGACCTGCCGCTTTTTCCTCTCTTAGCCCTAGAGGGTTGGGGAGCTCTCCACTTACGCCGCCATTCGTCTTGATGAATCACTTCCTCCACCACCCGTTCTTAAAAGTAATTCCCAGATGGTTTGAAGGGCTGCACGTCCAATGAGATCTCCACATTCCCACTCTGGTGTCTCTTGCAGAGATGAATTTAAGTCTGGAATTTTAGGTGTAGCTCCTCCTCCCACTAGGGTTTCACCAAGGGCCCTGCTTCCTACCGAGGAGCTCACCTTGGGACCAATCGCCATTTCCTTATGGGCCACTTGCTCTGGGGTTTCTATGAACATGCTGAGAGAGCTGCCGTGGGTTCAGAGACTGTATGCTCCCAAGACCAGAAGCATCCCCAATCAAAGCCCGGTCAGCGGGAAACTCACACGTGGCCTTTATTTCCCGAGGATGGAAGTAAATGCAAATCGAGAGTCTGCTGAATAGGGGTCGAGGTAGCGACCTTGGGGCTCCCGGTCACTGTCTCTTTCCCCCCCCCCCCCCTTAGAAGGCATATTTTCATAGAGGAAAAAGTTATAACGTAAAAATGCAGAGAGACTCCAACCATGTCTCACAACTCTGCTGCCTTCTTGGCTCCATCTCTGGAGTGTTTTATGGAATAAGATGAACACTGCAAATATGTACTAGGTTTGACCTCTCTAATAAAGACACTGAAGTTTGACACCCTATCTACAAGGTCTAAGTGAAACCAGGAATTCCAAAAGGAGAGACCTCAAGACTGAGAAGCAACACTACCAAAGATCACCCATAGGAGGTGATCACACTATGCATATCTTTCTGGAAGTCTGGCCTCCAAAAATGGAAACATTTCTCTCCAGAACTGGTCTCACTAATGATCTATGAAGTGGTATATCCTTTACAGAGCTGTTTTTGCTGCTCTTGTTTATTGTATACTTTGTCTTACTTGATTGTATTTGTATTTTGTGATCTTCTTGACTAGATTGTGAGCTCTGATGAGCAGGGACTATCTTTTCTTCATGTATGTACAGCGCTTCGTACGTTTGAAGTGCTTTATAAATGTTAGATTAGCAAGTTGTATGGCCTCTACATGGTGCAAGTACAAAAAGGATGCTGACATTATCACAGGGCTTCTAGGAAGTTAAGAGTGAGTTCCTGCATATGGCTTGGGAGGCAGGGGGACACCAGGTTCACAAGTCCCACAGGGCACATTTCTAGCTTGGTACAGTCCTGATCCT
Source organism: Ichthyophis bannanicus (assembly GCA_033557465.1). Lineage (NCBI taxonomy): Eukaryota > Metazoa > Chordata > Amphibia > Gymnophiona > Ichthyophiidae > Ichthyophis > Ichthyophis bannanicus. The sequence continues at coordinate 51,366,225 of CM066047.1, read as the reverse complement.
TTATTTCCCTTCCAGCTCTCTGTTCTTATGCAGCCCCACATTCTCAGCAGTAATATTAAAAAAAAAATCATTGCTACATTCTTACCAAACGTTCATGAGGCTAGTTGATACTATTTATCCAGAAAGTGGTATCTGGGAATGACCTTCAGAACTTCAAAACCACCCTTGAAATAGCGAAAATGATTGCATTTTGCTGGCCATCAATACATTCTTTCATTTATTCCGCTTTCTAACTATTCTAGAAACATGGGCCGTGTGGTCTTTCTGTTGTCATGTTTCTATCTAGTCTGTCCTTCCATATCAACCACTACAACGGTCCCCTTTTTTCCTTTAGAGATCCACTGTGTTCGTCCCATGCTTCTTTGAATTCAGTTACTGTCCTCATCTCTACCACCTCCACTGGGAGACTATTCCACAGATCCACCACTCTTTCCATAAAGAAATATTTCCGCATATCACTCCTGAATCTATCTCCCTTCACCCTCATCCCATGTCCCCTCGTAGCAGAGCTTGCTTTGAATCGAAAGAGGCTCTACTGTGCATTTTTGCCACGGAGGTATTTAAACGTCTCAATCATATCACCTCTATCCCGCCTTTTCTCTAAGGTGTACATATTAAGATCCTTAAGTCTGTCCTCATATGCTTTATAATGAAGACCACTAACCATTTTAGTAGCCACCCTCTGCACTGATTCCATCCTGTTCACATCCTTTTGAAGGTGCGGTCTCCAGAATTGTACACCAATACTCCAAATGAGGTCACACCAAAGACTTATACAGAGGCACTATCACCTCCTTTCTTCTGCTGGCCAATGGGAGAACCTTTACTCTTGTAAGTATCTTTTTACTCCTGCTTTTTGTTGGTTGAATTTGAGTTCTAGAAGACATCTTCCCTCATTCTGCCATACATGCATAAAATTTGTGCTGTTCAGAAAAAGCACTAGAGTAGTGACTGAGGCAAAAGTACGGAGCTAGCATTTTCCCAGTCTAATACCATTTTCTCCGAATTCCTTGAATGCGTCCAGCTGGAGAGGTATTTGTAGGATTGCTTCTGTTATCTGTTTTCTCAACATTCAACATCAGTAATGTATTTCACCGCCAAAGCAGCTACCGTTTTATATAATGTGAGATATTTTTAATAATTAATGCTTCGATTGCAATTCTACCAAGCTGGAGCTTATTTTAGCTCCGCTGACATTTTCCCAAAGTACATATTAATGGCTCAGTTTAGTCAAAGTGGTTGTCACACACAGCAGCATAATTAGAGGCTGCAAGAAAAGACTTGATAAGAAAATGGAAGAAATATGTCAGCAAAATCAAAGGAGCACCTGAAGTTAATTAGAAATTAGTGCTGAAGTATAAGCCAGCAAAACTCTGATTATCTATTGAGGGGAAGTAAAGCAGGTCCTTACAGGGGCTGTTCCACCGAAGTGCATTTCATTTGGATTCAGCAGCACCCAAAATAACTGACACGGGAATGGCTACTTAGCAATGGTTGCCTTTCTATAGATGGAGACTGGTGACTCTTGCCCTCAATACCCTTTTATCTTGGTGCAGAAATTTATTGGGAGCCTTTCTTCATATAACACATGGTGCATGCACAAATCGAAATTGTTATCTCCCTTTTTTTATATCTGAGACTTTTGAGGATATACCATAACCTGTCGTGCATTAATCTCCTTCGTTTTTCAAAGCTAAGGCTAGGAGAGGCAGAAGGTCTGATTTTTATCAAATCTTATTTCCAGAAGCATGAAATACAATAAATCCCTTGATAATTCAGACCTATAGCATAAAGCACGTTTTGGGGATAATTTTATAAGGAGCCTCCTAAGGTTATGTGTAAATCATGGTATTTTAGTGATTTATACATGTAAATGGGTCTTTACGCACATATTTTAGCTGGTTGCTTTTTCATAAGTACAGGCCGATGGCATGTACTTTCACCGTGGGCATAGGATTGGGTGGAGCATGGATGCAGGGCCGGTGCTACCACTACACAAACTAGGCAATTACTTAAAGTGACAATTTTTGGAGGGTGGCTGTGGCAGAAAGTACCCGGAGACAGCCTCCAGTCTCCTGGTCCTGCTTCTATTCCTGCCGCCGCTACTGCTGCTGCTGCTGCATTTCTCTCTGAGACCAATAGTGGAGCAATAACAAGAAAAGAACAGAAGCGCAGTGTGGAGGTAAGCTTCTGCGCCCTTGTGCTCTGAAAGTACAGCCAGTCCCGCTACCTCTAACACAGACTTTGTTTCAAAGCAAGACTAGCTGCATTTGCATCACATGGGTCTGTGTGGAGGTTTCCCTCTCCGCTGCACTTCTGTTGATATTACCAATGCCGCCACTGCCAGTCTTGAAGAGATATAGCAGGGGTGGCTGCAGTAAAGCTAAGGACAAGGATGGGGGTGACGGAAATGGGAGCTGCCTAAGGTGCCAAATTGCCTTGCATTGGCTCTACATGGTCAGAAGATACAAATATATACAGTACATAATTTGTGTGTGCTCTTGAAAAATCTAGACATGGGTGTTTACACCAGCTGTAGGGCTGCTGTAAGTGATCACACCTAGATTTAATGCCCATTTTTGACCAATTATGTCCCTGTTTTATAGTCAAGCAGATATGTCCTTGACTTTATAAAATAGAGATGAAATAGGGATTTGGGACTTTATGTAATTTCCTACATAAGTCTCAAGTACTTGTGACAGATATTTCAACACCAAAACAAAGATTCTTCAAAATCTGCTTTAGCAATAAATAGATTATTTGTTTTCCATTTTCATTATATCTTTATATATGGGTGGTTAGACAGAGATACAAATATTTATGCAACAGCCAGAACAAAATTGCTGAAACCTATAATTTTCACAGACTATCATCAAAAGGTTGTATAAGTAACATTTATGCAATCCGTTTCCTTATGACAGACACTCTATGTAATGGTAGAGAAAAAAAGTGTAAAAATGCCTGGCCATGTTTTTAAAAGCAAGGCAGGTTTGGCCCGAATTTATGTTGCAGTGAGGCAGGGGGAACATGCTTTATGGCCGCCAAGGTTTGCTGTGGCATCAAGGAGGTGCTGGGGGGCCAAATAAAAAGAAAACGGAGGTTGAAAATTAAAAAAGCAGATTGACAGCCACTTTAAAAATAAATGAAAGAGGTCCATAAAGTCTCAAATAAGAAAATAAACATTTAAAATGAAAAGCTGACTAGTTCACATTTAGTATCAAATAAGGAAACATGCTTAATAAACGAAACCTTTACTGGTTCTGAAGGAATATGTGTGTGTATGAATGCATGGGGAATCAGACTGCAGTTTCAATACAGTGTTGAAGAGGTTAATGAACACAGCAGAGCTGATGCAGGAAGCAGCTGAACCTGTGGCTAGCACAGGGTGAACTCACAGGAGATAAAAAGCATGACCTAGTTAAATAAATAGTACAGATCCAAAGCAAACTTCAAAGAAAATAGTTTATAAATTTATTTTAAGATGTACAAAGATCTGCTAAGGGCTTTAGAGCTATGAAAGTGAGTTGGAATGAAGTTGGTAGGGAACTATTTCCAAAAAGAGCTGGGTGTAAGAACGCTTTTACAGAGAGGATAGAATCCACCTGCAGGAACTTCAGTTACTGACTGGGAAGAAGATTTCTGATAGGGTAAGGTGTGCCAGAGTGTGTCTGTATGGAAAAGCTGGAAAAGAATTTAATTGATATCAGAACTGTAAGTAATTGAGAATTATTTATAGGAGGAGTGTATATAAAAAGCTTGCATGAAAGCTGAAGAGGAAATTTAAAGTTAAATGTGGAAACCTTTTTTCCTTCGTGACAGGAATAAGACTGAAGAAGCTCTGTAACTCATTCAAGCAGTTTTAAAACCAAGCTGAATAAGGGTTTGAATTGATTTATCAGGGAGTGAGAACTTGAATTGTTTTCTTGAAAAGCGAGTTTAATTTGAGCACTGTTCTAGGAGTTCAACAGTGTGTTAGACTTGCTTTCTATAGCATTGGAGTCCTTCAAGCACTGAAGGAGAAGTAGTGCTGAAGGTATAAAACTCCCAGTGCAGTGAAAAGAAAAACCCTGAAAATGAGCTGTTTAAGACACTGTACTGCTCACAGGATTTATTTAATCCTGAATCATATTGGATTGTTTCAGTGAAGAGAGTGTATGTTTGAAAGAGTGAAGGACTGAGTGTGTGTAAGGAAAAAACAACATTGCCTTATTTAAAGAATTCAATTTATTGGCAATTAGATTGGTTTTCTTAAATTGATTTGGTAGTTGTAAAGGATTGACTCTGGCACATACCTAAAAAATCCAAACCCATCCCCCCCCAAAAAAACAAACAAACAGATTTTGTTTTGCACAGAGAGTAGTAATGTGGGAGGAAAACATAGGGAATTTGATTAGCTATTTTGGGGGAATAGCAAGCATCCCAAGTAATAGAGAGAAATAAAAGAAAAAAGGGATAGGAACACTTTCTAGTTACTGTACACATAGCTAGGGAGGCCAATTCCATGCTATGCGTCCCCTGGCCATCTGGACGGCCTGGGGATGCACCCGATTCTGCTTCCGGTGGGTTAGACGTGCCCACTGGAGCAGAATCACATCATGGTGGCTAGACATCTGGGACATCCAGCCACATCCAGGCTAGCTCAGCCAGGCTCCTGCATGGAGCCACTGTGCTTTGGCGTCATATTGCCATGATACTGCGGCTCCATGCAGGAGCTGCGATCCGCGGCAGACCAATATTAATTTCTTTCCCCATAGCCTGGCCCTCAATCAAGTCTGCTATGGCCAGGGCCGGACCGTGAGGAACCCCTACACAACTCATCCTCCTTACCAGGCCTGGCTCATCGATCCGTTTTTGTCTAGGGGAGGGTGGAACAAGTACCCCATTTAAAGGCTGACCCTGGACATACAGGACCGGCCTTTGGAATTGGCCGTGTACCTCCGGGATCATTGTGCTGCCCACAGCCACTCTCGCTCCACCTGCAGCTTGCCCTCTCACACTCACGAACAGAGCTCCACACACAACTCAGATCTACGTGCGGGGAGCTCTGTTCTCTGCATTTCGATCCAGGCATTCAGCGGGAGTGGATGTCCGGATTTGACGTCCATCCCTGCTAAATGTGGTCTGGAATGACCCCTCCCCCCCCAGAGCTATTAAAACATGGAAATTTGCACACTTTTTAAAGGCACATAAATGCTATTGAATGCACGCCCCTAATAGACACACATTTTGTATCCTGTTTACAAAGGCTATAAGGGGCATATTTACTAAAGGGTAGCACAGGGCCCCACACTAACAACCCCATGCTACTCTTGTAGTGTGCATTTGGGTAGCGACTGGGTGGGAAGGGGCATTTCCATGTGACGCAACTAGCGTGGGTGTTGGTGGCCCATGCTACCTTTACAGTGCTAGTAACGCATGTGCAGCTTATGCCATCTCAGTGAGTAGCGATAGTTGTACCCACATCCAGTTTGCTGTGCTGATGTGTGGTAATTGCGGAGGGACAGTTGTACCTGCCCCCTGAAGTTAGCTCACAGTCCCATGCTGGTCACGCAGCCCACATGTGCATTATAGGCACGAAGCTTAGTAAATATGTTCCTGCGTGCCCTTATGTGCCTATTTTACATTTCCAAAAATGTTATACTGGGCTCTAGAACAGCGATACTATTCTTCCCAGCAGGGAGAAGGTGTGACCTAATGGTTAAAGTGATGGGCTAATAGCACTCAAATTCCACTTACCCCGCTGACAACCCTTATGACCGTGGCCAAGTCTCTATCTTCCATTGTCTCAGGTACTCACAGGCTCACGTACCAAAATGCAGTGTGACTTCACAAAAGTGGGCTTTGTGCAGAGACTGCCACTAGTGGTGTTGAGGTAGGAACAAGGGGGGATTACTTCTGGCCTCTTCTTCATCAGCCTGTGTTCTAGTAGCCTTGACCAGGAGCAGGTCATGGGATATAGTGACTGGCTAGTGGGTTGTATGAGTTGATAGCCAAGTATTTATGTAAAAAATTCATTCTGTCATTTTTGCTGCTGAAAAGTAATGTACATGAAAGGCTGAGTCATGTGACACAATCTGTTCAGGGCCTTTAGATATGACATGCAAGATCTTTTGTCAATTTATTGGAAATGCAGTTGCCAAATTATAATGGAGTGTGGCAGTGAGTCTCTTCAGACTAGTTGAATTGCGTTCTTGTAATTCAGTTCCTCTCTAATTAGTTAGGCTGATTTAATCTTTAAGTTTAATACAATGTACTTGGTAATGTGTTCAAATCAATAATATGTTTGCTGGCGACAATGCTTTTAGAGTAATTGCTTTAACAATCTCACCCTTCCAGTCTTTATTTGGACAAATGTTGAGTAGTAGAGAAACTCATTGTCTAGAAATGTTGATGATCTAGTAACACAAAAATAAGAAAAATAAATTCTCTCCCCCTCATATCTTATAGCTCTGAATATAAGAACCCGGGAGTGGAGGAGTAGCCTAGTGATTAGAGCCAAGAGACCAGGGTTTGATACCCACTAGCACTCCTTGTGGCCTTGGGCAAGTCACTTAACCCTCCATTGCCTCAGAAGAATCCAAATTATCAATGTCCCTGTTTACATTGTAACTTAAGCATGGCAATGTACATTAAACCACTTTGACTAAAAATAAGGCAATATTAAAAAAAAAACCAAACTGTTAAATAAGAACATAAGAAATGTCATACTGGGTCAGACCAAGGTCCATCAAGCCCAGTATCCTGTTTCTATTAGTGTCCAATCCAGGTCACAAGTTCCAGGCAGGTTCCCAAAAAGGTACATAGATTCCACAATGCTTGTCCCAGGATAAGCAGTGGATTTCCTGGGTCCTCTTTAATAATGGTTTATTGACCATTCCTCCTGGGACTTGTCCAAGCTTTTTTTTAAACCCAGCTACAGTAATAGCTTTTACTACAGCCTCCGGTAAAAAATTCTAGAGTTTGATTACGCATTGAGTAAAAAAATATTTTCTCTTACTACTCTTAAATGGGTTACATTGTAGCCTCATTGCATGTCCCCCTAGTCTTTCTACCCTTGATGGAGTAAACAACCGATCTACATTTACCCATTCTACTCCACTCATTAATTTATAGACCTCTATCATATATCTTCCCTCAGCTGTCTCTTTTCCAAACTGAAAAGCCCTAACCTTTTTAAGCCTTTCATTTATAGGGGTATCCTTCTTTCCCCATTACTATTTTGGTGGCTCTTCTCTACATTTTCTTGTTCTGCTATATTTTTTAGATATAGTGACCAGAATTGTACACAATATTAAAGGTGCAGTCACACCATGGAACAACACAGAGGCATTATAATATCCTTGTTTTATTCTCCATTCCTTTCCTTATGATTCCTAGCATTCTGTTTGGTTTCTTAGCCGCCTCTGCACACTGGGCGGAGGGTTTCAACATATTATCCATAATGACTCCTAAATCCTTTTCCTGGATAGTGGTTCCTAATGTGGAACTTTGCATTGTGTAATTGTAGTTTTGGGTTGTTCTTTCCTAGGTGCATAGCTTTGCACTTGTTCACATTAAATTTCATTTGCCATTTGGACATCCAGTCTTCCAATTTATCAAGGTCCTCTTGCAAGTTTTCACATTTCTCTTGTGTTTTAACAACTTTGAATAATTTTGTCTCCATTGCAGATTTGATTACCTCACCCTTTATTCCCATTTACAGGTCATTTATGAAAATATTAAAAAGCGGGTGCAGCACAGATCTCTGGAGTACCCTAATATTGACCTTTCATTGAGAAAATTGGCCATTTAGGCCTACTCTCTGCTTTCTATCATAACTCGTTCCTGATCCTCAACAGTACACTATCTCCTATCCCATGACAATTCATTTCATCAAGAATCTCTCATGAGGGACCTTGTCAAAGGCTTTCTGAAAATCCAGATACACTATATCAACAAGCTAATCTTTATCTATCTGTTAAGTCACACCTTCAAAAAAATATAGCAGATAAGTAAGATGAGATTTTCCTTGGGTAAATTCATGTTGGTTTTCTCCCATTAAACCATGACTATCTACGTGTTCAGTAATTTTATTCTTTATACTATTTTGCCTGGTACTAACATCTGGCTCACCTGTCCGTAGTTTCTTGGATCACACCTGGAACCCCTTTTAAAAATTGTGGTTACATTGGCCATTCTCTAATCTTCAGATACTACAGATGACTTAAATGATAGTTCACAGATTACTAATAGTAGGTCTGAAATCTCATATTTCAGTTCTTTCAGCATCTTCTGATGTATACCATCCAGTCCAGGTGACATGCTACTGTTTAGTTTATCCAATAGCTGTAATACATCTTTCCGGTTTATCAAAATTTTGTTTCTTATGATACATCACCTTTAAACACCATTTTTGACATGAAAACGTCCCTACATCTTCTTCAGTAAAGACCAAAGCAAAGAATTCATTCATTCTTTCTGCTATGGCCTTGTCCTCCCTTAGCACCCCTTTTATCCCTCTATCATCTAATGGTCTGACTGACTCCCACAGGTTTTTTTGCTATGAATTTTCCATCATCCTATATTATATCTTCCTTGGTTTTCAGTTTTCTAAACATTAGGAGGGTAATTTCATAACAGGCACTTTGTGCCTAAGTTAAGCCTAGTTGCCTTAATAATAAACTAGTGTAAGGTGCAGAGAGCATGCCTTAAATCAGGGGTCTCAAACTTTAGTCCTGGAGGGCAGCAAACCAGCCAGCTTTTCAGGATGCCCCTAATGAATATTCATTAAATATATTTGATTAAAATGGGGGCAGTGCATGCAAATATATCTCATACATATTTATTAGGGATACCCTGAAAACCTGACTGGTTTGCAGCCCTCCAGTACTGGAGTGTGAGACCCCTGCCTTAAATTAAGGTGCGATCACCCCTGCCTTAAAGCTGGTGTAAATGAATGCACCAACATTCTGCAAGTACTCAGAAATGTTATTCTCTATAATTGAGGCGCTTACCCATGCTCCACCCACACTCCACCCATGTGCACACCCACAGTGAATGTACATGCCATGCAAACAATGTGCATACTTTTACACTGGTCGATATTTTATAAGACGCCGTTTACATGTAGATATAGTCCCCTATATAAATACTCTAACTGCTGAAATGTATGAGCTACAGTTTCCATTTAAAGGGCTCCATTTTTCAAAGGCTAAATGGGAGTTTCGCATATGTACTTCTGCCCAAGGTGAAAAAATCTCTTGGTTATCCTGGACAGGCCATTTTGCTTTTTATTTGCTGCCATTTACTTTATTACAATGTTATTTTGATAGCCACCTTAGACATCTAGATAACGACATTTGCTGCTTACATGTGTCACTGCCGCTACTTACACTACGAAGTGATGCTGCTCCTTTGTGGATTTTTCTTTTTGGTTTTATTGGCTGTTACCACTGTACGTGCCACCAACAACATATTTGTTGTTTTGCAAAATACATTGCAAATTGTGAATGTCCCAATTTGGACATCCATTTTATGGCCTAGATAACCTACACAAAATCGGGCTTCACATCTAGGAAAATCAATTGCAGGCCTAAATTAATATTGATTGATCTAGCAAGATTTGATATACTGCCGTTCAGACATCAAGTGAATATCATGGCGGTTTACAAAGTACAGTACCAGTGGCACAATCAGTTATTACAGAAACATAACACAATTAAACATCCTGTACTGTGACGGTATTGAAGACAGTAAAACAATCATGACACATCGTGAGGGAGCCTTTGCATGGAACAACCGTTTCACAACTTTTAGACAATTTGGCAAAAAACCTTCCTAACCTGAGCGCTTTCAGTGTTTTATCATATGACTTGTGGAATTGCCCGTCAAAAATAACAGGCAAAAAATGCCTCCACCAGCACTCTTTCCCCCTACTCGGACTCCAGTCCAACTGCCAGCACCCCTCTCCTCAGTCCACTATCAGAAATCTCCCCCCAGTCTGTCCCAACCCAACCTCAATACCTTTTGTGTCTGCCCGAGGTATGCAGTGGATGGTATGTTATGTGCCCACTGTTTTTGCGCATGGTGACACCTTCTCGTGGCTTCCTGCCTGTGTTATACGTGTGTTTGTGCCCGAGTAGCGGTGAGGAATGAGCGGAGCTGGCATGTACAGCTGGATGTGGCGGAGCAGTGATGCAGCACAAGGACATAGGGGGAAGAGCATGGAGGGGAGGGGATGTCCCAAGGGCACATTGAGGATAATGATGAGCAAAAAAAAAAAAAGCACTTTGCATTCAGAGCAAATTTTTCTCAATGGCATTTTTTGATGATTTCTTAATTTTCTAGGCATTGTATTCATGCTAGAATTTAAGTGCACAAGTCAGTTGTACTTGTATTAATTCCTAGGTATCTAGGCACCCAAATGAACTGAATGTGCGCTCGTGAATGCAAACAGGAAGTCTGCATTGGGCTTTGGAGGGGACAGAAACAGCCATTGTCTGCTGCCGCCTCTCTCCAGAACCTGCAGCAGCGACTGCCCTGGACCATTGGCTCTAGGCGGCCGCCTATTTCGCCTAATGGTTGTGTTGGACCTGTATTTGGGTCTAGTTGATGGAAACATGCACAGCCATGTACATGTTTCCTTGCAAGAGAACCCAAAATAGTTTAGAGCAGAGGTTCCCAAACCTGTCTCCCAGACTGTCGGGTTTTCATGATATCCACAATGAATATACATGAGGGTGATTTGCAAGCACTGCCTCCATTGTATGCAAATCTCTCTCATGCATATTCATTGTGGATATCTGGCAAAACCCAGCTAGTTGAGGAGGGACGAGGAGAGGTTTGGGAACCCCTGGTTTAGAGTCATGATTGCTGCTTTCATTTAAAACCTTTGGGGTCGATATTCAGAAGGGTTTACGTGGTTTGCATTACCTGGCAATCCTGATATTGAGTGGCATTATCCAGATAGTGCACTAAATATCCCCCAGACTGCAGGAAAGATGCCCAGCTAATTCCGGAACAGTCTCTGGGTGCAGCTGGTGTGGTCCCGACAACTATACATTTAGTGGCAATATTCAGCCGCTAACTAGAAGCTGAACCGCAAAAGGTTAGGACAGGTAAGTGGCTGTCCCAGCTTTATGCAGATTTGCTATCTGGTTAGAAAATCTTGTCTACGAAACCAGATATTCAGCGTCAGATGCCAGATAGACTCCAGTGCGGAATATCTGGTTTCACTTTCAGCTGTGACAGTCAGGTGCTTTACAACACTCCGACTGCCATGGCTGAATATCGACCCCTTTGTTTCAAAATAGTTTGAGGTGCGGTGAATGGAGAGAGAGGATCCTCTGGGCCTTTCAAATGGTGAGAGAAATGCAAGTCTTTAAGCACGACTGATGGGACGACAAAATAACCCCCCTAGCAAATTTATAGATAAACAAATAGATAACAATTCAATTTCTGATTTAATAGGGGTCTGGGAAGATTTCAGATTCTTTCTAAGTGTAATAATATGCAAAATGATTCAGTGTCAGCTGAAAAGCTGTAAAACTAACACAGAAGGACAGAAGGGACTGCATATATCATAGGATAGATTTTGCACTCGGAGAGAAATAGGATTATTGTTAGGAAATCTATTATTGACTAAGTGATCGGCACGAAATGGATGCCAGGGGATGGGCTGCATTTATCACTTAATGGTGAATTAAACATAAGGACAGTCATGCTAAATCAATTCAAGACCATCAAAGACCCACAAGCCTTTACAATTCAGTCATTAATATCAATGATGCAGTACAATTGTCTGAATTATGATGATGCACCTATAAAGATTCTCATTCAGCAGATACTGTGCTACGTTGCCACCTATGGCAAAGCGCAAGAACATTTATTTACCCAAAGCACCCCCCATACCCACCTTCCCCCCAAGAGTAAAATGCCATGATTGCAATAATTGCAGTTGCTGCTATGGAGGTCGTCAGCTGCTGGAGCCTAAGCAGTTCATGAAACATAAATAATGGGGAAGTGAACCTTCCTTCTTACAATAGTTCATTCAGCTTTTAAACTAAGGGGCATTTTTACTAAAGGTTAATGTACGTTAAGTACCCAAAGTCCTTTTATTTCTATGGGCGCAGTGGCACTTAACACATGTTAACATCCATTAATGCATGTTAAACCCATGAGGGTGCACTTTAGAAAGGCTGTATAGGTGATTTTTGGGACGCTCAAGCCAGAAGTTCTGAAATTTAATGGGAAAGGCATCAAAGAAGGCGGGCACATATAAGTGCCTTGTAAAATTGGTTTGTTTCCATCCTGAAAGATACATGTGTCCACCACATAATAGGCAAAATGGTGATGTGCTAAGTAAAGGGTCAAACACATGCAGGTTTTTGCCCCATTTCAGAAACTGGCATGTGTCAGATATATATAGATGTCAGCCATGCCAGGAAGTTTCAGAATGCGCTCGGGTATATTTCTCCGTTTATATATCCTAGCTTGCCATTTTGCAGACAAGGACATGCAGCAAGAGAAATTACTTTTTACTTATTGCCAGGAGCAAAAAATATTGAGGGCATGAGGGGGCATGTCTCTCTTCACCCAACAGTTGTTGGTTTACCAAAATGAGCACTTTTCAGAGTCCTATATGTCTCCTAGAGCAGGTATAGCCATGGACATCGCCGATGGTGAATTGAGACGTGCAGCACTGGTCTAAAATCATGTATGTATGTATATTTTATTGCTGTGCCTCGGGCATGTCCTCTGCACACCGCATTGCAATTTGGACATGATCGCGCCAGATACGTTTATATTTAGAGCTTTCTAAAATGGGTCAGGGGATGTCCTTGTGATTTCAGCGTCTGAATGGGCGTTTTCAGACATTGAAATTACTGATAGGGCTTCTAAAATTATCTCCATAGTAAGCATGCCCTTAAGAATAGGTTACACAAAAATCACACATTTCAAAATAATGAGGCTGATATTCAAAAGTACTTATATAGTCAGCAGCAGTGTCAATCACGTAAGTCATTTTTAGAAAGAAATTCGGGTATATAAATGAATAACTTTCGCCATTTAAGTTGCTAAAGTGCACGTTTTCTAAATTGTGCTAAGGTAGCATGTGTTACGGGTGAAAAGCAAGTGCAGAATTGGGGGATGGACCCATGCTAGCTCTCAGGGGGCATGCATAGCATGTTCCCAGACAGCACGGTGAGAGGTACATCAGCATGCTAAACTAGGAAGCGCATTAATGTGGGTGCACTCGCTACCACTCATCAAGCATTGATAATTAGCATGCATTAATTACCCCCATGCTAACTACATTGTGCAAGCCTCTAACCCATCCATTCTCTGTCCCGTCACATTTTAGGTGCTTAGCGTGGGATTTTTACCATGCTGGCATTTTTAACATGTAGTAACGGTTATCACAGTACGCTTGGTGCACAGTAAACCCCACGGCAAGCTTTAGCACAATTTAATTAACACACTTCTAGAGAACCAAAGTAATCCTTTTTAATTTGCAGCATGATTCGGGATGGTCAGGCAACAGACTTGAGTTATCTAGTGAGCCACAATATTCAGCCTGTCTCTGGATAAACCTATCCATCCAAGTCCAAAAGCTAGTAATATAACTGAGGTTTAGAGGACAGACCCATAACCTACATCCTCCATTACCTACTTCTGTGAGCAAGCAATATAGAAAGGACTTCTGCATTAGGATCTACTAGGATGGTGGGCTTGATGAACCATGGGTGTGACCTAGCCTGGCATTTCTTATATTCTTATGCTTCAACAAGGTGCTGTAGAGGAGAATAAACTCTTTTGTTTTCACAGTTCTCTGTCCCCTAGGCTATACTTCCAGCCCCATTAATCTTGTAATTTCATACATCGGGTATTTTCATCTTCCTCTGGGTTACCCAAAACATTGTTCTGCAGTGCATTCACAGTATGTGAACAGACCTTAATTGTGTAGATTTGTAAAAGATCCTGGTCATCCTCTTTCCCTGTCCTTTCCCCTTGGCATTAAATATTTTTGCATGGCTAATATCTCAGATATTTGAAAGCATCAGCTCTTTCCATACAGGATGCTTACATTTCATTAGTCTTTGTATGAGCCAGCTTTCATGGCTTGGGTGTTTGCAGAGCGCATAAAACATGACACAAAGCATTAAGCTTAATGGTCAGTGCAATTATTTGTGTACATTTTTGCTTATGTTCCAGCTTTTCTGGAGTTCTATAATTAGAAGTGGATTGATAAAGCATATTCATGCCAGGAGGAATGAATAATATTGTGGGATAGATAGAATGACAGATACAAATGGGCTTACGAACCATTATAATACAGATCTTTTAAGTGTTTCTCTACAATTTTGTTATTTCATAAGATGTAGATGCTGTATTTGATCAGGATGTCTCAGTGAACTTGCAGTCATGAGACAGCTTGGCTACATCATTTTTTGTTTATGTAAAAAAAATATTCTATGCAGTTCACAATTAAACATCCATAATTTCAAAAACAAATCATTAAGGCATAAACATTACACTTTTACTAAAACATTACAAGACATAAAGATCATCAAACTCAAAACAACATGGAGGCTCTTTTTGACATGATGCAAGTACTACGCAGAGGTTTAGCAGTAAATATGAGAGACTGAGATCGTACTCCATATACCCTGGCTTAGAAGTACGGTTCATGACTGTCCTGGTATGCGCAAAACTAACCCATTTGGAGAAACTGCCCTGGGAAAATTCAAAACACAAAATTCAAAACAGATATTCATCTTTACAAAATCATAAGTTGACCATTGTTGTCCGAAATTAGTTAACCAAAGGCCTCATTAAACAAAACAGCTTTCAAATGCTTCCTAAATTCACAAGCATCAGTCTCTACTCTATCCTTGACTGTTCCACAGTCATGGACCCACTACAGAAAACACCATAGATTGTGGACACTGACAATTTAGCTATTTTTAATGGAGGAACTGTAAGAAAATTAGAAGTTGTTTAATGCAAAGAGCAGTTAGGACTTAACCTATTTAAGTAAATAGAGACATTCAAATGCTCCTGCAGTGCTCTAAACATCAACCAGCATGTTTTAAATTTCACCCTTTGGGCAATTGGCAACCAGTGCAATAAACAAAACAGGAGGAGGGGATATGTTCAGGAATGCCACAGCCAGTCAACAGTCTGGCTGTGGTATTCTGGGCAAGTTGAAGCTTGCAAAGATGAAGCAATGGAAGGCCTAAATATGAGGCACTGCAGTAGTCAAGTCCATTTAGCAGAATAGCTTGAGTTCCTGACTGAAAATCTTCAGGAAGTAAAATATGACACAAAGCTTAAAGAAAGCTGACTTTACAACACTTGTAACCTGATTTACTAAGGCCTTTCTCCCATTCTGTGTCTATGGGGAAACAGGTTAGTAAATCAGGCCCTTGTTAAAGAAAGATGTGCATTCAAGTTGAACCTCTAAGTTGTGTACAACTGATGAAAAGGTTACTTGAGCATCACCTATGATCACACTGGAAGTGAAAATTGGGCACATTCTATAGGTCGTCCAGAATACAACAGTCTTTTTTTTTTTTTTTTTTTTTTAAGTTCAACACAAGCTTGTTTGACCATATCCAAGCACTGACACTATTCAAAACCTCAATCAATAAAGTGGCAGGACTGGACAAACTGTTGATAAGATGCAACATCTGAACGTCATTAACATATATTGTAAAGGCAAGTGAGTGCAAATAGACAACATCGGCTTGAAGATAAATATTTAACCTGAATGTTGAGGCAGAACCTTGTGAAATGTGACACTGTAGCATCCTCCAAGTGGATTCAGATTGAGCACAAACCACTTTAAATCAGACCATTAAAAATGATTCAAACCAAGTTAAAACATTATTTTCCATACCCAAAGCTTATAGACGAGAGAGGAGTATTTTGGCCTATTCTGTCCAATCTGGCAGAGATGTGAAGCATAATTATAATTTGTCTTCCTTGATCAAGATGTAATCTAACAGTATCTAGTACAGAAACCAATGAGGTTTGTATGCTGTGATTCTTTCTGAAACCACACTATCGATCATCCAATAGTTCAAACTTCTGTAGGTACTTTAAATGCCACATTACACAAATCTCCAAGATCTGTCAAGGAGAGGGAAGTTAGAAATTGGATAATAAATCACTGTTGTGCCGGGACTGTGCCAGGTTGCAATGAATGGTTGTCAAGCGAAACAAGTACAGGTTCAATGACAGTTTTGGCAGTGGCAACAATATAGTTAGGACCTGGACAGTACCAACCTAGAAATGCCCCCTGTACATTTCGTTAACTCCAGCCACATACAGGAACTCGCTCTTATTGGGCTTCTTGAAAGCCCAATGATGAGACCAGCACCCCTTCTGTATTTGTGCCCTGTGCAGCTGCATCACTTGCACAGCTCTTGGTATGGCCCTGGTTAGGACATGAATCAAGAGCACTGCCCTTATATTTTACCTTAGACATCACACTTGATATCTCAGACAGCACGACTAGATGGAAGTCATTCCACGTAAATATATCCTCAATCATATTTAACAAATGATTATCATCTCTGACAGGAAATTGAGCCCTAAGAGAATCAACTCTTTGATCTAAATAAAGGACATTCTCTTTTGCTGAGGAAGAAGCAATTCTGCAAGCTCTGAAATTGAGTGTGGTCAACTTTCTTACCCAGAGTTCTTGAGGACAACTTGTTTGTGACAAATTATGCACTATAAAATAACTTTTTATGAAAGCTGAGCAAAAAGCTTCTATGTTGACATGCACAAGAGTATTACAGCACTATACACTGCTCTGTAACTCTTTTTAACAGCACAAACTGTTCTAAAAGAAATTACATCTTCTGTGGTCGTTGTGATAGAATGCACCTGGGACTCTCCTTTCTCTCCAATGTTCTCTAAACCTCATTGTAGGGTCCTGCTATTATATATGATCATGGATACTGGGACTAATGTACTAATAGTGAAGGCAAATTATAGATAGTATATGGTAATTGGAATTGAGACATTGAGGTGGGGACGTACACAAGTTCGGCAGTATTTTAGAAAATACTCTGTCAGACGAAGAGCTTTTTCTAAAATAGTGTCCATTGCTCTCCATATACATCTTTAGACAATCTCTGCACAGAAATGCTTTTTTAAAATGTTTTATTTATCCTGGATTTTGAATAGCATCTTGCTTGAAAAATATCAGTGTCGAAGACAGATTAAATTCAATAAAGAGAAAAAAACAAAAAAAGAAGCAATACAGCAACAAAATTTGTACTTCTCTTTCAAAAAAACTCAAAGTAGGAACAATGACCAGAAAAACCACAACTGTGGAGGAAAAACAAAAAAGGAAAGGGATTTATGCATGACTATGCACTTTAACATTCATCTCTTGCAGTTACCATCTCTAACCATTCCATCTTGAACACCACATCACACCACTCTCCTATTATCCAGAAAATTCTGGAGTTGCTGAGGATCATAAAAAATAGACTTGGTGGCTTGAAACCTCATAACATACAAGCAAGGAAAATGTAACAAAAGAAATTGCACCAGTAAAATTAACACACTGCCTCTTACGAGGCCCTAGACATATCTGGAAAACAGAGTAGCACCCAACACATAAACGCTTGCCTATATTGCTTTGAAACTTGTACTCCCCTTGTCCTCTGAGGAAATGTTATGCAATGGTAGCCCACACCTGTTGTGTCACGTTTTGATATCTGCAAGGCTTTTTTATTTTTTTAAATTTTGGCTGATGGCTCAGCACCTATAAACTATTAATAAAAGACTTTATTATCCTTAAATACAGCTGCCGTATCACACGGTGGCATTCATTATGACCTCATTTCTCCCTTTTTCCTGTCATTTTTCAAAGGTCAATTCTCTTTGCAAGCAGTATTGTGCTATGCTAAATGCTCTAGTGACCTTAAAGGAATGAAAACATTGATTAAGTCTTATGCAATATTCTCTTCAAATCTCTAAGGGGTCTGTTTACTAAAGGCCGGTGGTGTGCGGTCCGCGGTGCAGAGCGGGTGCCGTAGAAGGAGTGGGCGTTCCGTCGGGAAGCTGTGAGTGACAGATGCGCGAAGGTGCGCGGCGCCCGTGTGGTTAGTGCCCTGTGCAATTAACGAGGTTGATCTGTGCACATGGGACACACTGCTCACGGATTTGGGCTTTCCAGTATTGTGCTGCACATTGCTGACGGAAACGGTTTCCTTTCCCTTCCCAGCACCTCTAACGCGACTGTTGGACTCGCGGTATATTTCTTTGGAGATTCGGGCACGCTCCTGTGCGGCGAGTCTCCCCCCTCCCACATTCCGCCCACTGACCCCGTCTCTCCGCCCCTAGGGGGCCTTCCTCCGCCCTCATTTCTCCTTTCCACGCCTGTTTCGCACATTACCGTCCCGCAAATGTGCGCGTTGTCGGCGCACGCTTGCGGGACCCGTTAATGTGCCGCGCACTCGTACGGGGCGCTTAAGAGCACTTAAATACCTCTTTTAGAGCGCTCATGTGCGCCCCGTACAAGTGCGCCGTTTAGTAAACAGACCCCTAAGTCTTATAATAAATCAATATGCTGTTTGCAAGGACTGTATTAAATATCAGAAAGATCTCTTAGTAATTACTTTACAGTTTGTCATGGTAGCAACAGTCCTGCTTTTCATATTGTTGGACGAACACTAAATTTAAGCTCATGCCCTTTTTCAAGTTAGCTAAACTTTTATAAGCATCTATGTGTGGAAAACGAGCCAACACAGGTAAAGGCCCATTTTATATAGAACACTGAGATCAGAATTGACATTAAGGTCAGAATATACTCAGTTCTGGCAGTATTTTACAAAAGGCTCTGCCAAACAGGGAGTCTTTTGTAAAATACATATGAAGACATATAGGAGTGCATGCAGATTTTCCGGCACGCTCATCGAGAGGAGCCATTTTACAAATTTACATGTGGGAATAATGAGTAGCATCAACTCAATAGCTTCCATGTGGAAATGCCAACATTTCCACATGAACGTGGCAATTCAGCAGTTTTCATGTGTAAGTGCCGGAACTTCCATTTTCTATCTGAGCCCCTTTACAAACCTATGGGGTTCATTTTAAATTCCTTAGACATGATTTGGGCATCTGAAAAAGTGCATATGGACATCCAAATCACGGAGACGCCTCCAGAGCAAATTGGAAAATAGTTTTTTTGGATGGCTCCGCTGTGGGGATGCCTAAATAGATAGGGAGTGTGACGGAATTGTGTCTGGGATGGAGCTATAGATATAAATGCCCCCAGTCGAGCTTAGAACTCTTGGAGATATCTGTGCCCACGTCTAAACTTACACTTGCTCCAGGCATGAATAGGTATTAGAAAAGTTCTCATTTCGGCACCCTCAGTGCTCTTCACAATTACAATGCCATGTTGTGTGTGTTTGGGAAACTTTTTTGGGGGTTTTCACATTGCTACATGTCTCGTAGATGTCCCCAGTTTTAAATACTATATCAGGGAGGTCTGTGTAGACGTCCCTGCAGATGTCCATATTGGGCATGTCCACGTTTGTGAAATCGTGCCTGAACTTGAATGTGCTAGCCATTTTTAGGGACAGTCTGCCTTGGATATCCCAGTGTCTTTTGTGAAATGTGCTTTAACATGTATAAGTGCCACCAGTTAAATATAGAAGCAAAACATTTTATGTAAACTTTGGGGGAAGAAATAAACAATAGCAGGTTAAAGAGAATTCCTTATCGCTTCTCCGGGCCAGTCCAGGGAATGTTAGGGTTGTCAATCCCCTATAGCAGCTGAGGACTGAAGACTCAAGTTTTCTTGATAGCTTAAGCCACTCCCCCTGACGTCGACAAGCCAGTCTTTCAGTCCTCAGCAGCTAAAGAGGATCGATTTGCCTCTCTCCCTCAGAAAGATTTCAATTTTGGTTTTTTGATTTCTAGTTTATGTCCTTAAAGTTGGCTCTAGCAGGGCTGATATGATTCTTTATTCCTCGATACTATTGTAGCCTAGACTGCCTGGCAGGCAGTCAGAGACGTGGAGTTTATAGTGCAAGACTGCGGGAGTAAGGTAGAGCCTACCTTCGGGTCCGCCTCCGTCTCTGCTACAGCAGATTGAACCTGGGAGCCCCAGTTGTTCCTCTGCCTCTGATTCCCTGCGCTGCTGCGCGTCCCGCTAGCAGCGGGACAGCGTTTAGCTGAGGCCGCGTTCCGCTCCTCGTCCTGGGGAGCCGGTTCGGGGAAGCGCGTTTTTCCTGTAAGTTTTATTTTTTCCGTCGGGGTGGGTTACGCACTCGGGGTTTCCCACTCCGTTCCGCGGCTATCAGGAACTTTTTGTCCCTATCACTCAGCAGCGCCGCGAGCAAGTTTAATTTTGAACCTTAGGATCCAGGGATGCGAGGGCCTGCAGCGCTGAAAGGCAGACTCTGCCTCTCAGGGATCCTGAGGGTCCAGGTAATGGAATCGGTTCTGGAAGCACCACGAACCTCTCCCCCTTCTATGCTTCCGCGGTTCCGTTCTCCGCTGGCACCGGGTTGCCGGGACGCTTGGCGACAGGTCTTACCTCGGCATCTGGAGAAGTGAGTCAGAGGTCTTATGGTTCCCCGGATCACTGCATGGCGTCGCATCCTGCTCGGGAACCCAGAGCAGTGAGATCGGGCTGTCTGCGGGGTGCGGCTGCTCGGTTGCCCTTTCGGCGGGAGCAGTTTTTCCGCAGCGCCGTGTAGTTCTTTTTCTTTGGTTTTTTTGTTAATGAACAGCGAAGCATCGAGTGACTTAAAAAAAAAAAAATCCTCTCAGCGCCTCAGAAAAGGCGGGAACGGCGGCCATTTTGAGAGAGCCTGCCGTTTCTCCCAAAGAACCTCACAAACAGGGGAAACGGGAGATGACAATCTCACAGGGCTGTGGCTTCGGTGAGTACAACCAGAGTGGGAGGATTTTTAGCCTTTCCTGTTGACATTTAAAGGGGCTGTGCGGCTATAGCCTGAATTCAATACAACTGGCAGCCCCACGACTTGCCTGGACTCTGGGGTTCATCACATTATTATGCTGCACATACATAAGCTCTAGCAAAATCTACCTCCCTTAGTATCACTTTTCCAAAGTAAGTTTCTGGGAATCTTTCCAGCGCAGAGAGTATTTCCTAGCACTGACTGGTTTACATTTTTGTACTTGGGTGGCTGTCTTTATTGGTTTTTCATTATGCCACTGTTTGTGCCAAAGTGAGAGCAGAAGAAAAGGGCACATACCCATCTGTGAAGCTCTGGCACGTTTCTCAGTATGCTGCTGAACATTTGCCAGCTGTTTGATACTACCGCCAACTCCGCTTTCTCCTGGCTTCCCCCACCAGTCAAAAGATGGCAAGAGGAAGACACAGAGCCACTAGTCCCCTTTTACACGTTTGCTCGATTTAGCATGCAAACTGCACCTCAGGTTTGGAGAGCTATGCCATACAACATCAATTCATGGAAATATTTTCCTATGCACTTCATGTGGCAGACGCTTTCTAGGCTGCTGCGGATTGCTGCATAGACCTTAGCATCACTTGTCGCGGACCGGCGTTTCCTCTGCTTGCGGAACTGGTCGGTAGATGTTTTCCTCTGCGTTGCGTCTGAGTAACTTGCCCTATAAAGGACGCTAGCTTGTTGGGGAGACATTGGAGAGGATTGTTAAGGATCTCGGAGACTCCAACGGCGGCCGCTTGCCAGAAGATAGGCCCCCGCTGGTTAGAAGATCAGGGGGTCTCCGGGGGACCCGCGGATTCCTGGGAGCGCGCTTTGCTCCCTATTCCAGGAGCCATTCCGGGTTTCGCGGGCAGTCCTTTCGAGGGGTCAGGTGTTATGGTAAATCCTACTTCCAGGCTTCTCAGCCCGCCACTAAGAAACCGTACTGAAGGCTTGACAGTCCAAGCGTTGATTCCTGTGGGAAGAAGCCTACAGGAGTTCCTTCCAACTTAGACCGCGATAACCCCGGGGACGCGCTTGTGTTGTTTCCCTGTGCTCAGGGTCCCAAATCGCAAGCAATCTCCGACACGCTGTCCCACCTCTTGCAATTCAGAGAGGGGGTTCCCGTGCTTCGCTACCAATACGGCTGCGGTCGATACTCGATTTCTTTCGTGGTTCCCGAAACGAAAGGTTCTTTTCCTCCGCTGCTGGATCTCCAGAACGTCAACCGGGCCTTGCGGGTGCCTCATTTTAGCATGAAGACGGGCGTACAGTTATTTGGTCGGTTTAGCCGGGGGAGTTTTCTCTCCTCCATAGATCCCACGGAAGCGTGGCTGCACATGCCCATCCAGAGGTATTATCGACACTTTCTGGGATTGGCCCTACCCATGGAGCTCTCCCAGTTCCGGCGTTGCCGTTTGGTCTTGCCACAGCTCCACGTACTTTCACGGAACTGCTGGTGGTAGTGGCAGCGGCGCTGCGGTCAGAAGGCATCCGGGTTCATCCGTATCCCGACGAACGGTTCATCAGAGCGGGTTCTCTCGAGGCAGCAGTGGCGGCGACGTCTCGAGTGGTTCCGCTTCTGGGGCATCTCGGTGTGGTCCTCAATCGGACCAATAGTCGCTTGCAACCGGTTCCACAACTGACAGCAGGTGAGCGCCTTCTTGCTGATGTCGGCTCTGTCGGCCTGCACTTGGGGTTCCTGAGGGCGACCTTGGATCTTGTGCCGTGGACCAGGGTGCACATGCGGCCCTTTCATCAAGCCTTGCTTTCCGTTGTTTGCCTCAACTTCAGCCTCTTTCGCAGAACCTCCTCTACCCGGAGCTGGTTCGGCGAGATCTAGAGTGGTGTTAGACCCCCTTCATCGGAGCACAGGCATGCCCTTACAAGACCCGGCAGGGGTATTCGAGCCACGGACACCAGTCTCGCGGGCTGGGGAGCTCATTGTTGGTCACAAGTGTCTCAGGGGTGTTGGCACACAGCAGAGAGCTCGTGGTAGTTCAACAGGCTGGAGCTTCGCGCGCCTCGGCTCGCCCTTCAAACCTTCTCAAGCCTTCTCAGGGAAAAAAAAAAAAAGCTGTTCGGATTTTTTTTTTCCACATTGCAATGCCAGCGGTATATATCAGTCGGCAGAGGAGGACCAAGTGTCTGCATCTGCTACTCGAATGCCAGGAATTCATGCCGTGGGCGGAGGGCCGTCTTCTGGCCTTGTCCGCGGCGCACGTGGCCGGCAAGGGCAACGGGCAAGCCAATTATCTCGGTCTCTATGTTCTCGATCCCAGAGAGTGGGAACTGAACGTAACCGGTTTTTCACGAGCTGACGTTGCGTTGGGTGCAGCCAATCATGGATCCCATAGATACCTTCCGCAATGTGGAAGCCATCCGGTTTTTCAGCGTGCGCAGACAACACCTGTCAGATGGCTTGAAAGCTCGGGTTACGCTGTGGCCTGTGGATGGTCTTTTGTACTTTTTCCCACCTTGGCCGAGGTTGAGTCGGATTGTTCGGCGGATAGCGCGACACCGCGGTACCGTAAGTCTGGTCGCGCTGGATTGGTCTCCGCGTCCTTGGTAGGCAGGCCTCGTCCGGTTGGGCATGGATTCGCCTTGGCGTCTCCCGGTCAGGATCAATCTCTTGAGTCAGGGTGCGCTTCTCATCCCGCGGGTAAATCACTTCTTGCTTATGGCTTGTCTCTTGAGCGGGATCGCTTGAGACTCCACGGGTACGCGAATTCTGTTATTTCCACCTTACTTCGTTCTAAACGCCCTAGCACTTACCTGGCTTCTGTTCGGGTGTGGCGGCTCTTCGAGTTTTGTGTGTACAGCGCAGTTTTATTCCTCTGTTGTCTACCTTTCCGCGATTGCTTTTGGTTCTCCAAGAGGGCGTGGATAAAGGTTTGCCTCTCAGTACGCTTAAGGTTCATTTGGCGGCGTTGACGGTTTTTTTTCGGGAGACCGTGCAAAAACGCCGGCTAGCGGCTCACTCAGATATGCAACGCTGTTTTCGAGCAGCGAGACTGCTTCGGCCGCCGATTCCTCCGATCGTACCCCCGTGGGATTTCAATGTCGTTTTGGTCACCTTGTCTCGTCCGCCGTTTGCGTCGGCTTCCTAGAGTAATTTGCGGTAGTACTCCTTGCAGACACCTTTCCTGGTGCTCTCGGGCTCGGCGAGACGACTATCGTATTTGACAGGCTTTTTTTCCTGTCCGGAGCCTTATCTGCAGTCTGGCCTGATCGAGTATGACTACGCACGGTGCCTTTCTTTTCGTCCCAAGGGGGTTTCCGCCTTTCATGTTCATCAATCCGTGGCCTTACCTGTTTTTTTCTGATTATCGGATTCTCAGATGGATCATGCACTTCGCCGGGTGGATCTCGGCCGAATTTTTGGAGGCGTACCTTCAGATCTCGAACTTTTTCGGAAAACGGACCGGTTATTTGTCCAGTATGCAGGATTCCGGAAAGGTTAAGCGATGGCTAGGTCCTCCGTTGCTCGTTCGGTATGGGGTGCCATTGCAACGGCTTATGAACCCAGTGGGCGGACTCCGCCGGATGTTCTCCAACCTCATTCCACTTGGGCGCAAGCGGCTTCCTGGGCGGCGTTTGCCTTGGTTCCTCCGGTGGATATCTGTAGAGCGGCGAGGTGGTCCTCCTTGCATACCTTTGCCAAACATTTCCAGTTGGATGGTCAGGCCGCAGATGATGCGAAAGTTGGAGCTGCGGCTATTATCGCGGGGCTTGTGGGTCCCTCCCGGGTTTAGGTACTGCTTTGGTACTGCCCTAACATTCCCTGGGCTGGCCCGGAGAAGCGATAAGGAAGGTGAAATTAGGTCTTACCTGCTAATTGTCTTTCCTTGAGCTTTCTCCGGGCCAGTCCAGGGTCCCACCCTTTCTGTTTCGGTTGTCTTGACCGATGTCACTATAGGCTATCCGGTTCATTGGATTCGTGCACAGTGGATAATTTCGGGGTTCTACGTTTCTGCCTCTGGAGATGTCAGAGTTTTTTGAAAAAAAAAGATTACTATTATCTCTATCGGTCTTTTCACGGCTGTGTCGGCAAGCGTGGTTTATTTTTCTGGCTAGTTCCGAGGGACTAGAGAGCTCTCTCAGTTATTAACGACTTCCTTGTGTTTCAGATTGTTACTGCTTAACTGCTTTGTCAAAAGAAGACTGGCTTGTCGACGTCAGGGGGAGTGGCTTAAGCTATCAAGAAAACTTGGAGTCTTCAGTCCTCAGCTGCTATAGGGGATTGACAACCCTAACATTCCCTGGACTGGCCCGGAGAAAGCTCAAGGAAAGACAATTAGCAGGTAAGACCTAATTTCACCTTACTTATGTAGCGCCCTGGCTGGAACAAACATTTTTTTTTAAAATCTATGCATGCCTCTGAGCTGGTGTACTGTAAGTCCCAGTGGGGATTTTTTGCCTTACATGAGGTAATTTTATAAAGGTCAAAGGTGTGATTTGCATACATAGGTTAACTCACTTTCCAATTTTATAAAAAAAAGCAGGCAACTACTTTTCTTTACGAAATAGGGACATAAGTCATAAGATATGTGCAGCAGATCTAGGCTCAAGCACTTACATCAGCCCAAGACTTGGTGTAAATTTCTGTGCCTAGATTTGTAAAGAAGGCGTGTAAGTTTATAGAATTTTATAACGTATATGGACATATTTATACATATATGCGATCTACATGTGTAAATGCCACTATTTACATAAGGAGATGCCTCTAAACCAGGGGTTCTCAACCCAGGCCTCGGGACACACCTAGCCAGTCAGGTTTTCAGGAGAACTATCATGAATATGCATGAAAGAGATTTGTATACAATGAAGACAATACATGCAAATCTATTTCATGCATATTCATTGTGGTTCTCTTCAAAACCTGATTGGCTGGGTGTGTCCTGAGGACTGGGTTGGGAACCCCTGCTCTAAAATAAGCTCCATTGCATGAGATGTTTCAGTGTTGGTGATGGATAGCACTTCGTGAGATCTTTAACATCACTAAACCCCTTTTGGGCTTCTTATCCTGCCTCATTTTCTAGAATCATACCAGTGGCTGTTCAAACATTCATTTCGTTCTGACCTATTTCTCTGGTTTATTAGATAAAGCAGACATATTTCTGCCATCCTCCACATGTTTGGACAGTTCATTTTGTGCCAGATCAATCACTTTTTTTTTTCTTTTTTTCAAAATTTTATTTAGAACCATCAACAGCAAACAACAAGTACAAGACACACAGAAAATCGCCACTCTCTGGGGTTAGCTCTTATCCCCAGGAGCAATACCCATTGATGGTTACATGGATTTTTCAGAGATTAATTACCCTCACCCCCTTCCCCTACCCCCTCCCCTCCCCCCTCCCCCACCTCCCCCCCCCCTCCACATGTCACGGCCACGCAGGACCATCTGAGAGTTCCACATTTCACCCAAATAACAAAACAGTGGATGAGGGTATTAACAGCCCAACTGCAAGACCGTGTTACGGGTCCGGGCACTCAAATTTTGAATGTATGGATCCCAAATTAGCAAGAAGGCGGACCATCGCTGGACATGGCCCCGGGCAGCCCTACACTCCAGGAGCATAAGCTGATGGAAAGAGTTCCACCACTCCCAAAAAGAGGGCGGGTGGATCTCCCTCCATCGCCGCAACAGAGGTCCTTTACCCACCAGACAGGCCTTACGCACAAGCCAGCGACCCCACTTCCCCTTCGGAGAGGCAAGGGCCAAAGCATCCAAGACCACCAAGGCTGCATCCCACTGAATAGGTTGTCCCAGCAGATTAGCTACGTACAGGGCGATCCTCCGCCAATATGGGCGAATCCGTCGGCATCCCCACCACATGTGTAACAAAGTCGCCATGGGCGCCGCGCACCGCGGACAACTGCCATTCGCAGTCAGGTGGCAGCGAAGGGCCCTCCGCGGGGAGAAGTGGATCCTGGTTAGACATTTAAATTGTATTTCCCGCCAACGGGCCCCCTCCACCAGGCTCACCACGCGCCGTAGGGCCACTAAAATAGTGCCACGGGGGATTTCCCGCCCCATTTCGGCCCCCCAAGCCTGTTCCACTCTGCAATAGTCTGGGCGCTGGCGAAGCTGCTCCAACCGGAGGTGAAAACCCCGGATTGACGGTCGTGTCGTGTCGTCCAAGCCAAAAAACCCCATAATCTGGACCGAGCGGTCGCCATGTAACTCCTCTCCTGGAAGGGAGGCCACATAGTGGGCCACTTGCATATATGCAAAGAAATGGTGAGGCCGCAAGTCAAACTCGCGGGAAAGCGCAAGAAAGGGTTTGGGCCTCCCCGTCAAGTCCACCACGTTTCCCACACTATGGACCCCTCTCTCCCCCAAAAAACGGAAGGCCGCGGTCTCCGTTCCCAGGGTAAAGTTGGCATTTCCCCGAAGGGGTAGCCAACTTGACGCCTTCCAATTATGGCCCCAATAGGTATTCAACTGCCGCCAGGTCTTGCATACCGGGAGTAGCAACACACTCTCAGCCAAGTGGGTAGCCCACTGGCTAACCTCCAGGTGCAAGAGGGCCACAGAGAGTGGGGTGCCACAAATTCCTCCTCCAAGGCTGTGGGCGTGTAGAGGTCAGTGTCACCTAGCCAATCCCCCAAATGTCGCGCTTGGCAGGCCAATGCATAAGCACCGAGATCCGGGAGCCCCCACCCCCCGTTGCGCATCCTCCCCACCAGCCAACCGTAGGGGACACGGGCTCTCGCCCCCCCCCCCCAGAGAAGGCCTCGGAATTCCACCTCAAAGCGCCGGGCATCCCTCCGGAGAAGCCAAACAGGGAGGGTCTGCAACCAATACAAGATCCGCGGCAAGAGCACCAGTTTAATCGCCGCAATCCTTCCCAATAGGGACAGGGGGAGAGGCCGCCAGGCCTGCAATTGAGTTCGCACCTTGGTCAGCATTCGCTGCAGGTTGCACCTATACAATCGTCCCGGATGGCAGGGCAGTACAATCCCCAAATATACAAATTGATTCTCAGCCCATTTAAGAGGGAAGACCCCCGGCCAGCCACTCCGAAGGCTCCCCAACACGTCCATGGCTTCGGATTTGTCCCTATTAATACGTAGCCCCGCAAATTGTCCAAAACGTTCGGAGCTCTCCTAGGAGAAGCGGCAAGGAGTCTGTAGGCGAAAGTAAATGTACCAACAGGTCATCGGCAAAAAGCAGATATCTTAAATTCTTGAGCGCCCATTCTCACCCCCCTTATGGAACGCATTCCCGCCACTCTCCGCAGGAGAGGATCCAAAGACAGGACAAAAAGGAGAGGAGAGAGGGGACAGCCCTGACGAGTCCCCCTTTGCAACGTAAACTTCTCTGATACCACCCCATTGCAAAGTATCGCCGCCGTCGGGTCGGCATACAGGCTCGCAACCATGCTACAAAATAAAGGCCCTAGACCATAGCAAGGAAGGATGTACTTCAGATATTGCCAGTCCACCCGGTCGAAGGTTTTTCCGCGTCAAAGCTAACAAGCAAAGAGGGCAGCTGTCTATGCTGGACCCACTCTAAGGATGCCACAATTTTGCGCAGGTTGCGGACTGCGTATCGCCCCTTCACAAACCCAACTTGACAATCATGCACCAACAACCCCAGAAACTCCGCCAGGCGGTCTGCCAAAACTTTGGCCATCAATTTAAGATCAAAATTAAGCAGTGAGATAGGACGATACGAAGTCGCAGAGAGGGGATCCTTCGCCGGTTTAGGAATAAGGACAATATGGGCATGATTAGCCCCCCACCGAAAGTAGCCCTGTTGCGCCCTCCGATTATGTACGGCGGCCAGCGTTGGGGAAATCAAATCGTTAAGAATTTTGTAAAATTCCGCACCAAGCCCGTCAGATCCCGGGGATTTATAACAGCTGGCCTTGGAAATAGCCCCCTGCAACTCGGCCGCCGTTATCGGCCGCTCCAACTGCGCTCTTTGCTCCGCGGTCAAGCGCGGTAACTCCAAGGCCCCCACATACTCCTCCATCTGCGTGAGGGAGGGCGACTCCGCGGTATAGAGGCTCTGGAAAAAGGAACGAAAAACCCGCACAATCTCTGGGTTCTCCCGATGTAGCACCCCCGAGTCATCCCGCAAACCCGGCACCAGTTTAGAGCCCCTAGGTCCCCGAAGGCATCTGGCCAATAGTTTCCCGGGCTTATCCCCATAACGATAAAGTTGGTACCGATAGTATAACACAGATTTCTTTGCCCATTGGTGCAAGAGTTCATTTAGTTCCATTTGAGAGTCCCACAGCTGCTTTTTAAGCCCTGCCGTCGGGTTTTGAGCCCCTTGACGCCGTAGCCGCGTCACCAACTCTCTAAACCAATAATACGTTCGGCCCTCAGTCTTCTCTTCCAGGCAAGGAACCCTATTATGTCCCCCCGCAGAACCACCTTTGCAGTTTCCCAGAGCAGTTCGGGGTCATCCTGGTGACCCCTATGATCAGCTTCGAATTCCTGCCATCGTTGCTGAAGAAAAGAACGAAATTGCGCGTCCCTATATAGTTCAAGCAGGAATCGCCATGTCGGGGACCGGGGAGAGTTCCCAGTCCAATGGACGTCGAGCCAAACAAACGCATGGTCAGATATCTCCATAGGCCCTATCTGAGCATCTGCTACTTTAACAAACAGACCGGTAGAGATCAACAGGTAATCTATACGGGCGCTAGTGCCATGAGCCCGAGATATATGCGTGTAATCCCGTTCGGCCGGGTGTAGTAGTCGCCAAGGGTCCACCAACCCCGGCCGGGAACATAAACGTCGCAAGGCCCGAACCGTCGAGATTCTGTCTCTCTGCTCCCCCCCCTTAGAAGTATCGAGATCGACATCCATGACCCCATTAAAATCTCCCCCCAAAATCAAGGGGGACTCCGGCAATGTCTCGATCTTGGAGGCAAGACGGGCAAAAAGGGGCAAGTCAAGCACATTTGGACAGTACAGGTTGCCCAGTATGACAGGCCTCCCCTCGAGGACTCCCTGCACCAAGATAAATCTGCCTGTCGGGTCTACAAAGTCCTGGACAACCTCCAGCCTCACCCGTTTATGAATCAGGAGTACTACTCCCCCCTTCTTCCCCTGAGCTGGGGCCCCCCAGACCTGTCCCACCCACTCCCGGCATAATTTACGGTGTTCTTCGGCAGTCTGGTGGGTTTCCTGGAGCATAGCGATGTCCGCCTTCTGCCTTGCTAGAGCCTGCAGGATTTTGGCCCGTTTAATGGGGCTACCCAGACCACATACATTCCAAGAAATTATCTTAAGCGGCATGTAATACAAAAGTAGGCCTATTATAATACAGCATAAACCATACCTGATCTAAGGAAGGGACCCCCCCAGCCTGAGGTCCTCCCCTCTTCTCCACAAGGATAATCCCTCTTGTCGTCCACCCCTCCATTGGTCCCCGAGAATACTGCTCCCCTCCTACACCCCCTCCCCCTCCCTCCCTCTCCTTCCCACCCTCTCCTTCCCCCCCTCCCTCCCACCCCTTCCCCCCCTCCCCCCCCTCCCCCCCGCCCACCCCCTCCCCCTCTCTTCCCCACTCCACTTCCTTATCCCATCTATCATCCTCCTCCCCTCCTCTATATATTCCTCGATGCGTGAGGTACCCCCTCACCCCTCCAGTGTGCCGGCTCTGCTACAAATCGTCCGGGGGGGCCCCCCGGAGCCCCCTCCCCAAATTCACTCCCCCTCCCCACTCCCCCCCCGGCAAAACACCCCCAACTACTCGAGCCGTCCCCCACCCGCCCCCCCACACCCATGGAAAACAGCCAACCCCACTTAGAAGTAATTTGAACAGGCCCCGTACTACCCCCACCCCCACCCCGGTTACCATCACCATTGCTTTAAAGTCCAAAGTGGAGACTCCTGGCTTGTTCTTCACATCAATAGTCCTCCCCTCCGGACCTCAGGACTCGACCGCCACTGCAGCCCTCCGCCGTATCTCCTCCACGTAGGGCGTTGCTGCTGTCGCGGAGTCAAAGGACCGACGGGTCCCCCCATGAGTGAAGATCAGCCGGGCAGGGTATTGCACTATAAATTTGATATTATTATCTATCAGGATCTGGCACAAGGGTCCGTACTCTCGTCGTCGCTGTCCCAGAGCCGCTGAGTAATCCTGAACGATACGTAGCCGGACATTGTCTTTTTGAATGGTCCCTTTCTTTCGCGCGGCCCGCAGGACTGCTTCTTTCTGTTGGAATCTCAGGAACCGTGCTAGGACCAACCTAGGTCGGCCGTCACTGGTTCTCCTAGGCCCGACCCGGTGTGCCCTCTCAATTTGCACTAAGGTGCCTTCAGGATCGTTCGCCAGAATTTGTTTCACCAGGTCCTCTACGTAGGATTGTAGGTCCCGGTCCTCTATAACCTCCGGAACCCCAAGAAATCTCAGGTTATTACGGCGGGACCTATTTTCAAGGTCGTCTAGCTTGGCCTCCTGCCCCTGGAGTAACTTTTTCACCCGGGCCATCTCCTGCTGTAGCTCCAACATATGCTCCTCTGACCTCTCTATCCGGTGTTCCGCCTCCTGCAGTCGGCCGCCCAGGGCCTCCACTGAAGTTTGGATTAGGTCCATGCGGCCCCGCAGGTCGTCAAACTGCGCAGACAGCGCCACGGCCAGGGAGATTTCGTCCACCATCACCGCCGTGGCCTTGGCCTCTCCCTTCGGCGGCGAGGACTGCTCCCCCCCCCTTGGCGGCAGGGGGGTCTTCTCCTTCTCCACCCGGCGGCCTCCCTTTGCCGCCATCACCAAGGCCTCTGTTGTGCCCAAGTCTCAGGCGTCACAATTTTTTTTTTTTCCCTCAGGCTCCCGTGCGCTGGAGGAAGGGTGCAGGTCTCAGGCCGCTATGCGCTAGGGAAAGGTCCCGTGTCTCAGGCGTCTAGGCGCTGGGGGCAAGGGAGGGGTCTCCAACTCTCGTGCACCAGAGGCAGGGGCCGGTCGCAAGCCTCCGAGAGCCAAGGGCAGAGCACCGGTCTCAGGCTCCTGAGTGCTGAAAGAAGGGCGCAGGTCTCAGGCTCCGACGTGTCTGACACGAGGCAAAGGTCTCATACTCCGGTGCGCCGGGGGGAGGGCCCGGGGTGCGGGGTATAGGCTGCTGTGTGCTGGTGGTGCGGCAGCAACAGGGCGCCGGTCAGAGGCAGGAGGCGGGGGGCACAACTCAGACTCCGCGTGCCAAAGGCCAGACTCAGGACCCAGACATCTGTATGCTGAAGATAGGGCACAGTCCCCTGTGCAGTGTCTGCTAAAGTACGGTGTGGTGGTTTGTGGACAGCAGGGTGGATTACTTTGCAGGGCGCACGGGTCTTCTGGTGGGCGCACAGATCTTCCGGCGGGCTGCTCGGCCCTCGAGGATCTCTCGGGGGGGCGGGAGAGGCAAGCGGCGACCCAGATCAAGGCCCAACAACAGCCCCCGGCCCCCTCAGTAGCTGCCGTGTCGGCCCCCCTCTCAGGGCCCGTTCAGTAAATACACGCGGGGGGGGGGGCGGGATGCATCAATCAGAGGGCTGCCGCCGCCGCGGGGCCCCGCTCCGACCGCTGCTGGATTCTGCAACACGCCGTCTCACCTCGCAGTGCAGCTGCACTCACCGCACGGCGTCTGCCTCCTGGATCCAGGCCGCCTCCAAAAGTCGTCGTGTGGGGGTGAGCGGAGAGCACCGGGGCACCAGCCCCTATGGCGGTCCAATCGGGAGAGCCCGGGGGGGGGGCGAAAAACCCCGAGATTAGCCCCAGTCACAGCATGCTTCTTCGCCGGAGGGGTGAGGGGGCCCAGAGCCCGAGCAGCGTGCAACTGCTCCGGCTCACCGCATCACCGGAAGTCCCGATCAATCACTTTTTAAGGAACACATAGAGCAGGCATTGTTTCCCCCATTATACTTATTCTGAAGCTCTTGCTGAAGAAATAAAATCCAATGAAGATCTATCATAAATTCATAGGTGTTGCCCAAAAAAATATCAGTTGTTATTCTTTTATGAATATTTTCTATTTATTTCTGAGCAAATTTAAATGTGGGATGCCTTTCATGGTAAATAAGGTTTCTGATATGCGCATTTGTGAGTACATTTAGATGCCTAAAATTTAAAGAGTGCAAATTTCAGCGAGTTCAATTACCCCGGTATCGACTAGGTCAGTGTCACGGTAGTACATGCTAGGGAGATAAAGTTCCTAGATGACATAAATGACTGCTTCTTGGAGCAGCTGGTTCATGAACCGACCAGAGGGGAAGCCATATTAGACCTAGTCCTTAGTGGAACACCAGATCTAGTGCAAGAGATAAGGGTGCTGGGGCCACTTGGCAATAGTGATCATAGCATGATCGCCTTTGATTTAATTAGTGGAGGAGGGATAGTAAGGAAATCCACAGTACTACCTTTTAACTTTCGAAAGGGAGACTATGATAAAATGAGGAAAATAGTTAAGAAAAACTAAAAGGAGCAGTTGCAAAGGTTAAAGACTTACATCAAGCTTGGGTGTTGTTGAAAAATACTATCTTGGAAGCCCAGACCAGCTGTATTCCACGCTTTAAGAAAAGTGGAAGGAAGTCCAAAAAACTGCCAGCAAGGTTTAAAGGTGAGGTCAGATAGGCTGTTGTTGCCAAGAAAGCATCTTTCAGGAAATGGAAAAAAGAGCCGAACGACGAAACCTGGAAACAGCACAAGCACTGGCAGGTCAAATGCAAGGCATTGATAAAGAAGGCAAAGGGAGAATTTGAGAAGAAGCTTGCTGCGGAAGCAAAAATGCAAAATAAAGATTTTTTTCAAGTACATTCGTAGCAAAAAACCTGTGAGAGAGTCAGTTGGACTATTAGATGATAGAGGAGTTAAAGGGGCACTAAGAGGTGACAAGGCGATAGTGGAGAGACTGAATGAATTCTTTGCTTCGGTCTTTACTGAGGAAGATGTAGGGATGTTACCCATGACTGAAGTGGTATTTAAAGGTGCGGAAGAATTGAAGGAAATATCGATACATCGGGAAGATGTATTACAACTATTAGATAAACTGAAGAGTAGCAAATCACCTGGGCCGGATGGTATACATCCAAGGGTGTTGAAAGAACTGAAATATGAGATTGCAGACCTGCTATTATTAATCTGTGAACTATCATTAAAATCATCTCTAGTACCTGAAGATTGGTGGATCGCCAATGTAACACCAATTTTAAAAAGGGTTCGAGGGTTGATCCGGGAAACTACAGACTGGTGAGCCTCATGTCAGTATCGGGAAAAATAGTAGAAACCATCATAAAGAATAAAATTACTCAGCATGTAGATAGTCATGGCCTAATGGGAGACAGCCAACATGGCTTTAGACAAGGAAGATCTTGTCTTACTAATCTGTTATGTTTTTTTGAAAGTGTGAATAAACAGGTGGACAAAGGTGAGTCGGTTGATATAGTGTATCTGGACTTTCAGAAAGCCTTTGACAAGGTCCCTGATCAGAGACTTTTGGCAAAACTAAAGAGTCATGGGATAGGAGGCAGTGTACTACTGTGGATCAGGAACTGGTTAAAAGATAGAAAGCAGAGGGTTGGGCTAAATGGCCAATTTTCCCAATGGAAAAAGGTGAATAGTGGTGTACCCCAGGGATCTGTGCTGGGTCCGCTGCTTTTTGACATATTCATAAATGACCTGGAAAGTGGAATAACGAGTGAGGTTATCAAATTTGCAGATGACACAAAACTATTTAAAGTTATTTTAAAACCCAAGAGGATTGTGGAAAATTGCAAGAGGATCTTGATAAATTGGAAGACTGGGCATCAAAATGGCAGATGAAATTTAATGTGGACAAGTGCAAAGTTATGCACCTACGGAAGAACAACCCAAACTATGGTTACACGATGCAAGGTTCCACATTAGGAACCACCACCCAGGAAAAAGATTTAGGTGTCATTGTGGATAACATGTTAAAACCCTCGGCCCAGTGTGCAGAGGCAGCCAAGAGAGCAAATAGAATGCTAGGTAACATAAGGAAAGGAATGGAAAATAACACAAAGGATATTATAATGCCTCTGTACCGTTCCATGGTGAAGACCGCACCTTGAATACTGTGTGCAATTCTGGTTGTCGTATCTTAAAAAGGATATAGCGGTATTAGAAAAGGTTCAGAGAAGAGCCACCAATATGGTAAAGGGGATGGAAGGATACTCCTATGAAGAAAGGCTAAAAAGGTTAGTGCTCTTTAACCTGGAAAAGAGACGGCTGAGGGGAGATATGATAGAAGTCTATAAATTAATGAACGGAGTGGAACGGGTAAATGTAGATCAACTGTTTACGTTATCAGAATATAGAAAGACTAGGGGACATGCAATGAAGCTACAGGGTAAACTATTTAAGACTAATAAAAGAAAATATTTTTTCACTCAACGTGTAATCAAACTCTGGAATTTGTTACTGGAAGATGTAGTAAAGGCTGTTAGTGTAGCTGGGTTTAGAAAAGTTTTGGACAAGTTCCTGGAGGAAAGGTCCATAAACCATTATTAAGAAGGGACCCAGGATATCAATGCTTGACCTAGTACAAGCATTGCAGAACCTGTGTCTTTTGGGGAAACTGCTAGGTACGTATGACCTAGATTGGCCACTGTTGGAAACAGGATACTGGGCTTGATGGACCTTGGTCTGACCCAGTATGGCATATCTTATGTTCTTATGTTATGTTCTTAAATTGCTTGTATGCATGTATACCTACAAATTCATGCACGTTCAATCAACTGCGTGTAGATAGTCATGCTTTAATAGGAGAAAACCAATATAGATTTAGCTAAGGAAGATCTTGTCATACTAATCTCTTATATTGTTTGAAGGTGAAAATAAACAGGTAGATAAAGGTGAGCCAGTTGATATAATGTATGGATTTTCAGAAAGCCTTTGACAAGGTGTCCCTCATGCGACTCTTGGGGAAATTAAAAAGTCCTGGGATAGGAAGCAGTGTATATTGTGGATTAGGAACTGGTTAAAAGCTAAAGTGCAGAGAGTAGGGCTAAATGGCCCATTTTCTCAATGGAGAAAGATGAAGAGTGGAGAACATCAGGGATCTGTGTTGGCCCTGCTGCTTTTTAACATCTTTATAAATAACCTGGATGGTAATAAAAAATGAGGTGATCAAATCTGCAGAGGAAACAAAATTATTCAAAATTGTTAAAACACAAGAAGAATGTGAAAACTTGCAAGAGGACCTTGATAAATTGGAAGACTGGACGTCCAAATGGCAGATGAAATTTGCAAAGTTATGCACCAAGGACAGGGCAAACCAAACTACAGTTACACAATGCAAAGAACCACCACTCGGCCAAAGGATTTAGGCGTCATGGATAACACATTGAAACCCTCCACCCTGGGTGCAGCTGTGGCCAAGAAAGCAAATAGAATGTTAGGAATCATAAGGAAGTGAATAAAGAATAAAACAAAGGATATTATAATGCTTCTGTATCGTTCCATGTTGTGACTGTACCTTGAATATTGGTCACCATATCTTGAAAAGGATATAGCAGAATTAGAAGAGGTACAGTCAGGGCTGGCTCATCCACTAGGTGAGCTAGGAGGCAGACCTCTGTGGGCAATGAGCCATGTACTTCTGCATACATGGCCTGCTGCTCTACCCCTCCCCCTGCACTGAGCCACGATACCTTCCCTCCCTCCCCCCCATGCTAAGCCATGACACTGCCCTCCGCTACCACTGATTCTGATGGTGGGAGCAGCTAGGCTCGGTGGCAGCAGCAGCCATGTGCTTCAACACACATGGCCTGCCACTTCTGACCTGCTGAAGTTGTGTCTGAGGGGGTGTCAGAAGTGGCAGGTCATGTGTGCCAAAGCACATGGCCTGCCGCAGTCGGCGAGCAATCCTGCCACCAGAATCGGTCGCAGTGGGGGGCGGTGGCAGCATGGCTCAGCATGGGGGTGGCCGAGGCTTCTGCCTATGGTAGCAGAAACCCTTGGATAGGCTCAAAGTACAGAGAAGAGCCACCAAAATGGTAAAGGGGATGGAAGGATATGCCTATGAGGAAAGGCTGAAAAGGTTAGGGCTGTTCAACTTGGCAAAGAGACTGTTGGTATGATAGGTGTCTATAAATTAATAAATGGAGTAGAGTGGGCTGTTTACTCCATCAAAAAGAAGAAAGACTAAGGGACATGCAATGAAGCTACAATGTAACCCATTTAATAATAGTAAGAGAAAATACTTTTTCATTCAATGTGTAATCAAACTCTGGAATTCGTTATTGGAGGATGTAGTAAAAATTGTTAGTGTAGTTGGGTTTAAAAAAGGTTTGGAGAAGTTCCTGGAAGCAAGGTCTATAAACCATTATTAAAGAGAACCTTGGAAATCCACTTCTTACCACGGGATAAGTACTATGGAACCTCTTTGTACCTTTTTGGGAACCTGCCAGATACTTGTGACTTGGATTGGCCACTATGGAAACAGGATACTGGGTTTGATGGACCTTGATCTGGCCCAGTAGGGCATTTCTTATGTTCTCACATTTTTGTGCATTTATAATGCGTGACTAAAATTGTTATAGGCACAGAAAGTCTCTTACACCCACATCCCACACTGTTTGGCAGCAGATCTAATTCCATACACACCCAACAGAATATTTGGTCCTTGAGCTCCCACTTATTAGTCACCACAACAGAACATCAGTCAAGGCTGGAATCAATAAGAGCTTCTACCTGTTTGGTGTCTGCCTCCCTCTGATTTGGAACATACTACCATTATATCTGAGGGAGGAAGTTTTCTTAAATAATTTTAAAAAAGGATAGAAAACATATCTCGTCCAAGAAGCCTTTGACATCAATAGAACTAGGACAGTGATACATTTGTCCCCTACCACTTGGTCCCCACACCTGTCCTACCCAATCATTCAAAAACAAAAATCTAGACTCTAGCCTCCAGCCTCCATAATTGTTTTTCCTCATCTTCTATTATTTTCAGTGTTAAATTATTTATATTATACTGTATCCTATTTTCATGTTCTGTTTTAATATGGTGAACTGCTTTAATGCTATCGATAAGATGGCATATCAAAGAGCATAATAAACTCTAAAATAATGACTAGGTCAAACAAAAATGAAAAGAAGCCCAAAGACTGGGAAAAGTCATTATAAATGACGTGAACCAAACTTTTCTTGGGCCATGCAGACCACTAATTTCTGAAATATATGCCCCTTCCTCTCAATATAGTTGTGAAACATTGGCAGGAAAAAGGAATGTGCTCCATTCAACCTCCAGTCCTCAAAGAGGGGAAAGGAGTGCACACGCCATTGCCGCCTTTAAAAATAAATAAATAAATAAATAACCATTGACAAGCTCGTCATTCTCTGCCCTGATCTTTTTCTTCATTTTCCACACGGGAACTTTATCTTGAGACACGTGATTGCGCAGTTACTCAAAAGCCAAAAATCCACTGCATTGCTATTCACATAGTACTGACAGGATATACAACATTATTGTTTATTTCTTCTCAACACGAAGTAGGTCATGATACATTGCTCATGGTAAATTACTGTGTTTTTATACTGCATATCTTCTGCTGTTAGCTTGACAAGTTAATAAATGTTCTGAATTTGTAATGTATACTGTGCGGTGAATAATTTTTATAGCATTTTGACTAAGCTGGGCTAATGGTTGGCACAGGCTAATTGAGTGCCATGTTATTCAAAGGGGCCTAGTTACAAATAGCCCGTGCTAACCGTAACCGTTAGGCATCTTAATAAGCATGTCCCTATGTGGTTGGTTAGAGCAGCCTGCCAAGTACTAGGGAAGCCATGTTTGAATCCTCCTGTCATTCCTTGTGATCTTGGGTAAGTCATTTTACCCTCCAATGCCTTCGATTGTAAGCCCTCTTAAAGGATAATACTTACTCTACCTGAAGCTAAGTCTTCTTGAGCTACACTGAAAACTATGAGCTAAATCCAGAATTTCTTCCCTTCCCCTATGTAGAGGAAACAGATGTATTTCTAACTTCCATTTAATGATCTTTTAAAGAAAATATTAGGAGAAATTGAAATTATAGTACCACCTTGGTAGTGTTAGACCATGTACCATAGTGTTCTCAGATGATGCAAGAAAATCCCATTGCTAATCTAACTGGTTTGGTCCAAATTTCCTTATATCCAAGCACAAAAATGTTCCTGCAGCATTTTGCCTCATTTATCGGCTTAGTTTACCTACCTCCCTTTATTTTATATGTTAACTTTATTTTTTTTTTAAATCCAGGGAATTGGCTTCCATTTTTATAGTCCCTGCCACTACTACCCCGGCTATTCTAGCAGCCCTCAAGAATTCCACTCACAAGCTCTCTAAATGTGAGCAGCTTTAAGGGCTCTGTGAGTGGGATAATCATGAAGTTGGTTTCTAGAAGAGGTAACTACCTGCTAGTGAAGAAGAGCAGTGTTGTTTGCGAGGAGCTGCCCCAATAGAAAGGGAAGAAATGGAAAGAATCTGGAGGAAGGGAGATGATTAAGGAAGGAAAGGAATCGAGAAAATGTTAAAATAGAGCAAAGGGAGGGAGGAAGTGATGTCACTGAGATCGATGGTGGTGTAAGAGCACCGTTCCGGGTGAACCCTGCAATAAATAAAGATAAAAACCCTTGTGGGGTCGAAACTAAAAGTTAAAAAAAAAAAGAAGGAAAGAACCCTGTGAGTAGGGGAGAAGAGACGAGACAAGCCAGATCAGAGCCGCTGGCCTGAATGCGGAGCGAAAGAATAGCGGACGGCAGTTCGGCAAGCCTCGGGAGCAGCATGGGAGAGAGCCACGTGGCCCACAGTGAGGAGAAAGTCTGCAAAACTGTTCGGAGGTGTCGGGAGAGGTAGAGGAGAAAGCAGCGGACCAGAGCGGAGCAGAACAGGAGAGAGAGCGTGCTGCAGAGGTGAATGAGGTGAACAGGAGCACTTGAGGAGAAAATGGAAAAAGGACAGTATGGAAAAGCAGAGAAAATGGAGATCGGCAACTGTGTGGCAGACAAGATGACTGTGTGAGTCGGTATGTGGCAAGGTGGAGTTAAAGAGGAAGAGGAAGGTGAAGAATACAGCAAAAGCAAGATACGGTGAATGAAGGAGTAAAAGAGGGGAATAAGAAAGCAGGAGTTGATAGAAAAAAGAAGAGTACAAAGAGAGAAAGGCTATTAAAGCACACCAGTGGAAGAAGTGGGGAGGACATTAAAGGAGAAAAGCAGCAAAGTGGGCAGTAAAACAGACATGATGGCAAAAAAGGAGGAAAAGGGACAAACAAAGTAGGGGTGAGAACCGAAAAAGTGAAAGCAGGGAGGAATAACGAGGAAAATCTTGAAGAAACCAGGGGTTTGTGTGTTTAAAAGGATCTGAAATAAAGACCAACCTTTCATTGACGAGTACTGGCTGATGGGGAAGAAGGAGAGCGAGTCACAAAGTATATCATGGCTACGAGAAGGAAAACTATGGACTTGAGAGAATATGCTTTTCAGAGTGGGGGAGGGGGCGTCGGTGAACATAATGCCTTGGAGACTAAAAATAGAAATGCTGAACAAATGGAGGCAGTCGCGGGGACTACAAGTAGAAGTACTGTGGAGCAAGGAAAGGAAACTTTGAAGGACATTTCCAAAGTAGAGCTAAAGGAGTGGTTCACTGAAATAAAGGAGGAGGTGCAAACGGTAAAAACGAAGCTCAGTGAACTTATAGGAAATTTGAAAGAAGAAATAATGGAACTGATGCATTCAGTGGGAAACCACGAGAATCGACTACAAAGTTTAGAGCAACAACAAGAGGAGCAGCAACAGAGAGGGTTCAGGAAATACAACAATGGCAAAAGGAGATGCAATATAAATTGGAGGACTTGGAAAATAGGTCTCGCAGGAATAACATGAGGATAAGAGGAGTGCCGGAGGAGAAGGAATTCCAAGACAGTGCGAAAGTGGCGACTTCAATATGTTCGGAAATACTTAGAGAGGGGAGGATGTGGGCCCTGAGGAGATTGCATTGGACAGAGCACACAGAACACTGGAAGCGGCGAGAGTCAATAGACCTAGAGACATTATTATATGTTTTACTGGATACAAAATGAAGGAAAGGGTTGTAACAAAAATAAGTAGCCTGGGGGCCTTAAATTGGCAAGGATACCCAGTATCTATATACGAGGACCTGTCCATTGGAGCATTGCAAAGGAGGAGAGCCATGGAACCTGTTACACAGATATTAAGAAATGGAGATATTAAATACAGGTGGTTGCATCCTTTTGGGCTGTCCTTCATATTAAAAGGGAAAACCTGGAGAGTACAAATGGTAGAGGAGGTGAAAGCAGCGCTACAGGAAGCGGGGATGAGGTCTGAGAAAACTAACAGTGGAATTGATATGGATAAAACAGGGAATGAGGTGGAAAAGCGTCAGTGTGGAAGAACAGCAAGAACTGAAGAAGGGACGGAGTAAAGAGAGCAAAGAAAGAGCTAAGAGATAACCAGCTACGGTGGTGGAGAGCTAACAGATGGACAGGCTGGGAGAGGCCGAGAAGGCACAGATGGTGAACTGGTGATAAAATAGTGGTGTAGAGCACAATGTATAGCCATAGAAGTGTTTGCAAAGTATATACTAGGAATGGTTGAAGTGTTAACAGTAATTTACATGATGTTTTTGAATATGGGGATATGGGGGTGGAGGAAGGGAGATGGAAGGAAATAGGGGGAAAATGGAAGAAGGAGGTGGAGGGACAGAGAAGGGGAGGGAGGTGGGGCAGGTGGGGGGAGCAAGAGACGCACTATTCTAAAAACTCCTGGACAAGGAGGCAAGGGGTGGGAGGGAAGGGGGAGGAGGAAAACAGAAGATGAAGAGGAGGATCAGAAAGGGTTACGGAGGGGAGTGTGGAGGGGGAACGAAGAATGTGATAGAGGAAGGGAGGAAAGAGGGCATAAGGGTGGAGGGGTGGAGGGAAAGCTAAGCAATTGGGAATAACTACCATGAATGTAAAAGGGTTAAGGACGTGGCAAAAAAGATGGATGTTGGAGCACAAGCGTAGGCGTATGAATGCAGACATCATTTGCATACAGGAGACTCATCTAAGGGTGGGACAGGAGTATTTGGTACAATCAAAATTATATCCAAAGGTGGTATTAGCGGGGCAGAGGGCGAATCCTAGAATGGGAGGGGTAGGAATTTTGGTGGGGGAAGCATTTAGACATTACATTGTAGGTGAGAAGAGAGGGAAAGATGGGAGATAGGTGGGAGTGAGGTTGTGTGTGGGGGAGGAAGAGGTGTGGGTGATAAGCGTATATGGTCCAAATGAGGGTCATGGAGATGCATTTGACAAAATAACAAAGGAATTGGGTGATGTTCAGTTAATATTGGGGGGAGATTTCAATTTAACGAGCAATCCTAGGTTGGATAATAGTGGAGGGCAGGGTAGTGGAGGGAAGAAGGATAGACTAAGCATGAAGAGGATGCAGGAGAGACTAGGGGTGATAGATTTATGGAGGGCTAGACATCCCGGGAAGCGTAGGTACACATTCTATTCACAGGTGCATGGCACCTACAGCAGTTTGGACATAATATGGGGAGGTGGGAAATGGTCATCAAAAGTAAAGGAGGTAGAACAAGGGGAAATCACATGGACAGACCATGCCCCAGTAAGTGTAATTTTTGATATAGGAGCGGAGGACGAGGGGATCAAGTTTTGGAAACTAAATGACTCATTGGTAGACGATGAGGAGCATGTCGAGGTGGTGAGAGCAGCTATTAAGCAGTATCTGTCCTTCAATGAGACAGGAGAGGTCCAGTTGAAAACCATTTGGGATGGCCTAAAGGCAGTCATTAGGGGAACACTAATCAGTATAGCAGTGCGAATTAAAAGGGAGAAGAAGAAAGTGGAAAAAGACTTGCTAGGACAGATAAAACAGCTGGAGGTCCAACATCAAAGGACACGGGACAATGGGGTAATGGCTAAACTGATATAAACAAGAGCAGAACTCAGTAAGGGCAAGAAATTGCGTTTAAACTAAGTGTATTGAAACAAAAATATTTTGAAGGGGGAAATAACGTGGGGAAGATACTGGCAAGTAGGATGCGGGCCCAACAGCAGGTGGCATATATAGAAGGAATTAGGGACAATAAGGGGAGAATGGTACATCGCACGAAAGAGATTAGTCAGGTTTTTAAGGACTATTACCGAAAGTTGTATCAAAGTGAGTTGCAAAAGGGACAGGAGGAGATAAAGAAATATTTGCAGGAGTGCGGGCTGGGTAAGGTGGATCCAGAGGACAGGGAAAGAATAGGAGAGGAAATAATGGAGGGGGAGGTGAAGGAAGCTATAAAGTCCCTGAAATTAGGAAAGTCCCTGGGATCGGATGGGTATACAGCGCAGTTCTATAAGAAGATGGTGGAGCAAGTTACACCAATACTGACTCGGGTACTTAACAAGGTACTGGAAGGTGAAGGGATTCCTCAGACGATGGGGGAAGCGGGTATCCCAGTGTTACCAAAACCTGGTAAAGATAAGGGGGGGGGATGTGGTTCATACAGGCCCATTTCATTGATAAATCTAGATGCCAAAATATTTGCGAAGGAATTGGCCAATCGGATTCAGGGGATCTTGCCTAAGATCATACATAGAGAACAGATCGGGTTTGTAAAGGGGAGGCAAGGGTGTGATAACATCAGGAAAGTGATGAACATTGATGGCATCTTCAGGGCAATGGAGAGCGGGCGGTATTAGTCACGGTAGACGTGGAGAAAGCGTTTGTAGCGTGGATAAAAGCCTTATATGAGCACCCGAGGGTGAGGATCAGAATAAACGGAGCATATTCAGAACAGTTTACATTGGGGAGGGGGACCAGGCAAGGGTATCCTTCTATCACCACTTTTGTTTGCGCTGGCTATAGAGCCCCTTGAGGACATGGTCAGGAGGGAGGCGGATGTAAAAGGGGTTGTAGTGGGGGGGGGAGGGAGGAGAAAATAGCGTTGTTCGCAGAAGATGTGATCTTCTCATTAACGCAGCCCTTGACTACCTTGCCAATATTGATGAGAATTATAAAGGGGTTTAGTAGTGTGGCAGGCTATAAAATTTATTCTGGTAAAACAGAAGTCCTTGGGTTTAACCTGAAAGGGGGGTTAGAGGAAAGGTTAAAGTCGCATTTCAGTTTCAAATGGGTGAAGCTGCAGTTTCGATACTTGGGGATACAATTGGGTAAACCAATAGAGAGGATTAAACAGTGGAATTATCAGGCATTGATGGACTCCATAAGGGGAGATTTGGCACGGTGGAGGGGGCTACGATTGTTATGGTTAGACCGAATAGCGGCAGTGAAAATGAATGTCCTACTGAGACTACTGTTTCTGTTCACAGCCTTGCCCTGTAAGGTGACTAAGAAGGAGATAGGGAAGCTACAGAGTATGATTATGCAGTTTATTTGGGAAGGGAAGCACCCTAAGTTTGCAAGGGGGACCTTGTACCAAATGAGGGCGGAGGGGGGATTGCGGTGCCCTGCTTGATGAAATATTTCGAAGCAGCACAATTGAGGGCGCTGTTAGCATGGCGGGAGGGGGTGGATATTGTAAGTTGGGTACAAATGGAGGCAGGTGGTGAAGAGTCTAAGGAGAGAAGAATATGGGACCCGGGTGGGTGGAGAGAGAATGAAGGGAAGGATAATCCATTTAGGGAACTTATGTTTCAGGTGTGGAAAAAATGGAGGGGGTTTCTCATGGAAGGGAAAGTGTATTCGAGACATACATTTATTAGTGCAGTAGGGGATAAGGGGCTGGGAGGGAAGTCTAAGGTACTTAAGGGGTGGAGTGGAAAAGGGTTAGAGAGGCTAGGACAACTGTTGCAAAAAGGGGGGGGGGGAATTAAAACATTTAAGGAATTGCAGCAAGAGTATCTGATAAAAAAAAAAAAGGACCAATATGCATATGTACAATTGTGGTATTTTATGAATACACGGGAGGTGAAATCAGATATGGAAAGGAAGCCT
The DNA here is from genome assembly GCA_033557465.1 of Ichthyophis bannanicus. NCBI lineage: Eukaryota > Metazoa > Chordata > Amphibia > Gymnophiona > Ichthyophiidae > Ichthyophis > Ichthyophis bannanicus. The sequence goes on along the minus strand of CM066047.1, from coordinate 51,321,384 downwards.
ACGCAATGTGAGGAGATGATGGGGAAACAGTGGTCTCAAAAAGGGACAATATCAAAAATTTATAAAATGCTTCTACAGAAGGGGAGGGAGAAGGAGAGGTGGCAGCAGCGGTGGGAAGAAGAGATTCCGGGACCTTGGGATGATAACCGGTGGGAAGAAACATATGCGAGAATTTATAAGCTAGCTAGGGGAGCTCCAATGCTAGAAAATAGTTTGAAGTTGAGGCTTAGGATGTACTGGACGCCAGTGCGGATCCGGGCAATATTTCCAGATAGTCCAAGTGAAGAGGTGTGGAGCAAGGGGGGACTTAATACACATGATATGGCAATGTCGAAAGGTGCAGGAGTATTGGGGGAAGGTAGGAAGGCTATGTGAGGAGATTACGGGCGTGCCAACAATACTAACACCAGCAATGGTTGTGCTCAATGAGGGGGTGAAAGAGGGAGAAGGTGCTAAGGAAATATTTATGGGATATGGAATTATAGCAGCCCGTATGAGTCTCTTGCTGTGGTGAAAGAGTGTGGCGGTACCTCTGATGAGGGAGATAGTGAGTAAGTTGAAACAGCTGTGGGGTTTATGTATGATTGAAGAGTATAGAAGGCATCAGGCAAGAAAACATAAAAGGTGTGGCAATGGTATGAAAGTTGGAGGGAGAAAGGGTGGAGCAAGTATGGCATAGTGAAGGAGGTAAGGAGGGGGAAGAATGATGGGTCAGAGTTGGGAGTCGAGTAAGGGTAGGAGGGGAGGGGAAGTAGGAGGGGGGTGAATTAGGGAGGGGGAGGGGGGAAGGGGGAGGAAGGAGAGGAGTGTATTAAGGGAGGGGAAGGGCATGATAGGATAAGCTAGGTATATTGAATAATATGCATAATTCATGAACACAGCATTAAGATGTAAGATGATAGACTGTTAGAACTATGCTAATGTACAAGAGTGATGTAAGATACAGAACTAAGAGTATAAAGAAGTGTGTAGATGGAGGGGGAAGAGCAGGTTGGGGGATAAAGGTTGAAGTTTGAGTTCATGTTTAATGTCAAAAGGAGAGGAGGAGGTGAGAGATGGTGTATGAATAAGTTTGTAAAAGTTGCAGTATATAACTGTAAAGGTTGAAAATAATAAAAAATATAAATAAAAAATAGAGCAAAGGATGAAAGCATTGCTCTGGGAATAGTATATGCTCTCAACAGCACTACAAGGGTCATGAGAGTGATGCAGGGATGCAAGGTAGTCCTGGCCTCTTTCAAGTGTAGTTTTAGGCATTACAAAATGATTTGGGGTGGAATTCCTGAGGGCTGAATTCCAGTGGTAGCCTTTTGGTCAGTAGCTGCAGGTGGATACATAGAAACATGATGGCAGAAAAAAGACCATATGGTCTATTTAGTCTGCCCTTCCATATCAACTACTACCATAGTCCCCTTTTTTCCTTTTGAGATACTGTGTGTGTTCCATGCTTTTTGTGAATTCAGATACTGTCCTCATCTTTACCATCTCCACTGGGAGACTATTCCATGCATCTACCACTCTTTCCTTAAAGAAATATTTCTGCTTATTACCCCTGAGTCTCTCCCTTCACCCTCATCCTATGTCCCCTCATAGCAGAGCTTACTTTCAATCAAAAGAGGCTCTCCTCCTGTGCATTTATGCCACAGAAGTATTTAAATGTCTCTATCATATCTCCTCTATCCCATCTCTCCTCTAATGTATACATATTAAGATCCTTAAGTCTGCCCTCATATGCTTTATAACCAAGACCACTAACCATTTTAGTAGCCACACTCTGCACCAACTCAATCTGTTTATATCCTTTTGAAGGTGCGGTCTTCAGAACTCCATACAATAACCAAATGAGGTCATACCAAAGACTTATATAGAGGCACTATCACCTCCTTTTTTTCTGCTAGCCATTCCTCTCCTTATGCACCCAAGCATCCTTGCTATTGCCTTTTCTACCTGTTTAGCTACTTTAAGATCATCAGACATCATCATGCCCAGGTCCCGCTCTTCTTTTGTGGACAAAAGTACTTCATCCTCCACTGTTCCGCTCCCTTGGATTATTGCAGCCCAAATGCATGACCCTGCATTTTTAAGCATTAAATCTCAGCTGCCAAATTCTCAACTGTTCTTCAAGCTTAGCTAGATCCCTCCTCATGTTGTTTGCTACTTCCTGGGTGTCTACTCTATTGCAGATTTTGGTATCATCTGTAAGGAGGCAAACCTTACCCGACAACCCTTCTGCAATATCTCTAACAAAGATGTTAAAAAAATTGGACCAAGGACAGATCCCTGTGGCACGCCACTGGTAACCACTACCTCAAAGTGAGCATCATTTACCTGTACCCTTTGTCGCCTCCCACTCAACCAATTTCTAACCCAATCAGTAACTTTAGGGTCCATCCCTAGGGTGCTCAGTTTGTTTATAAGTTGCCTATATGGTACTGTCTCAAAGGCTATCTCCAGGAACAAGCAGGAATGAGTCTTCAAATATGGGTACGTCGGTACCGACGGAGCCTGCACGGGAATGCTCCCCAGCATCCAATCAGAAAGCTTTTGGGAGCATCCCTCGTGCCTGCGCGGTGACTTCCCGCCTTTCCCACTGCCTCTCTTCAGTTTTCGTTTTTCCGCGGAGCCAACAGGACGTCCTCCTGTCACCGCAGAAACTTTTTTCTTTAAAAATTCTTATTTTCTTGTGGTCGCGGCTGTTTTTCCCGCCGATACCGGTACCGCCGGTGCTTTATTATTTTCTTTTTCAAACTTAGAGAAATATTTCTCCTCAGTTTTTTGTTTAACTTTTTTGGGCCTACCAGGCCTTTTCCAACATGGAGCCTTCTTCTCCTAAGAAGTGCCTTCACTGTGGAAAATTAATTTTCTTTTTAGACTCCAATGCTTGGTGTCTAACCTGTTTGGGTCCTGACCCTTTTTCCCCTGATACCTCAGGCTATTTTATTGGGAGAAGACCTTCCCTTTTTCGAATTTCCCTCGATGCCGTTTTTCCTCCTGAGGTGAGGACACCGGTTTATTCTTCTCTCCAGGATCAGGTAACCCACAAACAGTCTGTTAAGACTAGCCAATTCTTGAAGGGTAAGTCTCATGTCCAGCATGATGACGGCTCCGGCTTTACCCTCAAGACCTCATTGGCAATAAAACCTCGGCGGGAGTCTTCGGGCTCCAAAGCATTTACGGGGTTTCAGGTTGTTCCTGGGGCTCACCCCTCACAGAACATACCTGAGCCGTGCCAGGGGGTGGCATCCGCTTCGAGCGGTACCGATAACCCGGCATCGGTATCGGTGTCGAGTGCTGCACTCTTCACCAGGGATCGTCATCGAGCATCCTCGCTACCTTCGGGTCCGAGCGATACGACTCAAATTGACTTTCCTATATCCCAGCCATGCTCGGGGTTGGTACCGGCTTCGAGCGGTACCGATACCCCGGCAGCGGCATCAGTGTCGAGTGTTCCACTCTTCACCTGGGATCGTCATCTGGTATCCTCGGTACCTTCGGGGCCGATCGATACGTCCCAGATTGACTGTCTTGTATCTTCGCCATGCTTGGGGTTGGTATCGGCTTCGAGCGGTACCGATACCCCGACATTGGCGCCGGGGTCGAGAGTTCCTCCCTTCACTGGGCATCGTTTTCGGACGTCCTCGCTACCTTCGGTACCGATCGATGCGACTCCGATTAACCTTCCTGTATCAGCATCCCCGATACCACAAACAACGTCGGTACTTTCTAGACATGTATCGATGGACTCGCTCGCTTCGATGCCGAGTCTGGAATCGATATCCAGTCTAGATGATTTGATACCGACGTGCTTCAGAACCGATCCATATCGTTTCCGGCTTCGCAGTACCGAGGATATTCATCAAGGCTCTTGGCTTACCTCGGTACCGCTTCAGCAGCCCCCGAATACTGCTTCGATGACATTATTGTCCCCGATACCGATACCGGTGTCGGGGTCGATTCCTGCAGTTCCATCGGTGCCATCGATCCTTTCTATGCCTAGTTTGGAATCGATACCAGGCACTCACGATGCAGTACTAACTGCTTCAAATCAGAACTCTCAGGATCACTGTCCATCGAGCAGGATTCTTTTTCAGCACCAGTCCAGTATCTCTTCTGGTGCTCAAGCTGCTCCTTCAACCTCAGCTTGCCCAGGATTAGTTCCTATTGGAAATCCTTCTTTTCAGGAGTTTCTCCTTGACATGGCAACCTTTCTTGCCATTCCTATTCCTGGTTTTTCTCTTGACCAAGATCCTGTAGAAAAGGAAAATATAATGCTTCCTTTACATCATTCTTTACAGGATCTTCTTCTGAGGATATGGGAATCACCTTTGAGGGTTCCCTTGCCTTCTACAGCCATGGACATTCTGTATCAGGTACCTCCCTCTCCAGGGTTTCAGAAAAACCAACTTCCACATCATTCCATGGTAGTGGAATCAGCATTGAGGAAGGTAAGAAGTAAGAAGAAGCATTCTTCTTATCCGCCAGGTCGTGCATCAAAAGCACTTAATGCCTTTGGACGTCAAACCTTCCAAACTTCTATGCTGGCTTCAAGAATTATTTCATATATTTTCTATATGAGTCTGACACTTCAGGAGATCACAGAGAAATTATCTCTCTTGTCTCCTTTTCTGTCAGATCCTAAGGCCTCTGACTATTCCTTGCTTCTTAATCATAGCAGGAATATCTCTTGGTTCCTTTCTCGTGCTTCTCTAGATTCTTTTGAGTCTGTCAGCAGATCCTCTGCTATTGCCATTGGAGCACGTCGTACAGCCTGGCTGCAAGCTTCTGACTTGAGCAGATGGGCACAACATACACTGGGTAATTCTCCTTGTACTGGAGAAAATCTCTTCAATAAAGAGGCTTTACGTCAGGTTGCTCATTGCTCCATGACTTTCCTAGTTCTGGAAACCGTCCTAAGCCTTCTTTTTCCCCAGGACGTAGGAAATGTCCTACCAAACCTTCTTTCCCTAAGAAAAGAAAGTTTCACCCTTCTTCTGCCCATCCTCTTGATGTACCCAAGCAAGGGACATCTCATCCTAGTCTGAAGTCTCCAGACTCTAACCAGGCTAATCATAGCCAGCAACCATAGGTTCCTGTATGTTGCAATTCTACAGTTAACTTCTTACCAGAAGTTATTCTTCAAACTCTACACTGGTTTTTCTTTTCAGTATGCTAAGCTGTTAGGATATTTTTGTCCATGGGTTACAGAATTCTCCCTTTCTTTTTATCATAAAGGGAGATTACAATTATCCCATGATAGTTTCTGTCCCCACATGGACATTTTTTCCTTCAGCTGACTTACCATATGGTATGTCACCTACAAACCCCCACTCTTCCAGGGTTTCCCCTGCTCGAGTTGGTACCATACTGAAACACTTCTCTTCTTTCCAGTGTAGATTTTCTACTATCCTTCACTGCATGCTCTGAACAACTCATCAGACAGGGACGGAAATATCCCCGCTCCCTCTGTCTGTTTTTCTCCCTGTTTTTATACAGGGGAATACCCTTTTTTCTTTGTTCAGTTGCTGCACATACAGAAGTTCCAGTACTTACTTTAAAGTTTCTTGCAAGCTACTTTCATTATCTTGCATAATACTACTCATTGCAGGTTATCTTCTTCTAGCCATATCCTTACCTAGGATGTGGCAACACTTCTGACTGCTGTCAGTTCTTTCATAATTTTCCTGCACAATGCTCTCTGCAATCTTCAGAGAAGCTTTCTACTATGGGCCCTTGCTGTAGAGCATTCATCTTTGTCTCTGAGGGTTTTTTCCATATAATAGAAAAAGCTTATATAGTCATTCCATGGCTATGTAGGTTTTTTCTACCCTCTTGTCTCCTATTGTGATACAGAAGACAAGCTTTTTCTGCTTGAATGTCCATGGAGTTCCCAATCTGGCAGGAATTTACCCCTTTTTTCCTTGCAGCTTGGTATTTTGTCTACTCCACTTGGACAACGCATACTCTTTTCTATACATGATACCTCTGAGTCCCTTAACTGGGTCATCCAGGTATCTTAGTCCATGCGTTTCCTTGTCCTTTGGACATGTCAGAGTCCTCCAGTACTTCTGACATGCTCTTACCAGACTGCCATTATCCTCTGTTTTTCACGCAACCATGCTGGTTATCCACTGAAATGCATTCCTGCACCACGGAAATAGATTCTCTATATATCTTCAGGTGGTTTTTACCCCCTTATTATTAGATGAATCTTTTCCCTTCACATTCCCCATGTGAATGCTTTTGTGGGGCTCCGTTGCAGGCATATATCCTCAGACTTATAACCATACATATTTTTATAATCTGTGTGGGCATAAGCCATGCCCATCTATATCTATATATCTTATATATATATATATATATATAAACATGAAGATACATACATATCTATATATATATGTGTGGATATGTCCAACTCCCTGGTCAGAATCAGATTTGTCTGACAAGACCTGCCTCTGGTGAATCCATGCTATTGCCGATCTGTAATCCGTTGGAATCCAGAAACCTCACTATTTTCTCTTTCAGCAGTGTTTCCAATTTACTCACCACATAAGTTAGACTAACCAGCCTGTAGTTTTCAACCACATCCTTACTTCTGCTTGTGTGTAAAGGGACCGCATGTGTATCTCTCCAGTCCTCTGGCATCATTCTCGACTCCAAAGAGGCATTGAAAAAGTCAGTCAGTGGAGCTACTAGACTATCCCCAAGTTCCTGCAGTATTCTCGGAGGTATCCCGTCTGGTCCCATCGCTTTGCCTACTTTTAGTTTAGCTAGTTCCTCATGAACATTGTCTTTTGAAAATCGTTCCATCTCCCTGTCACTTCTGTTCCTATTCGTGGGGTGTTTTCTAAGGTTCTGCTCCTGGCCCTTCATCTGTGAACACAGAACAGAAATACTTGTTAAGCAATTCCACTTTATCCTCGTCAGCTTCTACATATTCCTCCGCTTCACCCTTGAGTCTGATAATACCACTTTTGCCCTTCCTCCTCTCTCACTAACAAATTTAAAAAATGTCTTAATCCCCCCCCCCCCCCATTTTATTGCTTTGGCTATTTCTTCTTCTTTTTGTATCTTTGATTTCTTGACTGCTTTGCTAGATTCTCTGTTTTTCCAAATATAGATGCCTGTCTTCCTCTCTTGGTGATCTCTTGTAGTTCATAAAGGCCTCCCCCTTTTGAACTACTTTTGAGAAGCATAATGGCCTCCTTTTCCTTTTACCTTTATTTCCTTTCTAACAAAAAGGTTGGTTGCCTTTAAAATATCCCCTTTCAGTTTTGCCTACTGTTTTTCTACATCCCCCAGCTGTTCCCATGCTGCTAATGACTCCTTGAGGTAGTGGCCCATCTTGGCAAAGTTAGTTTTCCTAAAGTCTAAGACTCTCTTTTGAATGGATTTTATCAGTCCTAGTCCTTTCAAGACTTCATCAGAGAAGTGGCTAAAGGGCTTTCTATTTCAGTATCCTCTGAATCAGAGCCTAGAGCTAAAAAATTGGATATTTTAGGTTATTCTAAGGCTCCTAAGGAGGCAGTCACCTTGCCAATTCATGAGATTCTTTATGATCACATGATTGACTTATGGGAGACTCCTTTCACCATCTCTCCTCATTCTCGTAGGTTGGGCACTATGTACCGTGTCCCTCCTTGTCCTGGGTTTCATAAAACACAGCTTCCTCACCATTCTATTGTGGTGGAGTCAGCTATGAAAAAGATAAAGAGTGCAAAAAGACACTCCTCTGCTCCTCCAGAAAGAGAATGTAGGACCTTGGATGCTTTTGGTAGGAAAATCTTCCAAGCCAGTATGCTCATTGCCAGAATCAACTCCTATAGTCTTTATATGGGTATGTTTCTGAAAGAAGTTGCAGATAAGCTGCACACTTTCCTCCTTTTCCTTCCAGAGGATAAAAGGGAAGAATTTCTTATTTGGATTAAGCATACTCAAGATATTTCAAAGTTTTCCAACCATGCAGCTTTTGAGTCCTTTGAGGGTGCCAGCAGAGCTTCGGCCATTGCCATAGCTGCACACAGAATTGCTTGGCTCCAAGCTTCTGATCTGGAATCTTGGGTCCAGGATGGCTTGGGAAATCTTCCCTGTACAGGAGAAAGCTTGTTTGGCAAAGATTGGCAAATAAAAGCCACTCAAATGGATGCAGAAAATTCTGCTTTGGATAGACTTTCCAAGTCAACCTCCATCCCTGCCAAGAAAAAAACCTTTCAAGAAGTCTTTTTTCAAGAAAGGCAGATTCCATCCTACTTCTGGCCAACAATCATCTACAGGTCATTTTGCTGCTAAGCGTCAGCAACCTAAACAGGCCAGGCCTAAGCCTACAGGGGCTGCTGCAACTCAGCAGACCCAGCCTCCTCAGGGTTTTTGACTTGATGCTAGAGAACTTAGCCTTTCTGGCTCTGAAACAGCCAGAGCCTCTCACCATTCCAGGAAGGTTAGCTCATTTTGCTCCCAGATGGGAGCAAATTACAACAGAGCAGTGGACCCTCTCCATCATAAGGGAGGGCTACAAGCTTCATTTCTCAAACCTTCCTCCTCACACTATGGTGAGACATTTCAATTCTCCAGCATCTCTCCTAGACATTCTAGGTCAGGAGGTGGCTGCCCTTCTTGTCCAAGGGGCAATAGAAGAAGTGCCTCATCTTCAACAAGCGTCAGGGTTTTACTCCCCCTACTTTCTGATCCCAAAGAAAACAGGGGGCTACAGACCCATATTAGATCTCAGAGAATTGAACAAATTTCTATGCAAGGAGAAATTCAAGATGCTGTCTCTAGGTACTCTCCTTCCATACCTTCAGAGTCAGGATTGGCTTTGTTCTCTAGATCTCAAGGATGCGTACACACATGTCCTCATCCATCCATCTCACAGAAGGTTCCTCTGTTTTCTTTTCCAAGGAAAGCATTACCAATACAGGGTGCTTCCTTTCGGTCTGGCCTCTGCTCCAAGAGTGTTCACCAAATGCATGGCAGTAGTAGCTGCATTTCTACGCACTCTGGGAATATTTGTATTCCCATACCTGGACGACTGGCTCATCTGAGCTCCATCTCAGTCAGAGGCCCAGACTTCCCTGGACTGCACAAGGCACATTCTGCAGTATCTGGGACTTGTGGTAAATCTCCCAAAGTCCCAGCTCACCCCTACTCAGTCCCTAGAGTTCATAGGGGCCTGGCTGGATACTACCACTGCAAGGGCCTATCTTCCTCAGGCCCATTGCCTACGCCTAGTGCAGTTAGCCTCCCAAATTCAGTCAAAGAGCCATTTAACTGCCTGGGAGATGCTACAACTGCTAGGCCACATGGCATCCACAGTGCATGTGGTACCCTATGCTCGCCTTCACATGAGAGCAGCTCAATGGACTTTGTCCACCCAGTGGACTCAAGCATCAGGAGCTCTCTCAGACCAAATAGCAACCTCCAAACGCCTCTTTTGGTCTCTCCAGTGGTGGATGTCCACCCAAAATCTGTTGCTGGGGTCCCCCTTTCAACAGTTGTTGCCCCAGTCAACCCTCACAACAGATGCCTCCCAAACAGGTTGGGGAGCTCATCTACAAGACCTCTCCACTCAGGGCTCTTGTTCTCCACAGGAGACCTCTCTACATATCAACCACTTGGAGCTCCGAGCAGTTTTTCTAGCTCTCAAGGTCTTTCATACCCTGCTCAGCTACAAGACAGTCCTCATTCATACGGACAATCAGGTAGCCATGTTTTACATAAACAAGCAAGGAGGAACTGGCTCTCTGTCGCTTTGCAACGAAGCTTTAAGATTGTGGGCCTTCGCCAGAGAGCATCAAATCCATCTCCTGGCCGTATACCTCCCAGGAATCCAAAACTCTTGGGCAGCCAGACTCAGTCGAGTTCTGCTTCCACACGAATGGTCCCTGCACATGGACCAAGTACTCAGAATCTTTCAAGTGTGGGGAACCCCGGACAAAGACCTCTTTGCAAGTCCATGGAATGCCAAACTTCCCCTGTTCTGTTCCAGAATTCCGTGTCAGGGAGTTCAGGCCAAGGATGCCTTCCTCCTTCACTGGGGTCAAGACTTCCTGTATGCCTTTCCACCCATTCCTTTAATTCCCAAGACTCTGTTCAAGCTCCAGAGGGATCAAGGATCCATGAATCCTCATAGCTCCACGCTGGCCACACCAAATGTGGTACCCACTACTTCTGCATCTCTCTCAAGCTCCCTCCCTAGACTTGGGAGCTGCTCCAGACCTTCTGTCCCAGGAGGAGGGGACTTTGTGGCACCCAAACCCCAAGTCCCTTCACCTCAGAGCTTGGTTGCTGAAGGCCTAGACCTTCAAGGTTGGAATCTTTCTCAGCAGGTGAAGGATATTCTCCATGCTTCCAGAAAACCTTCTACTAGACGGTCCTATGCTTTTAAATGGAAAAGGTTTTCCATTTGGTGTGCTGAGAAGGGTCTTGACCCTCTAGCACTACCTTTGAATTCTCTATTGGAATATCTCCTGCATCTCTCCAATGCAGGCCTTAAGACAAATTCAGTAAGGGTCCATTTGAGTGCTATTGCAGCATCCCTTAAGCCTATTAATGGACAGCCTATTTCCTCTCATCCTCTTATTGCAAGATTCATGAGAGGCCTAACTTTAACTAAACCTCCCATAAGGCCGCCTCCGGTGGCATGGGATTTAAATCTGGTTCTTGGTCAGCTTATGAAGCCACCTTTTGAACCCTTAGCCACCACCTCCTTGAAATGTCTTTCCTGGAAGGTTATTTTCCTCATTGCAGTCACCTCAGCTCGCCGCATCAGTGAACTGCAGGCCTTAGTGGCTAATCCACCTTATACAAGGTTCCATCATGATAAGGTAGTCCTTAGGACCAATCCACACTTTATGCCTAAAGTGGTTTCACCTTTTCATCTTAATCAAGAGGTGTATTTACCTGTCTTTTTTCCAGGTCCTCATGCATCAAGTGCAGAGAGGAATCTTCATACCCTGGATTGTAAGAGAGCTCTTGCCTTTTACTTACAAAGGACACAGCAACATAGAAAGTCTTCTCAACTCTTTGTTGCTTTTGATCCCTCTCATTTGGGACTTCCAGTCTCTAAGAGGACACTGTACAATTGGATTGCTCAGTGTATTTCTTTCGCCTACCAGAGTAAGAACCTTTCTCTGGAAGGCCATGTCACAGCTCATAATGTGAGGGCCATGGCCACCTCTATGGCTCATCTAAATTCTGTGTCCATCGACCAGATCTGTCGAGCAGCCACCTGGGCCTCGCTTCATATCTTCACAGCCCATTACTGTTTGGACAAGGACTCCTGCCGGGATGCCTTGTTTGGTCAGGCTGTTCTCAAACACCTGTTCCATGCTTAATCAACTCCTGCCCTCCTTCCCTGAATGGATGCTTGAGATCCATAGGAGGAGATAGAGCCCTTCACAGGGTCTCATAACATTGGGGATATCCCAGGCATCTCTAGCTAGGGAGTCCCCATATGTGAAGACTCATTCCTGCTTGTTCCTGGAGATAGCACAGTTACTTACCTGTAACAGGTGATCTCTGGGAACAGCAGGAATAAGTCTTCACAACCCACCCACCTCCCCTAGGAGTTGTATCTCTCTATCTATTTTTCCTTTCCTCTCTCTCTTTGTCTCAGCTTTAAAACTCGAACTGGGGAGAGGTGGTTAGGAAAGGCGGGAAGGCAGCGTGCAGGCGCTGTGGGATGCTCCCAAAAGCTTTCCTTTTTGGGAAGCTGGGGAGCGTTCCCGCGCAGGCTCCGTAGGTACCGACGTACCCATATATGAAGACTTATTCCTGCTGTTTGCAGAGATCACCTGTTACAGGTAAGTAACTGTGCTTTTTCTTTACACCGCTTTGAATGGCTTATCCAGGGAAACAGTAGAAAAATAGAGAAAAATAGAAACATGACGACAAAAAAAGACTACATGGCCTATCTAGTCTGCCCTTCCATATCAACCACTATAACAGTCCCCTTTTTTTCCTTTAGAGATCCTCTGTATTTATCCCATGCTTCTTTAAATAAAAGCTATGGAACTGTAGTGTCGAGACAGTGTTGTTTTTAATTTTTAAAATGAACTGTCACATGAATCAGATACGTGTTAACACAAATTTCTTTATTAGTCCTTTTATTGAAACTTATTTCTAGTCAAACTAAGAAGCAATAACATAGTAACGTCTGAGGATGGAAGGACTCGTAAGGTACAGTAACTCCTGAGGCAGGAAATCACAACAAGTGATGAAATAGCATTAAATACTTTTAAACAGCAGGATATTAAAGCTATAAACAGCAGTTACTTGGGTAAAATTGTCATCTGAAAGTGAAGAGACTTTACTTGCCCTGCAAAAGAGCAGGGCCAGGCATGGACGAAGGGCTGATCCAGCAGACAACCTGTAGCAATTTTATTTTGAAATCCCCATGTGTGATTTATCTGCCACCAAGTAGATACAAAATGCATAGGTACCAGAGACTTTTTTGGCCAGTCCTGGTTTTGAAATTACATCCTAATATATTGTGGTAATCTGAAGTCCCTGATTTTACTGATTTGAAATCAGTGCTGCATGTCTCATAAGGCATCATGATAGGGTTGTCAGAAATCCTGGACTGGTTTTAAAGCTCCTTCCTGGACCTGAGTAACTTGGAAGCTCTGAGGTAGTGAAGCATATGTTGTGTTAGGCAATTCTTGGTAGATGTGAACTTTTACAAATCAAGGTATGAAAAGCTTTGGCCTAAGTTGCCACTCTTATTTTTGAGCTCCAGTGTCTACCGCTAATAGCACCATGCTTTTAAGAATGAAGCGCTTATAATTATTTCAGGTTATTTGTTGAAGCAACTCATTTTCAAAGTTGAGGGAACAACAATTGCATAGTATAGACAAATTAGTATATTAGTAAAATTAATCATATTATCTTAAGCAATTAGCTGAAATCTAATGTCTTTATCAGAGACTTTTGAACAGTTGAGTGAACATATAGCATTGCCAGCCCTGTTTTTATTTGTGGCTTTGGGCAAGTTGCTTAATCCTCCATTGTTTTAAGCTACAAACCTTGGGGGTCCTTTTACTAAAACATGTTAGGTTTTTACACTCAGTGCGTGTTCAGTGCTGAAACCACTATTCATTCTGTGCAAAGCCTCCATGGCAACTGTCTGGGGTGTGGTCAGTATGATCTCCAGGAACAAGCAGGAATGAGTCTTCACATATTGGTACGTCGGTACCGACGGAGTCCGCGCGGGAATGCTTCCCAGCGTTCAATCAGAACGCTTTTGGAAGCATCCCAACACGCCTGCAGCACGCCTTCCCGCCTTCCCAACTGCCTCTCCTCAGTTTTCGTTTTCCGCGGAGCCAGCGGGACGTCCTCCTGTCACCGCAGAAAATTCTTCTTTTATTTTTTATTTTTCTTGTGGTCGTGGCTGCCTTTCCCGACGCCACCGGTACCGCCGGTGTTTCTTTTTTCTTTTCTTGTAAAATTTTCCTTTTTAAGGAATATTTTTTTCTTCCTTAGTGTCTCACGGTTTCTCAGGCCTTCTAGGCCTCTCCATTTCCTTCATGGAACCGCCAGCCACTTTCCCCAAGAAATGTACAAACTGTGGCGGTACAACTTTATTTTTAGACACTCACAATGGTGTCTAACCTGCTTGGGTCCTGACCATTTTCCTTCAGAGCCCTCGGGCAATAGTATTGTGAGAAGAAGTTTTCAACATCGAGTTCCCCTCGACACGCTCAGGGCACCGACCATATCTTCTTTTCCACAGGATCAGGTAACCCAAAAACAGTCTGTTAAGACTAGCCAGTCCTCGAGCAGCAGTTCTCATGCACAGCATAGAGATGCCTACGGCCTTGTCCTCGAGATTCCACTGGCTTCAAAACCCTGGTGGGAGTCTTCGGCCTCCAAAGCCTGTGTGAGGTTTCAGGTTGTTCCTGAGGTTCACCTCTCACAGAACATACCTGAGCCATGCCCGGTGGTGGCATCCGCTTCGAGCGGTACCGATACCCCGGCATCGGCACTGGTGTTGGATGAAACATTCCTCACCAAGGATCGTCGTCTGGCGTCCTCGGTACCTACGGGCCCGGTGGATACACTTCAGACCGACTTTCCAGTATCGGTACTGACACCGATACTAGTACCGACGTCGGTACCCTCCAGACGTGCATCGATAGATTCGCTTCCTTCGATGCTGAGTCTGGAATCGATCTCCAGTCTGGAGGACTGGGTACCGACTCGCCTTGGTACCGATACTTCGGATCCGCAACTCTCGGTTCCTCCGACACTGTTAGAGTTGCCACCGGCTGGCCTTCATCCACCAGTATCAGATACGGTACCGAAGTCGGTACCGATATCCACTTTACCTTTGTTGTCGGTACCTTCCATGCTTTTCTCGTCAGGCCCGCTTCCCTCGATGCCGAGTTTGGAATCGATCCCTAGCATGGACGACCTGTTACCGACTGTCGCTGGTCCTGACCTGCAGTACCAGCGACCACCATTTAAGGATCCCATACTGAACCATTCAGGATCTTCTATTCCTATATACTTTGATAGATCCCTTGGTGCCAACGCTAGTTCTTCATCAGATCTAGCCTATCTAAGGGAAGTTCCCTCTGGGGATCCTTCTTTCCAGACTTTCCTCCTGGATATGGCAAAATCACTTGCCATTCCTATTCCTGGACAAGATCCTACACATGGGAATACAGAATACCTCTCTGTTCCTAACAAAGCAAAGGAGAACATAATGCTTCCTTTGCATCATTCTTTGCAGGATCTCCTTCTACGAATGTGGGCAGCTCCTTTAAAGGTACCCCCACCTTCTAGAGCATCTGATCTTCTATATCAGGTGCCCCCCCTCTCCATGGTTTCAAAAGACTCAACTTCCTCATCATTCCATTGTGGTAGAATCAGCAATGAGGCGAGTGAAGAGTAATAAAAAGCACTCTTCTTGTCCGCCAGGTCGTGAGTCTAAGACACTAGAAGCCTTTGGACGTCAAACCTTCAAGACATCCATGCTTTCAGCAAGAATTCTCTCATATATTTTTTATATGGGTCTATCTCTTGAGGAGGTCACAAAGCAATTACATCTTTTGACTCCTTTTCTTCAAGAGCCCAGATGTACAGACTATTCCTCACTGGTTAGTCATACTCAAAATATCTCTAGGTTTCTTACTCGTGCTACCCTAGACTCCTTTGAGTCTGTTAGCAGGACTTCTGCTATAGCTGTAGGGGCACGACGTAGAGCCTGGCTTCAGACTTGGACAAATGGGCACAAGAAAGACTGGGAAATACTCCTTGCACTGGAGAAAATCTCTTCAACAGGGAGTCTTTACTTCAGGTTACTCAGTTATCCACTGACTTTCCTTTTTCCAGAGGCTGTCCTACGCCGCCTTCTTTCCCAGTAGGTAAGAAATGTACTACCAAACTTTCTTCCCCTAGGTTTTACCCATCATCTGCCCATCATTCAGATGTTCCCAAACAGGGGAAACATCGCCCTGGTCTGAAAAATCCACAACCTCAACAGGGTCAGCAAACCCAGCAGTCGCAGGGTTTCAAATAGATCATTGTCCCTTTTGGTTGGGGGTTAGGATAGCAGTCTGCTTCTTTTCACTTGAAGTATCTGCATTAATTTTCATCCTAACCTACCTAGATATCTCTTCATGAGACATCTTTCTCTAACTCTAAGAGTCTTTATGATGATCATGCCCATAATCAATAGATTTTCCTCTTCCTCTTGGAGGAAAGAGAGGTAGCAACTATCAATAGACAGTTGTTTCCCTGTACTGGCATGTATCATCTCATCTGTCCGAGACCTCCTCCATAGTCGGTCTCTTGCAACTCTGTCTTGCCTCCCTCTTACTACAACATTTGCTTGTAAGAGTGGCTCTTTAAACGGGTAAGCCCCTATGGTCCTCTACCTGTTCTACCGGGGGATTCTCCCTTCTGGAGATGTTTCCCCCCCCCCCCCCCTTCTTACCTTAGAGCAGTTCATCAGACAATAGGGACTCCTATCATGTCTGTTTCTTTTTCCCAGTCTAAAAAAGGAGCAGGGAAAAGAACTTTTCAATACTGCTCTGGTAGTTGCTGCAGATACAGCAATTCCTAGTGGTTAAGCCACTGGTTTTGTTTCTCTACAGAACCAGGGATTATCACAATCTGGTTGATTAACTTCTATTCTTCACCCCTTTGTCCTTGGCAGAATAGCTGGTTACCTGCTGGCTTTTCACAGCCAGTTTTTTTCTTCTAACCAACCTGCAACATGCTCTCTGCATCTCTACAGAGTAGCTTTGCACTATGGGGCCTTGCTAGAGAGCATTAGTATCTTGCCTAGCAGATAACCCCAGATGGTTAGAGGGGGCTCCCCCAGTCATGTTCATGTCTGGCAGGTATTCCCTACCCTTACCATCTCATCTTAAATCTCTTTTGAGGCATACGCCTCAGGTCTTTCATTGCGAGAAAGACCTAAGGAGGGCCAAATCCCTAGCTTGGCCCATATCTCCTTAGGTCTTCTCGCCAGAGGTCAATTTCTTCAATGGCAGCTAGAGGACGCCTAATACCCTTCTTGCCCTCATAGGCAGGTCACTAGGGTATCTTCCTCCAGAGGCGTCCTCTCTCCATTCTCCATACTGCAATTCTGGAGATACCTGGACTTCCTGTCTGCAGACTGAAGTTATTCTCTGCCATTTTCACGTAGGCCATCCTGGTTATTCAAGAGCTCAAATTCTGCAAGGAATTCAGACTTCTTCTTGTCAGGAAGACCTCTCCTCTGACTTTGCCAGTCATAACCAGGAAAAGAGGATTCTCTGTGTATCTATTCAAGCAGGTATCAACCTTCTTGCTATCAGATAAATCTTCCTCTCTCCCTATATCCCTAGGGGGGATGAGGTTTTATGGACATCTCTCCACCCTTATACCTGGAGACATGTGTCTATATGCCTGCCTATTCATATAGGTATATATAAATATAGATAAGTATATATATGTATCTATATATCTATCTATCGGTGTGTCTTCTGCCCATACATATCTCTTATAGTTATATGCCTATATACCCTCTAGGTGTATATATTTAAATAGATATATATGTATATATATATATGTATACATATATGTTTATCGTTATAATGAGATATATTTTTAGATAGATAGATAAGTAGATGGATACAGATCTATCTGTCAGGTTCAGATATCCCTACATTCCTATATAAGCCTGACAGATGGGCACTACCTCTATCAATGCTGTGCCAGCATTCTTAGAGGGCTACAGCTATAACCACTTCCGGTGGTAATTAACAAAATTTTTTCCTTACCATAACCTTTTCAGGTTAGGTACTCCTGAAGCTCTCCATGTACCTTTTTTCTTTCCTACTTGACCCCATTTAGGAAAGACATTGCGGAGCTTCAGTTACTCTAAAGCTTAGTGCTCCTGAGTCTGTCCTTACTTTCCTATCAGAGACAAGGGTCTCCATACCCTTTCTCCCCTACATGGACTGATTCCAACCCCAGTCCAGTTAGGTCAGACTCATTTTTTTTCTTGGTCCAAGGTTTGTACTGTTTTTGGACCAAAAAAGGTTAAGCTTTCTTTCATAGTATCTTCTGCGTCTCCGCTGAAGCTCTACTTCTTATACTACCCCAGTTTTTCCCCTGGGGCTATTTCTCACCCTGAAGGGTTCTGACCTCCACTTGTTTTTGTTCTACATTATTACCTCTACTTCTCAGTGAGGTACCCCTTGAGCACATTCACTGGCCCTTCTAACAGATCCATATGTAGCTCAGTGGACTTGTGCAATGTCAACAAGGGAGGCCCAGATTACAATATTATACTACTAAATGCCCTCTGTACAGGGTCTTCCCCTTTTGAAGCCCTGTTCTAGCCAGCTGTTCCACAGCTCCTTTTCTGTATTCAACTCCTACCCTCCATCCCCAGGATGCCTGAGGTCCTGAGGAATAGCATGGCTCGTTCTAGACTTGCAACATGCTAGGACTCCCTCTGGGCATCTGAGCTTGGGAGTCCCCATATGTGAAGACTCATT
This sequence comes from Ichthyophis bannanicus, assembly GCA_033557465.1. Classification (NCBI taxonomy): domain Eukaryota; kingdom Metazoa; phylum Chordata; class Amphibia; order Gymnophiona; family Ichthyophiidae; genus Ichthyophis; species Ichthyophis bannanicus. The sequence goes on along the minus strand of CM066047.1, from coordinate 51,303,394 downwards.
CCTGCTTGTTCCTGGAGATAGCACAGTTACTTACCTGTAACAGGTGATCTCTGGGAACAGCAGGAATAAGTCTTCACAACCCACCCACCTCCCCTAGGAGTTGCTTTTTCTCTATCTCTATCTTTCCCTTCCTTGCTCTCTCTCTCTTTGTCTCAGCTTTAAAACTTAACTGAGGAGAGGCAGTTGGGAAGGCGGGAAGGCAGCATGCAGGCGTGTTGGGATGCTTCCAAAAGCGTTCTGATTGGACGCTGGGAAGCGTTCCTGCGCGGACTCAGTCGGTACCGACGTACCCATATGTGAAGACTTATTCCTGCTGTTCCCAGAGATCACCTGTTACAGGTAAGTAACTGTGCTTTCCTGGCAGTTTAACAGTGGAATGCATACCCTAATGCATGGCTCAGTTACCGTGGGTACACCTAGCATCACCTATTGAGGTGGCATTAGGTATGCCTGTGTTAGTTGCAACATTGATAGCATGTGATATGTCCCTTAGCGCTAACTGCAGTGTGCTCCGCATGCCCATTTTCTGCTCCTAACCCACACCTTTCCCCTCCCTATTGTGTGATCTGAAATTATTGTAGCTTGGGAATTAGTGTGACGTAACTGCCATGCCCTCTTGCTATCAAGTGCTGTGCAACTGAGTGTGCAGTTACCATGCACCAGAATGCATGCTAACCGCTTTGTATGCTTTACTAAAAGGGCCTCTTAGATTGTAAGCCCTCTGGGGACAGGAAAATGCCTGCTGTACCTGAAAGTCATTTGCCTTAAATTACCACTAGAAAGGTATGAGCTAAATACAAATAAATAAAATATAATGTAAGTTAATTACAGGAGACTAATTTGTCCAGAAATTGTTGCAGTGCTTGTTACGGTGAATAAGCGTGGCTCCCATATGATATAAGACTTGTGGAGCTAAGTATCTTGGGCCTGATATTCGGAGACATGGTGAATTTTAAACCCGGTTATTCAATGCCGGGGTCATATCCGTCCCTGACATTGAATATCCGGCTTGCCCGGATTTGCAGGATGCTGACTGTGCAGAGGAGATATTCAGCAACTGCCTGGTTAGCTTGCATGGTGAAAGTTAGCCCAGTCTTTGCTGCTCCTGACTTTTGCTGCGTAGCCATAACCGGGCAGTGGCTCAATATCATTACTGCCCGGTTACGGCTGGGTGCCACCCCTATATTGTCTTGGAACACCCTGATGCTAAACGGGAACACCTGCAGATATTCAGCGGCTAACCAAATTAGTGCTGCTGAATATCCCACATAGCGGCATTTACATGGTTTGCAGGTCTACAAACAGTGTAAATGCCTTTGAATATTGGGTCCTGCAAGAGTTGTCTGGGGTCTGCACCAGAATGTAAGTATACAGTGCCGAAGATGCATAAAATTAATCTGGATGCAGGAGGAAGAGAGAAAAAACAAAACTGGACGAGCCAAGTGACATATTTTCCCTCTTATTTACTAACCTGTGGTAAGATTTTGCAGTTAATGCACATTAATTGCTAGTATTAACATTTGGTAAATGTTGAGGCATTCCCATTCAGTTAATTCAGAGAGACGTTTTACGCATGCTAATTGCATTACAGATAATGCATGTACGATTTTCTCCCATTAGGTGAGGAGACTTACATGTGCACTAGATGCAAGGAGTTCTTAGCATTCAGGGAACAAGTCTGATCTCTGGAGTCTAACATAGCAGACTTGGAGGACCTGAGGAAGACAGAGGTGTATATAGACGAGACCTACAGGGATGTAGTACTGAAGTCCCACCTCCAGTCTGGCAACGTCTCTATTTCCATGGAGGGGACAGGTCACATGAAAGGAGAGCATCACCCTGGTGTGGCAGGAAGTGATCCTGTAGCTAGTACCAGTCCTCCAGGTGATGTGAAATCCCCTCGCACTGAAGCGGTTTCTCCAGGGACATCTGCCTATAAGGGAAGGATTAGGATGGCCATTATAGTTGACGATTTCATCATTTAGGCATGTAGATAGCTGGGTGGCTGGTGGACTTGATTATTGCCTGGTAACATGCTTGCCTGATGCAAAGTTAGCAGACATCAGCGCCACCTAGACAAGGTTTTAGATCGTGCTGGGGAGGAGCCTTCTGTCTTGATACATGTTGGTACCAATGTCATAGGAAAGTGTGGGAGGGAGGTTCTGGATGCCAAATTTAGGCTTTTAGGTGGGAGGTTGAAATCCAGAACTTCCAGGGTAACATTCTCAGAAATGCTTTCTGTTACATGCGCAGGATCCAAAAGGCAGGCAGGGCTCTGGAGTTTCGATGCATGGATGAAACAATAGTGCATGGAAGGGGGTTTTGAATTTGTTAGGGACTAGGCAAGATTCTGGGGCAGGGAGAGGTTTTTCCAAAAGGATGGGCTCCACCTTAATTGAAATAGAACTAGTGGAGGAGTGGCCTAGTGGTTGGGCCAAGGTACTTCAGGCCGGAAGGTCAGGGGTTCAAATCCAGCTAGAGGACAGCAACCTTGGGCCGGAAGGACTGGGGTTTCTAGTCCAACAGGTGCTCCTTGTGGTCTTGGGCAAGCCACTTAACCCTCCATAGCCCATGTTCCCTGTAAAATAGTTATCTCCAAGTTATAATGCCCTGTTCAATGTAATTTCAGTTTGTTCAATGTAAACCGCACTGATGCAGAATAGTGCGGTATATAAGAGAATGTAAATAAATAAATAAATAAATAGAACTAGACTGCTAGCATTAACCTTTAAGAAGGAGAGAGAGCAGCTTATAAACTAGATAATGGGGAAAACTGACAGTTGCCCATAAACGCATGGTTTGGAAGGATACTACATAAAAAAGGGAAGTTAGGTATCCCGATAGAGAGGTTCCAATAAAAATAAAAAGTAACCCAGATGCCCTTAAGTACAGAGCAGGCAGAGCTGAAAGATTCCAAATGAACCCTATCAACTGATAACCAGATTAATATAAATAAAATACAACCTCTATGATGACTGTATGCAAATGCTAGAAGTCTAAAAAATACGATGGTAGAGCTAGAATATATAGCACAAAATGAAAGGTTACATATAATTGGCATTTCAGATACCTGGTGGAAGGAGGACAACCAATGGGACACTGTGATACTTTGGTACAAACTATATCACAATGATAGGGTAGATCAAATTGGTGAAGGGGTTGCACCCTATTAGAGAGGGCACTGAATCACACAGGATTAAAGTTTTGCAGGAAACAAAATACACTCTATAATCTCTATGGATAGGCATTCTATGTAAAAAGGGTAAGGCAATGGCAGTGGGAGTGTACTACCGTCTGCCTGGCCAGAATGAACAGATGGATGATGAATTGCTAACAAAAATCACGGAAGCAAACAGAAGTTACAACATGGTAATAATGGGTGAGTTCAATTACCCCGGTATTGACTGAGTCAGTGTCGCAGCAGGACATGCTAGGGAGATAGTTTCTGTATTAAATAAATGACTGCTTCTTGGAACAGCTGGTTCACGAACCAACAAGAGGAGAAGCTATTTTGGACCTCGTCCGTAGTGGAACACGGGATCTGATGCAAGAGATAATTGTATTGGGGCCACTTGGCAATAGTGATCATAGCATGATTGCATTTGGTTTACTAAATGGAGGGAGGATGGGAAGGAAATACGCAGTACTACCTTTTAACTTTCAAAAGGAAAACTATGGTAAAATGAGGAAAATAGTTTAGTTAATAAAAAACTAAAAGGAGCAGCTGCAAAGGTTAAAGATTTGCATCAAGCATGGGCATTGTTTAAAAATACAGTACTGTCTTGGAAGCTCAGACCAGATGTATTCCATGCTTTAAGAAAAGTGGACAGAAGGCCAAAAAACTGCCAACATGGTTTAAAAGTAAAACCAGAGAGGTTGTTGTAGCCAAAAAAGCATCTTTCAGAAAACAGAAAAAGGAGCCAAATGACAAAAACAGAAAACATAAGCACTGGAAAGTTAGATGCAAGGCATTGATAAGGGAGGCAAAAAGAGAATTTGTAAAAAGGCTTGCTATGGAAGCAAAAACATAAAATAAAAACTTTTTCAAGTACATTCGTAGAAAAACGTGTGTGAGAGTCAGTTGGACCATTAGATGGTAGAGGGATAAATGGGGCACTAAGGGAGGGCAAGACCATAGTACAAAGACTGAATGAATGAATTCTTTGCTTCAGTTTTTACTGAAAAAAAAAGATGTAGGGAGGTTATCCATATCTGAAATGGTATTTAAAGGTGATGTATTGGAAGAATTGAAAGAAATATCGATAAACCGGGAAGATGTATTACAACTATTTCATAGATTGAAAAGTAGCAAATCACCTGGACCGGATGGTATATATCAGAGGGTGTTGAAAGAACAAAATATGAGAGAGTTCACAGATTATTAATACTATCATTAAAATTATCTGTAGTACTTGAAGACTGGAGAATGGCCAATGTAACGTCAATTTTTAAAAAGGGTTCCAGGGGTGATCTGGGAAGCTACAGACCGGTGAGCCTGACATCATTACCAAACAAAATGGTAGAAACCATTATATAGGAAACAATTATTATACATGTAGATAGTAATGTTTTTATGGGAGAAAGCCAACATGGATTTAGTCAAGGAAAGTCTTACTATATTTTTGAAGGTGTGAATAAACAGGTAGACAAAGGTGAGCCAGTCGATACAGTGCATCTGGATTTTCTGAAAACCTTTGACAAGGTCCCTCATGAGAAACTCTTGGTGAAATTAAAAAGTCATGGGATAGGAGGTAGTGTACTATTGTGGATCAGGAACTGGTTAAAAGATAGAAATCAGAGAACAGAGCTAAATGGCCAATTTTCTCAATGGAGAAAGGTGGATCTGTGGTGGGCCCACTGCCTTTTAACTATTTATTTATTTACAACATTTATAAACTGCATAATCACAAAAGTTCAAAGTGGTACAGAAAACATATAACACATCTTAAAATAACATTAAACAAAAATCAAGCGCCAAAAGCTTGATGAAACAAATGGCTCTTCGATAACCAACGAAAAGGCAACGCATTCAAACATCCACATAATGAGATTGGCAAATGGTTCCATAAAACAGGAACTGCCAAAGCAAAAGTATGGGACCCTGTAACCTGCAAACTAGACTGAAACTAAGATGAAACAAGAACAGTATCACTCAAGCCCTGGCGAATTGGACAGGAAGAGGTGTGCCAGGACAATAACTCTGCCCATCAAGCCACAGACAAACCCAGCTGAAGCTTGAGAACCACACAAAGAACCTCAAAAACAATCTGCTTTGAATAGGTAACCAATGCAATGAACACAGACAAAGAGTAACATAATCAAAACGTGTCTTATCTAAAACGACCTTTGCAGCGGCGTTCTGTGCCAGTTGGAGCATAAACAAAGTAGACGTGGGCAAACCCAATAACACCACATTGGTATAATCAAATTGGCATAATCAAACGTTGGTGACAACACTGTCTGAAACACAGAACGAAAGTCAGAAGATGACGACAAAGACCAAAGATGGTGCGAAAGCCGGATCAAAAAGAAGAAATGGCGAACAAGCTTAGCTATATGAGCTGTCATATTCAAGCGTGAATCCAATGTCACTTCGAGATAAACAATTTCCTGACGCACAGCAACCTTATGCCCATTTAACAAAACCACCTCGGGGGCCACAAAGGACCTATCACAGGAGACAAACAAGACCTCTGTCTTCCGATTAATTAATCTCCCATGTGGGGCAAACCACAATGAAACAACCTCCATCAAAAAGTAGAAAGACTAGGACACGCAATGAAGCTACAATGTAACCCATTTAAGTTTAATAAGAGAAAATGTTTTTTCACTCAACCTATAATCAAACTCTGGAATTCATTGCTGGAGGATGTAGTAAAAGCTGTTAGTGTAGCTGGGCCTAAAAAATGTTTGGACAAGTTCTTGGAGGAAAGTTCATAAACCGTTATTAAAGAGGACCCAGGAAATCCACTGCTTACCCCAGGACAAGCATTGTGGAACCTGTGTACCTATTTGGGAATCTGCCAGGTACTTGTGACCTGGATTGGCCACAGTTGGAAACAAGATCCTGGGCTTGATGGACCTTGGTCTGACCCAGTATGGCATTTCTTATGTTCTAATTAGCTCCATCCCTTCAGGAAGTGGTAACTGTGCCATACTATCTGCCACGTTAAGTTAACATACTGTAACTAGTTGCACAGAGATCCATTCCGTCCATTGTGTAGGAGCGTTGGCTGCACATGGCCTCACGCCTCGGGAGGCTCCGTGCCTGCCTGACCAGCTTCAGGGGGAGTCGGGGAGGCCTGAAGCACGGCAGCTTAGCTCACTTCTGCAGAAGCACAGGAGAAAAGAACGGTGTTTTCCTTCTTTCCTGTGGCTCTGTTAAAGTTGAGTCTGCCAGTGCACTGAGTGCCAGGAGGTTAAATGGGGCCATTTCCTGTCTCGTGTGAGACAGAAAATTCCCCATTTAACCTCTTGACACTCAGCACACTGGCGAGCTCTAGCATAGCTGTGGGAAAGAAGGAAAAGAGGTGAGGTGGGGCTTCGGGCCTCCCCAGCTCCCTTTGAAGCCAGTCAGGCAGAGACAGGGCTTTTCCAGGGGGGTCGGGCTAGGACTGGAAATGGGCTGATTTAGGGGGGACTAGGACTAGAAATGGGCTGATGGCTGGGAGGAGATCTGCTGGCCTTGGAAGAAGACTAGGTAGGGGCTATGACTGCAAATGGACTGATGCGAGGGGATGGAAGAATGGGACTGGAAGGGAGCGGATGCTGGGAGGGACTGAAACTAGAAGGGTGCTGATGTTGGAGGACTAGAAGGGGATGGGGCTGGTGAGAGAAAAAAAGAAGCTGAGGGAGGTAGGATGGCAAGGGGAAAAGATATTTTGTTTGGGAGGGAAGAAAAATCTACGATTGGCTGGGTATTGGGAGAGAAAGTGGAGAATGAGGATGGAGGAGTGAAATTTGAGTGGATGAAAAAGGAATAAAGAAAGAAATGGAGGAAAGAGCAAAAGGGGAAAGATCAGTATGTTAGAGCAGATGTAGAGAGAGAATGGAAAAAACTAAAGAGAGAAGAAAGGACAAATGGACAGCAGACAATGGAGAGTTAGAGGAAGACACAAAGAAACCGGAAGAAAGTGTCTGGAGCAATTGAGACTGAAAAAATAAAACGTCCAAACAAAACATGGAAAAATACTTTATTTTGAATTTATTAACTGGAATATGTCAGCTTTGGGCAATGTGCATCACTAACGTCTTTGCGTTTTGTTTAGTACAAGAGGAAATTAATTTATAGTTCTTGTTTTTTTTTTCTCCAGTGTTGTACATTCCAAGTTTGGCTATTGGGGTTCCCAATTTAATTATTGGCTTGCGATTTCTAAATTGTGATCCCTTGTTCTTTGTTTGGTGACAGTCTGTGTTCTGCATGTGTAACCGAGCTGAGGTATTCTGTTCATGTAGTTTGTGTGACAGTGCCACTTGTTCTCTTTCCCTAGTACAAGATGTATTGGTATTCTCTGAGATGTATTAGGTTAATATTTGCAGTTGCCTTTTTGATAGGTAGGATTTGGTGCTTTGTGAGTCCTGGTAGTGCTGTTATGATACGGTGGGTTTGCTATGGGTTCTAAATGGGCAGGGTTTATAGTACTTCCTAATGTGCTTGGCAGCTGGCACTGGAGTATAGTAATGTAGAAATCTGTAGTCTGTCTTCACTGCCCATGCAAATGGTATTTGAACACTCAAGAGTCGTGTTTACTAAAAGTTCATGCACATTCACAAATATTAATGTGAGCTAAGTGCAGCAACACCCATTTATTTCTATTTGCACAGTGGCACTTAATGTACATTAATATTTAGTAAACATGCCCCTAAGTCATTGCCAGGAGAAAAAAAGAGGCTTTTGAAGGGCTCCTTTGAAAGCCACCTAAAATTTTAGATGGGCATCATATGCATTTTAAAATAAAATAAATCAAATTTATGTAAATGAGGTCCAGTGAATATGAAATGAGGCCCCACATTGAGTCTCCGCACATGTCCTTGCATCACCCTTGGGCTGCCCCTGGTTACACATTAACTGTAAGGCTCAGTCCTTGCCTTTTCTCCACTCTGCTCCACTAATGCAGCAGCTAATACCACCCTGTTAAGTGCTGCATTAAAACTAATGCAACTTATTCAATAAATCTCTTTACAAAGTTGATCTGCTAGACTCTATATTTTCATCTTTTTCACATGAGGGCTATAGATATTGTAGAACAACCAAGCAACATCATTCAGAAAGAATGTTCTATTGAATTTTGCAATGATGGACTGTCACCAGGCTTCTGTGTTTCTTGTAAGTTCCAACAAAACTAGACTTTTATAATTATTATTGTCGTGAAAATAGAAAGGGTAGCTATTGGAAGCTGGGAATCAAAGGGGAGGTGCAACAGCTACTCATGTTTTGCACCATCTATCCAAAGAAGAAGGTTCATGAAATTGTCCATCGATGACAATGTAGATCATCATCCTAGCATTCATACCTATATTAAAGAAGCTATGAAAATACCGAAAACCAGCCTTTATACTGGTGACTGTCCCCAAAAACATATTCTGAAACTGAGCACTGGTTTCAGTACATAACTTCCATTCCTGGTTTTGATTTGAGGTTAAATGTTTAATGACCACACTTACAGTTCTGTTTTGCTGTGCCACATGCAGCTGTTATGTAGAAACATTTTCCCATTAAAGGCTTGCGAAACATTGCTGAATAGAATCCTTAACAGTCAATTAAAGGTAGATAAATGTGCAAGATAATTACACAACAAAAGCAATATGTTTTTGAAGGTGTATTTTTTTACATTCTTACCTAAATATCTACAATGCATTAAGCTGCCTGAAGCTCTAAGCTTTTCTTTTTTTTAATAAAACGATCAAAGGTATTTCTTATCTTGCATTGTTTTTGTTCTTAGCCTCGCTTGCTTTCCTCCATATCACATTTGCAAGTTCATCAGAATCTACCTCTGTTTCAGTCACCATAGATGACCTCCAGTCACAGCTTCTAAGGTTTTCCCTCAGGACCCAGCCATCACAGCATCGGTCCCCAAGTAGGATCCATTCATTTAACTCCCTTTGGAACTGGGTTCTCCTACTGGCTTCAGGAAGATAAGGCGGTTTTTGCACAGATGCAAGGAGGACCAAGAAACGATGTGTGTGGGAGAGAGGACGGCAGATTCCTTCTCCCTTCCAGTGCATTTTAGCAGCAAGATAGATGGGAGAGGATGCTGGGGGCTGGCAGCTCCCCCAAACGTTGTTTAATTTCACACCAGAGGGATGGGCACGTGTTGGAGGACTCTGAGCATGATTTAAAATGGGAGTATCCATAGGCAATGGGGTGTAATTCCCAGAAATAATTGTAGGGTGAGGATTTCCCGTATCCAGATAATTCATTGTGGGAACCGTGAGCCCTGGCCTGCCGACAGGCTCTGTGGTGCCATTCCCCTTGCATGGGTTTCCATAGTAATATGAATTCATGCAAAAGATGGGTTGGGATGGGACCACAGTAGGGCCTGTCGGTACACAAGGGCTCACAGGTCCTATGCTGACTGAAGTCGCAGCTGCTGGAGGCCTGGTGGTGCGCTACAAGATAAAGGGCCCGTTAAATATGTTGTCTTTACCTAGGGGGCCAGCAGTTGCTGGAGGGATGGTGGGAGGTACCAGACAGCAAGAGTTAGAGCTGATAATGCAGGATCTATAGTTGTGTTTATTTTATTGTAAACCACTATGATTGCTTGCTGAATGGCAGTATATCAAACGTAATAAACAATAAACCCTATTTAGACACTTAGAAGAGGATAATTTATAAAGTGGAGCCTAGTTAATGTGCATTTTCATATGTAAACTTTATGCCTATTTTATAAAGTCGAGTACCTGCAAGTACAAAGGCTAAGGTGCAGTTCTAGAGCTGGTATAAATGACCTCCCCTCCTTTTTGCAATCACGCCTGTAAATTAAAGAATTTTGTAATTTATCTGTGTAATTGCTCTCACTGCCTGTGCTCTACACAAACTCCACCCGTGTGCGCACTCACAGTGAATGTACTCACATTGCAAGTTACGCATGTTCTTTCACACTGGTCGGTGTTTCATAAGAGGTCATTTACATGCGGACGTGGTCTCTTTTGTGCATAAATCACTTCAGTACTGGAATTTATGCATGTTGTACATTTGTAAATCTACTATTACTACTGACCATTTGTAAAGTGTTACAAGGTGTACGCAGCGCTGCACAGACACATGTAAAACATGGTTCCTGCTCATCAGAGCTTACAATCTAGTGAAGACAGACAATACAGTGACTATAGACACAGGATACATCTAGGGGGAATGGTAAGGAAACGCAAGGGAGATCAGGTGAGTCAAGATCTGAAAGCTGCAGCAGAGATGAGTTATCAGCCTGGATTTGAAAAGGGCTAGAGATAAAGCATGATGTACAGACTCAGGTAGTTTGTTCCAGGCATAAGGAGCAGCAAGGTGAAAGGAGCGAAATCTGGAGTTAGCAATAGAAGAGAAGGGCACAGATAGAAGCGATTTGCTAGAAGAGCGGAGTTCCTGAGGAGGGGACAGCGGCCTATAAACCTACCCCCTAGAGGGTAATTTTTGTACAGGGTGCCTAGGATAAGAGTGTAAGCAGGCATCTATTTTACTCCTACTTTATAAAGACACATAGGTGCTTATCTGTCTTTGCAAAATACCAGCGTAAATTGTAGGGATTGCGCCGTAACAGCAGGCAGGAACATTTACACCTGCTCAATAGCGATAAAAATGAATTCACATAAAATATGCAAGTACATGTGCAAATATGGTAATTTATAATCAACACGTACAGTATATTTGTGAACTCCGCCTGGATGCCACCCAGACCACGCCCGTTGCTCTGTCTATTACATGCCTACTTTTATGCAATCTGAACATAGGTGTTCTCGTGGCGTAGTTTGAACAGAGTTGCGGCGAATACACTCATACAGCGCATATATATAGGAGTGGAGGAGTGGCCTAGTGGTTGGGGCAAGGTACTTCAGGCCGGAAGATCGGGGGCTCAAATCCCACTAGAGGACAGCAACCTTGGGCCGGAAGGACTGGGGTTTCTAGTCCCACAGGTGCTCCTTGTGGTCTTGGGCAAGCCACTTAACCCTCCATAGCCCATGTTCCCTGTAAAATAGTTATTTCCAAATTATAATGCCCTGTTCAATGTAATTTCAGTTTGTTCAATGTAAACCGCACTGATGCAGAATAGCGCGGTATATAAGAGAATTAAAATACATAAATATATACACCTTCAGAGGAGGTGTAAATTTGTACATGGCTGCACATGTATGTAGAAAGAAGACATCTACTTACATGCCTGCCACATGTAGGCGTAGTTGGGGGAGTGGTTTGAGCAGAGGCAGAGCTGCGCTTTTATAAAATACGCAGGTACACAGAGTACACACACAGATTTACATATTTGGAGCAGTTGTAAATTTTTGCAAAAGCATTGTGCTGTTTGGGGATGGTTCTGACTGAGAGCTTAGCTTATTTTATTTTGTTTGGTTTTATATACCGCACTATTTTAAGTCAGCGCAGTTTACAGCAAAACGATTCATTACATAGAACAGGTTTACATTGAACAAGCGAACAAAATTTAACAGGTATAACAATAATAGTAGCCTTTAGTAACAAGATGAACATTGGTCAATAGACTATAACAAGGGTGATAACTTGGATAGAACCTGGGCAACTATTTACAAGATGATAGGAGGGCTATGAGGTGCAGATGGGTCTAGGGCAGGGGTGGGCAATTCTGGCCCTCGTGCACCACAATCCAGCCTGGTTTTCATGATGTCCCTAATGAATATTCATGAGATCTATTTGCATCCACTGCCTTCCATTGTATGGAAATAGGTCCATGAATATTCATTAGGGCCATCATGAAAAACAGGCTGGATTGTGATGCACAAGGGCCGGAATTGCCCACCCCTGGTCGAGGGCAATAGTAAGTAGGCAGGTCAAGAATGGGCTTTGTTACATGTTCAAAGTATAGCTGGAAGAGATGTGTTTTTATTGCCTTTCTGAAGGTGGCCAGGTCAGAGATGAGCCTTTTATAAAATAGGTACCCACTTAGACTTTGAACATAGGCATCCTGCTATAAAATCAGCACTTATGGGGCATAGGCAGTGGCCCCACCAGTATTTTGCACAAAGCAACATTATTTATTTATTTAATATTTCTTATATACCACCTTTCATGATATCAAGGCGGTTTACATTGAACAAACTGAAATTACATTGAACAGAGCATTATAACTTGGAGATAACCCTCCATTGCCCATGTTCCCTGTAAATAGTTAAGTGCCTTGCCCAAGACCACAAGGAACACCTGTGGGATAGAAACCCTAGTCCTTCCGGCCCAAGGTTGCTATCCTCTAGTGGGATTTGAACCCTAGACCTTCCAGCCTGAGGTAACTTGCCCCAACCACTAGAGCTTAGGAGCAGGGCTGGAGATTGGTTTGTTTGGCTCCTCCAACTGAAAAGGTATTCCTCTGCCAACGGGCCTACACAGGGCTGGCTTAAACATATAGGGGCCCAGGGCAGAAACTGGTGAGGGGACCCCAAAGGTCACCTGCAGGCTATGCCTCCTTCAGTTTGAGGCAGACTTGGGGTCCCCTGTGGCATGGGAGCCCAGGGCAGTTGCCATGTTTGCCACTCCCTAACTCCAGTCCTGACAGGACACCATGTGTGAAGTCCAAATAGACACCTCATCTTAAGCCTGTTATACAAAGGGAACATGAGTGCTTATACGTTTTTTTTTTTTTTATGTTTTATAATACAAACCAACTTCTTCATACATCAAACAAAGTTTCACGCCTCATATCTACTTTACCTTCTATATACATTAATCAACATAATTTATTGTGATATATTTATATATACATTCCCAAACTCTCTGTCCCTCCCCTCCCTTGGATCTCTATTTCCTTCTCTCAGTTGTTTAAAGATTTGCTACCCATTTTATATAATTCCCCCAAATACTCATAAATTTTTGTGGTCTAGCCTTTTTTAAGGCCGGTAATTTACTCATAACGTATATATGCCCCAGATAATTTTTATATTCGTCCATCGTTGGTACCTCTATCATTTTCCATTTTTGTGCTATCAACACGCGAAGGGCTATACACCCCATATTCAGGAAAGAACTCTCAGAGTTGCTTAATATAGTAGGTTTCACCCTTAATAATGCAGCTGAGGGTTGGGGTCTAATCTCTTTCCCCAAAATAGTACCTATTAATATAAAAACTTCCTCCCATATCCAGGTCAAATTTTTACAAACCCACCATACATGCAAATAAGAGCCCTTCTCTCCACACTGTCTCCAACATTTATCATCAATTTCTTTATGCATTCTATGTAGTCTTTCCGGAGTTAAATGCCATCTATACATTACTTTATAATTGATTCTCAATTTAAATTAGAAGCCAGAAGGCCTTTATATCTGTTTTGGTATATTCGCTCCCATTCTGAGTCCTCCCAAACGTCTCCCATGTCAGTTTCCCACTTACGTTGAAACCCTACCCTAGGCCCTTTCTTAAACATCATATTATATATGTTGACACCATTCTTTTTTTCTGCCCCATCAGAAATATTTTCTCAATCTTCGATGGGTCTTTCCTCAACGCTGTTAGAACCTTATGTTGTATGTGGTGACATATCTGTTTATATCGATTAGAAATCTTTCCCATCCAAATCGTATTGTTTTTTTAAATCTTCGAATTCTCTTATTTTCTTCCCTTCTAATAATTGTCCTATCTTTGTCAACCCCTTATTCTCCCATTTCTCAAACTCACTTTTCCCCACCCCGAGCGGGAAATCTGGATTCCCTCTAATTGGTATCAGTCTAGACACGCCTTCCCTCCCCAGCCACGCATGTTTCCATTTATTCCACAGCCTCGGGGTCAGCCGTACATATGGGTTGTTACCCTAACTTTTCCACATATTCCTTGGTCGCCACAATATGTCCCCTAACCTCCCCTCTTCCAATTCGTCAGTTTCCATCTGAACCCACTCTTTGCTCTTCTGCCCCCCATTCTACCACAACGCTCAGTTGTGCTGCCTCCAAATATTTGGCTAGATCAGGTACAGCCATCTCCCCTTTCTCCCTTTTTCTCATCAATGTTTTCCATGCTACCCTACTGCCTTTTCCTCCACCTATAAACTTCATAATGTTCCTCTGTATAAATAATATAAAACTCTTCGGGACTCTCATTGGTAGATTATTAAAAAGGTATATCCATCTGGGTAAAATCATCTTCTTGACAGCGGACATCCTCCCCATCCATTATAGTTCTCTACAACCCCACCCCTCCAATTCTCGCTTTACTATCTTTTCCAACCTAATAAAATTTTCCTTATACAGCTCTGTTTCGTCCGAGGTCAGGTTAATTCCCAAATATCTAATACTTTGTTTTGCCCACCTAAAAGGGAATGCCTTCTTAATCCTTGATTGTGTTTCTGCCGATGCTGATATATTTAGTATTTCGGATTTAGTAGCATTAATTTTAAATCCCGAGTGCTCCCCAAATTCTAATAGGACCTTTTACAAAGCTTCTAGAGTAATTATCGGATTGGTCACCATAAAGAGCAAATCATCTGCAAATAGCGCCACCTTACTTTCTAACTCCTTCCATTTTACCCCCTTTATCTCTGAACTTTCTCTCACTCGTTGAGCCAGTGGCTCCATAGATAATACAAATAAAATCGGTGAGAGGGGGCACCCCTGACGAGTTCCCCTAAATAATTCAAAAGCTTGTGTGTTTAATACGAATTTTTGCCATAGGTTGTTCATATATAGCTTTAATCCAATCCAAATAGTTTCCCTTTATCCTCATCCTTTCTAGCACTTTAAATAAGAAGGGCCATGACACACGATCAAACGCTTTTTCAGCGTCTATCATCAATAATACCATCTGTTCCTCTCCTTTCCCCCCTTTCCACATTGCATTCAGTACCTTCCTTACGTTATCTACTGTCTGTCATCCTGGCACAAACCCTGATTGGTTTTCATGTACCAACTTAGGTATAAGTGGCAGTATCCTGTTTGCCAGTATTTTCGTAAAAATTTTAAAATCTGTCCCTAGTAAGGATATAGGTCTATATGATCCACACAAATTGGGATCTTTCCCCTCTTTTGGGAGAACCATAGTTCCCGCCGTCCTCATAGACTCTGGGATTCTCTGTCCTTCTTTAAAGGAGTTAAATAAATGTGTCAATGGCTCACTTATTACCGTACTACAAACTTTATAGAACTTATTTGTGAATCCATCCATCCCTGGTGCCTTGTGTGAAGAGAGTGAATTGATCACCTCTAGAACCTCTTTTTCCCTTACAGGCTTTGATAATTGCTCCGCTTCCTCTTCAGTTAGCCTAGGTAGGTCTACTTGTAAATATTTCCCTATCTTGTCTATCGAGCTTGCTTGTTCTGGGGAGTATAGTTGCTTATAAAATTCCACAATTCTCTCTTGAATGTGCTCTAATTTCCTTATTTCTTTTCCCTTTCCATCCCGTATCTTAGTTATATAATTCCTATTTTGATGTTGCCTTAACTTATAAGCCAATAACCGGCTAGGTTTATTTCCAAATTCAAAGAATAATTGTTTCAAACAATCCTGAGCATACTTTATCTCTGCTAGTTCAATTTCTCCTAATTCCCTCTGTGCTGTTTTCAGTTCCTGTATTTCCTTCCCTTCCAATTTACCTTGTTTTTGCAAGCCGTCCAGCTCCCTTATTTTTTCTCGTAATTTTCTTTCTTTTTCTCTTTAACTTTTTTCATATATGTACCTATCGAGATCAGGGAACCCCTTATTACAGCTTTCAAACATTCCCATAATGTTCCAGTTTTACAATCTTCCCTATCGTTTGTTTCTAAATATGATTTTATTGTCGACAAAATCTTTTGAACTGTCTGAATTTTCCAACAAAGACTCATTTAATGTCCATCCCTGCCTCTTCCTCCCTCCCTGTCCTAAATTAAATTCAATCCATACTGGAGCATGATCTGACCATGTCCTTTCCCCAATCTCCCATTCCTCTACTCCAGATACCATACATTTCGATATCCATATCATATCTAATCTTGAAAAGGAATTATGTACTGTGGAGTAAAATGTGTAATCCTTCTTCCGCCCTTCCATTTCCCTCCATATATCCACTGCCCCCAATTTCTTCCCCATTAATTTCAGAAGCCTCCTACTCTTGGCTCACTACCCACTGCAGTTCCTTTAGAATTGTCCAACAGCGGGTTAACTATCATATTAAAATCCCCCCCTCCCATAATTATCTGGCCTTCCGCAAATTGGGATATGGCTTCAGTTATTTTTTCAAAAAAGGTCCCATGGTCTGTATTAAGGCCATAAATATTCACCAATGTAAATAACTGTTCGTGAATTTTTATCTTAACAAAGATATATCTTCCCCCTTTGTCTTGCTGTACATCACATACTGAGTATGGAATCAGCCCATTGATCAAAATTCCCGCTCCCCCTTTTTTATTTCAGTCCTATTTGATGTGAACCATTGTCCCTGAAATTTTTTATTTGTCACCCTTCATTCCTCACCTTTCTTCAGATGTGTCTCTTGTATAAGTATAATGTCACCCTTTAATCTATTTATCTCTTTATACATTCTTTGCCTTTTTATTGGTGAATTCAGACCACACACATTCATCGTTATTATATGCAATTTAGCCATTTACCAAGCATACCTTTCCCTCCAACGCCCCTCTTGGACTTCTGCAGAGATCCATTTCCCCCTCTCCCCCACCTCTTCCCTCCTGTACATCTTGAACAGTTCTCATCGAGGCATGACCCACAAAGCACCCAGCAAGCCTCTATACAACCACATTAAACTTCTCCCCGCAACAATTAACACAACATTACCTTCCCCCATTCCTAACTTACACTCCACCCACACTACCTGCAGTACTAATCCCAATATTTATTTGACCCCTTTCTTCAATGTCCAGCTTTCATCCTGTTCCATCTGTCCGGGCTACATTCTTCTGTTTCTGCCATCTGAGTCTCCGATCTCCTTGTTGTGCCCTCTTCCAGCCACCATCTCCCTTTTGCCACCTTACAGCTTTTGCTTGTGTTGCTTTATCTATTTCTGGCACTTCTAGCCATCCAGCCTCCCTCATTGCACTGACAGCATCTTCTTTACTTGATAAGTCATTCCTGCTATGCAAAATTGTAATCCGAAGGGAAACATCCACTTATATTTTATTTGACCTTCTCTCGGGTGTTTGGTAATTGCTGTAAATTCTCTCCTCTTGCGCATCGTTATAGCTGACAAGTCCGCATATATTTCGATCTGGTGGTTGTCCCACTGTATTCTGCTTATCTTCCGTGCGGCCTCCACCACTGTGCTTTTTGTGTCATATTCATGGAAACATGCCACTATGTCTCTGTCCCGACCATCCCTTTTTGGCCCCAGCGCTCTGTGGGCCTGATCCAACTTCCAACAGAGCTCAGTCGTTCTGGCCTACTTCTTTTATTATCTGAACACAAATTTGTTCAACTAGGCCTTTACAATCTGTTTTCTCTGCATTTTCAGGGACACCCCTTATCCTTATATTTGCTCGCTTCGATCTGTTTTCAAGATCTTCCACTTTCGCCCACAAATCCTCCTGGTCCTCGTGTCATATCCATTCTCTCTTGCAGTCCTTGTAAGGTACTTTCCTGTGTCTCCAATTTGCTCTCCACCTCCACAGGTCTCTGACCCACTTCCCTCACATCCACTCTTAGCTCCTCCATCCAGGTCTGCACCTCTGCTTTAAAGCGAGCAAGGTCCTCTCATAGGGCGCTAAACCACCCCTTGAACTCTTCTCTCAATTCTTGCAGCTCTCCTCCTTCTTTCTCCATATTTTTCGTTGTGGTCGCTTCCTCCTCGCTAGCAATATTGGCGGCCACCATTTTAAGCTTTCCCGTGGGGCCCGTCTCTGCGTTTTTATATGCGAACGCCTTCAACTCTACAGCGCCCTTTCACGTCGCCATACCTCTCTTTGAGTCAGGTACTGCTTATTTTAGCTTTCCTTTGCTTTTCACCCTCCAGAGTGTATATTCGCTGCGGGTTTGTTGTGGAACACCGACGGAGCTCCGTATCACGCTGCGGCCATGCTCGGTGACATCATTTCCTCCTGCATATACGTTTTTATAAAATAGGCCCCTATATTTAACCCAGTTGTGCACAAATGCCAACACCTGCTCCAAAGCTGCCATAAATGTGTACACGTAGTCTGTGTGCCCTCACATGTTTTATAAAAACACTGTACATGTGCATATTACAAGTCTGACCCTGTTCCACCCAAATCACTCCCCTGGGATACTTACACAGCACACATATAAGGAAGAATGGTCTTTCCGTGCATTTACTTTTTACTTGTGCATGTAGCCATGCAATGTTGTTAAGACATTTTCCATATGTAAAACAGAAAAATCTTTAACATCATCTGTCGCGCCCCCTACTGGCCAGGCGGTAGCCTAGGAGCGGGGGACAGAACTTCTTTAAATGTCCCTTGCTTGTTACCTATGTTCCCAACAGGAGGCCTGCTGGGAAATGTAGTCGTGTAGTTGTGAGGTTGAAATAAATTCAGCCGAGAGGATTTTCATAGGCACACAGGATTATTTATTTATTCTTCAGCCAAATGAACTTTCTTTCTTGCAGTTCAAAAATATCAAAACATAATGGTGGATATTTTCTCCGGTGAAACAAAACCCAAAGAATAGAATGCTTCTGAGGTCAGCTTGTTACAATGCCAAACAGTATTTCTCCATGTGAAAACAGCCAGTAATCTTCCTGTGCCAAACAACAGCTTTCAGCTTGGTTTAAAACAAAAGCTTTACATTCTTCAAGCTATGCATAACATTGGCATCTTTACTGCAAACTATTTTTCTCTCACACAGACTGCTTTTCTTAGTGGCTGTATTACAGACTCTGGCTTCACTTTCAAACAGTCCTTTTTCAACTCCGGGCCATGCCTCGGAGATCAGCAACTCATTTGCATATTTTTCTCAGCACTGCCCCACTAATGACTAAGCTTCCAGGTTTCCTATCTTCTAAAAACGTTATAGCTTTTCAGTTTTGAGCACAAACTAGAGAGCAATCCATTTCATTATCTGAGGGCAATTCCTCTAGCACTGATTCTTCCAGGTCCATGCTTTCTACCTCAGAGTCTGTTTGTAAATGGTTTAACTCTGTCTCAGAAAAGGCAGGCTTTAGTTTCTCTAACACTTTTAATACTTTCTTTAATACAGATTCCTCTCTCTGCTGAGGGCTACTAGCGGAATTATGGAGTTTCTTATTTCTCAGAACGCTCTGAGAGGATTTCAAGGTGCTCACCTTACTCTGTGGAATTAAGCTCTCCTCAGACTTTACTGCCGAAGGCTCTGTTTCCATCTGCTCTCCTGGAGACAGCTCTCTGCCATTTTCATAGCTTGGCTTCTCCCCCTGGTAAGCTCTCCCTCTCAATGGATTTTGCCTGTATCTCTTACAGGTCTCAAGGGTGACTTCTATACCTCTGGAAGGCACTGCCTCTCTCACAGTTCCTGCTTTCCTGGCAGCCTCTGTTTCTCTGGCAAACTCTGCCTTTCTCCAAGAAGTCTCTGCAGACGTCTCTGCTGGAGTTCCCTTGGTTCTCTGTGTTCCCTCTGAACACTCTCCTCGGGTTCCTCCTGTGCTTGTTCTCCTTCTCGTTCCTCCCCCGGTTCTGCTCTCCTCCTGTCCCCTTGCTTCCTCAAACTTATATCTGTGATTTTCCCTTCCGTTTCCCAGCTCCACCCCCAGCTGTTCCTCGTGAGCAGGGCTGGTTACCATGGGGAAAGCCGACAGTCGCCCAAGAGCGGATGGTTCGGAAGAATGTATCCTTGAAGGATACTACCAAAAGCAGAGAGGTTCCACAAAAGAGTAAAGTAGCCCAAATGCCCTCAAGTATGGAGCAGACAGAGCTTAAAGATCCCAATTTACCCATGTCTAACAATAGCCAAATTAACATGAATAAACTACATTCTCTAAAATGCTTGTATGCAAATGCTAGAAGTCTAAAGAATAAGATGGGAGAGTTAGAATATATAGCACTAAATGAAAGGTTAGATATGATTGGAATATCAGAGACATGGTGGAAGGAAGACAACCAGTGGGACACTGTGATACCTGGGTACAAATTATATCGTAATGATAGAGCTGATCAAATTGGTGGAGGGGTTGCGCTCTATGTTAGAGAGGGCATTGACTCAGAAAGGATTAAAGTTTTGCAGGAAACAAAATCTGCTGTAGAATCTATATGGATTGAAATTCCATATAAAAGGGGGAAGGCAATGGCAGTGGGGGTGTACTATCGAGCACCTGGCCAGAATGACCAAATGGATGATGAAATGCTCAAAGAAATCAAGGAAGCTAACAAAAGTTACAGTGCAGTAATAATAATGGGGCATTTCAATTACCCCGGTATCGACTGGGTCAGTGTCACGTCAGGACATGCTAAGGAGATAAGGTTCCTAGATGAAATAAATGACAGATCTAGTGGAAGAGATAAGGGTGTTGGGGCCACTTGGCAATAGTGATCATAGCATGATCGCCTTTGATTTAATTAGTGGAGGAGGGATAGTAAGGAAATCCACAGTACTACCTTTTAACTTTCGAAAGGGAGACTATGATAAAATGAGGAAAACAGTTAAGAAAAAACTAAAAGGAGCAGTTGCAAAGGTTAAAGACGTACATCAAGCTTGGGTGTTGTTGAAAAATACTATCTTGGAAGCCCAGACCAGCTGTATTCCACGCTTTAAGAAAAGTGGAAGGAAGTCCAAAAAATTGCCAGCATGGTTTAAAGGTGAGGTCAGAGAGGCTGTTGTTGCCAAAAAAGCATCTTTCAGGAAATGGAAAAAAGAGCCAAATGACGAAACCTGGAAACAGCACAAACACTGGCAAGTCAAATGCAAGGCATTGATAAGGCAGGCAAAGAGAGAATTTGAGAAGAAGCTTGCTGTGGAAGCAAAAACGCGAAATAAAGACCTTCTCAAGTACATTCGTAGCAGAAAACCTGTGAGAGAGTCAGTTGGTCCATTAGATGATAAAAGGGTTAAAGGAGCACTAAGAGGCGACAAGGCGATAGCGGAGAGACTGAATGAATTCTTTGCTTCAGTCCTTACTGAGGAAGATGTAGGGATGTTACCCATGAATGAAGTGGTATTTAAAAGTGCGGAAGAATTGAAGGAAATATTGATACATCGGGAAGATGTCTTACAACTATTAGATAAACTGAAGAGTAGCAAATCACCTGGGCCGGACGTTATACATCCAAGGGTGTTGAAAGAACTGAAATATGAGATTGCAGACCTGCTATCAGTAATCTGTGAACTATCATTAAAATCATCTCTAATACCTGAAGATTGGAGGATCGCCAATGTAACACCAATTTTTAAAAAGGGTTCCAGGGGTGATCCGGGAAACTACAGAACGGTGAGCCTGACGTCAGTACCAGGAAAAATGGTAGAAACCATCATAAAGAATAAAATTACTCAGCATGTAGATAGTCATGGCTTAATGGGAGACAGCCAACATGGCTTTAGACAAGGAAGATCTTGTCTTACTAATCTGTTATGTTTTTTTGAAGGAGTGAATAAACAGGTGGACAAAGGTGAGTCTGTTGTTATTGTGTATCTGGACTTTCAGAAAGCCTTTGACAAGGTCCCTCATCAGAGACTTTTGGCAAAACTAAAGAGTCATGGGATAGGAGGCAGTGTACTATTGTGGATCAGGAACCGGTTAAAAGATAGAAAGCAGAGGGTAGGGCTAAATGGCCAATTTTCCCAATGGAGAAAGGTGAATAGTGGTGTACCCCAGGGATCTCTGCTGAGTCCGCTGCTTTTTGACATATTCATAAATGACCTGGAAAGTGGAATAACGAGTGAGGTTATCAAATTTGCAGATGACACAAAACTATTTAAAGTTGTTAAAACCCAAGAGGATTGTGAAAAATTGCAAGAGGATCTTGATAATTTGGAAGACTGGGCATCAAAATGGCAGATGAAATTTAATGTGGACAAGTGCAAGGTTATGCACCTAGGGAAGAACAACCCAAACTATGGTTACACGATGCAAGGTTCCACATTAGGAACCACCACCCAGGAAAAAGATTTAGGCGTCATTGTGGATACCATGTTAAAACCCTCGGCCCAGTGTGCAGCGGTGGCCAAGAGAGCAAATAGAATGCTAGGTATGATAAGGAAAGGAATGGAAAATAAAACAAAAGATATTATAATGCCTCTGTATCGTTCCATGGTGAGACCGCACCTTGAATATTGTGTGCAATTCTGGTCTCCGTATCTTAAAAAGGATATAGCGATTTTAGAAAAGGTTCAGAGAAGAGCCACCAAAATGGTAAAGGGGATGGAAGGATACTCCTATGAAGAAAGGCTAAAAAGGTTAGGGCTCTTTAACCTGGAAAAGAGACGGCTGAGGGGAGATATGATAGAAGTCTATAAATTAATGAACGGAGTGGAACGGGTAAACGTAGATCGATTGTTTACGTTATCAGAATATAGAAAGACTTCAGGGTAACCTATTTAAGACTAATAAAAGAAAATATTTTTTCACTCAACGTGTAATCAAACTCTGGAATTTGTTACCGGAGGATGTAGCTGTTAGTGTAGCTGGGTTTAAAAAAGGTTTGGACAAGTTTCTGGAGGAAAGGTCCATAAAACATTATTAAGAAGTGACCGAAGATATCAATGCTTGACCCAGTACAAGCATTGTGGAACTTGTGTCTCTTGGGGAAACTGCTAGGTACATATGACCTAGATTGGCCACTGTTGGAAACAGAATACTGGGCTTGATGAACCTTGGTCTGACCCAGTATGGCATATCTTATGTTCTTATGGAGCTAGGGTGTGGCTCTCTATCACAAACTTTCTGCAGGGAGTTTTTTTCTGAAGCAGGAGTTTTAACCCCTAAACTCCTGGAACTAATTTGTTTTTCAGAGGAAAATACCTGTTTTTTCCCTCTTTGCTTCTGCTCTCCCACGGCTTCGCCACCACACATCCCCACTTGTCTTAATCATGAAATGATTGTGGGCTGAAAAGTAGCACAACACAGACCTGTAATGTTTTCCAGCTTTAAGGCTTTGCTCACAGACTCTGAAATAACTTGTTTATCGCTTTCTTGCTTAATTGTACTAAAGGAGATTTATTGTGCTCTAGTTATTTGCTGCATTCCTAGATTAATAACTTGAAGCTGAAGTAATTTATTGTGCAAGCAAAAGTGAACTTCTTGGAAATCTCATGGAGATGTTCGGATTGAGATGTTGAGAAGTACCCTCCTAGTTTTTAGTTCTAGGGGATAACTGTTCTTCACCCAGAGGTAGTCTGAGTGCAGGTCTTATGCATGAACAATAATAAAATTAGCACTTTTATTATTTTCGTGAAAAACAAAAATTATTAAGCATTTTAAAACAGTAAAGTCAACAATAGAGTGGGCTGCTCTGATCTCTTGCAATGGAGTTCTGTCCCTGTTCGAGATAAGGACACCCTCTTCCCTGTTCTTATTGAAGTATTTTATTTGGATTAGCTGATGCCTTTTCCGTAGTAGCTCAAGACGCGTTACATTCAGGTACGCTAGGTATTTCCTCATCCCAAGAAGGCTTTCATTCTACGTTTTGTACCAGTGACACATGCTTGGGAGCTCTGTAGCACTCTAGTACTCACTGTCCTTTGACCCCTGACCTTCACAGGGACAGGTTAGTTTATCTTCTCTGACTGCTCTCCCTGTCTACTCTTTAACTATCCTAGATAGCTGCAGTAGTAGATCAGGCAGTCTGTAGGTTGACCGTTTATACTGCCTGTCAACTGGCCTTAGCCCGGAGGGGCCCTGGTCCAGCCACCTTTCCCACAGCCCCATCTGCAAGGATCCAACAAACACACAATTCACTCTATTGACTTATTCTGACAGCCTTATTATCCCCCTAGGGACCATTTCCAGCCAGAACCATAGCTGGTTTCTGCTAACGCATTTCCTATAGCTTTCCTTGTTTCAGTGCAGGATCTGCTCATCTTTTCACATATACCGTTGGCTTTGTCATAAAATTCTGCAAGGCTTTTTAGCTCTTCAGCTTAATTGGATAACTATAGCTATAAACCCATAAAAGAATGCATCTATTCTCTAGTAAAAGGAAACGTATTTAATGTTTTCTGTGCTGCTGGACAAAGTAATTTGATGATGTCCTATTTGTCACGAGGAACCTCAAATTCACACCCCCTTCATCTCTACGAGTCAACAATGTAGAGTTGAAATCCAAATCCACAATTCGTTACCTCGGCATCACCCTGGACCAGCACCTGAACATGACAACGCATATAAAAAACATCACAAAGGCAATATACCATAAGATCAGAACTCTACGTCACCTCCGACACTTACTGGACTTCACAGACTACCGAACAACCTTTCAGGCTCTAGTCCTTCCACATGTTGATTTCGCGAATATTATTCTTCATGGCCTTCCACAGTCGACCTTAAACCCGCTCCGCTTAGCCTTGAATGCAGCCGCAAGAGTCCTCTCCGGATCATCAAGATCCGACCACATAACACCCATCATGAAGGATTTACATTGGCTACCTCTTCACGCCAGGATCCAATACAAATCACTGGTTCTTACCTTCAAAGCCCTAAATAACTACCCCCCTACGCCAATCAGCACGCTAATCCATGGCACCCTAGAAAATAGAAGCAGAAGATCTACTGCACGGAACACGTTAGCAGTCCCCAACCTAATGACTAAATGCACAAAAGCTACCTCCAACAGAGCCTTCTCCTTATTTGCCCCTTTAAACTGGAATGCACTCCCCCATGAAATCCGTGGAATAAAAAGCATCATACTATTCAGAAAAGCTTTAAAACTCCACCTATTCACAAAATATTACTCAGAAACCTCCAGTGATAGAAGCACATCCAACAACCTGCAAACTTCCCCCATATACCTGCCGCCCCTGCACATCATCTCCTCAGATAATGGTTAGCTTCACAAAACTAATGCAACACCCATTTACATTAAAGTATTGTACATAGTTTGAGTTAATATGTATTTAATTCCCCTGGTTTCCTTCCCATGTTCAATTTCCTGTTCTCTGTAAAACTCAATGTTGTTTGTATACATTGTAGTATGCTTGTTTGATGTACACCGCGCTGATTTTAATAGCGCGGTATAGAAGCAAATGTTAAATAAATAAATAATAAATAAAATTTATAGGATTCTGAAAATCCAGTAAGCTTGGCTTTGCAGAATTTATTTACTTTTTCAGTTCAATGTTATAAATAGAATTTTATTTTTTAAATTTCAAGTTGGTGTTAACTATGTGAAAAATAGGACATATAGGGGGTGATATTCAACGGCAGCAGCTAGCTGTCGCCATTGAACTTTAAATACAGATATTCAATGCCAATCTATATCCGGCCACCGGCATTGATTATTTGGTTCAGCTGGATGGCACTGCAGCTACCTGGGCAGTGGTGATATCCAGCTGCTGCCCAGTCTAGCTAGAGCAGCGAACGTTAGGCTTATCTTCCGCTGCTGTGTAATAACCGGTTATCCTCTGGTACTACCTCCGCTCCACCCCGTTAGCATTCGGATGTTCAGTGGTGGCACCCAGAGAGTGCCGTCGAATATCCTGGTCGCCATGATCGATGTGGTTAGCAAGCCTACTAACTACATTAATAACTGAATATCTGTCCCATAGAAACTAGCTTTGAAATTTCAAGCTATTGTGGTCTTGAAAATATAAATTAGGAGAACATGACAGCATTCTATGAGGTTGCTAAATTTTTCAAACCTAAAATGCTGATCTCTATTACCTTTAACCCACATAATCTGGAGGAGTGCAGAAATTATACTCTGAAAAATCGTTCTGTTCTCTTTGACAATGCTGAATAATCTCTGATCCAGCCTGCAGATTTTTATGCAACATTAGAGCTGTTTTTTGTTCTTTTCAATGAAAATGGATTAATTTTTCTGAAAGGACATTCAAGGGGGAATGCACATGTCCATATGGAGATTTATGGCAGTGTTTTACAAGAGCTTTTGCCAGATGTGGCACCCCTTGTAAAATAGCTGCGGCACAGCATGGGTATGCCTCAGCACATCTGCTATGAGCAGCGATTTTAAGAAGCTGCATGGGGGGGAAAGCCATGGAATGCCCCCCCCCCCACCTAGTCATAGGAGCAGCATCTTGAAATCTCAGTTCCTGACAGACAGCATTCTCGGTCAGCAGCACAAGCCAGGTCTCCCCGAGGCCCTTCCCTGATCACCTCCCTGACTGTGGGTACCCTCTTCTGTGCCAGCCCCTGACTCCACCATCTCCACTGTGCCTGCACTGCAAGATACCAAACAAGAGCAGAGATGCAGACAATTACGAATGGACATGGACTGCACTTAGCTTCAGCCTTAAAAAGCCTTAAAAAGAAGAGATCTATAGGACAGCGTGAACAGGGAATGGGATCCCTCTCAGTGAAAGGTTATCACTTTCAGCTAAAAGTTACTTAAAGGTGCTGTTACTGAACTGGAGAATCTTCTAAACAGGTGTTGGGGGCATTTTCAGTGGCTGTCGCTGCTTTAAGTTAAACCTGAATATTCACAGTGCATATTCAGTGACTGACATTGAATATCTGGTTTTGCTGAATTGCTGTTTTGCAATATTTAACCAGA
Organism: Ichthyophis bannanicus; assembly: GCA_033557465.1. Taxonomy (NCBI): domain Eukaryota; kingdom Metazoa; phylum Chordata; class Amphibia; order Gymnophiona; family Ichthyophiidae; genus Ichthyophis; species Ichthyophis bannanicus. Next base: position 51,276,648 of record CM066047.1, on the reverse strand, counting down.
ATTGCATAAAGTTAGACAGTCTTTCACCTTTATGTGGTTTAGGTAGCCAGTTAGCAGCTGAATATCACCACTAACTGGCTAACTAATGGTGCTGCGCTTGGAACGCCCTGGCGCTATCTGGGTAGCGCTGAGGAATTTAACTCACTCAAGAGTGGAGATTTAGCAGTCAGCAGGATTTATGTGATCCTGCTAACAACATAAGTCCCTTTAGAAAATAACATGGATATTATTAGCATTGTGTCAGAATCTCTGGCAGGTGACTGGTTAGAAAGTTTCCTATGTAGTGGACCTTAACCACTATATCTGTCAAGCTTATTTATTTATTTGAACTCTTTGGTATACCGCCTTTCTAATAGTTAAAGTGGTTTACATCTAAAAAATCTAACACAGCAAAGATTGCCTCATGTTCCTTCAGCCATGGGTAGCATTCTCCGAAATGCTTCCCGTTCCACGCGCAGGACCCAAAAGGCAGGCAGAGCTCCGGAGTCTCAATGCGTGGATGAGACAATGGTGCAGAGATGAGGGGTTTGGATTTGTTAGGAACTGGGGAACATTCTGGGGAAAGGAGGGGCTCTTCCGAAGGGATGGGCTTCACCTTAACCGGGATGGAACCAGGCTGCTGGCATTAACCTTTAAAAAGGAGATAGAGCAGCTTTTAAACTAGATAATAAGGGAAAGCCGACAGTCGCCCAAGAGCGCATGGTTCAGAAGAATGTATCCTTGAAGGATACTACAAAAAGCAGAGAGGTTCCAAAAAAGAGTAAAGTAGCCCAAATGCCCTCGAGTATGGAGCAGACAGAGCTTAAAGATCCCAAATTACCCATGTCTACCAATAGCCAAATTAATATGAATAAAATACAGTCTCTAAAATGCTTGTATGCAAATGCTAGAAGTCTAAAAAACAAGATGGAAGAGTTAGAATATATAGCACTAAACGAGAGGTTAGATATGATTGGAATATCAGAGACATGGTGGAAGGAGGACAACCAGTGGGACACTGTGATACCTGGGTACAAACTATATCGTAATGATAGAGCTGATCAAATTGGTGGAGGGGTTGCGCTCTATGTTAGAGAGGGCATTGAGTCAGAAAGGATTAAAGTTTTGCAAGAAACAAAATTTGCTGTAGAATCTCTATGGATTGAAATTCCGTGTAAAAAGGGGAAGGCGATGGCAGTGGGGGTGTACTATCGTCCGCCTGGCCAGAATGAACAAATGGATGATGAAATGCTCAAAGAAATCAAGGAAGCTAGCAAACGTTACAGTGCAGTAATAATAATGGGTGATTTCAATTACCCCGGCATCGACTGGGTCAGTGTAACAGCAGGACATGCTAGGGAGATAAAGTTCCTAGATGAAATAAATGACTGCTTCTTGGAGCAGCTGGTTCATGAACCGACCAGAGGGGAAGCCATATTAGACCTAGTACTTAGTGGAACACCAGATCTAGTGCAAGAGATAAGGGTGTTGGGGCCACTTGGCAATAGTGATCATAGCATGATTGCCTTTGATTTAATTAGTGGAGGAGGGATAGTAAGGAAATCCACAGTACTACCCTTTAACTTTCGAAAGGGAGACTATGATAAAATGAGGAAAACAGTTAAGAAAAAACTAAAAGGAGAAGTTGCAAAGGTTAAAGACGTACATCAAGCTTGGATGTTGTTGAAAAATACTATCTTGGAAGCCCAGACCAGCTGTATTCCACGCTTTAAGAAAAGTGGAAGGAAGTCCAAAAAACTGCCAGCATGGTTTAAAGGTGAGGTCAGAGAGGCTGTTGTTGCCAAAAAAGCATCTTTCAGGAAATGGAAAAAAGAGCCCAATGACGAAACCTGGAAACAGCACAAGCACTGGCAAGTCAAATGCAAGGCAATGATAAGGCAGGCAAAGAGAGAATTTGAGAAGAAGCTTGCTGCGGAAGCAAAAACACGAAATAAAGACCTTTTCAAGTACATTCGTAGCAAAAAACCTGTGAGAGAGTCAGTTGGTCCATTAGATGATAAAGGGATTAAAGGAGCACTAAGAGGCGACAAGGCGATAGCGGAGAGACTGAATGAATTCTTTGCTTCGGTCCTTACTGAGGAAGATGTAGGGATGTTACCCATGACTGAAGTGGTATTTAAAGGTGCGGAAGAATTGAAGGAAATATCGATACATCGGGAAGATGTCTTACAACTATTAGATAAACTGAAGAGTAGCAAATCACCTGGGCCGGATGGTATACATCCAAGGGTGTTGAAAGAACTGAAATATGAGATTGCAGACCTGCTATTAGTAATTCTTGAACTATCATTAAAATCATCTCTAATACCTGAAGATTGGAGGATCGCCAATGTAACACCAATTTTTAAAAAGGGTTCCAGGGGTGATCCGGGAAACTACAGACCGGTGAGCCTGACGTCAGTACCGAGAAAAATGGTAGAAACCATCATAAAGAATAAAATTATTCAGCATGTAGATAGTCACGACCTAATGGGAGACAGCCAACATGGCTTTAGACAAGGAAGATCTTGTCTTACTAATCTGTTATGTTTTTTTGAAGGAGTGAATAAACAGGTGGACAAAGGTGAGTCGGTTGATATTGTGTATCTGGACTTTCAGAAAGCCTTTGACAAGGTCCCTCATCAGAGACTTTTGGCAAAACTAAAGAGTCATGGGATAGGAGGCAGTGTACTATTGTGGATCAGGAACTGGTTAAAAGATAGAAAGCAGAGGGTAGGGCTAAATGGCCAATTATCCCAATGGAGAAAGGTGAATAGTGGTGTACCCCAGGGATCTGTGCTGGGTCCGCTGCTTTTTGACATATTCATAAATGACCTGGAAAGTGGAATAACGAGTGAGGTTATCAAATTTGCAGATGACACAAAACTATTTAAAGTTGTTTAAACCCAAGAGGATTGTGAAAAATTGCAAGAGGATCTTGTTAAATTGGAAGACTGGGCATCAAAATGGCTGATGAAATTTAATGTGGACAAGTGCAAGGTTATGCACCTAGGGAAGAACAACCCAAACTATGGTTACACGATGCAAGGTTCCACATTAGGAACCACCACCCAGGAAAAAGATGTAGGCGTCATTGTGGATACCATATTAAAACCCTCGGCCCAGTGTGCAGCGGCAGCCAAGAGAGCAAATAGAATGCTAGGTATGATAAGGAAAGGAATGGAAAATAAAACAAAAGATATTATAATGCCTCTATATCGTTCCATGGTGAGACCGCACCTTGAATATTGTGTGCAATTCTGGTCGCCGTATCTTAAAAAGGATATAGCGATTTTAGAAAAGGTTCAGAGAAGAGCCACCAAAATGGTAAAGGGGATGGAAGGATACTCCTATGAGGAAAGGCTAAAAAAGGTTAGGGCTCTTTAACCTGGAAAAGAGACGGCTGAGGGGAGATATGATAGAAGTCTATAAATTAATGAACGGAGTGGAACGGGTAAACGTAGATCGATTGTTTACGTTATCAGAATATAGAAAGACTAGGGGACATGCAATGAAGCTACAGGGTAAACTATTTATGACTAATAAAAGAAAATATTTTTTCACTCAACGTGTAATCAAACTCTGGAATTTGTTACCGGAGGATGTAGTAAAGGCTGTTAGTGTAGCTGGGTTTAAAAAAGGTTTGGACAAGTTCCTGGAGGAAAGGTCCATAAACCATTATTAAGAAGTGACCGAAGATATCAATGCTTGACCCAGTACAAGCATTGTGGAACTTGTGTCTCTTGGGGAAACTGCTAGGTACATATGACCTAGATTGGCCACTGTTGGAAACAGAATACTGGGCTTGATGGACCTTGGTCTGACCCAGTATGGCATATCTTATGTTCTTATGTTCGTGTACATCCCCATATTACCTCAGACTACAGCTATTGCTTTTCCTTCTTTTCCCTAAACTCACTAAATCCCATGGAAATTTAAATTCCTTAAGTTGGAACAAAGAGCTGTGCCTCCGAGTTCCTGTTCTCCCTCCTAGCCAGAGCTCCTGTTGTACGTCTGTTGCAAGAAAGAGAGAAATACGATTGAAAGTTGAGTGAATGGTACAGCAACAAAGGCTGAAGCCTTGATTGGTTGCTGAGTTTCAAATTCCACCATTCTTCTTTGAAAGACCTCAAAAATCAGAGAAAATTCAAAAACAAATACGAGGTGTGATCAAAAAGTATCAAGACTTGTGCAGTTATATAATACATTGCACTACGATGCTATTAAGCATGCAGTGACCTAGTTATATGCTCTGAATGTGCAGAGTGTAGCATGGTTGCAGCACACCTGTACTTTTTAAAATCACATTGTTTGGTATCATGAAAAAGCAGTTTGTCAGATTTACGATGAATAAAAAAATTGAACTGCGCATTTGCATTAAATTCTGCTATAAACTTGGAAATTTGTGCAAAGAGACTTATGACAAATTACAGCAAGCGTATGGCGATGAATGCACGAGTCTTACTAGAGTTTGACTGCTACAAATGTTTCCAAGAGAGCCACCAAAGTGTTGACAGTGACGAACGTTCTGGAAGGCTATCCATTAGCAGAAAGGAAGACAAAGTTAAAACAGGCATGCCGCAGTACACTAAAATTATTGATTATCAGGGAGCTGGCTAAGGACATGGGCATCAGTCATGGGGTGGTACAGTCCATTCTTACTGTCGATTTGGGGATGAGATGTGTTTCTGCAAAATTTATGTCTAAACTCCTATCCCTTGACCAAAAGGAAGATCGACTGTCTGCAGCCAGGGAGTTGTTAGAATGTGTTGAAAATGACTCTGATTTCATGAAAAAGTTTTACTGTTGATGAATCATGGGTTTATGGGTCTGACCCGGAAACTAAGGCTCAATCCACACAATGGAAGACTCCAAACTCTCCCAGACCCAAGAAAGCCCGTTATGTGAGGAGCAATGCCAGGGTGATGGTCACAGTTTTCTTTGATTACCAGGGTATTGTTCATCATGAGTATGCTCCAAAAGGCCAAACTGTCCAAGCTCTGACTCGTTTGAGAGATGCAGTTTGTCGTAAGAGGCCAAAGTTGCACAGGAACAGGGAATGGTCGCTTCATCACAATAACGCCCCAGCTCACGCATCGCATTTTGTCTAGTGTTCTTGGCCAAACACCAAATCAAGCAAGTCCGTCAGCCTCTGTACTCACCTGACCTCGCACCCTGTGACTTTTTCTTGTTTCTAAAACTGAAATTACCACTGAAAGGATGGAGATTCGACAACTTGGAGACCATTAAGCAAAATTTGACACAGCAGCTTCAAAGCATAATGAAAGAGGCATTTCAAAATTGTTTCCAGCAGTGGCAGGAATGCTGGAAGAAGTGTGTTTTATTGGAAGGGGACTACTTGAAGGAGACTGAGTACAATAACTGTCAGTGTTATACTACTTGTGTTATTGTACAAGTCTCAAAACCTTTTGATCGCACCTCGTATCATGGCAAATCTCAAGAATCCAGAATTCTTGGTTCTAGAAAGACACAGCAATACATTTCGCCTTGAATTTGTTTAATACAATCATGTTCTAAAGTTCATGGGAACGAGGAAAGACAAATGTAGCTTTAATAGTGACCTCAGGCTCATGGAATTTGCATTAAATGAGTGGCTAATTGATTTTTATGATCTCGCCTTCTAAAGATGTGAACCTGCTATATGATTTAGTTTCTTAATTTAATTTAATACAGTTATATTTTGTGTCAACCCTACTATGAGTAGAGCTGAGAGCAGATCACAGTGAAGTGTCAGGACATCAGAGATACAAATAGAGGGAATGGATTACGATGGAATGTCAGAACATTATAGATGCAAACAGAATGACTGTAATGTTCCTATCAAGCAGCATTTATGGTTTAGAAAGAAATAGCCAACTTAGTTAATAGTATTTGACCTTGAGAATCCTTCAGTCGTTACATAGGAATTAGAAGTATCCATCCAAATGAATTTATTTATTCCAAGTTCTTGATATATCGCTTTTCAAGCTTGCAAAAACAGTTTACAAAATCAAAACATAATAAAAGGTCCTGGGCCTAGGCCAGGGGAGAAAACAGATGGAGGGGAGGGGGGCAGGGGGAATGATCCCATTGGGACAAGATAAACAGGGATCAGAAAGAAGAAAGAATGGGAGGAGAAATAGGGGGAAGAGATGCTTGTCATATATTCTCCGAAAGCCTCCATGAAAAAGTGTGTTTTCAGTCCTGTTTTAAATTTTCTGTAATTACATTCAACAGAAGGAAGGGACCGAGAAATAGAAAGCAGAATTATGCTAGGAGTCTAAATGGACTCAGTTTACTGAGGGGGAGATAAAGAGGAGGAATTTAGAAAGGACTTCCAAGTTCAGTTGGGGATGTCCAGGGCAGAATGTGTAGAAAAGACCCAGGGATATCTGTTTTCAGCTGATTTCAGGAACATAGACATCCCCAGCATGGACGTGGACACAGGTAGCCACATCATGTCCCCCATTAGGGACTATTGGATTGGGAACGTCCCTCTCTGGCAAACTAGCATAAGGGGACATCTAGCAGCATAGCAAAGTGAAAACATGATCCCTCATTTCCCGGCAGTGTTCATTGACATAGTATAAAATACAGGGTATATTAGTGTAGCTCCTTCTCCACAAAATCCAGATGTTTGCCTGACAAAATGAGAACTTTTCATATGCCTGTTTGTGCTTGGAGCAGGTATAACATTAGAAGTGTCTGTAGACATTCAGGACATCTCTGAGATCAGGCATGGATGTCCAGGTTCTTAGGAGTGCCCCAGCCACATCTCTGCCATGATCCCATTCAGACTTGGATGTGCTCATGCTGGGGACATCCACAGACCTAGCTTCTAAAATGACTCCGGATACGTCTTTGTGCTTTGGACGTCTGAATGCCCATTTGCAGAATCTAAATCATGAATAGCGCTTCTAAAATAACAGCCATAAAGTGTTCTGATGCTAGGAGCAAGTGAGATGGGTGGAAGTGTTAACAAACCATTAGTTCTTGCTCTTTTGAAACTAGGCGTCTGACGTCAAACAAAGAGAACACCAATGCCAAAGAGAGGATGTATCTGACCATTCAGCTACCAAACAGCTGCAATTAAACAGTCCCCTCAAAACCACTTGACATTAGAGCAATGACTGCCATTCAAGTTGCCAGGAGTCAGCATTGACTCCATGGCGCACACAAAAAAAAGCATTGGGGGGATATTCAGCGGTGGTTAGTGCTGCTAACATGGCTAGCCATCACCGCTGAAAACTAAACCCCGATATTCATTGACGGGGCTATATCCGGCCATCGGCATTGAATATCTGGGTCACTCAGAGGCTGGAACAACGATGATATTGAGCCGCAGCCCAGTCAGCTTCTGCGGGTAAAGTTAAGCTAGCCTTTGACGTGCCTTACTTTACCGATGGATCGCTAACTGGGCAATGGCTCAGTATCGCCAGTGCCTCGTAAGCGATGGATGCTGCCTCTGCCTGGAATTTCCCGATGCTAACCGTGTAGTATCGGGGCAGGTAGTGGCGGCACCTGTGGGTATTCAGCAGCACTAACCGTGTTAGTGTGCTCAATATCCCGCTAACCAGTCTGCAAACTGCGTAAAAAAGCCTTTGAATATCTCCCCACCATGTGAGTAAGTATTCATTTCTATGCATTGACTTTCGCAGGCTCCCTTTATAAAAATCAGTCCCATCATGGGAAAACGTATGGTGAATAGATTCTGAAGTGATTTTCTTCATACACTTGTAGTCAATTATGCTGTTTAATCACTATTACGGCTATTAAATGTTGCTTTGGGCAAATCTTAGAATATTTAATTGAATTATTCAGTGTCTAAAGAAGTTTAGCATTTTTGTTCATGGGAGGAAAATATTTAAAGGCATTTACATGGTTTGCAGACCTGAAAACCGAATAATGTCAGTCTGTGGGATGTTCAGTGACACTAACTGGTTAGCAGCGGGCAGGGGCGGCCCAAGGGGGGTGCGGGGCCATGTGCGGAGACTCGGTGCGGGGCCTCATTTGCATAAGTGGCCTCATTTGCATAAATATTTGCATAATGTTACCATACACTAACTTTTAGTAAACATGCCTCTTCATGAGTGTATGGATAAAAAAAGACAAAGATTTCTACATTACTATAATCCAGTGCCAACCGCCAGGCACATTAGGAACTACTACAAACACTGCCCATTTAGAACCCATAGCAAAACCGCCGTATCCTAACAGCACTACCAGGATTCACAAAGCGCCAAACCCTACCTATTAAAAGACAACACTGCAAATATTAAACCAATACATTTCAGAGAATAACAATACATGACCTACTGGGGAAAGAGAACAAGTGACAATGTCAAATAGGAATTACATAAACAGAATACCTCAGCTCAGTTACACATGCAGAACATAGACTATCACCAAACAAGGAATCACAATTTAAAAACAGGAAGACAATAATTAAACTGGGAACCCTAAAAGTCAAACTTGGAATGTACAACAACAATGTAGAAATAAAACCATAAATTAATTTCCTCTTGTACTAAACAAAGCACAGACATTAATGATGCACATTTCCCAGAGCTGACATATTCCAGTTAATAAATTCAAAATAAAGAGATATCTTTGTACCTTTTGTGCATTTTTTTTTTCAGTTGCAATTGTTCCAGCCACTTTCTTCTGGTATGTGTCTTCTGCTATCTCTCCATCGTCTGCTGTCCATTTGTCCTTTCTTCTCTTCTAGTTTTTTCCATTCTCTCTCTACATCTGCTTTAACATAATAATCTTTCTCCTTTTGCTCTTTCCTCATTCCTATTTCATCCACTCAAATTTTACCCCTCCATCCTCAATCCCCACTTAGTCTCCCAATACCCGGCCAATTGTACATTTTTCTTCCCTCCCACACAAAATATTTTTCCTCTCTCCATTTCATTCTCCCAGCCCCATCCCCTTCTAATCTCCCCCAACATCAGCTCCCTTTTAGTTCCAGCCCCACCCAGTATCCGCTCCCTTCTAGTCCCCACATCAGCCCATTTCCAGTCCTGGCCCCTCATCAGTCCATTTCCAGTCCTAGCTCCCCCATCCATTTCCAGTCCTATCCGAGTCCCTTCATCAGCTCATTTCCAATACCAGCCTCCCATCAGCCCATTTCTAGTCCTTTCCTAGCCCCACCATCAGCCCATGTCAAATCCTAGCTCCCCTCCACTCAGCCCATCTCTAAACCAAGCCCCCCATGAGCCTACTTCCAGTTCTAGCCCCTCCATGAGTCCATTTCAATCCAAGCCCCCACCACAGCCCATTTCCAATCTTAGCTCCCCCCAACACCCAATTCTCAGTTCTATCCTAGCCCATCCATCAGCCCAGTTCCTGTCCTAGCTCCCTCCCCTAAGAGCCCATTCCAAGCCCCCCTTCCCATCAGCTATTTGCAGTTCAAGCCCCCTTCGACTCAGCCCATTTCCATTCCAAGTCCCCCTCCCCATCAGCTATTTGCAGTTCAAGCCCCCCACTTCCCCTCAGCCCATTTCCATTCCAAGCCCCATCCCCAACAGCTATTTGCAGTTCAAGCCCCCTTCCACTCAGCCCATTACCAGTCCTAGCCCCCCCATAGCCCACTCCCAATCCCACTAGCCCATTTCCAGTCCTAATCCCCCATCACCCAATTTTCAGTTTAAGCCCCCCCATAGCCCATTACCAGTCCTAACCTCCCCATCAGCCCACTCCCAGTCCTAATCCCCCATCACTCAATTTTTAGTTTAAGCCCTCCCATAGCCCATTACCAGTCTTAACCCCCCCATCAACCCACTTTCAGTCCTAATCCCACCAGCCCATTTCCAGTCCTAATCCCCCATCACCCAATTTTTAGTTTAAGCCCCGCCAGCGCCCATCACCACTCCTAACCCCTCCCCAGCGCCCATCACCACTCCTAACCCCCCCAGCCCAGCACCCAGCACCACTCCTAACCCCCCCAGCCAGCCCAGTGCCCATCACCACTCCTAACCCCCCCAGCCAGCCCAGTGCCCATCACCACTCCTAACCCCCCCCAGCCAGCCCAGTGCCCATCACCACTCCTAACCCCCCCAGCCAGCCCAGTGCCCAACACCACTCCTAACCCCCCCCCAGCCAGCCCACTGTCCATCACCACTCCCAACCCCCCCCAGCCAGCCCAGCCCCTCACGACTCCCAACACCCCCCACCCCCGCCCCTCACAACTCCTACCCCCCCCCACCCCAGCCCCGCCCATCACAACTCCTAACCCCCCCCCCCAGCCCAGCCCAGCCCATCTCCACTCCTAACCCCCAGCCCAGACCAGCACATCACACCACCGAACCCACCCCAGCCCATAACTACTCCTAACACCCCCCCCAGCCCAGCACCACTCTTAACCCGCCCAGCACAGCACCACTCCTAGCCCAGCCCAGCACCACTCTTAACCCCCCCCAGCCCAGCCCAGCACCACTCCTAACCCCCCCACCCAGCCCAGCACAGCACCACTCCTAACCCCCCCCACCCAGCCCAGCACCACTCCTAACCCCCCCACCCAGCCCAGCCCAGCACAGCACCACTCCTAACCCCCCCCCCCAGCCCAGCACCATTCTTAAACCCCCCCAGCCCAGCCCAGCCCAGCACAGCACCACTCCTAACCCCCCCCCCCAGCCCAGCACAGCACCGCACCACTCCTAACCCCCACCCCAGCCCAGCACAGCACCGCACCGCACCACTCCTAACCCCCCCCCCCCCAGCCCAGCCCAGCCCAGCCCAGCCCAGGGAAAGTTAAAAAAAAATGAAAGAACCTGTCTCCTGCCGATGTCGGGGCCGCCGCGGCAGAATCGAGCGTGCCGCGGGGCCCCCCTGTACCCGGCACAGCCTCTTCTCCCCGTAGCAGCTCTCTCTTCTGAGCTGCAGTCAACGCGCCGGCTTGCAGAGCGCGAGGGAAGAGTTTTTCCCTCGCTGCTCTGTTAAGCCCGCGGGGGCTGATGGGAAGTTCCCATCAGCCCCCGCGGGCTTAACAGAGTCGCGAAAGGGAAACTCTTCCCTCGCGCTCTGCAAGCCGGCGCGTTGACTGCAGCTCCACAGTGAGAGCTGCTACGGGGAGAAGAGGCTGTGCCGGGTACAGGGGGGCCCCGCGGCACGCTCGATTCTGCCGCGGCAGCCCCGACATCGGCAGGAGACAGGTTCTTTCATTTTTTTTTTATTTTACTTTTACAAAAGAATGTTTTTTGCGCGGGGCCCCCTGAAACGCGGGGCCCTGTGCAAAAAACATTCTCGCTCAATGGACGGGCCGGCCCTGGCAGCGGGGCATGCCAGTGGCCTTCCAGGGCAGCACCCATCGCTAATCGGGCAGCGGCGATATTCAGCTGCTGCCCGGTTAGCAATACATGGCAAAAGTCAGGCGTAGGAAATCCTAGGCTGATTTTCACCGCAGAAGCTAACCTGTCAGCCACTGCCTGGTTAGCTTTGTGGCAATCTGGACAGTCTGGCTATGGCCCGGCATTGACTATCTTATTTTAAAATTCAGTGCTGGCTCTGATCAGGCCCATGGTTTTTAAAAGGAAGATCTCTCCACAATGTCAAAGGGTGATGGATGCATGGAATAGCATCCCAGGGAGGCGGTAAATATCAAAACAGTAACCCATTTCATGAAAGCATGTGATAAGCACTGAGGGTCTTTGGTTTCAGAGAAGTGAAGGGAAAACCCATTGATCCGCTGAGGTCGGTGCCATCGTAATGGGAAATAAATTTGGCAGACTCTATGGGCCTTATCTGCTGTGATATTAGAGTAGGCAGCAAACCTTTCTTATTTAGTCATTCCTTTGATTTTCTGTTTCTTCATGCCTCTTCTATGTCTTGCTGCATTTCTTTAAAATAAAAAACCCAAAGATCCCAAAAAACAAATGGAAAAGAACAAAAAAGGGAAAAAGAAGAGAGAAAATAAAAGCTGATGGGTTGGCTTAGGTCCAAGCTCTAGCTCCTATGACTGCACCAAACTTTAAACCCTACCTCCCTCCCTGGCCCCACCTACCTCTTATCCGTCCTGGAGGTTTAAAGGAGGTAGGAGTAATCCTGTTGCTCTTGGCACACCACTGCTATTTTTCAAACTGTATCAGCCTACCTGAGGTTGGCACCATTTTGAAAGAGCAGCGGTGAGGCAGGAGAGACTGAACATTGCTCCTGCACTATACAGACTGGAGATGGGATAAACACATCTGAGGGTTAGGGAAGCGGAGTAAGGTATATACAGTGAAAAAAGGTGGTGGGAGGATTGGAGAGGGCCCGAGGGGCTTCAATTTGTAAATTTATTAACACTGGTTTTTTTTTTAAGTAGAGAAGGGAGGCCCTGTCTTGGACTGAGGACCATTTTTTTCTTTAATTAAAACAAAACAAAATGAAAACAAACATTATTTTTTGTTGTTTGTTTTTGTTTTAAAAAGAAATGAAATGAAGAGGGAAATGTTAAAATTTCCCATTCATTTCAAATAAAAGCATGCCCTTGCTATCATATTCAGTGTTTCTGTGCTAATCAAGGACTTATAAAAGGATTCAAGTTGCACATATATGCAGTGCCAAGACTAGGTCTTCCAATGTCTGAGGCTCTGCCACATAAAACTGCATCTTCCTTCACTTCCCCAAAGTCCGGAGGTCAGTGCTTCTGGATTTACAGCACCCAGGACAATGCTCAGTGGCCCTGCCCCAGTTTGGCCCTGTCTAAGCTATGAACTGAAAAATCACTCCGTAAAGCAGTAGTCCTGTAACCAAGGAATGTTTTGAATTTGGAAATTTAAGGCTGTTCAGCTGAAGCTTTCTATGAATTTAGTAAGGGAATAGAGGGCAAATAACCTTCATAAAGTATTAAGTTTAGCAAATTAAGAAGCAGTAGAGTCAGAAGACAAATTGGTCATTATTAAAGTGAAACCCAAACAAATTTGCCATCTTTTCTGGAAATGTTTAACAATGTTGGGAAGGAAATTGTGGAGCCTGTGAATAGCTGTAGCTGGTAGTTAGAATAAAATGCCATACTGGGTCAGACCAAGGTCCATCAAGCCAAGTATCCTGTTTCCAACAGTGGCCAATCTAGGTCATACGTACCTAGCAGTTTCTCCAAAAGACACAGGTTCCACAATGTTTGTATTAGGTCAAGCATTGATATACTGGGTCCCTTCTTAATAATGGTTTATGGACCTTTCCTCCAGGAACTTGTCCAAACCTTTTACCAGTGGTGTGCCCCAGGGATCTGTCCTTGGTCCGATTCTTTTTCTTTTTAACATCTTTGTTAGTGATATAGCGGAAGGGCTGTCGGGTAAGGTTTGCCTCTTTGCAGATGATACCAAAATCTGCAATAAAGTAGACACCCAGGAAGGTGTAGATAACATGAGGAGGGATCTAGCTAAGCTTGAAGAATGGTCTAGAATTTGGCAGCTGGGATTTAATGTTAAAAAATGTAAGGTCATGCATTTGGGCTGCAGCAATCCAAGGGAGCAATACAGCATAGGAGGTGAAGTACTTTTGTCCACTAAAGAAGAGCGGGACCTAGGCGTAGTTGTGTCCGATGATCTTAAAGTAGCTAAACAGGTAGAAAAGGCGACGGCAAAAGCTAGAAGGATGCTTGGGTGCATACGGAGAGGAATGGCTAGCAGAAAAAAGGAGGTGATAATGCCTCTGTATAAGTCTTTGGTGCGACCTCATTTGGAGTATGGTGTGCAATTCTGGAGACCGCACCTTCAAAAGGATGTGAACAGGATGGAGTCGGTACAGAGGGTTGCTACTAAGATGATTAGTGGTCTTCATTATAAAGCATATGAGGACAGACTTAAGGATCTTAATATGTACACCTTAGAGGAAAGGCGGGATAGAGGTGATATGATTGAGATGTTTAAATACCTCCGTGGCATAAATGTTCAGGGAGAGAGCCTCTTTCAATTGAAAGCAAGTTCTGCAACGAGGGGACATGGGATGAGGGTGAAGGGAGATAGAATCAGGAGTGATATGCGGAAATATTTCTTTACGGAAAGAGTAGTGGATCCATGGAATAGTCTCCCAGTGGAGGTGGTAGAGATGAGGACAGTAACTGAATTCAAAAAAGCATGGTACAAACACAGAGGATCTCTAAAGGTAAAAAGTGGACTGTTGTAGTTGTTGTTATGGAAGGACAGACTAGATGGGCCTTGTGGTCTTTTTCTGTCATCATGTTTCTATGTTTCTATGTTTTTTAAACCCAGCTACACTAACAGCCTTTACTACATCCTCCGGTAACAAATTCCAGTACAGTACAGTAAAACAGTAGTGTCATAACTCACCCAAGTAGGTAAAGAGCTCATTTTAAAGTCCACGTTGAGACCCATTGGTCAAATCATTCCACTTACTACAACCTAGAGGACATAAGATGGCACAAAGCAACCTTAGAAATACATTTTCTTTGCTGTAAGTGGGTCAAGGAAGATTAAAACCAGTTATTTCTGAGACAGTAATAGTACATTGGAGCGTGCACACAGTGTTATTAAGATGTCACCTTAGTTTAGTTTCTACGGGGAGTTCTAAGCTTTTCACTTATATTCAGGCTTCTTTGTTATCATCTGCAATTTCTTGTTTGTCTATAATGCTATTGCATAGAAAAATGGGGCGTAGCTATGGGTGGGCTATGGTCCCACCACTTTACAGTCTGGTCCCCCAGTCAGCGGCAATGGCATGAGCCAGTGGGAGGAGAAATTGAGACCGTGTTAACATGCACACTGCCTAGTGCCTATCCGTGTAAACCTCTGCCCGACAACAAAATCAGTTCTGGTTATGTCACTGGTTTCCTGTTCTAACACTGGAGATCCTGCTTCTCTGGCCTTAACTTTCTTGCAACTGTAGGTCCTCCATGCATATTCCAGGCTTTTTTGAATTCTATTGCTAGTTTTGCCTCAACACTCTTTCTGTGAGGAAATATTTCCTTATGTTACGCCTGACTTTGCCCCTTTGAATCTCATATCATGATCTATTTATTTATGTACCTTTCTTATACTACTACTCAAACAAAGGTTTGCCAGCATGGTAGTTTACCGTAATCCAGCAGGCACCCAATAGGCCAAGGAACATCAAAATAACAGTATACCAACAACCTAAAATACAAACATACAGAAAAAGAAATCGTAAAACACATAAAATAGCAACTACAATAAAAGTTCAAAACATACATCATAATAAAAAGTAAAATAAATAGAAGAGAAACAAAAGGAAGGGGGAAGAATAGAACACAATATTTGTCTATAACATACAACTGCAAGCTTGCCGGATACACTATTGAATGTCCTTTCAGCTGAAAAATGTTTGCTTCATGTGTGTTATTCGCAGGTTTTAAGGTATTTGAAATGCTTTCTTAACTCTCCCCCCTTTATCCTCTATGGATATACATAAAGTCTCGGGGCCAATATTCAAAGCCCTTAGCTGGCCAGCCATGAGAGGTAATCCAGCTAAGGAGTCAGACTGTGATATTCAGCGGCATTATCCGGATATCCACAGGCCACCCCAGCACTATCCGTTTAGTACAGGGGCATTTGTGGGCAGAGTGGGGTGGTACCAGCGCTAACTGCTAGCACTTATCCAGTTAACATTATTTTCAGCAGCACTTGTCTGGAGAACGTAGGCCTGCTTTTCATGCAACCTAAATTACAATCCAAGGAAGCGCCTGTTGAAAATCCTACTAACCAGGTAACTGCTGGCACTTACCCAGTTAGCGCCTATTTAGCGGCAGCTCCTATCTGGATACTGCCTCTGAATATCCCACCGATATTTAAGTACCACGGCAATCTAAATATGGGCTCGTTTGAAAATCTGGCCTTCACTTCATAGGGTCTAGTGTGCAGACTTTTATCATTGCGGTAGTTCCTCGATGGACTGCCTGGGGATAAAGATATCTTGGATTAATTAAACACTGGAAGAGAAGTATCATGGGACAGCTGCACATTTGTGAAAATGAATGAAGGTGGAGGCTGGTTGGCTTGATAGTGAGATGCTGGGTGGGAAGTGAAGCTTGCCTGCTAAGTGGATTGAAGGAGGAAAGAGATGCAATGAGCGGAAGATTAAAGAGAAGATGAGGTGGCTTTCATGCAACAATTGAAGTGAATTTCAGCTCCTATAGCATTTAAAATCATAATTCTTAAAAGCAGCTTTTCAAATGCTAGGTAATATGCTGGTGAAAGAGAAAATAAGTACTTCTTTGGCAAGCTATATGACAATGCTACTGAAGCTTTTATAAGCCAAAACAGTAAACTATGTAATTCGGGATAAACAGCTTCCATTTTATAATCTGTAGTGCAAATTAGAGAAACTGAAAATATTTTCTGCATCATAAGTTTCCTGTTTGATTGCTTATATGCACACATGCTTCTTGTCCTTCAGTCATTCTTGTTCAACCTTAACATCTGCTTTGGAAATTCATATTTATATTTGGAAAATACACAGCAAAAACTGAAATTAAAGGTTTGGGACCTCGCCAAGCTCTATTTAAGAGCACCATCTCTTAACCAAAACTGTACAGCTTGCAAAATACACCATGTGAACTAGATGCAAGGAAGTTACTACTTTATATCAGCACTAAAAGCAGTCAGCAACTTTGTATCTGCAACCGAACAGACAATAAAAGCTTTATTTCAATTTATGATAAAACTTACCCAGCATAGATTCAGAGTGTACCCAAAAGGATACTGTACAATAAAGCTAATGTGCACATTTTGCTATCTGTTTCTTTAGGGGATACCAGTACTACAGCATATTTCTCAGTTATCTACATTTCAGAGTCTTTGTAGCCTGTAATAACTTCTCCAGGAGCAAGCAGGAATGTAGTCTTCACATATGGGTATCGTCGGTAACCGACGGAGCCTGCGCTGGAACGCTCCCCAGTGTCCAATAGGAAAGCTTTTGGGAGCATCCCACAGTGCCTGCGTGCTGCCTTCCTGTCTTTCCCAACTGTCCCTCTCCAGTTCTTCGTTTTTCGTGGAGCTGACAGGTCGCACATCCTGTCACAGTAGAAAAAAATCCCTTCTATTCTTCTTTTTTTGTAGTCGCGTCTGCCTTCCCCCGACGCTACACCGGTACTGCCGGTGGTTCTTTCTTTTTTTCTTCAGAAAGAAAGTTTGGGGTTTTTTTTAGTCTTTCCACTAATTTTCTCTTCAGGTGCCATGCACCATTTTGGGCACTAGGCCCAACTTTTCCTTCAAAATGTAAAAACCCGCTTCGGGTTTTAAAAAGTGTTCCAAGTGTGGCGGTACCATCTCCGTCACCGACACCCATGAGTGGTGCCTCAAATGTTTAGGTCCTGACCACTCTATTTCAAAATGTGTTGCCTGTGGGATGATGTCGAAAAGGGGCCGGCAAAACCGAGCTGCTAAACTTAGCACCCTTTTTCCCTCCGATGCAGCCTCCGTGGCTTCGACGTCTTCCAGGGCTTTGTCTTCCTCCCATGGATCTCAGGTAACTAAACATAAATCTAGCCGGTCCTCAAAGGGTAGATCTCCTTCTAGACATCGAGATGCCTCTGGCGTTGCCCTTGAGGGACTTTCACCGGCAAAATTGCCCCAGCAGGAGGCTTCGGCTTCCAAAGCACTAACGGGGCTCCAGGATGTTCTCGAGGCTTCAACCTCGGCAGAACTACTGGTGCCATGCTCTGGGGTGCTTCTTCCGGTACCGATACTCAAGCATCGGCAGCGTCGATACACCAGAGATTCTTGGCTATTGAACGCAGTCTGGCGGCTCTTCTCACGGCCTCGATCCCCTGAAACGGCTTCAGACAACTCAACCAGTACCGGTACCAACTGCATCGACATCGGCAGGTATTCTACCGGGGACCGAGTCATGCGTGTCTATCCGGCATCAACAGGTCGGTACCGGACCACTCCGATGCTGACTTCGATCGGTACCGGTACCGTGCCTTGCACAATCACCTGGATCGGAGATACTTTGAATCCTCGGATGAGTCTGAAGACTCTGAAAGCTCTGCCGATACCAGAGTACTTCTTCCTGAGGATGATTCTTCTCCTCAGCATAGGATGTCTCCACCAGAGGATATGTCCTTTCAGGACTTTATCCGAGATGTGGCCTGAGGTCTTTCCATCACAGTGGCTCCTGAAAAGGAGCCTAGAGCAAAGGAATTAGAAATCCTACAATACCCTAAAGCTCCCAAGGAGGCAGCAACCTTACCTATTCATGAGGTCTTGCATGATCTCATGTTAAGGATGTGGGAAACACCTCTAACCACATCTCCTCACTCTCGAAGACTTGACACTATGTATCGAGTTGCTCCTTGTCCTGGGTTTCAGAAGACTCAATTACCACACCATTCCATGGTGGTGGAATCAGCCATGAGACGGATAAAGAGTGCAAAAAAGCATGCATCTAATCCTCCAGGACGTGAGTGTAGGACTCTTGACGCCTTTGGATGTCAAATCTTCCAAGCTTCCATGCTCTCTGCTAGGATCAGTTCCTATATCTTGTATATGGGAATGTTCCTTAAGGAGGTCACAGGAGACTTAGAGCTTATGAACCCTCTCCTTCCCGATGATAAGAAGCAAGATTACCTCGCCCTTGTCAAACATGCTCAGGATGTTTCCAAGTTTGTGAATCATGCAGCCTTTGACTGCTTTGAGTGCATAAGCAGAACCTCTGCAATTGTCATAGGTGCACGTAGGATTGCCTGGCTCCAGGCATCTGACTTGGAAATTTGGGTACAGGATAAACTAGGGAATATTCCTTGCACAGGAGAGAATCTCTTTGGCAAGAATTGGCAGGAAAAAGCTAATGAGACAGATGCTGACAGTATCACTTTGGATAGATTGTCTAAATCTACAGCTGATCCTGCGAGGAAAAAATCCTCTAAGAAACCATTCTTCAGTAAGAAGAAGAAGTTTTATCCCTCCTATACCCAGCAGGGGCATTGTTTAGGTCAGTCTGCCCAAAAGGGACAGCAGCAACAACTTAGGCAAAGAAAGACAAAAGCAGCTAAGCCTCAACCGGCTCAGCAGACTCAGCCTCCAGAGGGGCTTTGACTGCCTTCCTGGCCCTGAACGGCCCAGAACCCTCCACCATCCCAGGAAGGTTATGTCATTTTGCCCCCAGATGGGGTCAGATAACAGCAGAAAATTGGACTCTGTCTTTTGTGAGAGAGGGGTACAAGCTTCATTTCCTCAGCATGCCCCCTCCTACAATGGTAAGACAGTTCAGTTCTCAGACCTCTCTCAATGACCAGTTAGGTCAAGAGGTCACTGTGCTCCTTGCTCAAGGGGCAATAGAAGAGGTACCCGTTCCCCAACGGGTTACAGGGTTTTACTCCCCCTGTTTCCTTATTCCAAAGAAAACAGGAGGACACAGACCCATTGTAGACCTCAGAGAATTGAACGAATTCCTGTTCAAAGAGAAGTTCAAAATGATTTCTCTAGGAACTCTGCTGCCATACCTTCAGAGTCAGGATTGGCTTTGTTCTCTAGATCTCAAGGATGCGTACACTCATGTTCTCATCCACCCAAGTCACCGAAAGTTTCTTCACTTTCTGTTTCAAGGGAAGGACTACCAATACAGGGTTCTTCCCTTTTGGCCTGGCCTCTGCACCAAGGGTGTTTACAAAATGCATGGCTTTGGTGGCAGCATTTCTCCGCACCCTGGGAATATTCGTCTTCCCTTACTTAGACGACTGGCTCATTCGAGCCCCTTCAGAGCCAGAGGCCAGGGTTGCTCTCTCTCGCACAATGTGCATCCTTCAGTATTTGGGACGTGTCCTAAACTTCTCAAAATCCAGCCTTGCTCCCACTCAGTCCCTAGAGTTTATAGGAGCTCTGCTGGATACCAGACAGACAAGGGCCTACCTTCCACAGCCCCGCTGCCTTCGCATTGTGCAGTTCACCTCACTGCTCGGGAAATATTAGTTGCTAGGCCACATAGCATCCACCGTGCATGTGGTTCCTTATGCTCGCCTCCATATGAGGGCAGTCCAGTGGACCCTATCCACTCAGTGGACTCAGGCGTCAGGTTGCCTGTCAGACAATATAGCAAACTCAGATCGCCTTATTTTTCCCCTCCATTGGTGGCAGTCACCTCATAACCTTCTGGTGGGGTCTCCTTTTCAGCAACCCCCACCCCAAGCCACTCTAACAACAGATGCTTCACAGGTGGGTTGGAGAGCCCACCTGCAAGACCTCTCTACCCAGGGTACCTGGACTCCACAGGAGGCCTAGCTACACATCAATCTCCTGGAACTCAGAGCAATCTTCCTTGCTCTTCGAGTATTCCACACCCAGCTCAGCTACAAGACAGTCCTAGTTCAAACGGACAGTCAAGTAGCCATGTTCTATGTGAACAAGCAGGGCGGAACAGGCTCTCTGTCGCTCTGCAACGAAGCTTTGTGACTCTGGGCCCTCGCCAGAGAGCATCAGATTCATTTCCTTGCGGTATATCTTCCAGGCATTCAAAACTCTTGGGCAGACAGACTCAGTCGAGTTCTGCTTCCACACGAATGGTCTCTCCATGTGGACCAGGTGGCCAAAATTTTTCAAATTTGGGGAACCCCGGACATTGACCTCTTTGCAAGTCCGCTGAATGCCAAACTTCCCCTGGTTCTGTTTCAGAATTCCGGCTCAGGGTTGTCAGGCCAGGGATGCTTTCCTCCTCCATTGTGGTCAGGACTTCCTGTATGCCTTTCCACCCATTCCTCTAATTCCCAAAACCCTGTTCAAGCTTCAGAGAGACAGAGGTCATATGATTCTCATAGCTCCACGTTGTCCACGGCAAATGTAGTACCCTCTGCTCCTACATCTCTCTCACGCTCCGCCTCTGGAGTTAGGATCTGCTCCAAATCTCCTTTCTCAAGAGGACGGGATGCTGTGGCATCCCAATCCCCAGTCTCTGCATCTCAGGGCCTGGTTGCTGAAAGCCTAGAACTTCACGGTCTTAACCTTTCCCAGCAGGTAAAAGATATCCTTTATGCTTCCAGGAAGCCTTCCACAAGACGCTCTTATGCATTTAAGTGGAAAAGGTTTACCTTATGGTGCTCACAGAAGGGTCTTAATCCTCTTGCGATACCTCTGGAATCATTACTGGAGTATCTCCTTCATTTATCAAATGCAGGGCTTAAGACCAATTCAGTCAGAGTTTATTTGAGTGCTATTGCAGCTTCTTTCAAGCCTCTAAATGGACAACCTGTTTCCTCTCATCCTCTCATAGCGAGATTTAAGAGAGGCCTTCTTTTAACTAAGCCTCCCATTCAGCCACCACCGGTGGCATGGGACTTAAATCTGGTTCTTGGGCAGCTCATTAAACCACCCTTTGAACCATTAGCCAATACCTCTTTGAAATTCCTTTCCTGGAAGGTCATCTTTCTTATTGCAATCACATCAGCATGTCACATCAGTGAATTGCAAACGTTGGTGGCTGATCCTCCTTATACAAGGTTCCATCATAAGGTAGTCCTTAGGACTCATCCACACTTTATGCCAAAGGTGGTGTCACCTTTTCATTTAAACCAAGCGGTTTACCTTCCTGTATTCTTCCCACGGCCTCACGCCTCAAATGCAGAAAGGAATCTTCATACTTTGGACTGTAAAAGGGCTTTGGCCTTTTACTTGCAAAGGACACAGCAACATGGAAAATCCTCTCAACTGTTTGTTGCTTTCGATCCTAGTCATTTGTTCAGTTGTAATGTAAACCGCACTGATCTTAATAGCGCGGTATATAAGAAAAATAAATAAATAAATAAAAATAAATAAATAAAATTTGGGACTTCCAGTCTCCAAAAGAACACTGTCCAGCTGGATTGCACAGTGTATATATTTTGCCTATGAAAGTAAGAACCTTCCTCTTGAAGGCCATGTCACAGCTCACAATGTGAGCGCCATGGCAGCCTCAATGGCTCATCTTCACTCTGTGTCTATCGACGACATCTGTCGAGCAGCTACTTGGGCTTCGGTACATACCTTCACAGCCCATTACTGCTTAGACAAGGACTCCTGCTGGGATGCCTTTTTTGGTCAGGCTGTTCTTCAACACCTGTTCCATACTTAATCAACTCCTACCCACTATCCCTGGTAGGATGCCAGAGATCAATGGGGGGAAGTGGAGCCCTTTCACGAGGGCACACAACTTCTGGGGCCTTCTCCCTGGCATCTGCAGCTAGGGAGTCCCCATATGTGAAGACTACATTCCTGCTTGTTCCTGGAGATAGCATAGTTACTCACCTGTAACAGCAGGAATTTAGTCTTCACAACCTACCCACCTCCCCCAGGAGTTGTATCTCTCTATCTTTCTCTCTCTCTTTTGTCTCAGCTTTAAACTCAACTGGAGAGAGACAGTTGGGAAAGGCGGGAAGGCAGCATGCAGGTGCTGTGGGATGCTCCCAAAAGCTTTCCTATTGGACGCTGGGGAGCGTTCCCGCGCAGGCTCCGTCGGTACCGACGATACCCATATGTGAAGACTAAATTCCTGCTGTTCCCGGAGATCACCTGTTACAGGTGAGTAACTATGCTTTATCGCACCAATAATAATGATCCTGGGGTACACCTGTTTTGAAGATCTGACAGGCTGCTGCCTTTTCAAATGCGACCATGCATCTGGATAAAGAAACTCTTATATCCTGCAAATGTTGTAAAGTAGCAGTTCCCATAATATGGATCAAGAGAGAGAGCCCAAAACACATGGATTAGTATTACTAGACACAGTTAACAGTGTCTTAGTCACTGGAGATGTTCAAATTCTTGTGAACACAGTAATACATCATTAGGAGGTCAGTGTACTAGAGCAGGGGGTTCTCAACCCAGTCCACACCTAGCCAGTCAGATTTTCAGGATAACCACAGTGAATATGCATGAGACGTCTGCATACAGTGAAGGCAGTGCATGCAAATTTATTTCATGTATGTTAATGCAAAAAAAATGGAGGAATAGTTAAGCTTTTGCCATAACACCTAAGTTCATGAACATCCGTGCTAGTAAATAAATACAAAACCCATTTGCACATCATTAACACAAATGTGTGAGCTAATTAATGCATGTTTACGAACAATGTTAGCCCACTCTAGTACAATGGTTCTCACCCCAGTCCTCAGGACACACTAAGCCAGTCGGGTTTTCAGATTTTTGCATTTAAACTTGAGCTCGTTAACACACTAAAGTGCTGTTAACACTTGTAAACAAGGTTATGCTTGCTGACCTACATGAAAAGTGCAGTTATTAGTTGCAAGAGCATTAACACACTTTTGCGACTATTTTGCTAAGTGACCTAGCTTTTTAATATGGCTTTCAGTGCATGCTAGCATCATGGCACCATGTTGATAATACATGTCAACTGTTGGCATACTCTAATTGCTAACTTGGAAAACACCTTGTTGGAGTGAGGAATGGAATGGTGGGGGGGGGGGGGCGGCGGGTAATGCATCTTACAGTTTATGCAGAGGCAGATACTATGCCCGTGTTAACTGCTAAGGTAACGCGTAATGTATTTAGCGATGGTTGACTTTATCGCTCATCTGCATTGCAGTTAACACACGGTAGCAAATATTTTTCTGCACTTACTGCACTGTAACCCTCACAAAAATACTGGCAATGCCCATAACCTTTCATGCAGAGGTTGTGCAGTTATGGAACATTAGTTTTAGTTGCCAAACCTTAGTGTACTTTAATAAATAACATCTTTAGTGTATTGACTTCCTTGACTAAAAGCAGGTGGTGTTAGAGGTTTCTGTAGAGTAGATATAAATCCAATATCTTGAGCAAGTCCCTTTTATTTTTTTAATGTATGTTAGACCCCCATGTCAATGTTTCTGCATGTTTTTGAACTTGCCTTTACAAACCAGCACAGAAAAGTCAGAATGTTCTGCTTGAGAGAAGTGCAGTCTCACAGACCCGCAGAATATATGATCGGATATTCATGGTGGATATCCTGACAACCAGACTGACTGGGTATGTCCTGAGAACTGGAATGAAGACAACTGACATCCAGGGGGATTAGGATGAAGTTAGGTGATAGCTTGCAGATTTTGTTGAGTTTTCTAAGAGAGTCAGAGGTGTTACAGATGAACCAGTTAGTAATAGTTACCGTCACCTTCTTTTAGTTTTTGTGTGAAGTAGTATGGTTGCTGTTACATTTCAGTGAATATAAGTAGACTGTCTCATCAACAAGTTGTCTGTGAGACCTTTTTCTTGAACTAATTTAATACATTTGCTACTAGGTGATGACACTCTCCTTCATCAGATTTATTTATTTATTTAACTGATTTTTATATACCACCTTATCAGCTTTCCTATAGCTGTAGATTCAGATGTTTGTTTCTCTCTGTTCTCCCAGCCTTACCTCAGTCCTTTACAACTTTCTGGTCCCTGCTCCTAAAGTAACTTATAAGTGAGGTGATGTAATGAACGATGTGCTGGCATGTCCATCTTTGGACAGTAGGTAGACCCTTTTAGGTTTTTGGATGGAGATATTTACACCCCTTGCTGGGGCTGGGTGTTCTTCATGCTTCAAGGTATGAAGGAGAAGCAGGGAGCTGCCTCTCTTCAAGGATGGCGAGGCCTTATTCAGGGAGAAAAATGTTCCTAGGCCAATTTGGTTTAGCCAAAGGAGGAGATTTGCAGAGAAGTAGACCTAAGGGAGAATCTGGAGCAGAAACCAGTTTAACTTGTGAGTGTACCTCAGGAGGTGAATGGCAGTAATACAGTGCTGCCCATCTTAACCCTTGAGAAGTTCAGTTTGGGTGTGAGGGACTGAATCCCAGTTCATCCCTAGCACTCGATGCAGGAGTAACTGAGGAGTAATGTGTTTTTTGTAGATTTTTATCTTTTGGGAAAGAGAAATGTTTTTCCCTATTAAGTATCTTTTCCAGGGAGGTGTTTTTTAAGGACATTTTGGTATCTTAAGTTCAAACTCACATGACATTAACTTGGCTTAAGCTGAAAACAGGTACTGTGATTTTGGAACATGTAAGCTATGAGAGTTAAAGAAAATTCCTGCCTCGAATTGGAATGCTACAAGATGCTCAAGGATCAATGTTGAATGATGCTGAGAAGATCAAGAAAAGGTAGAAAGAATATACAGAGTCATCGTACCATAAAGATCAAGTGGACCAATAGCCGTTTCAACCTGTGCCTTATGATCAGGAACCATTGGTGATGAAAGACGAAGTCGAAGCAGCATTGAAAGCCTTATTAAAGAACCAAGCACCGAGCATTGATGGCATTCCCACTGAAGTATTACAAGGCTCTGGCAGGAAATTTGGAAGACAAATTCATGGCCAACTGACTGGAAAATATCAGTGTTTATACCACTACTGAAGAAAAGTGACCCGACGGACACTGGAAATTATTGCACAATCGCTCTAATCCCACATGCCAGCAAGATTCTACTCAAGATCATTCAACAGAGACTGTAACCATACCTGGAACGAGAACTGCCTGAAGTGCAAGCAGGGTACAGGAAAGGGCGAGGAACGTGAGACATCATCGCGGATGTGAGATGGATCCTTGAAAAGACAAAAGAATACGAAAAGGATATCCATATGTGTTTTATTGACTACAGCAAGGCTTTTGACTGTGTAAACCATGAGAAACTTTGGGCCACATTAAGAAGCATGGGTATACCAGAACACGTGCTAGCTCTCTTGCACAACTTTTACATTGATCAAGAAGCAACAGTTCGAACGAAACTGGGATAAACAGAATGGTGTTAAATCATCAAAGGTGTACGACAAGGCTGCATACTTTCCCCCTAACTCTTTAATTTATATGCAGAACAAATCATCAGAGAAGCAGAACTGTATAAAGACAGCCAAGGTGTGAAGATTGGTGGAAGACTCATCAACAACCTTCGCTATGCTGATACCACCACATTACTGGCTGAAAATGAGGACGATCTGAAACATTTGCTTCTGAAGATCAAGGTACATTGTCTTAAAATGGGTCTGTACCTTAATGTTAAGAAGACAAAGATCCTGACAACTGGCAAAATCAATAAGTTCATCACTGATGGAGAAGAAATTGAAATAGTTGACAACATTTACTTGGATCAACAATCAAAGAAAGGACTAGCAGTCAAGAAATGTGACAACGTATTGCTCTTGGTAGAGATGAAGAACTGTAGGCAGATGCAGTAAAAAGAGGGAAAGTGAGGACTGGATGGAAAGAATGAAATCTGAGTGGATAGAGACAAAACTGAAAGTAAAGTTCTGTGTCAGATGTGTGTAGTGACACAATCCAATCCAGCTTGGGCACTATGATCTTGAATTCATGATCACCAGGACTCGTTTTTCTCATTTTATATCCAATCTGGTATACAGATATGTGTAACGATTTATTCTTTTGTGGGGGTGTGAGTTAATTGTGATTCATGATTTTTGTTCTGTTCTAGTGTTTTAATAAATTGTGTATGTATGTTTGGAAGCCATCTAGGTTTTCAGATGGGCAGCATATACGTTTTAAAATGAATTTATGTAAATGATGTTAAGTGGCTATGTAAATGTTTATGCAAATGAGGCCCCACAGTGAGTAAGTCATGAGGCCCACACGACCCTCAGGTCACTCCTGGGAGTCCCCAAAGGACCCCCAGAAGAGGATTACTGATAATGAACAAGGATCTGCCCATGAGTATACCTGTAAAAAAAAGATTGATATAGAACTGGGATTTTCTTTGCCTTATTCTTTCCCAATTGGTTACTTGACTTTTGGGGTTATTGCCATAATAAGAGTGTTTATATTTTAAAGAATCCTTCATTGTGGACTGAGATTTCATTAGGTTTTCCGGTGTTTGGGATTTTCTTGTAGTCAACCAGCTAGAGCCCTACGGAATCTGCCTCCTTTGTGTGTTATGAATTTTTGGGTACCTTTCTGGGGCCATTACATTTGAAAACATTGTTGTAATCCAGTGTACAGTCTACTTGTGTATTCAGGAATTATCCTCAGCTCAATTTGCATGGACCTGGTGAAGGGAGTGAGGGAATTCTGTTGGGCAATTAGCTCACTTTTGGTCACAAGTATCTGCTTTAATCAAAAAATTATTTTATGCTATGAGGAGGAAACACTCTGGAAAGCCTTTTCTAAACTCAAAAGATCTTTGAACCTTGATCCATATGTAAGTGGTCAACCATTTTGACTATTGTAATTCTTTATATGTTGGCTTACCTACATTTACTATACAGCGGCTTCAATTAGACACATGGAGTCTGATTCAGAAAGGGGCATGACTGGGCCATCCAGATTGTCCCGAGCAGCACGGGCCCCTTAGGACCTGATTCTGTAACATGGGAGCAAAATGTTACCACGGCATACAGAATCGGGCCCTGAGATGGCCCAGCGTACCCTGCAGACCCATAGGGACATCCTCCCTGCAGGCCCCCTGACTGCTGAGGTGCCCACCCTCTGTTTTCCCACTGCCCGACCCCATGCTGGCCAGCCGGGTCCAGGATCTGGCAGTGGGAACCTACCTGCTTCTGGCCGCGGCCTCGGGGGGGGGGGGGGGAGAGGGGGTTCTGCCCCCATCTCCCGTTTAAAGCTGCTTATTCCACCTTTGAGGTGGAATAAGCAGCACGTTCCTCCTGACCCCGCAGGACGTAGCGGGCCATGACCTGAATCAGCCCTGTACGTCCTGCTGCCTCGGCCTGCCCCTGCTGTGCCCTCACTCAACCCCCTCCCGCTCCCTGCCAGCTCTCTCTGTACTGCTGCCCTGGCCATGCGGGGAGAGTTGGAGGGGGAATATGGGCCGTCCCGCAAGTCGCCTCTCAGAATCGGGGCCCATAATGCAACTATAAAACGAATATATGGTGCCAAGAAAACAGACCATGTCACCCCATTGTTAAAGGAGTAATAAATTAAATTAAAGTTATTTATTTTAATTGAATGACTCTTCTCATTCCTATCTCCTCATCTTGAGCACTTCGGTCATCTGTTTGTCCCTTCTCCTACAAAATTTATATTGGAAGCCAATCAGTGGAGTGCCTATTGCTATCTGGCTCCATCGTTGTAGAACTCATTCCCTTTAGAGCCGAGGTCGGCAATCTCCTACCACTAATTCAAAGTGGACTTATTTGGCATCACGTGAGCTTGGCTGGTACTTGAAGCCTATAAGGAGTTATCCATTGAAGTTTCCTTATACATGTGAGTATACTATATGCCTCAAAGCCCGTCTATTCTAGACAGTATATTGCAAACCACCACCATGATGTTATTTGAACAATACCATATTTAACTAAATAAATAAATAGCTCCTGAAAATTAGTAAAGATGTATTAGGTTTTCCTAATAAAAAGGTATTGTCTACAACTTATTTGTGCAAAATGGAATGCCAAGTTCTAGGGGTCATAGATAGCTGGGTTTTTGCAACCTATGGCATATTTTATTGGCCTAACAAAAGAATAAGTCACCCCGGGAAGCCATTGAAAAGACAAGTAAAAAACGTGAATAAGTAGTCCAAAAGGGTTTGCATCTGAAGAAGAAACCTATGCGTTTGCTACACCTCAATTGCTACAATCTTTTTTAATTTATTTTTTTCATATTTCCCCATGTTTCCATTTCAAAAATAAACTGCTCGCTGGTAATTTTCTGAAAGAAACGGAACCCGGTCAGGGCCAGTGGCAGCGGCCTCTTTTCAGTCCAGTAGATCATCATACATTGGTGTTCTGACAATATCTAAACATCTTTTGTCATTCTCTTTCGGTTCACGCCACCTTGGGAACAGTGATTTGAACACTGCATTTAAACTTCAGTATGTGTCATATCTTATGAAATCTTACTCTTTTCTTCCGTCTCACTTTATCATCTTCTGTCTCTTGTCACTTTCATTTTCCTTTGCTACCTGCATTTTGATTTTAAAAAGTGTGAGAAAGGTAGATAACCCGTCAAGTTATGAGTAAAACTTTATTATTTTATAGGCATGACATCAAAGTCAAAGAATTAGAACGATGGTTCTCAAACCTGTCCTAGGGGAACAGAAGTCAGAATTTCAGGGTATCCACAATGAATATGAGTGAGATAGACTTACCTACACTAGCTCCAATGCATACAAATTGATCTCCTGCATATTCATTGCAGATATTCGGGGCCCTCCATGATGAGTTTAAATGGATATTCACCAATAAATCCGTAGATTTTGCAGTGGTGAGAACCGGTTTAAACCAATTGTCAAACTCTGGAATTTGCTACTGGAGGTTGTAGTAAAAGCTGTTAGTGGAGCCGAGTTTAAAAAAGGTTTGGACAAGTTCCTGGAGGAAAGGTCCATAAACCATTATTAAAGTGGACACAGAATATCCACCGCTTGCCCCAATACAAGCATTGTGGAACCTGTCTTTTGGGGAAACTGCTAGGCACTTGTGACCTAGATTGGCCACTGTGGGAAACAGGATACTGGTCTTGATGGACTTGGTCTGACCCAGTATGGCATATCTTATGTTCTTATGTCACCAAAATTTAGGTCATCTAAAGCAGTATTGGCCCAGACTCTGACTCTTGACCCCCTGAGTGTTTTAGGTAAGGAAGAGGAGGAGGTGGTGTGGCATGTCACATGGCAGCAGTCTGCTGTTGACTATTGGATCTGCCTGGCTCTTAGGCAGTTGTAGCCCGTGGTACCTATAATCCCATCTTATTCTGGAGATGGCAGCTGGGAAGCATGGACACATCATCAACCTAGTGTCTCAAGTGATTGAAAGCTGCACAAGCCAGCCAGGAGTCAGTAAAAGTGACAGAGTAGTGGAAAGTAAGGAAAGGGTTTGTAGGTAGTAGGGAAATTGAGCAATGGTTGCTGGAGAAGTGAGAGTGAGAATGGAGTCTGCAAGAGAGAAGGGACGTGAGGGTGAACAGTGGGGGAATGGGAAAGGGGTATGAGCCTGGCTGACTTAACCAGCTTAATTTACTGCTCTGTCTTCTATCCACCAAAATAAACACTCCAAGTAACATAGTAAATGATGGCAGATAAAGTCCATCTAGTCTGCCCCATAAGGTGGCTAGAGTGGTGCCTACTGCTCCGTGCAAGTTACCCCCTTGATGCCACAGGTTACCCCCTTCTATTTGTTGACGAATAAAAGTCATTTAAGTTAGCTTTGATTCCATCCTCTTGCTATATAGGGATCCTCTATCTTTCCCATGAACCAGTGACCTTGGTTTTAGAAGGCAGCCATCTTGCAGGAAGAGCTATTGTATCTCCATATTCAAATGTGATATTCGAATGAAGTTATAGGTTCGCCAGTGGCTGGTGAATAGATAATTTTGCTATCTGTATATTTTCAAAATGTATATGGATAAGGACAACCTTCGCTATGCTGATGATACCACATTACTGGCTGAAAGCGAAGATGATCTGAAACATTTGCTTCTCACAATGTAAAGAAGACAAAGATCATGACAACTGGCATAATCAACAGGTTCATCGTTGAAGGAGAAGAAATTGAAATTGTGAACAACTTTAACCTACTTGGATCAACTATCAATAAAGAAGCAACAAGCAGTCAAGAAATCAGACGACGCATTGCTCTTGGCAGAATGGCTATGAAAGACCTAGATAAGATTCTCAAGAGCAGAGATGTGTCTCTCCATACAAAGATTCGACTTGTTCAAGCCATGGTATTTTCAATAACATCATATGGATGTGAAAGCTGGACAGTGAAAAAGACAGACAGGAAGAAAATTGATGCCTTTGAATTATGGTGCTGGCGGCGAATACTGTGTATACCATGGACTGCCCGAAGAACAAACCAGTCGGTACTAGAGGAGATCAAACCTAAGCTTTCTTTAGAAGCTCAGATGACAAGACTTCGGCTTTCATACTTCGGACACATCATGCGAAGAGAGAGATCATTAGAGAAAGACATCATGCTTGGCAAGATAGAAGGTCAACGCAAAAGAGGAAGGCCAGCAATGAGATGGATCGCTACAATAACAGCAGCTACGGGTACCAGTCTGTCGTCAATGAGCCGCCTGACTGAAGACCGAACACAATTTAGGATAGCTATCCAGAGGGTCGCCATGAGTCGACTCCGACTCGACGGCACTTAACAACAACAATATGGATAATATCAGACCAAATATCTGTCTGAACAACCTGATAGTGTTGTATAAGAAGGGGAGCAAGGAAAGAGGAAGTAAAGGTATACTCCTGGGGGAATTCTGCACAACTGCGCAGCACAGATTTTGTACAGAATTTCCCACCTATGCAAAATCCTATACTTGCTATGCAGAATTTTGGGCAGGCCCTCGGTATCAGCAAACAGTGAGGCAGGTTCAAAGCACACAAGCTTTAAGGGCACATGAGCCTGCCTCACTATTGGCTGCAGCACAACTGTGGAAACGTTTCCCTTTGCTCCTGTGGCTGTGCTACAATTTTGAAGCCGGTATTGCTAGTTTTTAAGAAGATCAACGTGGTGGTGATGCTGTCAGAAGTGTAGCACAGCTGCAGGAGCAAAGGGAAATGCTCCCGTGGCTGTGTTTACAATGCTGCCGCCACAGTCAGGCAGAGGAAGTGAGTAGCTGGGGCTGGAAACTAGTGAGGGTTTGTGGATGGGCTAATGGTGTGTTGTGGGAGGGCTGGTGGCAGGAGATGGGCTGATGGTGAGTTGGGGGGTGACTGGGAACTGGAGGGGACTGATGTGAGTCATGGGGGGGGACTGGCGGCTGGAGAGGACTGTTGGTGAGTCGGGGGGTGACTGGGGGCTGGAGATGGGGCTGATGGTAATTAGGTGGGGGGGGGGGGCTGGGAGCTAGAGATGGGTGTATATTTGGTGGATGGGAAGAAAGAAAGGTGGAAGTATGTGCCTAGGAAGAAAGGAGGAGAGGTAAGGGAGAGATAAGGGCAGGTGGATGGGGAGGGGAGAAAGGAGGTAAGGTGGGGGTATGTACATTAGGGGTAGACCTTAGGGACAGACAACAGTAGGGATTTTCCTAGAACTTAAAGGGAGAGAGAAGGGGGACAGGGAAGGCTTGAGCGCTGGGGAGAGAGCTATGATTGGAGCATGAGAGTTGAGGAGGGAAAAGGGAATTTGTGGTCTAAATTTTATTTATTTTATTTATTTAAAGAACAACATATCAGGAGGGGTAATCAACAGTTAATACAGAATGATTGCATGCCAAGATTCACACTGGGTTCACACTGCACAAAAATCTGATACAATATTTACAGGTGCAATTACATATATACATATTGTTACAATATTTACAACTTGCAGTTATATATATACAATCTGTTACACTAATTACAACTAAACTGGGGGGAGATGCATTAACCTAGATGCATTACATGGTGTTCAAATCCCTTAAGGTCATATTGTAAAGTCACTCTAGAGTCATGGATACGGTTGACCCTTTGTGTTCCGGTTATTATTTACTCTGTTAGATTATAGTGAGTTATAAACAGGTGGGTTTTGAGCTTTTTCCTAAAGTCTGTTAGGTTGTTGATTGCACGCATGCCATGTGGCAGTTGATTCCATAGCATGGGTGCAATGTAAGAGAATGCTCTGTTGCTGGTGTGTATCTTGGCCGTTCTTATACTCTTTGGGACACTGAGAGTGTTTAAGTTGGCGGTTCTTCTGCTTCTATTGTGAGTTTGAGCGCTGATGAGATTGGTTAGGAATGACGGCGCTATGTTGTGTATAAGTTTGAATGTGGTTACTAGGAGTTTGTATTTTATGAGGGCGGTAATTGGGAGCCAGTGAAGCTCAGTTAGGACTGGTGTGATGTGTTCTGTGAAGTTCTTTTTCATGATGATCCTGGCTGTAACATTTTGTGCCATTTGTAGTATATTCAGGGTTTTCTTTGGTAGCCCCTGCAATATGGCGTTACAGTAATCCCAATGGGGCATGATGAGTGCTTGTGCCACTGTTCTGAAGTCGTGTTGTTCAATGATGTTACGGAGTGGCTGGAGGATTCTTAGTTTATGGAATATGGCTCTATTGGTATTCCGGAGGTGTTTATCCATCTTTAGTTTGTTGTCGAACGTGACTCCGAGATACTTTATTTCATTCTTTGTGCTGTAGATGATGTTGTTCAGGGTGACTGTTGGCGGAGGGTTGAAGTCTGTTTTGCTGGAGATGTACATTACCTCTGTTTTTGTATGGTTTATGGACATGTTGTTTTGCTTTAGCCAGGCTTGCAGTTCACATAAACATTCTTCTAGTTGATTGTAATTTGGCTTGTTTTCGTCCAGTTGGGTATAAAGCATTACATCATCTGCATACAAGTGGTAGCTGATCTTGTATTTCTGAAAGATTGCACAAACTGGTCTTATGTATAGGTTAAATAGTAGGGCGGAAAGCGCCGAGCCTTGGGGTATTCCTTGGCTTTGAGGTTAGGTTTTATGATGTGGTAATTTAGTTAAGGCCTTTCTCAAAAGTTCAAGGCAAATTATATTTGGTGTTTTCATATCCCCAGAAGGCTTACAATTTGTTTGTACCTGAAGCAATAGAGGAAAGTGACTTACCCAAGATCACAAGGAGCATTGATGGGATTTAAACCCTAGCTTCCCTTGAGAAGGCTTTTAGGCTGCTTCTCAAACTCCATATCTGAGCCTATGTGTAAATTCACTGACTGGTTTCAGTCTAGTTCCATAGGTCAAAGCAGATGTGTTCATGTCGTTGCCCCATCACATTCTTGTGTATGTGTGTAATCTACTGCACACCTTGTACTGATCTGTGATGAGAACCAAATGAAAGAGACAATTATTTCAGTTTTTGTGAAGGAGCACAATCAAACATCTTTCAGAGAAGATGCAATAATCTGGTGAGGGTGGGGGGTAGAATGGAGGCATAATAAAATTGCTGACTTGTCAGTGGGAGAAGATTTTACTGCAGAAAACAAAATATGCAGTTTGCAGCAAGACACAGCCAGATTTAATGGGTTTCTGAAAAGGCGTTACTTTTATACTGCTGACAAAATATTAATGTGGCCCCGTATTCATCTGAAAAATGAGGACCTGCCAAAACACGATGAGGTGAGTGCTGTAACTTTTTATGACAGTACAAGTGAGCTATTTTCTGCATCATTGAACGTGTGACAAAATTGGGTTGAATGGTACAGCAAACACCATGGGATTACAGTCATCCAATTCTAAAATATAAAGTACAAACACAGCATATCGTATATCAGATAATGGAGAGGATATGGAACGTGGCTCTTTCTGAATTTATTGACTGGGAAAAAAATCAGATTAGTATGAATGTCTTGTTTGGAGATAGGTCCTGGATAAAGACAAAGTGACTTGCTGAAGGGCAAGAAGATAATTTGTGGCAGAATGAACTATGCGCGAAAGGTTTTGCTACAGAAGCACTTGATTTTTGCTAATTTTTTCATAAAAGGGATGCTACATGCTCAGTCATGTAAAAATGCCATTTCTGCACATTTTGGGATGCTTTTGTGCATTTTATTATGCAAAATCCCATTTGTAAAAATATAGTTATTTTATTTTTATATTTCAATATTTCAATAAATATAAATTTTAAAATGTTGTAACTTACTGATTCCCTATGTTCAGCTTCTGAGAGTGGTTAGAGCAACTGCCTAGTACCCAGAAGATCAAGGGTTCAATTCCCACTGGCACTCCTTGTGACTTTGGGCAAGTCACTTTACCCTCCATTGCCTCGGAAGAAAAGGCTGGCAATCTACTTCCGGTGATACATTGCCAAGAAAACCCAGAGGTAGCTGGGTCGCTATGAGTCAACACTGACTTGATGGCACTAAAAAAAAAAAAAATGTTCAGCTTCTACTTCATGAATATTCATTGGGGAGATCCAGAAAACCAGACTGGCTTGTGGTGCTTCAGAATTGCAGTTTAACTCCGATGCCTTATGGTATATGATATAATCCCACCACTCCTGTACGTGGAGGGCAATGTTTAAAGCTTTTCAATGAGAAAAGACTGCAATGTAAAGTTTAATCTGCATTTTGATAATGTGGCTGAAAAGCAGTGTGATTAGATCAGTGACAGCAAGAATACACCGAATTTGCATTTTCAAAACTCCACACGTTCTTTCCCATAGGAACATTTGCACCTTTTTCAAAACCCCATTCTCACAGTTGACCTGATTTTCAAAACAAAACTCCATGTGGGGTTTCACTTTAAAAGTAGGTTTGAATGCTCAAGAGGACAATGTCCTGATAAGCATGTCACCCAGGCCAGGGGGTGTGTTACTTGCCTCCCTTTCTCTGTTTCTATTGTTATTTTTATGCATTATTGAAATACAATTGTTAAAAAGGTTGGACTAAATCTTGGTGCACTGTTTAATACATATATATGGTGCTACTATCCATATATTCTCACGGTCATATTTTACTACATTCATGAGTGGCTTGCTCTTTTTCAAGCAGCAAGACAAGACAAGAAGTACTACAATGACACATACAAGGAAATAGAATCAGAAGCCATTAGAGGAAGAATAAGATTGGCTTTTTTAAAGCTACGAGAGTTAAAGAAAAATTTCAGCCTCGAACTGGAATGCTACAAGATGCTCAAGGATCCATATTGAATGATGCTGAGAAGATCAAGAAAAGGTGGAAAGAACATAAAGAATCATTATACTATAAAGATCAAGTGGATCAATAGCCGTTTCAACCTGTACCTTATGATCAGGAACCATTGGTGATGAAAGAAGTCGTTGAAGCAGCCTTGAATGCCTTATCAAAGAACAAAGCACCGGGCATTGATGGCATTCCCATTGAAGTATTACAGCAATGGGATGAAGCTGTTACTATATTTACAAGGCTCTGCCAGGAAATTTGGAAGACAAATTCATGGCCAACTGACTGGAAAAAAACAGTGTTTATACCACTACTGAAGAAAGGTGACCAGTCGCGACTGACTGTGGAAATTATCGCACTATCACTCATGACAACAAAATTCTACTCAAGATCATTCAGCAGAGACTACAACCACACCTCGAATGAGAACTGCCTGAAGTGCAAGCAGGGTTCCGGAAAGGGCGAGGACCGAGAGACATCACGGATGTGAGATGGATCCTTGAAAAGACAAAAGAATACCAAAAGGATATCCTTATGTGTTTTATTGGCATGATTATTTCAAGGAGCCAAAAATATCAGGGGAGTGTGGAGGCATCCTAAAGTTGTTGGTATGAAGAAAAAAGCATTTTGAGTCCTATTCATGCCTTCTGTTAGGTATAGCCATGGATGTCTCTGATGGCAAATTGAGATGTGGAGGAGGGGTCTAAAATCGGGTGTGCACATGTATCTTTGTCTGCCCCAGGTCCACCTCCGTGCAACATGATGTTATCGTGCCAGACATTTGCATTTTTGAGTCTTTCTAAAATGGCTTGGGCAACATCCATGTTATTTCTACATCTGAATGGACATTTTCAGACACTGAAATCACAAACAGGGCTTCTAAAATAACCCCCATAATATTTAGGCTTCAATAGGCATACTGAACAGCAGATCTAACCTACATGAATAGTGCTGACACAGTGGCTACACTATCCATATATTTAGTGCTGCCAGTTATATGGATAGTGTTCTTCTTAAGTGCCATCAAGTTGGTGTCGACTCCTGGTGACTACCTGACCTAAATTCTGTTTGGTCTTCAGCCAAGCAGCTCATTGTTGATAGAGTGGTATCCATAGCTGCTGTTGTATCGATCCATCTCATTGCCTCATTTACGGTGACCTACCTTGCCAAGCATTATGTCTTTCTCCAATGATCTCTCTTCGCATGATGTGTCCAAAGTATGAAAGTCAAAGTCTTGTCATCTGAGCTTCTAAGGAAAGCTTAGGTTTGATCTCCTCTAGTACTGTCCGATTTGTTCTTCAGGCAGTCCATGATATACACAGTATTCATCGCCAGCATCATAATTCTTCCTGTCTATATTTTTCACTGTCCAACTTACACATCCATATAACGTTATTGAAAATACCATGGCCTGGACAAGTCTAATCTTTGTAAGGAGAGAGACATCTCTGCTCTTGAGAATCTTGTCTAGATCCTTCATAGCCATTCTACCAAGAGCAATATGTCATCTGATTTCTTGACTGCTAGTCCTTTCTTTATGGATTGTTGATCCAAGTAAGCTAAAGCTATTTCAATTTCTTCTCCATCAATGATGAACTTATTTTGCCAGTTTGACGATGACACAGTTGCTTATGCCAGATACTTTTATTAAAGTTCCCCAACGCGTTTCGGGGAACTTATTATTTATTGTTTTAGTATGAACATTTTATTTATTTATAACTGCTTCTGCTATTTATTTATTTATTACTTTGAATTTTGATTGTTTTGATTTTTATCCATGCCCGTGTAGCTTGATTAATTTTATTCTGAGTTTTATATGTTTTTAATATGTTTTTAATATGTTCTAATATGTGTGTTTTTATATTATATTTGTTAGTCTTTGTTACCCCCCTGAGGAAGGCGTTCTGCCGAAACGCGTTGGGGAACTTTAATAAAAGTATCTGGCATAAGCAACTGTGTCATCGTCACTCTTGCTCCTTGTGTCTCCTGTTGATACTGCGAGAGCTGCTGATCTTTTTGTGCCTTACTTATTTTGCCAGTTGTCAGGATCTTTGTCGTCTTAATGTTAAGGTGCAGACCCATTTTAAGACTACATTCCTTGATCTTGAGAAACAAATGTATCAAATAGTCTTCACTTTAGCCAGTAATGTGGCATCATCAGCATAGCAAAGGTTGTTATGAGTCTTCCACCAATCTTCACACCTCGGTTGTCTTCATACAGTCCTGCTTCTCTGATGATTTGTTCTACATATAAATTAAAGAGGTAGTGGGAAAGTATGCAGTCTTGTCATACACCTTTGCTGATTTTAAACCATTCTGTTTTTCCTAGTTCCGTTCGAACTGTTGGTTTTTGATCAATGTAAAGGTTGTGCAAGAGAACGATCAGGTGTTCTTGTATACCCATGCTTCTTAATGTGGCCCAGAGTTTCTCATGGTTTGCACAGTCAAAAGCCTTGTGGGTGGGCAGGTGGCTCAGTGGTTTGGTATTGGTGTCGGTGAGCTGTGTTTGGGCTCTTCAGTGTACCAGTTCGATTCCCTCTTACTCCTCTTTGGATTCCCTGCCCATTTTGCTCTTATACACACACCATCCACACAGCTGGCCATTCAGACTGACCCCTGATGCCCTTTCCGTTACCGTTGTTTACTCCTCTGCATGCTGGGTTCACTGCACACCATTTTATGGTATGTGTGTATGTGTTAACTATGGCTCACGTCCCCATTACAGACTGCGATATCAGCTGCCTGTGGTCTATGGCCTTATACCTACGGCTCCGTTTCTCATGTGGCACCATGTCTGCACATCCCTCAGCGCGTCTTCTACTGTCAGCTCGCCTTAGATTGCAACCCCTTTCGGACGCGCTGCTGCTTCCCGTCGGCTGTGGTGTTCACGCACAGTGGGTCCATGGCTCACTGTACTGCGTGTTACGCACCTTGTAACGCGTGTTACCTGACACGGCTTGCTTTACCGATGCACCGCCCACTCCTTTATATGGGCATCCGTAACATTACCGGGGAACTTAACAACGGTAACATTACCGGAGTTTAGTAAACATACCCCCATGTCTAAGAATGTTGTCAGAAACATTTACCAAGCCTAATGCAGATCCTCTTTGATCATCACTAATTGGACAACGAGGATCTAGATCAGGCTTGGTAAATGTCTCCTTAGAATTGAAGACTAGTCAAACTTTGGACCAATCAGGAAACAGAAAGTGGGATCATCAGCAATACAATAGCAGGCTGGCTAGAGTCAGTCCTCATGGAGATGTGTGGCTCTTCTGCAAGATCCCTTCCTTGTAACCTAGAGGTTGCTGACTTAAGACCAACCTCTGACTGTAAGAAAAGAGAAGCCAGTTGGATCTTTTATTTGCCTGAAATCTCAAGTAACCTTTTAGTTGTATTTTTCATTTAGGCAGCAGCCACAGATGCCTCTCTTTTAATTAACAAAATTTGCCCTGAAATACAAATTATTTATTAAAACAAAACAAAATTGCACGAAACAAACTGCAAATGACACAGGAAATTATTTTTATCATTGTTTATTGTAAACCACAGAGATCATACAGGATCCACAGGAGGGGTTCCCAAACCTGTCCAGGGGCCTCCCCAGCCAGTTGGATTTTCCATATATCCACAATGAATATGCATGAGAGAGATTTGCATACAATGGAGGCAGTGCATGCAAATCTCTCCCATGCATTGATTTATGGGTCATGAAGTTATGCACATCATCGACATGCTGATTCCATATATAATGCTGGTGAAAATTTGTCTTGCATGTGAATTCATAATAAGCCCTATCACCCCCAGCACATCCCTTTTTTTTCCCTGCGAAATGTATGACGCTACGAATTCATCCATATAATTGTAGGTAGCTGAAAAAATCTATTTATGTAAACCGCGCTGGCAAATGTAAACCGCGCTGATGTCTAATAGTGCGGTATATAAGAATTGTTAATAAATAAATAATAAATAAATAAATAAATAAATAAATGTGAGTATAGATGATTTATGTGCTTAACTCTTGATAAGGCAGTTGAAAATGCACCACACAATGTACATCTGCCTTTCATACTTTCCTGACTAATAATTTAAAATTTGTATTATTTATTTTATTTTATTTATTGTTTCTTATATACCGCACTCTTAAAAATCAGCGCGGTTCACATAAAACAAGGTTGTGCCAGGAGCACTTACATTGAACTGGAAGCTTAACTTGGATATCAACTGGTATTAACTATGTACAACAAAAACACTCGATTACAAACAGTATCTACAAATTTACATACATTAATGTGTTCATGTGTTCGTAGGGGGTGATAGGTTGGTATGTTTAAGCACCTGACTGCCATAGGCAAAAGTAAAACCAGATATTTGGTGCCGGCCACTGGATATTCACCAGTACTGAAGATCCAATTTTGCCATCAACCTTACTTGCTATCAAGTCGGTGTCAATATTCTACCACTAACTGAATAGCAAAACCACATCGTTTTAGGACACCATTAATCTCTCTTATCTTTGTGTTTACCTCTCCAGTAAGTGGGCTGAAAATTGCCGTTAACCGGATAAGTGCTGGGACTACCCCAGCCCCCCTCATGGACTGCCCCAGCATATCCAGATTGTTTCAAGATGGTCTGTGGGAATATTCAGTGGCATAGGCCAGTTAGTACTGCTGAATATTGGGCTCAGTGGGGTCTGTGGTTAGCAGGTCCTGCTAACTGCATATATATTTAGCATTCTCCGCCACTTTTCAGCTTTTTAGTTTCTGAAACAAGTAGTCAAATGATGTTTCCCCTTTACCACTTCCTCCTATTTCATGAATTCCATTATGAGTTGGGGATGCTGTTGTGCCATTTATTAAAGTAACATTTGCTGATAACTGGTGAAATTCACTGTGGGAGTCTGTTCATTCTTTGTCCCTGTGCATCATCCATACCAAACATTTGCCCCTGCCCCTGCCCAGCCCCAGCCCCAGTCCGAACATAAACATCAACTCAGCATGCTTTGTCTCTCAGTCCCCCTCCTTACCTCACACCAATAACACACTCACTCTCTCTCTCTCTCTCTCTTTCAGTCCCTCTCCTTACCCCTCTCTCTCCCTTCATCTCCTTATCTCACACCAATAAAGCTCTCTCTCTGTCACTCTCAATTCTCCTTCCTCCTCCCTACCAGTCTTCCTCTCTCCGCCTCCTCCTCCCAGGATCTACCCCAGCCCTTTCCCCCTCCCAGCCTCCATATCCAACCCCACCTGAACATTCCCAGCTATTCACTCATAGCTGCCTCCTCTCATTTCCATCCCAAGTGGGTTGATGCAATACCTGCCGCCTCCTTCAGGTCCATGTGCACCAATGTGATTCCTCCTGCTCCTTCCAGCCTCGTTGATGCCAAGCCCCCCTTCAAGACCCCCAGGGCCAATTCAACACCAAACTCCAGAGCACATGTGCATAGGCACAACCCCCCCCCCCCCCTCTACTCAACTTGTGCTGTGTTTCACAGTGTTTACTCTAGGAAAAAAGCATCACCGTGAAGGGATCTACATGTGCGTTGATGTATGTCATCCAGCAACAGACAGGCACAATGTATCCTATCACTTTTATAGAGAGATGGTAGTGCCACTCTTTAAAAAGAATGGAAAATAAATCCAACCTTGA
Source organism: Ichthyophis bannanicus (assembly GCA_033557465.1). Lineage (NCBI taxonomy): Eukaryota > Metazoa > Chordata > Amphibia > Gymnophiona > Ichthyophiidae > Ichthyophis > Ichthyophis bannanicus. Next base: position 51,235,600 of record CM066047.1, on the reverse strand, counting down.
GAGAAAACAAGGGTGCAAGCCCATAGAATATAGTACATAGTTTAATTACAGTAGACAGAGATGATGAAACAGAACTGATAGGTACAAATAAAAACAAATAGTCAAGAAATAGGAAATGTAGGGGGTCTTTTACGAAAGGGTGCTAGCTGTCAGTGCATGTTCTAGCATTTCACTGCAGGCGCATTGGGACATGCGTTGACAGCACAGGGCCATGACGGTAGTGTGGGCCGATTTCTACACTGTGAAATGTGCATTGGGGTGGCAAGAGGGTGGGTTAGGGGCGAAGAGCGGGTGTGATGAGCACTGCACAATTTGCATGGTAGCAAATGCCACGCACTAACTGCGACCCTTGCAGTTAGCACGGGTTCACCTATTGTACACCTACACTCCGTGTATGCTGCACTAGGACACACAGCTTTGTTCACTGCCGGGAACGTGCTTTCCGCACCCCTGACAGTTAACGTGGTGGTGTAGCACCTAAATTGCTGTGTTTTCAGAGATATTAGTACGTTAGGTGCAACACCTTAACACCCTTTAGTAAGACGCCCTTAGATAAATATACAGTGCTGTGATATGTACAAGACCTCGTTCCATGTTACTGTAAAATGCATGGTAGATTTATTATACCAGAAAAATTTAACAGGCCAGTCAAATTAGTTGGTTTGGCTTTTCTAGTTGTATTGCATGTGCAAATAGTATTGCTTAAAACTTATTTCAGTAAGCTTTTGGACTCATGGCAACCTAATAGGAAGTTGGCAGTGCTGTCCTGCCTCCTCGGTCTCCGTCCCTGCTGCTCCCAACTCTCCCCCCCACTCTCTTAAGTCTCCCTAATGTGTTAATTGTTCCATGTCTTATTAACCTCTTTCGCCTTTCCTATATTGACTTTGCAGTTCTTTTCAGTTCCTCCCTCTGAATTTATTTTAACTGTAAACTGCTCTGCGTGTGTTTATTCAATAGGGTGGTATATCAAATCCAATAAAAGATTGGCCCCTAAGTGATCGGTTTTTATCAGCCTTTCTGTGGATTTAGGTTTCTTTGCAAACCCAAGCTGAAAGTGAGTTACATATGCAGTGAGTATATCAGAGGCAATGGCGGGTGAAGTGACTTCTCCATGGTCACAAGGGGTGTCGGTGGGAGAAGATTTTTCACTGATTGCCCCTAAATTGTGGCACTCTGTCAATAGGTTTGGGGTATACTACAGATTAAGAAAACTTTGGGAAAACCCGGCTTTTATTTATCGTGAGTCCAACAGTCAGGTTTTGAATCCTTGGATTATACTGTGGATTTCTCTCTTCAAATTTGATAGAAGTCAAACCAGGGCTGTTCTAATAGACTTTTAAAAATTTAACTTAAGAAATTCTTATTAATTTTTGTTTGATTGTTATTGATATATCATATTTTTGTTTTTATCTTTTGTTTTATTTACTTTGGGAGTACTTTTCAGTTTTAGTGGGCATTGTTTTAATTTAAATGATGGTTTGAATAAATGCATATATTCACTGCTGCTATTGACTTGATGGTGCAGATTGCATTGCATATCTACAGTTAGCAGCATTAAATATATGCTGTTGACCGCTGCCACCACTATCTGGACAGTTTTGCTGCTCTGCCCTTGCTCGAATCTCTCGCTATCCCTTCACGTTGGGGGCACGTTTAATGAAGTGTGCTGACAGTTAGTGCATGATTGGATGGAGACTGGCTGGTTAGGAGTGGAAAATGGGCATTGCCTGCACATTGTGATTAGCATGGACATCCATTAGCGTGCTCTCATAGTCAAGTGTTGCAATAAGCATGGCCTGCACTCACGGCGCACCCTCAATGGGAGGTGATAACTGTACCTGTGTAAATTGCGATTACAGGTTTAGCACAATGAGATGCTCCCCACCATGCTACTTGCATAGGGACTTGTTAGGAATGCCCCTAACAGGTAAGATGGGTTTTCCACACTACCTGCACTAATTATTGGTTCTAAATGATTTAGTAAATGTGCCCTTATGTGAATAGTGTTGTGCTAGTTAAAGGGACATTCAGTCTGACACTCCTTGAAGCCTTTAAAAAAAAAACACGTCATTTTCAGATTGATCTGTTTATTTTCTGTGATCCACCTTGCCAAAGGGCATATTATAAATCAAATAAAAGCAGAATTCAAACCCTGGCTTCCTTCCAGCTGCTTTAACCACTCCTCTATTTTGATGCTTGAAATTTTTTTTTTTTTAAATTTAGTAGTTTATTGTGTTTATAGGAGTGGAGGAGTAGCCTAGTGGTTAGAACACTGGCTTGGTAACCAAGCAACCAGGGTTCGATTCCCACTAGCACTCCTTGTGGCCTTGGGCAAGTCACTTAACCTTCCATTGCCTCGGAAGAAAGGCCTGGCAATCTACTTCTGGTGACACTGCCAAGAAAACCCAGGAGCTTCTTGGTCGCCAGGAGTCAGGACTGACTCAAAGGCACACATTGCATTTTACATTGTGTTTATAATGCATTTGTAGAAGCTATACTAATAATGTCCCAAATGCAAGAGAAGATAATGTTTGAGCTACTTTGAGGCATATTTACTAAGCTCCATGCTGGTAAAGTGGGTTTGAGCTACATTACTAACTGCAGGGGGGGGGGGGGGTACAGCTGTCCCCAGATAGCACAGGGCTTTTAGCATGCAGCCCAATGCTATTTTTAGCACTGTGCTGATACCCAGGTAGCGCACATTAGTAATCATGCCCTTTTGTGTGCTAGAAATGAAGGATTATAAATAATTTAAATGACAAATCAACCTCTCAATATTTATCCCATTGGTAGGGAGCAACTGAGGGCAAGTGGAGAAATACCATACAAGCGTAATTCTTGGGTCACTTAAGATGTGAACCATATTCTCTGTTTTCCCCACAGCTACTCTAAGCAAGAGAATCTCTAGAGGTCAATTATGGCAACCCAAGTTCTCACTTCACAGTTCTCAGTTACTGTGAAAGCTCATGTCACAAGATTACTGATTTAGTATCAGGCTTAGTGTTACCAGCCTCTCAATATATCCCTCCAGCTAGGAACAATCACTAGGGATGGTACAGAAGAAATAAGAACATTTTCCTGCCTTCCAGAAGCATTTCTTCCTAAATGGTTTCTGTCACTCTGCACCTTAATTTATAGGATCCTAACAAATTACTACTAAAATGAGGGACAAATCTCTTGAGTTTTTCAGACAAGTGTTTCATTACTTTTCAGCAGTGGTTATAATCCAATTATTAAATCAACGTATCACATACTCAGTTTTGGTCAAATATCATTGAGGTATTGAGTAACTTCCTATGCTTCCCATTAAGTAATGCAGCCAATTTGTTTGCTTTCATGTTTCCAGACATTAGTGCAGCAACATTTTTGGATCTGTTTTAAGGATTAAATTTAAATATGGCTATGAAAAAAGAGTTCATTGCTCAGATTTTTCAGATTTGCGGCTGTCTCTTTCCAGTATGGAATGTGATTTCTCGTGGGCTGTTGAAGATGATGAGGTCTCTAAATTGCAGTGGTCGAAGGGCTGGCCCGACCATCAAGTAAACTAGGTCATCTGGGCTGCAAGAGCAGGGCGTTCAAAGCTAAACACTACATAGAAACATGACGGCAGTTAAAGACCATCTAACCTATCCAGTCTGCCCTTCCTTACCAATTACTACAGTCCCTTTCTTTGACAACCGGGGGAGAGGGGTGTAAAGCATAAGGTCTGCCTAGTGTGTCGACACCTTAAACCAACTCTGAGGATGGCCCTGAATATTCCATTCAAATTACTGGCAAATTAAAAGTTACAGTATTATAGTTTAAACTGGCAGTTTTCAAACCTGTCCTGTTGGAGTACCATCAGTCAGGTTTTTAGGATATCAACAATGAATAGGCACAAGAGAGATTTGCCCAGTAGCATGCAGATACATCTCGCGCATGCTCAATGTGAATATCCTGCAAACTTAACTGACCGGCGCTTCCACAGCACAGGTCTAAGAATCGCTGGTTTAAACAAACACCTTAAAGACACAGGATACGTGAAGTCTAATTTTCAATAGCTTGTCTAGGATGGAAAAAGGATGTCCAGGTCGAGATGTTCACAGTTCATTTTACAGAAGGCTTGCTGAATGTGGAACCTTTTGTAAACTATATATCAGGCTACAGAAAAAATGTTTGGCAAATGTAATGAGAATTGTCAGTCTACAAAAGAAATCTTCCAAGAAACAGCATCACTTGAGGCTTCGCAGGTGTAAGTGGCAGATGTTAGTCCCTGTACTTACACATTTAGCTACAGGATTTTGGAACACTGCACATTCAAGTGAAATTCTTTGGGCGGTTTGGGGTTTATTTGAACACTGGAAAAGTATGTCCAATTCTCCCCCCTCAATCGTTCCTTTAAATCCCTGGTCCAAACAAGCAGAAAAGGCTGGCAGTGTTGACATTTTTTTGAAGCAAGTGTGTTTTTCCATTGTAAAATAGAAAATCCATGTTTACTTCAAAGGTTCCTCCCAGAACATGCCCCCTTCCAATCTGCGCAAGCTGTGAGTATACACATGCAGTTGCAACATTTTGTTAAATTGTTACTCATGGGTATATGACTTTTTACGTGCAGGAAAGAGGCCTACACCTTCTAAAATAACCTCCATAAAGAAAATATCAAGGCCGGAAATTCTCCTGCTGCTAGTTTTACTGCTTCTCTTACTCTGTGTCTGTGGCAAAACTCTTGAAAATGGGTTAAGACATGTTCTCATGCTGACCATGTTAACATGCTTTATTTTCATAACAAAGCTTTAGAAATGGACGCAAGTATACAGCAGTATTTTGCATAGAAAAGGGACCATGAAAATAACCTGGTAGAACATTTTAGAACATAATCTAAACGGACAAAAATAAATGGAAGGAAAATAATAAATGTATCTATACAGCATTGAATAATGTTTTGCTCTTAGGAGTCATTTCATTTGAAGAATGACTCTTAGAATTGCAATATCTAACAAATTGCCTTGGATGAATGATATTCCCCCGGCAATGTGCTACCAGTTTCTTATCAAGGGGATCTCATCAGCTCTGCTCCACTCAGTGACATGCTCTGGCTTATCACAGAGTCATTTAACCAAGTCCCCTGCAGCACATCACAGGATTTTTCTTGTTCTGTAACTCATTTCACACAGTACTGCTCAATGGTACATACAGTAGCATGTTCCACATTAAATACCTCCAAATGGCGCATTAGTAATTAAAAAAAGGGAACATCTTTGTTATAATCTATCCCCCTGTTTCACAGGGCTGCTGTGCTTGAGAGCAAATATGCAGAAGGAACGGGCTTCAAATTGCTTGCACGAAGAATTGCTATGAGCTCAGGTGTAATGCAGTATATTCCAGGGGATCTAAGCAAGGGCTACAAACAGCTCGGAGTCTTTAGCATATTTGCAATGAAAAATAAATTTGCATTCATTTAGTTTAAGAGCCAGGGGTATAGTAACAGGTGGACCTGGAGGAGCATAAGCCCTTCCACTCTAGGCTTAGATCTCTCCATTGCCCCTGCTCGCCTACTGGAAGAAGCTGCTGGGAAGATTCCCATAGCTAATAGCGATTCCCAGGTCCCACCAGCTGTAGAAATCTGCAGCACAGCTCTGCTTTTCCTGCTATGTATCCAGTACTGTGAGCGTGTCGGAACTTCAAAGGCAGCACTTCCTGTTGCTGATCTGGCAAGATCAGCAACAGGAAGTACCACCCACAAGCAGAATTGCCAAGTTTCTGGGTTCCAGCAGTGAGATTTTAAGCCACTCCTGGATTTCTGACCATCTCATTCTGATGCATTATGGAATGTGGATCACTGATTCCAATGGTAAAATCAGGTTCTACAAATACCATACAGCATTGCAATGCAAATTTAAAACCAGAACTGGTTAAAAAAAAATCCCACTCTTGGAACTGGGTAACTTGGCAACTTCTCACAAGGGCGGTGATTGATGCCTAGGTGGGAAGGTAGAGTGGTGTGGAATAGAGAAATAGGCTCCCAGTGCGACTAGGGGCAGGTGTCAAGGCAAATGGGGTGAGAGGCAGATTTATAATCCACCTATCTCCAGGAACAAGCAGGAATGAGTCATCACATATGGGTATCGTCGGTACCGACGGAGCCTGCGCGGGAACGCTCCCCAGCGTCCAATAAGAAAGCTTTTGGGAGCATCCCACAGCGCCTGCGTGCTGCCTTCCCGCCTTTCCCAACCGCCTCTCTCCAGTTCTTCTTTTCCGCGGAGCCAGCAGGTCGTGTTCCTGTCACCGCAGAAGAAGTTCTTTATTTTTTCTTTATTCTTTTGTGTCGCGTCTGCCTTCTTCGACGTCGGACCGCTACCGCCGGTCTTTCTTTACTTTCTTAAAAAAAAAAAAACGCTTTATCTTTACGGTGCATTTTCAGTTTTTGGGCCCTAGGCCTAAAAATATTTTCCTCATGGAGAAGCCCGCTTCTGGGTTTAAAAAATGCACAAATGTGGTGGTACTATTTCTGTCACCGACACCCATGACTGGTGTCTAAAGTGTTTGGGACCTGACCATTCCATCACGGATTGTGTGTCCTGTACCATGATGTCTAAGAGAGGTCGGCAGAACCGAGCAGCCAAGCTCAGTACCCTGTTTCCCTCTGATGCAGCTTCGGTAGCATCGACGTCTTTCAGGGCCTCTTCTTCCTCCCATGGATCTCAGGTAACCAAGCATAAATCTGGCCGGTCCTCGAAGGGCAGATCTCCCTCCAAGCATCGAGATGCCTCCGGGCTTGCCCTCGAGGATTCCGCACCGGCAAAATTACCCCGGCGGGAAGCTCTGGCTTCCAAAGCATTATCTATGGGGTCACAGGTTGACATCGATGGCTCGGCCTCGACAGATCACCTGTTGCCGTGTTCTGGGGTACCGGTGGCTCCCACTGGTACCGACATCCAGACTCTGGTGGCATTGATGGATCAGAAGATTCTGACCATGCAGCACACCTTAACGGCTTTCATACAGGCTGCGACGCCTCTGGTACCGCAACAATCCCCGTTGCTGGTACCAGCTCCGGTACCGGCATCGCTCCTGGTACCGGTACCGATTGCATTGACATTGGCTTTGGTGTTGACTGCAACGCTACCCTGTCCTATGATGGCCATTGGTACCGAACCGGTACCGATTACTCCCAATGTCGATCCCACTCGATACAGTTATCGGGCTTTACAGGAGCATCCAGACAGGCGATACTTCGATTCCTCTGAGGACTCTGAGTCTGGGGGTTCTGTAGAAGCATCGATACTTCTTCCTCAGGAGTCGTCTTCACCTAAACGAAGAATGTCTCCTCCAGAAGACTTGTCTTTTCAGACTTTGTTAGGGAAGTGGCTAGGGGCCTCTCCATCACAGTGGCCCCTGAGTCAGAACCCAGAGCCAAGGAGTTGGATATTTTACAATATCCTAAAGCTCCTAAGGAGGCAGCTACTTTACCTGTTCATGAGATTCTGTATGATCTCATGTTGAGGATGTGGGAGACACCTCTCACCACCTCTCCTCATTCACGCAGGTTAGACACCATGTATTATGTCCCTCCTTGTCCTGGCTTCCACAAGACTCAGCTATTGTGGTAGAGTCTGCCATGAAGAAGATAAAGAGTGCAAAAAGACACTCATCTAATCCTCCAGGGCATGAATGCAGGACCCTGGATGCTTTTGGCCGAAGGGTTTTCCAAGCTGCTATGCTAGCTGCTAGGATCAATTCCAATAGTCTCTATATAGGAATGTTTCTAAAAGAAGTCACAGATCATCTGCAGACTTTAACCCCTTTCATTTCAGAGGATAAAAGACAGGAGTTTCTCACTTGGCTCAAACATGCCCAAGATGTCTCCATATTTTCCAACCGTGCAGCCTTTGACTCTTTTGAGTGTGTAAGCAGAGCTATAGGGGCACGCAGAATTGCTTGGCTATAGGGGCACGCAGAATTGCTTGGCTACAAGCTTCCGATTTGGAGCTCTGGGTCCAAGATCAATTGGGAAATCTCCCTTGTACAGGTGAAAACCTTTTTGGTAAGGATTGGCAAGCAAAGGCCACTCAGATGGATGCTGAAAACTCTGCTTTGGATCGACTTTCAAAGTCTACCTCTGCTCCTGTTAAGAAAAGATTGTTTAAAAAGACATCTTTTTCCAAAAAGGGAAGATACTACCCTGCTTATGGTCAGCAGGCATCTTCAGCAGGTCATTTTGCTGCAAAGCGTCAGCAGCCACCTAAATAGGCCAAGTCAAAGGCAGCTAGACCTTCCACGGCCCAGCAGCCTCAGCCTCCTCAGGGCCTTTGACTTGCAACTAGAGAACTTAGCCTTTCTAGCTCTGGAAGGACCAGAGCCCCTTACCATTCCAGGAAGGTTGACTTACTTTGCTCCCAGATGTGAGCAAATCACAGCAGAGCAATGGACACTCTCCATCATAAGGGAAGGGTACAAGCTTCATTTCTTAAGCCTTCCCCCTCACACCATGGTGAAACAGTTCAATTCTCCAACATCTCTCCTCAACCTTCTAGGTCAGGAGATTGCCATCCTTCTTGCATAAGGGGCAATAGAAGAAGTACCTCTTCTTCAACAAGGCACAGGGTTCTACTCCCCTTATTTTCTTATTCCAAAGAAAACAGGGGGCTACAGACCCATCTTAGATCTCAGAGAATTGAACAAATTTCTATTCAAGGAGAAATTCAAGATGATTTCTCTCGGTGCTCTGCTTCCATACCTTCAGAGTCAGGACTGGCTTTGTTCTCTAGATCTCAAGGATGCGTACACCCATGTCCTCATCCATCCAACTCACAGAAGTTTCCTTCAGTTCCTTTTTCAAGGAAAGCACTACCAATACAGGGTGCTTCCTTTTGGTCTGGCCTCTGCACCAAGGGTGTTCACGAAATGCATGGCAGTAGTAGCTGCATTTCTACGCACTCTAGGAATATTCATCTTCCCATATCTGGACGACTGGCTCATTCGAGCTCCATCTCAAGCAGAGGCCAAGACTTGTCTAACCTGCACAATGCGTGTCCTTCAGTATTTGGGACAAGTAATAAACATCCCAAAATCCAGTCTCACCCCTACTCAGTCCCTCGAGTTTATAGGGGCTTGGTTGGATACCACAACTGCAAGGGCCTATCTTCCTCAGGCCTGTTGCCTACGCTTGGTGCAGTTAGCCTCCCAAATACAGTTAAAGCCCCTGTTAACTGCTCGAGAAATGTTACAACTCTTAGGCCACATGGCATCCACTGTGCATGTGGTTCCATATGCTCGCCTTCACATGAGGGCAGCTCAATGGACTTGTCCACCCAATGGACTCAGGCATCAGGTTGCCTGTCAGACAAAATAGCAAACTCCAGTCGCCTTTTTTGGTCTCTCCAGTGGTGGAAGTCCTCTCAAAACCTGTTGCTGGGGTCCCCTTTTCAACAGTCACTTCCCCAAGCAACCCTTACAACAGATGCCTCTCCAATGGGTTGGGGAGCTCATCTGCAAGATCTCTCCACCCAGGGCATCTGGTCTCCACAGGAGACTTCACTACACATAAATCTCTTGGAACTCAGAGCAATTTTCTTAGCTCTCAGAGTGTTCCACTCCCTGCTCAGCTACAGGACAGTCCTCATCCACACGGACAATCAAGTAGCCATGTTCTATGTAAACAAGCAGGGAGGGACTGGCTCTCTGTCGCTTTGCAACGAAGCTTTGTGACTGTGGGCCTTCGCCAGAGAGCATCAGATTCATCTTATGGCAGTATATCTTCCAGGCGTTCAAAACTCTTGGGCAGACAGACTCAGTCGAGTTCTGCTTCCACACGAATGGTCCCTCCACAGGGACCAGGTAGCCAGGATTTTTCGAATTTGGGGAACCCCGGACATAGACCTGTTTGCAAGTCCGTGGAATGCCAAACTTCCCCGATTCTGTTCCAGGATTCCGTGTCAGGGAGTTCAGGCCAAGGATGCCTTCCTCCTTCACTGGGGTCAAGACTTCCTTTATGCCTTTCCACCCATTCCCCTAATTCCCAAAACACTGTTCAAGCTTCAGAGAGACCGAGGTTCTATGATCCTCATAGCACCACATTGGCCACGCCAAGTGTGGTACCTCTACTTCTGCATCTCTCTCAAGCTCTGTCCCTGGAGTTGGGCTCTGCTCCAGATCTTCTCTCCCAGGAAGACGGAACGTTGTGGCACCCAAACCCCCAGTCTCTCCATCTCAGGGCCTGGTTGCTGAAGGCCTAGAACTTCAAGTTTTCCATCTCTCTCAGCAAGTCAGAGATATTATTCATGCTTCTAGAAAGCCTTCCACTAGAAGTTCCTATGCTTTCAAATTGAAAAGATTTACCATTTGGTGTTCAGAGAAGGGTCTTAACCCTCTTGCAATACCTTTGAATTCTTTACTAGAGTATCTTCATCTTTCCCATGCAGGCCTCAAAACGAATTCGGTAAGAGTCCATTTGAGTGCTATTGCAGCGTCCCTCAAGCCTCTCAATGGACAGCCTGTTTCCTCTCATCCTCTTATAGCAAGATTCATGAGAGGCCTTCTTTTAACTAAACCTCCCATTAGACCACCTCCTGTGGCATGGGACTTAAATCTGGTTCATGGCCAGTTTATGAAGCCACCCTTTGAACCTTTAGCCACCACCTCCTTGAAATTTCTTTCTTGGAAGGTTATCTTTCTCATTGCAGTCACCTCAGCACGTCGCATCAGTGAGTTGCAAGCCTTGGTGGCTAATCCTCCTTATACAAAGTTCCATCATGATAAGGTAGTCCTCAGGACCAATCCACACTTTATTCCCAAAGTGGTCTCGCCTTTTCATCTGAACCAGGAGGTATACTTACCTGTCTTTTTTTCCAGGACCTCATGCATCAAGTGCAGATAGGAATCTTCATACTTTGGATTGTAAAAGAGCTCTCGCCTTTTACTTACAAAGAACACAGCAACATAGAAAGTCTTCTCAACTCTTTGTTGCTTTTGATCCTTCCCATTTAGAACTTCCAGTTTCTAAGAGAACACTGTCCAACTGGATTGCTCAGTGTATTTCTTTCGCCTACCAGAGTAGGAACCTTTCTCTGGAAGGCCATGTCACAGCTCACAATGTGAGGGCCATGGCAGCCTCAATGGCTCACCTAAACTCTGTGTCCATCGACCAAATCTGTCGAGCGGCCACCTGGGCCTCGGTTCATACCTTCACAGCCCATTACTGTTTGGACAAGGACTCCCGCTGGGATGCCTCGTTTGGTCAGGCTGTTCTCAAACACCTGTTCCATTCCTAATCAACTCCTACCCACCTACCCTGGTTGGATGCCAGAGATCCATGGGGGGAGGTGGAGCCCTTTTCAAGGACACACAACTCTGGGGTCTCTCCCTGGCATCTGCAGCTAGGGAGTCCCCATATGTTTAGACTCATTCCTGCTTGTTCCTGGAGATAGCACAGTTACTTACCTGTAACAGGTGATCTCTGGGAACAGCAGGAATACATCTTTACAACCCACCCACCTCCCCTAGGAGTTGTATCTCTCTAGCTATCTTTCCTTCCCTCTCTCGCTCTCTCTCTCTCATTGTCTCAGCTTTAAAACTCGAACTGGAGAGAGGCGGTTGGGAAAGGCGGGAAGGCAGCACGCAGGCGCTTGGGGATGCTCCCAAAAGCTTTCTTATTGGACGCTGGGGAGCGTTCCCGCGCAGGCTCCGTCGGTACCGACGATACCCATATGTGAAGACTTATTCCTGCTGTTCCCAGAGATCATCTGTTACAGGTAAGTAACTGTGCTTTACCGCAGAAAGGCAGTACAAAGCAGTGTACAAATTACAGCTGCTGGGAAAGCAGAAGGAGAGAGGATGGGAGCAGATGCAGGGGCAGAAGCTGTGGGGAGTGGGAGGGACAAAGAGAGGCAGGGGCGGGGCAGATGCTGAGGGGGAAGTAAGGGGAGAGGCAGGGCAAATGGATATTGGGGAAGCAGAGAGAGATGCTAGGGGAGGGAAATGGGGAGAGGGTGAGGTCGTGGTTGGGTGTACTAGAAGAGAGAAGCATAAGGGTAGGTGCTGGCGACATGAGAGCATAGGGACCGCAGGAACTTACTGTAAAGGAGCTTCTTGAAGTTTGGGTGGGTGAAAAGCACATTCTTATGATTTGATTAGGTACTTGTGGCTTGATTGGGAGCAGAATGGAAACTGAGGGGGGTGGGTGGAGTGTTTATTAACTAAGCTGCCTTATGATAATTAACCACATTGCCATTCATACAGAAAACTTAGGCCAGACTTATGCTTATAAGTTGCATGCAGAGTAGCTGAATTTCACTGCTCCATAATCTATTATCTATCCACTTCTTCAGCTAAACAAATTGTTTCACCAACACACAAATGTTGCAACTGCTTCAAAAACTCAGTTTTTATCTCATTGCATTTCAGATAACTAGCTTATGTAATAATTCATATTTTATCAACTTAGACATTTTTAATTTTTTAAATGCTTTTAAAAAAAAACTTTTCAAAGGACTTAAAAAAAAAAGTGTCAACTCATCAACACCTTTATGAACATCCAATTGGTTTATCAAGTATGTAGCTATGTAGCACCCAACAGAACTGAAATTTAAAAAACAGGAAATGGAACTCCAAAAACCAGGAAGGATGAACTTGGCTCCGGCATGCTCCTGTATCATCATCGCTCCATCCCAACAAAGGCAGCACTACTCAATCACACAGGCTGTGGTCAGGATAAAAAATTAATCCCCCAAATGTTTTTTACTTATCCTTTCAAGTCAGTTGTATCTGCCTCACACTGAATCCACCACTCATCCAGTACCGTTGAGTATTGCTCTCGTATGAGGATGCTCAATATCATGTCATGTTGCTCCAGCTTTAGCCAATGGCTTCACCCAACTCTGGATTTCATCCGGGAGTAGAACCTCATTTGGGAACGCTGTTTTTTTTCAGGAGCAGACAAATGCCGATAGCCTTCAGGACTGTAACTTGCACTCCGGGTACATGGTGCTTAAGTCCTCCTTCTATATCTCTGTATTGCTGCTTTTCTTATATTAAGCAGATTTGATAGGGCTCCTGTACTTTCTTATTAATATTTCTGTGTGATGTTTCCTTACCATATGTTGAATTCCTTCAGGAATGATTTTTTGATAAGGTGCTAGTGGGTTCGTTTTTTTTTTTTCTGTGTAGACATAACTATTAGTTTTGTGGAGGTTTATCTGCTAGCTTTATTTTCTTTCTCTACGTATTGATGGGAGCCAGGTCCAGTGTGAGAATGAGCTGCTCTAGGCGAACCTCATTCCTGCAGCCCCAGCCCCGCCCCTATAGCTGCCACCGCTGCCCTTCAGCAGTGGCAGTGACTTTAAAACAGCATCACAGTGTTTACCAAATGCTTTCAGCGCTGCATAGTGTTGCTGCTTCCGCCCCCTCTAACACAGATTTCCTGTATGTGTGGGGGGGGGGGGAAATGGCTGATTCAGCTGCTTCTGCCCCTTTGCAGACAGGAGATCTGCATCACAGGGGGTGGAAGCTTCGTCAGCATGCAGTGCCACAGACCTTTGGTAAATACTACGATGTTGTTTTAAAATCTTTGCTGCTTCTGCTGCAGCTCCCCAAGAGGGGCAACAAAGGACTACCCAGGAAAAGGTGGTGCTCTAGATGACCACCTAGTTCACCTAATAACTAGTGCCTGCCCCGAAGGGAGCTTTCTCCCAAAGAACAAGAAAAGCTCTCCGTACACTTTCCTATGTATCTGCAATTGTCATAGGGGCCGGTTTGCCAAACTGCTAATTTTGTGCTCTAATCTTGTATGCTAATTTTAGGATTTTAGTATATAAGTATTTTAAATAAATAAAGAACGGTTAACCTAATGGTTAATGGTGTGATATAACATTCTAGAAAGGCTTTTTAGATGCAATATGGGACATCTAAGTCAAAATATCTGAATTTCCATGGGGGAGGGGCAGCAGAGGTGGTCTGCACAAGTAAGTGCTATCTATAATCGACCTGTCTCCACCCTAAAAGATAAAATTCTTCAGCAAGCAGAAAGAAATGGGGACATGCAGCGTATTGGGTCAGATACCTGCAGGTTTCCAACCGATTTTAGATGCTTGTATGTTTAAGATATAGATGGGAGTGGGTCCAGAACATAGACATGTCTGCAATGATATTTAAGAACGTGCACGTGTATCTTTTGCCACATACATGTCCTAGCCTCCAGATTTTGCAAACAAAAACATGCAGTGGTGCGGCAGCTGTGGAAATGGCCGCTCTGTTTACTGGCGTGCTGTTTTGAAGGAACGAAAATTATTGGGTGCGTGAGAGGGCATTCTCATCTCTGTATAGTTGTTAGGTTGCCAAAATGAGCACATTTCAGATGCCTATTCATTCCTAGTAGTAGGCAGGGCCGGCCCGTCCATTGAGCAAGAATGTTCTTTGCACAGGGCTCCGCGTTTCAGGGGGCCCCGCGCAAAGAACATTCTGCTTTTTTAAAAAATTATATTAAAAAAAAAAAAAAGCTGTCTCTCGCTGCTGCCGCGGCCTCCGCGGCAAAATGGAGTGTCCCGCGGGGCCCTCTCTCCTCGCTGAGCCTCTGCAAGGGCTTTCAGATTCGCGAAGGGAGAGTGTCTGTCTCCCTCGCGTCTCTGTTAAGCCCGCAGGGGCTAATGGGAAATTTCCCATCTGCCCCTTTAGACGCGAGGGGCTGATGGGAAATTTCCCATTAGCCCCTGCGGGCTTAACAGAGACGCGAGGGAGACACTCTCCCTTCGCGAATCTGAAAGCCCTTGCAGAGAGGCTCAGCGAGGAGAGGGGGCCCCGCGGGACACTCAATTCTGCCGCTGCCGCCGCGGCAGCGGCAGCAGCCAGAGCCAGGTGTTTTTTTTTTTAATTTTAAATTTGCCATAAGCCGATAAGGGGGGGGGGTGTTAAGACTGGGACTGGGGCTGGGCTGGGCTGGGCTGGGTTGGGCTGGGCTGAGCTGGGCTGGGCTGGGGGGGGGGTGTGTGAAGACTGGTGCTGGGCTGGGCTGGGCTGGACTGGGGGGGTGTTAAGACTGGGGCTGGGCTGGGGGGGTGAAGACTGGTGCTGGGCTGGGCTGGGCTGGGGGTGTTAAGACTGGTAATGGGCTGGGGGGGTTAAGACTGGTAATGGGCTGGGGGGGGCTAAGACTGGTAATGGGCTGTGGGCTGAGGGGGGCTGTCAGGAAAATGGGAGATGGGGGGTTAAGACTGGAAATGGGCTGTGGGCTGATGGGGGCTGTCTGGAAATGGGGTGATGGGGGGTTAAGACTGGTAATGGGCTGGGGGGGCTAGGACAGATAATGGGCTGGGGGGGCTAGGACTGGTAATGGGCTGTGAGCTGTTGGGGGTTAGGACTGGTAATGGGCTATGGGGGGGTTAAGACTGGTAATGGGCTGTGGGCTGATGGGGGCTGTCTGGAAATGGGGTGATGGGGGGTTAGGACTGGTAATGGGCTGGGGGGGTTAAGACTGGTAATGGGCAGTGGGCTGATGGGTGCTGTCTGGAAATGGGGTGATGGGGGGTTAGGACTGGTAATGGGCTGGGGAGGGTTAAGACTGGTAATGGGCTGTGGGCTGATGGGGGCTGTCTGGAAATGGGGTGATGGGGGGTTAGGACTGGTAATGGGCTGGGGGGGGGTTAAGACTGGTAATGGGCTGTGGGCTGATGGGGGCTGTCTGGAAATGGGGTGATGGGGGGTTAGGACTGGTAATGGGCTATGGGGGGGTTAATACTGATAATGGGCTATGGGGGGGGCTAGGACAGGACATGGGCTGATGGGGAGGGGTTAGGACTTGAGGTGGGCTGATGTGGTTAGGACTGGTAATGGGCTGATGGGGAAGGGGGTTAGGACTGGCAGTGGGCTATGGGGGGCTGACTGGAAATGGGCTGATGGGGTTAAGACTGGAAGTGGGCTGATGGAGGGTTAGGACTGGTAATGGGTTATAGGGGGGCTTAAACTGAAAATGGGGTGATGGGGGGTTAGGACTGGAAGTGGGTTGATGGGGGGCAAGGACAGGTACTGGAAATGGGCTGTTGGGGGGAGATAAGATTGGAAATGGGCTGTGGTGGGGGCTTGAATTGAAATGGACTCATGGAGGGGCTAGAACTGGAAGTAGGCTCATGGGGGGCTTGGACTGGAATTGGGCTGAGTGGAGTGGAGCTAGGATTTGACATGGGCTGATGGTGGGGCTAGGAAATGACTAGAAATGGGCTGATGGGGGGCTAGGATTGGAAATGAGCTGATGAAGGGACTCAGACTGAAAATGGATGGGGGAGCTAGGACCGGAAATGGGTTGATGGGGGGTAGGACTGGAAATGGGCTGATGCAGGGACTAGAAGGGAATGGATGCTGGGTGAGACTGGAACTAGAAGGGAGCTGATGTTGGGGGAGGATTAGAATGGGATGGGGCTGGGAGAGTAAAATGGAGAGGGGAAAAATATTTTGTGTGGGAGGGATGAAAAATCTACAATTGGCCGGTTATTGGGAGAGTAAGTGGGGATTGAGGATGGAGGGGTAAAGTTTGTGTGGATGAAATAGGAATGAGGAAAGAGCAAAAGGAGAAAGATTAGTATGTTAAAGCAGATGTAGAGAGAGAGAATGGAAAAAAAAAAACTAGAAGAGAGAAGAAAGAACAAATGGACAGCAGACGATGGAGAGTTAGCAGAAAACATGAAGAAACCAGAAGAAAGTCGCTGGAGCAATTGCAACTGAAAAAAAATGCACAAAAGGTAGAAAGATATCTCTTTATTTTGAATTTATTAACTGGAATATGAAAGCTCTGGGAAATGTGCATCATTAACGTCTGCGCTTTGTTTGGTACAAGAGGAAATTAATTTATAGTTTTATTTCTACAGTGTTGTTGTACATTCCAAGTTTGGCTTTTGGGGTTCCCAGTTTAATTATTGCCTTCCTGTTTCTAAATTGTGATTCCTTGTTTGATGATGGTCTATGTTCTGCATGTGTAACTGAGCTGAGGTATTCTGTTTATGTAATTCCTATTTGACATTGCCACTTGTTCTCTTTCCCCAGTATTCTCTGAAATGTATTGGTTTAATATTTGCAGTGTTGCCTTTTGATAGGTAGGGTATGGTGCTTTGTGAGTCCTGGTAATGCTGTCAGGATACGGCGGGTTTACTATGGGTTCTAAATGGGCAGCGTTTGTAGTAGTTCCTAATGTGCCTGGCGGTTGGCACTGGATTATAGTAATGTAGAAATCTTTTAGTCTTTCTTTATCCATACCCTCATTAAGAGACATGTTTACTAAAAGTTAGTGTATAGTAACATTATGCAAATATTTATGCAAATAAGGCCACTTATGCAAATGAGGCCCCGCACCGAGTCTCCGCACATGGCCCCGCACCCCCCTTGGGCCGCCCCTGGTAGTAGGTATAGACTCGTGTCTGCCAGTGGGTTGAAATGTGTAGCACTGTTCCAAAATCGGGTGCACATGTGTATCATCTTTTTCAGAATGCCACGGACACGCCTCCACCATGCCCCTATGCAATGTTGACATGATCACACTGGAGATGTGTGAATTTGGGGCTTTCTAAAATGGCTTCCTTGAGAAAGCAGGCTAAAATGATAGTTGAACATAATGAGTGACAGGTTGGTCGACTGTCTTCTAATTTTCTAGAAGTCTGCTGAAGAGATAATCCAAGATGGTCTGAGTATTCTACTAAAGAATAGGCTCAGTTTCATTCAATACAATCTAAGGAGTTAAGTTGAATAAAAGCAGCACGCTTGATAATAAATAGTACAAGAATATTGTGTACATGTTTCTTCCTAATGGCGTCCCTTTGAATTATGTGCCCTGCATTAAAAGTCGGCCATATTTCAAGCCATTAGCCACATGCTTTCGCATGAGATGTACATTTCAAAACCGCCCTGTACTGTGCACTGTAATTAAATGGAGTCAGGCAGGACACAAGAGCTTTGTTGTAGCAAATGCTGTAATGCTTCAGCTGTTAAAACATCTTACGCATTTGATACCATTTTGCAATTGTGTATATCTTCTCTAAAAGCTTTCTTCTTACAGGTTTGACCTCCAGAGAGAGAGTAGTTTTATTGTTTTGTGAAGGGCCATTTTTACTAAAACCCATCATAAATAATCCTAGGTAGAAAAGAAAATATTCTACCTCACCATAGCCAGGGCCATCGCAACCATTAGGCAAACTAGTCAGTCCCCTCGGGCGGCAACTTATGGGGAGCAGCAAAGAGCAGGGCATTCAAAGTTAATAGATTTTGACAACCAAGGTGGGTGTAAGGCTTAGGGTCTGCCCAGGGTGCCAACAACTTGAACTTAACTCTAGGCAAGCCCTGACCATAGCTCAAATTTTCCATATTTTTTGATGAACAGTCCCATAGGTAATTGGAGCTAATTGCACTGAATTATTTGATTGTTCCACAAAGAATCTCTATCATTATCATTAAGGGGGTCATTTTAGAAGCCCTATTCATGCTTTCCACATCTGAAAATGTCCATTGAGACATTGAAATCACATGGATGTCCCCTGAGGCATTTTGGAAAGCCATAAATACACACATGTCCAGTGTGATCATGTCCAAGTTGCACAGGGGAGTGCTTGGGGTGTGGCAAAAAAGATACACATATGCAAGTGATTTCAGACCAGTGCTGCATGCCACAATTCACCATTGGGGATGTCCATGGCTATATCTGCTTCAGGGCATGAATAGGACTCTGAAAAGTGCTCATTCTGGCAAACCAACCACTGTAAGTTGAAGAAGGAAGTGCGCCCTCGTTCCCCACCCCCGCTATTTTTTTTTTTTTTTGCTCATTCCAAAAACAATGGCAGTAAATAAGGCAGTTCTCCTGGCTCATGTGCCTCTGTAAATCCCCATTTGCAAAATGGCAGGCCAGGATGTGAAAAGAGGGAGATATATAAGGGCTGTGGTAACAATGGACTTACTTTGGGACACTATTCAAGGTTTGGGTGCCTCCCTTTCATATTTGGTTGTGAATTTTAAAAAATTAATAGCAGGCCAGAAGATTGGAGGCCCTGGAATCTGGCATGTCTGGGATGAATGTTGCAAATGAGCGTGAAGAATTTTCTCTTCAGTTGATTTTCAAATGCTCCAAACACCAGTGGACAATCTGAGAATGACTCATTTCCCTAATTCCTTTGATATCTCCTATGAAGATGGCTAGGAGGTATTTTTGGGAGGTTTTGGAAATACATCTGAATCCTTGCCCCCATTGGTCTGGGCACAGTATTTGGCTTTCCCAGGCTCTGGAGAGGGTGATGCCAGGTTCCAGTAGGAGAGGGCTCGAAAGTTTGAGCTTAAGTGAGTTTTTGGAGTTCTCGTTGGATGTTATCACTCAGAAGACTACCTTAATTGTGACTTTTGCTCTGAACCTGATCACAATATGATTATTTGTATAAATTTCCATATTATGAATAAGCTGTACATGGGGGTTGCTGTTAGGTTATTTCTTGACTTGTCTAAGATGACCTAGAAAAAGTGACGTGACATTTTGGCCCTTAGGCCTAGAGTTCTCGCCATGGGAACTACTTTTAATTTATGATTTTAATTTTATGATTTCCATGTAATTGTTTTTTTATCTTCGGGGGAAAAGCTTTTCGTTTTTTGGCCCACAACTTCTTGTGAAATGTATGGTGAGAGAAGATCCTGTGGTATTGAATGGCAGAGTTTTGGAGTAAGTGGCACAGGAGATGTTGGCTTGGGCTGGTTTTGCTAGACTGCTTTTTCTTTTGGTTTGATTATATTATTTCCTTTGACCCCTTAAATTCTGGACGTACCATATGTAATAACTTCCAATAAACTATGTTTCAGAACTGGATTTTACTACTTTTTTTTTGTCACTTCGTTGTTGGATATGATATTTAGAATAAAAATAAACTAGAAAAAAAACATGTATCACATAAGAAAATAGTCCAAATGAACTGTTGAGTTAATATAATTTGAAGGACCAAAGACTGAATGAGTGTGGATTAATATTAAAATTTTCACAGTGTCTTCCCATTGCTGGGGTCTTTCTTAATGTCATTTTTTGTTGTATGTTTAACTGCTCCAGTTTTAAAGAAGTGGGTTTTGCTTTTTGGTTGTCACGGTTAATTACGCTTCATAATAGGGCATCTATATCTTTCTAAAATGGACATAAAGTAGGTGTCTATTAAATCCATTGTGATCACTTACTGTAGATCACCACACTTCTGAAAAATATAAACTAGTATGTTTGTTTTTTATCTTTATCATCTTCATCTTTATTCATCTTTTGATAGACTGATACAAAGGACTGCAGCAAATTAAAAGGGAAAGGAATGCCATTCTGGGATAGGACAGCAAAGAGTGAGAGAGGGACCTAAGTAGAAGTGGAGAGGGGGAGGAAGAGAGAGGGGAATAAGGGAGAGAGGGGGAGGGAATTGAGCGAATTATGATGAATTACTGGTAGTATTGAAAGCTAAATTGAAGAGGTAGGTTTTTAGTTCGGCCTTAAATTTTGTGAAGGAGCCTTCAGAGCGAAGGGCGAGGGAGTGAGAGAGAGTTCCACAAGGAGGGAGAGAAAAGAAGAGGGCTGAGTGACGCGTGCATTCAAGGTGAACCTTGGAAACAGAAGGGTAGGCCAGATGATAAGTGTGGATTGAGCACAGGAGGTGAGGGGGGGGGGGGTGTGGAAGTGAAGGAGGTCGGCAAGATATTGGGGAGTGGAGGTATGTGTAGTGAATTTGAAAACAGACCAGAAGCCAATGAAGGCGGAAAAGGAGTGATGTGACATGATCAAAGCAGGAGGAAAAGGTTAGGATGCGTGCAGCTGTGCTTTGGAGTAATTGTAGTCTGTGAAAATGGGATTGTGGAAGGCCAGCTAGGATAATAATGCAATAGTCGATTCTTGTGATGATAAGGGATAGGAGCAGAGTAATCAAAGCAGCAAGGGAAAGAAGCGGACCGAGCTGAACGAATCTGATGAAGGTGATAAGAGGACCAACGAGAAATGAATGAGATGTGTTCTGTGAATGAAAGAGAAGAACCAACAATTACTCCGAGATATCTAAAAGAGGAAACCAAGGGTATAGGGATAGAATCGAGGACGGGGACCAGAGAGGGAGAGGTGGTGTCAAAAGTGATCCAAGTAGCAGAAGATTTGGATGGATTCAGCTGAAGAAAATTTGCAGACATCCAGGTGTGGATGCAGCCCAGACAGGAATCGAGGGGGGTGATATCGGGAACTCAAGAGGATGTGCGATGGAGGAGGATGATATCATCTGCGTAATAGTATGCAGAGACCCCTGACTGTTGTATTAAGAGAGTGAGGGGGGGGGGCAAGGAAAATACTGAAAAGAAGGGGGAGAGAACAGAGTCTTGGGGGACGCCATAAGACAGGGGCTTAGGGGCAGATGAGGCATTAGAAGAGGAGCAGGCAGTGAGGAAAGACCTAAACCATCTCCAAGGAATACCAGAGATGCCGTGATCAGTGAGGCACATAAGAAGGGTATGGTGATCAACCAGATCGAAGGCAGAAGAAAGGTCAAGAGAGATGACAAGACTAAGGTCCCTGTGGTTGTGCGCAGTGTGGAGCTCATTAAAGAAAGAAAGGAGAATGGACTCAGTGCTGTGACCTTCCCTAAAACCAGACTGACATGGGTGAAGTGGATTGGCGAAACTGAGTTGAGAAGACAGTTGTGTGAAAGCAAAAAACTCAAGCAGCTTGGAAAGAGAGGGCAGATTGGAAACCGGGCACCAGTTCGCAAGAATGGTGGGATCAAGGGAGGGGTTTTTTTAAGGATAGGATGAACCAAAGCATGTTTCCAAGGGGAGAGAAAATGACCAGAGGAGAGACTAGAATTGAGCATCAGTAGAATGGGTGGGAGACACGTGAATGAAGGTTCAGATAACCAGTTTGATAGAACTGTATCAAGTGAACATGTTGTCTTTTGAGAGGAGGTAATGGCTTTAGTCAACTCCAAAAAGGTAACCGGACGGAAGGATGACCAGGTATGAAAAAGATTGGGCTGGCGACTGCGATGGAGGCAGGGACAAAGGATCAGACGAGAGAGGGCAAGAAGGGAAAGCAGAGTGAAGGGACAGAAGTTTATTGGAGAAAAAATCAGCAAGACTAATAGAGTCTGGAATTCAGGGCCCAGATGTAGAAGTAGGAGGGGTGGAAAGAGACCGAAAGACAGAGTAAAGCTGTCGAGAGGAGTTAGAGGACGTGATGATCAAGTTAGAGAAATAATTCTGTTTGGCCTAAGTGTTTAAGTGACCTATATTCCTTGTGACGTTGACAAAAGATCTGGAGATTGTTGGAGGAAGACCGTGCATGCCAGATATGCCTGGTGCGACGAATGTAGGTTCGGTGGATACGAAGCCCAGGATGGTACCAAGGATGGAAAGAGAAAGGTTGAGAAACTGGGGTTGGACAAAGGGGAGCCAAGAGATTGAGAGCAGAGGAAAGAGCGCTGTTCCAGGTGTGGACCTAAAAATCAGGAGACAGCTGGGAGAAGTCTGGTGGAAACAGTTGGTCAGTGGAGGGGAAGAGCTGAGGAGTAAGAGAGGAGATCCGACATCTGAACTGAGTGGATTGAGGAGGAGAGGCAGGAGAGGAAGATAAGTAGGGGAGCTGTACAGAAAACCAAAAACAATGATCCGTCCAAGGGAGTGAGAAAGACAATAGGGACCTGGGAAAAGAGAGGGAAGTTGAGGAGGTAATCAGAAGGTCAAGAATATAACCTGCAGAATGTGTAGGGAATGAAACATGCTGCAGAAGGGAGAGATCCTCTAGGAGGGAGGCAAAAGTCCTATCCTTTGGCCTAACAGGGGGATTAAGGTGTAAATTGAAATCACCAAGAAACAGAGTATGAGGCTAAGACAATGAGACCTCAGAGTGAGAAGCAGATCATCTAGAACAGTGTAAGAGAAGGTGGGAGGTAAACAAGAAGAAACTGAAGAGAAGGGATTGAGTCTAGCTGAAGAAAAAGGGATTCGGGATAGTGAATGGTGGGGGAATATATTTCCCATAGGCAAAGGGTGGAACACATCCTACCACATCAGCCTAGTCAGGGGGAGGAGAAGGCAGAAAACCCTGGTGGTAGTAGGCAGCGAGTTAGAAGAAGAGGGTCGTCCCCTTCACAGAGCCACGTTTCAGTCATAAACAAGGCATCCAGAGAATACTGGGAGATCAGATCATGAACCAGTACTGATTTAGATTGAATGGATTTACAATTTAGAAGAGCAAAGCTCAACAGGACCTGGGAGGACAGATGTGGACACAACAAGGGGTGCTTTGTGACTAAGTTTGCCAAGGAGCGAGTGAGTTGGCATGAAATAAGTGGAACTTCTGGCAATAGATGCCAACCCCAATGGACAGGAATGGTAGACATGAGAGAGAAGGCTTGGGGCCCAGTAGAAACTATGGGTCTGTAGAAAGGAGAAAGTCCAGCAGACAGAAAAATAGCAAGGGAGACTTACATGCAGGCAGACACCGTGGGCTAGAGAGCAGCATGAGTGTCAGCCAAGATGATATACAAGAGTTGGATATGTCCTGGCAGGCACCGGATTCACACCAAGGAGCACGTCCTACTCCTTGGGCAACACCGCTGGCAGCAGACTGATATCTCCTGGGCTCTCGAAGGGAACGCGGCCGTGTCACTTCCAGGTGGTCGGGAGCAATGCAAACAGTAGGCAGGAAATCCAGCAGAGTACCTGAAGCAGGAAACGGAGAGCAAAGATGAAGCCAGACAGCAGGGACAGCACAACACAGCACAGAGCAAGGCAACAATGGTAAGACAGTTTGCAGTAGAAGCAGCAGCAAAAGAAATTTTAGAAATGTTTGGAACTTCACATGTAAGCAGATTGGAAGTTAATCTATATTTAGACCAACTTTGGGGTTATACATTCCTAGAGCCTGTTGAGAAAATTGTCAAATAACCGTACCATTACCTCTTCAGTTCAGCGACCCAGAGCAATCATCTGTACTAGGTATTTTCTGAGAGATAGAAAATGAGACCATTAAAGCTTTCACTTTATGGAGAAAGAGCTGCTGCTACTGAAATTCCATTATTTTCAATGGGCAAATTAAATTATGTTTCTAATCTTTTATCTTAATTAAAGGGGTAGAAAAGGTTTTAGAGGTTTAATTAGGTTCTCCTGTAGACTTTTAAATTAAAAGTGAAGGCAGATCTGTGAGAACAAACTTGGCAAGCAGGATAGGCAGTATAAGATTTAAAATAATTTTAGCATTTTTAGCCTACCTTTCTTTCATACAGCATTGTTTGAATTCAGGTTCACTAGGAACCTCCCCCGGGCACTTTAGAATCTAAGGAATTACCTTCTGGGTGACTGGTGCAGGATTATAATGAGTGACAATGAGGGAAGAGGGATTTGAATTGCAATAACCACAAGGCAACTTCCCCCTTTTCTTCTTTGTCTTTACCATCATTTCTAATAGCATTTTTATCTGGTTAATTAACATCAATCAAATATCCTGTCTTTGTTTTCTTATGTTCATTCACCATTCTGTTTGTTTCCACTGGCAAAAACATTTCAGGGCTTGCAAGTTGGCCTCCGCAAGGTTGCACACCGTCTAGGGACTTCCCTCAAGGAATGGGCAGACCAAAGGTGTTTTATGTCTTGATTCAGGGTTGGTGCAACGATTATGCATGACCTGGTGGTCACCTAGGGCAGCAGCTTCTGAGGAGCGGCAAAGAGCGGCAGCAGTCAAAGCGAAACAATAGATCTGGAGAGCCACATGAACTCGGTCATCAATTCCTTCTTTTACCAGGAGGAAGAGTGGGCACACACACAAATACCTACATACAAAGTTTAATTTTTAAAAGTAGGATGTCCAATTAGGCATTTTTAAAGGATTTGTTTGGGAGGGGTAGTGTTGGGTTGATGATGATTGTTGACTTTATTAAAACCTTGGGAGAGGTGGGGGGCCTAAGGCTGGAGGTTCACCTAAGAACATAAGAACATAAGATATGCCATACTGGGTCAGACCAAGGTCCATCAAGCCCAGTATTCTGTTTCCAACAGTGGCCAATCTAGGTCATATGTACCTAGCAGTTTCCCCAAGGGACACAAGTTCCACAATGCTTGTATTGGTTCAAGCATTGATATCCTGGGTCCCTTCTTAATAATGGTTTATGGACCTTTCCTCCAGGAACTTGTCCAAACCTTTTTTAAACCCAGCTACACTAACAGCCTTTACTACATCCTCCGGTAACAAATTCCAGAGTTTGATTACACGTTGAGTGAAAAAATATTTTCTTTTATTAGTCTTAAATAGTTTACCCTCTAGCTTCATTGCACGTCCCCTAGTCTTTCTATATTCTGATAAGGTAAACAATCGATCTACTTTTACCCGTTCCACTCCATTAATTTATAGACCTCTTTCATATCTCCCCTCAGCCGTCTCTTTTCCAGGTTAAAGAGCCCTAACCGTTTTAGCATTTCTTCATAGGAGTATCCTTCCATCCCCTTTACCATTTTGGTGGCTCTTCTCTGAACCTTTTCTAAAATCGCTATATCCTTTTTAAGATACAGCGACCAGAATTGCACACAATATTCAAGGTGCGGTCTCACCATGGAACGATATAGAGGCATTATAATATCTTTTGTTTTATTTTCCATTCCTTTCCTTATGATACCTTGCATTCTATTTGCTCTCTTGGCCGCCGCTGCACACTGGGCCGAGGGTTTTAACATGGTATCCACAATGACGCCTAAATCTTTTTCCTGGGTGGTGGTTCCTAATGTGGAACCTTGCATCGTGTAACCATAGTTTGGGTTGTTCTTCCCTAGGTGCATAACCTTGCACTTGTCCACATTAAATTTCATCTGCCATTTTGATGCCCAGTCATCCTAAGACATTTAACATCCTTATACTGCTCCTATTTTGATGTGTTTGTGGGAGTAGCAGTAAAAAAAAGGCCCCCAGGCATGAGAAGTAGGTATACATTTTATTGCCATGATTGGGATGAGGGCAACTCTATGCAGGTCTGGAGCTTCTTTTCATCAGGTCCTCATACACACTTCTAGACCACAGACCCTCACTTCATCCCAATCACTGCTGCCTGGCAATGCTGGCCCAAGGGTATCTGCTGCTCTAAGTGAATCTTCAGCTGTATGCTGCCCCGCCACCTAGTGCTACATCTCCCCTTCCCTATCTCTCCCACCACAATGTCCAGCAGCACCACTTCTCTTCCCTACCCCTCCAGTTGTCCAACATCTCCACTTCCCTTCCCTAAACTCCCCCCACCCTCCAGTTGTCCAGCATTTTCCCTTAGGGCCGGTGCAAGGGCTTTGGCTTCCCCTCCTGCAATGGTTAGTCTTCCCACCCCTTCCTTACCACTGCTGCCATTTCCATATTCCCAGGCCCAGTGGTGATAATGGTAAACAAGCTGTGGCACCATTCGGAGAGAAGCCTCAATCTGTTAGATGGGGGTTGATTGTCAGGGCAAAGGAGAAAAGTAGGAGAGTTACTATCTGTTCCTAGAGCAGGTTCCAGGAAAGCAAAAAACTGATATGATGATAACCATCTGTCTTCTATGCCAGTAAGGGTCTTCAAAGAGCAAAATGATGGGATGTAGTTGGAGACAGAAGGGGTGACCCAGTTAGACACAAAATGACATTGACATTTGATCAGTGCTCCCTTCACAAATGTAGTGTAGTGAAGGCTCTGAAACAGCTCAAATTTCAAAGGCAAGTGCTTTATAGCACACCTTTTTGGCTTGGGAGGACCAAGCAAACCGACCAATCTGTCTCCCCACCCCAAAGCTAAATATATCTGTGTACTTTAAAACTATGTGGACTATTTGAAAACTGCCCCTAAACAGTTTTAAATAGCTCATGATGATGCAAGGTGCACATGCTAAGTACATACAGTAGCTGCTTTGTACTTTATTTCTAAAGGAAGCCACCCAGGCAGTTTCCCTTTGAGACTTGCCTACAAGGTATCTGTGCACAAAGTATATACCCGTTTTCTTCTGCAGGTGGTAAATCCGTGTTAAAATAGTATGCATCAGTAGTGAAAGGCTGTTTACTCCTCGTTCAGTCTTTCAAAACGTAGATTATGACAGCTCATGTTTACTTTTAGCCATGCTGACGGAGACATTTTCAGTCAGGGCAACCTCCCCAGGTATATAGGGATTTTCTTGGGCAAATCACGCTGAAAACTTCCCAGGGTGATTAAAACATAAAAGAAGAGAAAAACAATAACAGTGATAGTAAAGGACAATAACACAAAAGCAATTACAGTATTATCTTTGGTCTTAATCAATTTTGACCAGGTGGTAGAGTGCAACATATTTTGCTTCTATACTTGCCATTTCTCCTGTTTCTCCCAGAATTATACAAAGTTCTTCCTGCTCATGCTTTTGTGGGAAGTCTGTCAACTTTGAGAAATGTGCATCTCCTCTCTCTTTGGCACAGTATAACGGTTCCACCTTTTTCTGTAACATCAGAGGGACAAGAATACAATGGGTTAGCCAAGAAATCCTTAGACATATGGATGTAATAAGGTGAAAGAAGTTCCACACCTGGAGTTCACAGCATGATGGACACAGTTTAGACTACCATGAATTCGTCAAACAAATCATTTCAGTACCATGACACATTTGCACGTCTTGTATGCAGGGAAGATTGTCTCTCATTTGCTTAACACCTTGACTGAGTACAGCCAGCAGGGTGAAATGAATTATATTGCCAACTCTCATAAAGAGCTATATGTAAAAACAGCAGGATCGCATGCAGAGACGGTTAACCCTACAACCAAACAGTTGTGACAGAGCAGATGGAACACGGAGTACATATGGAACTATATGGCCACCATTAAACCCACCCAATAGCAAGCCATCTTTCACATTCTGTCATTCATTACAACCATAATGAACAACAACCTGCTAGACCAGCATATTCTCATCTCAATTACTGTAATTTCCTTTATTCTGGATTACAACATACCACCTTGATGCTACTCCAGTCAGCTCAAGACATGGTTATTCATCTTCTCTCACAGGCACGCATATTTGATCATGTCACTTTCCTGTTAATAATCATGGTCTTATAGTTCTTTTTTTAATAAAATACAGTTTAAGCTTCTTATTTTGACAACGAACGCCTTGCGAACAGGATGCCCATCTTACCTTTTCTGTATTATTATGACCACATATCTCCTCCCATCTGATATGTTCTTCTGAAGAACATATGCTGATTATACCTTTTGTCTCAAGGGCTAGGTTGGAAACCACCACAGGCTACCTTTTCCTGTACTGCTCCTAAATATCTCTTCTCCTGTGCTTCAAGGTGACGCTATCTATAGGAAGTTTCATGTGGGTCTGAACACCACCGCTTTACATTAGCTTATGATGTACATTTAGTGTATAACCTACTGTGATTGGCTCAGCTGGCTGAGTGATTGATCACTATAGGTTTCTTTTTGTTCTTTTGTATATGCTTTATTTGACCAATGTTATGTTGCATATAACCAGTATTATTGGACCATTGTTATCCCTCATCGTACTGTGCCAGCAGAGGATGACAATCATGCCCTTCCCGGAACATCCAGAGAGATGTCATTATTGGTCAATTTTCTTTTTCTTTATACCCCCTTCCAACCTCCCGCTACCCTACTTCCTCCTTCCCCCCCCTTCCCCTTCACTCCCTCCCCCCCCCCACTCCCCGAGTCGGTGTGGTCATAGGCAATCCAGGCAATTTTCCCATGTCTTTCACTCCAGGGATCCATTCTCCCTCTTGATTCTTATTATCCACTCAGCTATATCTCTCATTCTCATCTTCCATTCAGAAAGAGTCGGGGCCCCTGCCTCTATCCAATGCACCACAATAACTTTTCGGGTGAGCAGAAGCGCTACCTGGGCCAGCTGCTTTCATGCTGTACCCTGTACCCTTCCATCCAGAGCTACCCCATCTCCCAGCAAAAGGAATTTATAGTCCCACTTCACGTGTGCTCCCAAAATCCCCTGCAGCTTTTGGAGCACTCCTGCCCAGTACGGCTGCAGGGTTGGACATTCCAAGAAAGACGTGCATCCACATTCCCTTTGAACTCTTGCATTTTTGGCAACTGGTATCATCCCATAAGCGCATTATGTCCCCCCTCTCCCATATCAAGTAAGGTCAATGCAATATCTTATACTGCATTTCCCTCAGGCCCATGTTTAGGGGGGGGGGTGTGGGCAGTTCTGCAAATAGCCGCCCAGTGAGATGCCCATCAATGTCTTCCTGTAGCTCCTTTGCCCACACGTGCCCCAGTGTCTGGTGCCATTCCCTCGCTCAAGCCTCTCTAGCAGTCCTATACCAATAGGCAACCCTGTTGTACTTGGATGGCGTAGACAAAAAAATCCTATCTAGCTTTGTGAATCCCCTTCAATCCTCCCCTGATCTAAATTCACTCAAGATGTAGTGGCGGCACTGTAATTACACCATTAAGGGTACATTTGAGGCCCCTCATTTTGCTTTAAATTGATTAAAAGTTGGCACCGTCCCTTGCCCCACTTCTAATATGTGGTCCACATATCGACATCCGCTGTCTGCCCACCATCTGAAAACTGGATTGTCGCATCCGGGCAGGAACTCCGGGTTCCCTTGTAAGGATCCAAAAGGTGATTTTCTCCCCCCCCCCCCCATTTTGACCCTCCACCACTGCCATGCCCTCCACATAGGCACAACAAAGCACCTGGCCCACCTGGCACTGCCCTGGCTGCCCTGCGAGAGCTGGAGTAGGCAAAAAATCTTGTGGGTTGGGCATCCCTCATCAAAATGTCTGTTGGCAGCATATCTATCCCCCCTTTATGCAGCTCGTGTATCCATCAGAGTAGCGCAGCTACACTGTAGATGTGTAAATCAGGGAGGTTCAGGCCTCCACCTGTCTCACCCATTGTCGACTTAGCATAGCTAATCCAGGCCAGTTTCCCCCTCCAGAGAAAGGAATTCACCGCACTGCGATATCTGATGCACCACTCTTTCATTTGTCCTAGCTTTGCACTTACATTCTTCTTGTATACTACTCCTAGGTCGGCACTGAGGTGCACGCCGAGGTATTTCATAGTCTCTTGCACCCAAGCAAAGGGGAAATCCCCCCCCTAATCTTGAAGGCACAGTTCTGACTTACTGCCATCGCTTCGGACTTACTCTAGTTGACATTAAGTCCTGCAAAAGCGCCACATTGGGCGATCATGTCCATTACCCTCTGTATCATTTCACTGGCCATTCCTATAAACAGCAGCATATCATCTGTGGAAAGATTGTAGATATCAGAGCCTACCCGAATTCCTGGCCAGGCATCCGTTTTTCGAATCTTAATAGCCAGCGGCTTGAGAAATAGCAGAAAAAGCATGGGGGATAGTGGGCAGCCCTGTCACATGCCTCGATGGAGAGAAGTTCTCTAACAATTCCCCGTTAACCACAATATGGGCTTGGGGGTTCTGGTACAGTACCTGTACCCACTAAGAATGGTCCCTTGATAACAAGGTGTTCCACCACCCAAAAGAGGTATTCCCATGATACATTATCAAAAGCTTTCTCCGCATCTAAGCTTGCTATGATATCGTCCCCCTCATTATTTTTGCCTTGTTGTAGTACCGCCATTGCCTTCAGCAAATTGTTAGATGAGAAGCATCCCAGCACAAATCCTATATGATCTGGGTGTATAAGGGCCAGGATCACTCAGGCCAGATGTCATGCTAGGATTGCAGCCACCAATTTAACATCTTGGTTCAGCAGAGAGAGGGGTCGATACGACCCCACCAATTCCAGGTCCATACCTGGGTTGGGTAGTACAACTATTGTGGCCTGTTTTGCCTGTCTCCTAGGTAAGAACTTTATAACACTGTTTTTGGAAGGGCTGTATCATCTCCTCTCCCAGAATTTTGTAGAACTCTCCTTCAAGGCCATCTGGGTCAGGAGCCCTTGCAAGTTTGAGCGCCTATATAGCCAGCCTGATTTCCCGAGGTGAAGGGGCCACTCAGCCACTCCAGCTCCTCAGTTGTTACTTGGGGAAGCACAAAAGGAGCAAGAAACTCTTGCAAAAAACAACCAGCAATACACAAAAAGCAAGAGTAGAGAATGAGCACAGGTGCTTTATTGAATCCCCAACGCGTTTCGGCGGATGCCTTCTTCGGGGTGTGGATTCTTTAATATAAATATAAAACAAAACACATCAAAAACATAATGAATCAAACAAAATTAAATTAACCGGGCATGTTGGTTACAATTAAAATGTATAACCATAAATATAACAATAAAAACACAATAAGTATTCAATATGACTGATAAATAAATAAAACCACAGATACAAGAAAATGTGTATAAAAATATATAAAGTAGACGCAGGGCAAATTGAAGTCTCAAAAAATGTAAAAAACAATGTACAGACAAATACAACATGTTACTCACATTTAAGCACTGTGGGTACAAGGACCCTAGTCGTAAGAGAAGAGATCGCCTAAGAGAAGAGATCGCCTTGTTTTGGTAACTTTTTAATATACCTTCTGCTCACGTTTTTAAAGATAATTTGCCCTAAAGTTTTTTAAGCCATGTTCTTTTAAAATCAGTTTTAAGCGACGTTTTACTGTGCCGTTTATTTATTATTATCAATACCACATTAGGCCAGTCAGTTCTTTTTAGACATATTCACATCTCTCATTAATAATATTTATAATCCTCTGTTCCTGACTAGTTATATAATGGTTCGCATTAGCTATGCAATTGAGTATATTTATAACAGCATAAGATTGTGACTATACATGTCCTCTTGTTATTAACCATACAAGTATAGTTCCTTTGCCTCCTTTTCCTGGTGTTTTAGAGGTAATGTGCCTCTGCAGTTTTAATAATAGGTTTGGCTCTATTTCATTATTATTTTCATTTTAGTCAATATGTTAGTTTTCCTACAGATCATTTTTAATGTTATATTGCAGTTTTATTAGATACACAACAGTTTTATTTTGCAAGAGCCAATTGTTACCAGTTCATGGTGATGACTACAATATAAGAGGATCTACGACTAGGGTCCTTGTACCCACAGTGCTTAAATGTGAGTAACATGTTGTATTTATGTCTGTACATTGGTTTTTACATTGATTGAGACTTCAATTTGCCCTGCGTCTACTTTATATATTTTTATACACATTTTCTTGTATCTGTGGTTTTATTTATTTATCAGTCATATTGAATACTTATTGTGTTTTTATTGTTATATTTATGGTTATACATTTTAATTGTAACCAACATGCCCGGTTAATTTAATTTTGTTTGATTCATTATGTTTTTGATGTGTTTTGTTTTATATTTATATTAAAATATCCACACCCCCCCCCCCCCCCCCGGAAGAAGGCATCCGCCGAAACGCGTTGGGGATTCAATAAAGCACCTGGGCTCATCCTCTACTCTTGCTTTTTGTGTATTGCTGTTACTTGGGGAAGCAGCATGTTCTGGAAAAATGTCTCCCTGCTGATTCTATTGTCAGGACCTCTATCGTAGAGTTTTTACTGTGAAATTGTTGAAACTGCTCCCTAATGGCTTCTTCCCACTTTTCTAACTCGCCCTGCGGGTTCCTTACCCCCCTCACTGTGGTTTTATGTTTGGCAGGGCTCACCAGGTGGGCTAACATTTTGCTGAATTTATTCCCCCATTTATGTAATTGGTATTTATTTATTTTGTTTTATTTAAGGATTTTATATACCACTTTATCACATAATCAAGGCGGTTTACAGAGAACTCAACTCTTACTGCATTGAGCAGTTTATATAGAACAAGAAAGATATTAACAAGTTTAGTACATATTAATAAGTACAGGAAATCATTATAAATTGTTACAACAAACTTTGGCCTGTAGTATAGTATATAATGGCTAACTGTTTACATGTATGGGTAAATTTTATGGAGGGTGCACTATTAAAGGGTTTCTTTACTTGATGGATGAATTGCCGTTCTGGGTCGTTGAGGCTTGCCTATCCATTATTGCCTGGTTTGCTTCAGAGAACAGGGCAGTTTTGAGATTTTTCCTGAATGTGGAAAGTAGAATCTTATTATCTATGGCTATAAGGGAAACATGATTTGACTCTGAAACCTTGCGTTCTTTTCAGAATATGGTGCTGTGTTTCCTTTTGATGTGGTATGCAAGTGAATGGAATATGAGCTTCTTGTGAAGACAGACAGAATTTATGTGTTATATGTATGATTGTGTGATTTAATTAATTTAAGAAAAAATGTAGTGTGCTTTTTTGTACGTTTATTAAGTAGTATATAAGGGAGTTTTTGAGACCGATGATACATGAATCTCTAATCCTCTATGGTGATTTGTTTCGCCACATAGTGGTATGAAATGCATTAATCTGAGGTCTTTTCTCCCATTTAAGAGACTTAGTTTCATGTATGTAATGAGTTTGGGAGTGAGACATATTTATCTGTAGTTAATATATTTATGAGGCTAAGGGTGTGGTTGTGATTTAATTGTTGAACCCCTTAGTGCACTATTATAGTATAATATGCGCAAAACTCACCCATTTGGAGAAACTGCCCTGAGAAATTCAACTAGAAAATCGCTTTTCTTTTTCAAGTACATTCCTTTAGATTAGGGGGCAAAGACTTCCGCCTTCTTTTTCCTGGGACCGCGACTATGGAACTCTCTTCCCCTCTCCCTCCGCACTGAAACATCCTTCCCGCACTTCAAAGCAAAGCTCAAGACACATCTGTTCACTATAGCATTCAATCTCCCCCCATAAATCTTGCCCTTATGTTTCCCTCTTTACTTCCCTTCCCTGACCTACCCTTTCTGTCATGTCTTGTCTTACTTGGTTTGTAAAATTCCTCTTTTTCTTTTTTTTATATGATGGCGTTCTTTTCTTAATCTCTGCAGCTTGTAATTTTAATTAATTGTGAACCACCCAGATGCCTATTTTGGTGTGGGTGGTATATCAAATTTTAATAAAACATAAACATAAAACATACACCAGAAATTCTGCAAGCAAACAGTTGCCTCGTTTAGTAGCTGGGCTGTGCTGCCAACTATGAATTCATGGGGCCAGATATTCAAAGGGGGAGGAATATTCAGTGGTACTCACTAGATAGTACTGCTGAATATCCCCTTTAACTGCCATAACACTCTCCAGACAGTGCCAGGCAGTCCATGGGGTGGGGGTGGGGGGGGCCGAGGGCAGTCTCAGAACTTATTCAGTTAGCAGCGATTTATAACAGATAGCTTAATGGCAGGCTGTTTGTGTGAATACAATCATCCCATTGCATTCTTCAAATTTTAACATGCAGCTCATAGTTAGAGGAGAGTATTGTAAAAATTTCCTCTTGCAAACAGGGGCTTTTGGATTTATCTCCTAAATCATAGGAACTTCCCTTATGGCGTAAATAACTTTCCTTGATGCTTATTTCCTAGACGAAGAGCAGCTGCTTGCTTGGATCTGCAGTGGTATAAGTGAACATAAGATAAGCCGTGCTGGGGCAGACCAAAGTTCCATCAAGCCCAGCATCCTGCCTCTGACAGTGGCCAGCCCAGGACACTAGGAAGTCTCGCCAATCCCAAAGAAGAGACCCCCAGGCACTGCAGTAGCATTCTGAGATTTCCTTGGCTAATAATTATTTATGGATTTCTCTGCTTTTAAGTTCATCTGTCGTAGTTGCCTGGACTATATCCTCTAGCAACAAATTCCATAGCTTGATTGTTGAGCAAAAAGTGATGGGGCGACTGGTTTGATCTCTCTTTTCTTACTACTATTGCCCTGCTTCTTATTTTGTTTTGAAGGTTAGCCACTAAGTGCTCCCAGAGAAGTATGCAGGCAATAAAGGGGATGGAAGGATATCCCTGTAAGTAAAGGCTTAAAAGGTTAGGGCTCTTCAACTTGGAAAAGAGACGGCTGAGGGAAGATATGATAGAAATCTGTAAAATAATGGAGTGGAACGGGTAAACCTAGATCGGTTGTTTACTCCTTCAAAAAGTAAAAAGACTAGGAGACACGCAACGAAGGTACAGTGTGGCAAATTTAAGACTAATCAGAGAAAATATTTTTTAACTTGGTGCATAATCAAACTCTGGAATTAGTTACTGGAGGATATTTTATTTATTTATTTATTTAACGTTCTTATATACCGCACTTTTATCATCAGCGCGGTTTACAGTAAACATAAAATACTCACCGATAGCAACAGGCTGTCGTGAGTTTACATATAACAGGAAATCTAATTGGATACAACATAGGGGAGAACTTTGTACATATAAGTTATATAACTATATACAATTGTAATCTTCTTGTTGTACAGGGAGTGATATAGTAAAAGCTGTTAGTGTAGCTGGATTCAAATCAGGTTTGTGCAAGTTCTGGAGGAAAAGTCCATAAATCATTATTAAAGTGGACCACTACTTACCTTTGGGACAAGCAACATGGAATGTATACCTTTGGGAACCTGACAGGTACTTGAGACCTGGAATGGCCACTGTTAGAAACAGGATACTGGGCTTAATGGACCCTTGGTCTGATCCAGTAGTGCACATCTTATGTTCTTATGACATCCCAACTACCTGTTTGACATGGACATGCACTGCCAAGCTCTTGGATGGAACCTGAAAGTCTTGGATTGATCTTTAGGTAGGAATTTCCACCTAGCTTTGTACACAGGAATCCTTTTTTAAGATCCCATCGGAGAGTGTTGAAACACACATGCTATCTACGTATCCTGAAGAGCATGTGAAATTCCGCTATGGGGTCTAAAAAGCACCCCTTCAAAACTACAGAATATGATAGAGTGAAGAAAAGACAGCAAGGTAGCCAGCAATCTTTTCATTTCTGTTTTCTTGCATATGTAGTAGGATGTGAAAAATGATTGATTTCAATTGAAACAATCTGATAACAGCTGTATGTGGATTAGAAAAAGGGTCAAGATTAATGGAATACCCAAATCCTAATATCTGAAGATGCGTTTCATTGAGATGCAACAGTAATACCAGCCAATCCATAAATTTTTCTGTGATTTGCAGAACACATGGGATCAAATGTAGCTGATCGATCTGGTTTTCTGAGGATGGTATAAAATACATGAAATGTTATAATAAGGAAGAGACAAGCATTTGACTTGGTGAAGCCTGTGTTCTCACATTAGCTTTTCTGGATACAGTTTTCGCTCTGTAGCCTTATGCCATGTGTTTGACTAATAATTATGTAGATACATGCACCCACCTTCTCAGTGGAAAAGTGACAGAAGCCCGTCACATGGCTGTGTGGGGGAAGATTTTCAGCTGTGTAACATCAGAAAATCGGCACTGAAACTGTTTTTCCAAATGTATGGCAATTCGTCCTGCAATTCCTTTTTAACTTGCTACAAGCTCTGATAAAATGCGAAAGAGGGATGAATTTAAAAAAAACAACCAAAATAATTAGTGCTGGCTTTGGGACGGCACAGCAAGATTATCAGCTAGTAGCTCTTAGACAGTGTCTGCTCTTCCTTTATACAGTAGTTTTATATCGACATATCGTATTTTTATTTATTTTTACCTAACAGTTTCCCCCCACTTCTTTGTACTTCTAGCTCAGCTGAAACCAGTGCTGGGATCTTGTACCAAGAGCCTTGATTTACAAATAGCTGGAATTTTCTCCCTTATTTGCTACCTAGTCTGGTTACTGCAGTGCTAATCTTGGGGCAGGATTTCTTGGGAATCTAGTCTCTGACTGTCTCCTTCCTTCCTCCCACGTGAACATCTCTGAGCCTAGCTGATGACTCTGAGCATGGCGGTGCACAGTGCTGCCATCTTTCTACTGGGCTGGTCATATGCGAATATGCCGACCATTTCTTCTACAAAGTCATTCCACAGTAAAAGTTCAGTGTATCAGGTGTTTCAGTTGTACCTTATGTGTGCAAGAGAAGTTCCCTTTTTCTAGAACATTAAGGGGCTGATTTACTAAACCATATTAGTTGTTAGCAAGCAGCTAAAATGGCAGTTAGCATGTGCTAATTTTCAGATTAACTTCCTAATACAGACTGAGAGAGAGATGGAAAATGGATTTGGCTTATGCTGTTCATAGTATAGCTCAAGGCAGGCTATATTTAGGTATAGTAGGTATTTCCTTTCCCTGTAAGGCTAACAGTCTAAGGGACATGTTCACCAAAGGCTCTACCCAGGTAGCATGGAGTTAGCATGCATTTTTGGCACCGCTAATAGTAGTGTGGAGCCGTGTGCTAAAAAACCTGCACTAGCCAGGCAGTGTGCGTCCGGGTGAGGCATGAAAATCCCCACCGTGGTGCCCTGCGCTTGGCAGGAAGCCAGTACCATCAGTACAGTGGGTGGTGGTAGTTGCTCCCCACAGCGATACAACTTGGCAAGCTGATCTAAATACAGGGGGACGGCTATCCCTACCCCACTGCATCTAGCACAGTGCCCCACACCAGCAATGCAGCCCAAGCTTGCATTACTAGCGTGGGCTTAGTAAACATGCCACAGTGTTTGTACCTCAGGTAACGGAGGATTAACTGACTTGTTTAAGATAACAAGGTGGGACAGTGGGATGTGAACTCTTGCTTTCCTTATTCTTAGCTTATTGTTCTATTAGCATATGCACACAGGGAACGCCCTTTAAAGTTAACACAGAGGTAATTGCTACTGTTACCTATTAATGCAATAGACAGAGCTGGCCCCAGAATTGGCTCAAGCAGTTGGCGCCCTAGGTAAGCCTTAAGCTTTATTGCCCCCCCCCTCCCCACTGCTGTCAGAATCTATTGTTTAACCCTGCTCTTAGCCAACCCCAGGAACTGCTATCCTAGGTAAATTCCTTGTTTGAGGGTTGGGCTGGCCTTGACAACAGATAATGCAATTCGGTTAAAGCCACTTGACTAGATGCAATGAAACATGGTGAAGAACTCTTGTCTGCAATGACTGCATAGTAAATTGTTGGGAATGCCCTTAGTAGTTTCCACAGAGGTTTTGCAGTTACTGCACATTAACTTTGGTGGTTAATCTGCAGTACTTCAAAACCTTACTATATAAGCTAGTAAAAAGGCCCCAAAATTCTTCATGTTAATTTGCTCATTAGCAGTTCAGTTTATAAACAGTGCATTGTGCTGCTACTGAAATAGCATTTTTATTATTTTTTTTAATTTTGGATTTTTTTCAGAGTATGCATTTATGGGGGTGGCAGTGTGCAGCAGTGACATGCAGTTGAAAAAAAATTGCAGTCATAGAAACAGAGAAACATGACGGCAGAAAAAGACCGCATGGCCTATCTAGTCTGCCCTTCCAGATCAACCACTACAACAATCCCCTTTTTTCCTTTAGAGATCCTCTTTGTTTGTCCCATGCTTTTTTGAATTCAGATACTGTCGTCAACTCGACCACCTCCATTGGGAGACTATTCCATGCATCTACCACTCTTTCCGTAAAGAAATATTTCCACATATTGCTCCTGAGTCTATCCCCTTTCACCCTCATCCTATGTCCCCTCATAGCAGAGCTTGCTTTAAATTGAAAGAGGTTCTCCTCCTGTGCATTTATGCCATAGAGGTATTAACGTCTGAATCATATCACCTGTATCCTGCCTTTCCTCTAAAGTATACATATTAAGATCCTTAAGTTTGTCCTCATATGCTTTATAACAAAGACAACTAACCATTTTAGTAGCCACCTTCTGTACCGACTCCAGCCTGTTTATATCCTTTTGAAGGTGCAGTCTCCAGAATTGCACACAATACTCCAAATGAGGTCGCATGAAAGACTTATACAGAGGTACTATCACCTCTTTTCTTCTGCTGGCCATTCCTCTCCCTATGCACCCAAGCATTCTTCTAGCTTTTGCCATTGCCTTTTCTACCTGTTTACTTTAAGATCATCAGACACAATCACGCCTAGATCCCGCTCTTCTTTAGTGGACAAAAGTACTTCACCCCCTATACTATATTGCTCCCTTGGATTGCTGCAGCCCAAATGCAAGACCTTGCATTTTTTAACATTAAATCTCAGCTGCCAAATTCTAGACAATTTTTCAAGCTTAACGAGAACCCTCCTCATGTTTGTTGGGGAAGTGGAGGGCTGGGGGTGTGGATTAGGATGCTTGGGGTGAATTGTAGTGTGTGGGAGGCAAGGGTTTTGTGGTGGCTAGAGTTGTGGGCCATCCAAACCAAATGGTCTAGGAGGTGTTGGGCAGTGGGGAGAGGGGAGGGTTTGGGGTTGGGAGAGTTGGTTGAGGTAGAGGGGTGTTTGGAGTGGGAGTGTAGCTGTATTTGGGGAAGGATGTATGATAAAATGTTGATGACATGGAATGTAGCGGGCCTGAGCTCCCCCATCAAATGAAAAAAGGTTCTGATGCACTTGCAACAGCTCAAGTGTCAAATTGTTTGCTTCAGGAAACTTATCTGAATGATGTGGAGCACACCAGGTTATGGAGGGATTGGGTGGGGTTTTGTTGTTTTGCTTCTGCACTGGTGTCCCGAAAGGCTGGGTTAGCTGTGTTAATTCATAAGGGGGTAGCTTTTGTGAAAAAGAAGGTTGTGAAGGATGTGGGAGGGCATTTTGCTGCAGTGCCTGGTGAGGTTTGGGGGGTTAGGTACTGGGTGGTGTCGGTACATGCCTCGGTGGGGAGAA
Organism: Ichthyophis bannanicus; assembly: GCA_033557465.1. Lineage (NCBI taxonomy): Eukaryota > Metazoa > Chordata > Amphibia > Gymnophiona > Ichthyophiidae > Ichthyophis > Ichthyophis bannanicus. The sequence continues at coordinate 51,196,056 of CM066047.1, read as the reverse complement.
ATGAGCCCTTTTCAAGGAACTGTGGAGGAGGTTGCAAGAGCTGGAGGAAGCTCCTTGGCTGATAGGAGGTGATTTCAATAGCTTAGCTGATTGGGTGATGGATCGACAGCCAACGAGGTTGTAGATGCTTGGTGTTTGCTCCACCCAAGAGAGCGGGCGTTTACCCATTTGTCTAGAGCCCTTGATGTTCAAAGTAGGCTGGATTATATTCTGGTTCCTGAGGGAGTGCTTAATAGTGTCTTGGGGGTAGAAATTAATCAGTTGGTCTTCTCTGATTATGCTCTGGTATGACACGAGTTCAGTTTTGCTAGAGCAGAGCAGACCTCGGTTTGGAGGATGCCTGTGGGAAGATTGAGTTTGCGACTTATATCAGCAGTGGCAAGACTTTGACCATTTTAATGGGCAGCACTGTGATCAGCCAGTAGTCTTTTGGAAGACGGCAAAAGCATTTATGAGAGGCAATTACAGCATATGTGGCAGGTAAGACCTGACGTATAACAGTGGCATTGGTGAGGATGGAGGATCAGTTGTGAAAGGTACAACATGAGTTGGCCAGAGGGTTTAAAGAGCATGTTTTTGCAGCTGAAGAGTTCCTTGGAGGTCCTTAATCATCACAGTGTGCTTCCCCTGGGCTTTTTGCTCTTTGCATTGAACCTCTAGCTTATAAGATTGTGACTTCAGAGGGGATTAGGGGGATACCTGTTGGTCATAGGGAGCTCAAATCTGTGTTGTTTGCGGATGACTTACTGCTTTTGTTGGCAGACCCTCTGTGCTCTCTGACAAGGTGCAGACCATACATACTCTTGTCCAAAAACTGACAAGGTGCAGACCCATGCAGAACATAAGACAAAGAGCAGGATGCCACCAATTGTTCCTCAAAGTCAACATCGGTGGTACCTGACATTCCACCCAGCCAATCCCACACATATGACACAACAAACCCACATTATACAAGCAAATATTAGGAGCCCCCAAACCCCCATCCCTCCCTGCCCACTGTGACAGCTTCATCTACATTTGTGGATGCCGCCCTCTCCAAAGAACCAAGAGTGCACATTCAATTCCAAGCCTGCACTACTTTTTTCCAAAGCACCAACAGCAGAGTTTGGAAAAGATATAGCCATTTCGGCAAAATCATCATCTTAATCAACTGGAGCCATCCCATCAGAAACAGAGGAAACTCCTGCCATCTCCCCACCATCTCCCAACCCTCATCTACCAAGAGACAGACATTCAAACAATACAACTTAGTCAGATTTCAGGGAATAATTAAGCCCAAATAGTGCAGTGACCCCTTAGCCCACTTCAAGAGAACTCCCCAGACCACCAAACCCACACAACCTCAAGCAGATCAAGTGCCAAAGATTTCTCCCAATTTCCACACAACCTCATCACAGTGCCAAACATCTGTAAAAGGTCTTCATTATAAGGCATATGAGGGACAGACTTAAAGATCTTAGTATGTACACTGTGGAAGAAAGGTGGGAGACGGGCGACATGATAGAGACATTTAAATATCTCTGTGGCATAAATGCACAGGAACAGAGCATATTCTAATTGAAAGAAAACTGCAACAAGGGGCATAGGAGAAATGTGAAAGGGGATAGACTCATGAGTAAATTAAGGAAATATTTCTTTACAAAAGAGTGGTAGTTGCATGGAATAGTCTTCCAGTGAAGGTGGTAGAGGCAAGAACTGTATTTGAATTCAAGAAAGCATGGGACAAACACAGAGTATCTTGAAGGGGGAAGAAAACAGATTACAAAGCTTAGCAGTTGGCATCGATGGGTAGTCTGGATATGCTGTATGGTCTTTCTAATCATTTTCTGTATTTCTGTGTTTGTAAGTACAAGCTGAAATTGATAAAACATGCAGATAAGATACACTGATTGTCATGGGCAACAGGAATGCAAAAGTTGGCAACAAAAGATGATCAAGTGGTTGGAAAATATGTGCTTGTCAAAAGAAATGAAGCTGGAGAAAGACTGATAGAATCCTTCAAGGCCAACAGTCTATTCATCTTAAACACCTTCTTCCAGCCCAAATGCATGATCTTCCGTTTTTTAGCATTAAGTCTAAGCTGCCAAATTTTGACCATTCTTCAAGCTTAGTTAGATCCTTCCTCATATTATCTACTCCTTCCTGGATGTCTACTCTATTGAAGATTTTGGTATCATCCGCAAAGAGGCCAACCTCACCTGACAGCCCTTCCGCAATATCACCAAAAAAGATGTTAAAAATAATCGGACCAAAGACAGATCCCTGCGGCACACCACTGGTAACATCCTTCTCCTCAAAGTGAACTCCATTTACCTATACCCTCTGTCACCTTCCACTCAACCAATTTCTAACACAGTCACTTTCGGGTCCATTCCTAGGGTGCTCAACTTGTTTATAAGTTGCCTGTGTGGAACGGTGTCAAAGGCTTTACTGAAATGTAAGTACACCACATCTAGTACTCTCTCTCGGTCCAACTCCCTGGTCATCCGGTCAAAGAAATCAATCAGATTTGTCTGACAAGACCGGTCTGTGGTAAACCCATGCTGCCTCAGATCCTGCAGTCCATTGGATTCCAGAAACCTCACTATCTTCTGTTTTAGCAGTGTTTTCAATAATTTACTCATCACAGAGTTTAGACTAACCAGCGTGTAGTTCTCAACCTCATCTTTACTTCTGCTTTTGTGTAAAGGGACCACATGTGCCTTTCTCCAGTTCTCTGGGACCACTCCGAGACTAAAGCATTGAAAAGGTCAGTCAGTGGAGCCACTAGATCATCCCCAAGTTCCTTCAGTACTCTTGGATGTATCCCATCCAGTCCCATCACTTTGTCTACTTTTAGTTTAGCTAGTTCCTCACAAACATAGTCTTCTGAATATCGTTCAAGATCCCCTTCATGTCTGTTCCTATTTGTGGGTGTTTTCTGAGGTCCTGCTACTAGCTTTTCATCTGTGAGCACAGAACAGAAATATTTGTTAAGCAATTCTGCTTTATCCTCATTGGCTTCTATATATTTCTCCCCTTCACCCTTGAGTCCAACAATACCACTTTTGCTCTTCCTCCTCTCACTAACATATCTGAAAAATGTCTTATCCCCCCCATTTTTTTGCCTTGGTTATTTCTTCTTCTTTTTATATCTTTGCTTTCTTAACTACTTTTCTAGCTTCTCTAAGTTTTCCAAATATAGTTGCTTGTCTTCCTCTCTGTGATCTCTTGTATTTTATGAAGACTACCCTCTTTTTCTTTTTTCACCTTTTCACTACTTCTTTTGAGAACTATAGTGATCTCCTTTTCCTTTTATTTACTTTTCTAACAGGTTTGTTGCCCTTAAAATATCCCCTTTCAGTTTTGCCCATTGCTTTTCTACATCCCTTAGCTGTTCCCATGCCGCTAAATGTACATGTTCCATGTAAATATCAAATCACAATGTTCAATCATAACTTCATACATTCTGTTGTCCCCCTTCACCTCTGTACACAAGTTATTGTTGTTTGTAACTAAATGTAACCTTTGTTAAATGTACACCGCTTTGACCCAACAAAAAGAGGTATAAAAAAAGTTAAATAAAATAAAATAAATGACTCCTTGAGATGTTGTCCCATCTTGGCAAAGTTAGTTTTCCTAAAGTCTAAGAACCTCTCTTTTGAATGGATTTTATCAGCCTTAGTCCTAATACTGAACCACACCATTTGGTGATCACTGGATGCGAGATGACATCAGAAACACTTTCCCAATAGGTAAGCACCAAGTCCAGTATGGCCCCTTCATGTGTGGGTTCTGTTACCAGTTGCCGGAATAGTTCTCCCTGTTGAGAATCTAGAATCTCCTTACTTTTAGATGGCATCGCAGTAGGGATGTGCCAATCAACATCCGGCATATTGACATCACCTATCAGTAGCACTACTGCTTTCATGGCAATACTGAATATAACTTCTATTAAATCTCCGTCCACTACTTCTCCCTGTGAGGGAGATCATATATCACGCCTGTGGAAATGGCCACTACGGGACAGGAGCAAGTAGAGGTTGCTATTGCGTCTGATATCCCTGTCACCAGTTTGGTGAGTTGGAGCTTTCAGAGAAGGAGAGCTCCCTGGAACCCCTCAGACTTAGAGAGGTGGAAAAGGGCATGTCCTGGACTGAGACACATTTGCTTGAGTTGGGCACAGGCAGAGGTTAGACGGTAAGGTTACTAAATGCCCCTGATTTTCAGTGATTGTCCCAGATTCCATGGACTTATAACTACCTACTGTCCCTAATTTCAGTCGGGACAGAGGCTTCTCTTGCATACCTTTCTAAAGCAGTGTTCTCAATCTAGGTAGGAGAAGATGCAAAATTGACTTCTGGAAAAAAAGAGCAAGCATTTTAGAAACATACAGAACATTTATCTATGTGTATAAAATAAAGTTTAAGCATATATTTATGTATGCACACTTTTATAACTCGAGAAGGGCTGCTACCGTCTCTTGTAAAGTTTTGTTTGAAACTACCGAATGCTACCTAGACTGGCCATTTTTAAATATATGGGAAAAAGATATTTGGAAGAAGGACCCCTCCCAGGCCAGCTTAGCCCTGACCAAATGTCCCAGATTTACTCTTCAGAAATCTGGCAACCTTATTAGATGGGCCATTATCCCACCAGGACATGAGACTCAGGGGGAGGGGGGAGTAGGGTACCTTTGATTTGGGTCAGTGAGCCTTTTCATTTTAAAACGCCTCTGCCACCACCATGAGAAAAAGGCCCATGAAGCCTTTTTTGCCCTCTGTCTCCCAAAACATCTCATTAATATTCTACTTTTGCATGGATTAGCATCATAGCAGATCACCAATTAGAAATTTCTATAAACTTTTCACTAAGAGAGTTTCCTGTATTAATTAGTGTGAATACAGTGTCATTTTCGGTGTCTATGCATGTCTGCCTGTGTGCTGGTGCTATTTAACATGTGAAGGTCCTTTTGTGAAAACATTTCACACTTGGGTGCACGAGGTCCCATTTCTTGGCAAATCTAGTGCTAAATCTAAATGATGTTGCATTCTCCATTGCAATTGTATGGCTGTTTTTGTTTAAATCATACATAATATACACCGAGAAACCTGCAAGATGTTAGTATAGCAAGCATTTGGCATATTTGTCCCTGCAGTCTGTGCTATGGTACAGAAACTTTGTACTGGGAATTCTGCCAGTTGTAATCTGTCATGTAATTTATTATTAATGATAACGAGCAAGTTAAACTACAGTTCTATATTACTCTCCCTGTGCAGACTCAAGAAACACAGAAACATAAGGCAGGAAGGCAGATATAGACTGAAAAACCCATCTATTTTCCCAGTTTCAATTTTCTTGTGCCGGCAGCTATTCTGCTCTGTATTTGCCCCACCATAGTTATAATTTTATAAGAGGTTTTCTGCATTTAGAGCAGTTTTACACATGGAAAAGACATTTTATAAAATTGTTGCATGGTATACGAATCTATGGGGGTCATTTTAGAAACTCTGTTCGTGATTTGCACGACTGAAAGTATCCATTCAGATGTGCCATGTCCCAGGAGCTTTTTTAAAAAGCCCTGAATTTAACATCTGGTGCAATCATGTCTGTGTCTCATGGGGTGTGGTGGAGGCATGTCCAAGGTGTTCCAAAAGAAATACAAGCTTGTGCCAAATTTTAAAATGGTGCCATATGCCTCATCCACCAGCAGACACATCTATGTCTATTCCTGCTCCTAGGAACAAATAACCATATAAAAAGTGCTAGTTTGGGCAACCAAACAACTGTACAGAGAAGAGGAGAATGCCTGTCACTCTCCAAATAACTGTCACTCCTTCAAAAAAGCATGCCACTTAATAGGTGCTGTGTTGCTACATGTCTCCATTTGCAAAATGGCAGGCCCAGGACACGTATGTGGCAAGAAGTGCATATGTGCTTTCTGAAATAGCATTGCAGACATGTCTATGTTCCTGCCTCTCCCCCGTCCATATCTAACATCTGCAACAGGACCGTACCGAGCTCTGTGTGAGCGGTGCGGCTGCACAGGGCGCAGAGACTTAAAGGGTGCATTATGGCTCTCTGCCATTGCCTGCCACCGCCACTTTTTCGGCGGCAGGCAGGCAGCAGCAGAGAGACGAAATGCGTCCCTTAAGTCTTCGCGCCGGCACACTAAGCAGGTCTGGTCTCTCCGGGAGGGACTAGACCTGCTTAGTGTGCCGGCGACTTGCAGATCGGGTGCGTGCCCCCCCCCCGCAACCCCATAAAGTGTCTAAATGGAGGTGCGGGAGGGGGTGGGTGCACGCCCAATGTGCAAGTCGAACAGGGCGTATTTCAGTCTCGGTACGGCCCTGATCTGCAAGTTTCTAAAATCAGTCAAAAACCTGCATGTGTCTGACCCATCATTCCACATATCCTTGTTTCTTTTTCTTTTGCTGGAGGTGTTCATCTTTTAGGAAGAAGGTGGATCTATTTTAGATAACACTTACATGTGGCTTCCTTCTCTGCTGCCCATCCCATGGCATTTCAGACGTTTTGACTAGGACGTCCCAGATTGTACCTGAACAGCGTTTCTAAAATGTGCCTTCACAAGTATGTGCAGAAACAAGACAGCAGGTATAATTAGTTATATTCACACCACATGTAGATGGTTCCAGGCACATAGTTTGGGTAGAGCAGGGGCAGAGTTGTGATATACATACATATTTTACAAAATATGTGGAAACATGCATAGAGGACACAAGCCTCTTTATATCAAGTTCAGAGCAAATGTAAATGTCTGCACCAATATTTGCATGCTACAGGGGCTGGTACCAGGAGCCAATTTTATGAAGACTTTCTACACTTCAAATTCATGCTTGGCTCTTTCCAGTCGGCCATAGCTCTTGCCAAACAAGACTGCTATGTCCAGCTGACTCTTGCTTCTGATCCTCGCCGTCTCTTTACTATTCTCAGCTCTCTCCTCAAAGTGCCTCTGCCTCTGATCCCTCCCTCCCTTTCTGCCCAAACTCTGGCTGACTACTTCCATGACAAAATCCACAAGATCACCCTCCAATTCACGACAGACTCAGCTACTTCCCCTCCTCCCCCTCTCCACTCCCAACTCTCCCCCCCTTCCATTGCTACCCTCTCTTCCTTTCCTGTCATCTCTGAAGAGGAAACTGCACACCTTTTGTCTTCCTCCAAACTCACCACCTGCTCCTCTGATCCTATCCCCACCCGTCTCCTAAGCCCCATCTCCTCCACCATTGTCCCTTCCATCTCTCATATTCTCAACCTTTCGCTCTCCACTGCAACGGTCCCCACAGACTTCAAACATGCTGTGGTCACACCTCTCCTCAAAAAATCCTCTTGATCCCACTTGTCCTTCTAATTATCGACCCATCTCTCTCCTTCCCTTCATTTCTAAACTACTTGAATGTGCGGTTCACCACCGCTGCCTCGACTTTCTCTCCTCTCATGCCCTCCTGGATCCCTTACAGTCTAGCTTTCGTCCTTTACCTCTACTGAAATGGCTCTTGTCAAAGTCTCCATTGACTTGTTCCTGCCTAAATCCAAGGGCCTGTACTCTGACCTCATCCTTCTTGACCTCTCTGCTGCTTTCAACACAGCTGACCACAACCTTCTCCTTGACACCCTGTCCTCGTTTGGCTTCAAGGGCTCCGTACTATCCTGGTTCTCCTCCTATCCCTCCCATCGCTCCTTCAGTGTGTGATCTGGTGGCTCCTCCTACGCCACCCTGCTCCTAGTTGGTGTACCCCAGGGTCCGCTCCTTTCTCTCTATATACCCAGTCCCTTGGTGCGCTTATCTCTTCCCATGGCTTTCCAGTACCATCTGTACGCTGATGATGCCCAGATCTACTTCGCTACACCCAAACTCTCCCCAGAAATCCAGACCCGGATCTCTGCTTGCCTTTCTGACATTGCTGCCTGGATGTCTCACTGTCGCTTGAAATTGAACATGGCCAAGACTGAACTTCTTATCTTTCCCCCTAAAACCTCCTCCCTCCTTTCTCAGTCTCTGTGGATAACTCTTTACTCCTTCCTGTTTCCTCGGCCCGCAATCTGGGGGTTGTCTTTGACTCCTCCCTCTCTTTCTCCACACACATCCATCTCGTTGCTAAGACCTGCCGTTTCTTTCTCTCTAACATTAGCAAAATCCACCCCTTCCTTTCTGAACACACTACTAAAACGCTTATCCACTCCTTAATCACCTCCCTTCTTGACTACTGTAACCTACTCCTTGCTGGTCTCCCTTTGAATCATCTCACTCCTCTTCAATCTGTTCAACACTCTGCTGCGCGGCTAATCTTCTGCCATCCTCGTCATGGCCATATTACTCCTCTTCTTAAGTCACTTCATTGGCTCCCTATCCGCTTCCGCATCCAGTTCAAACCTCTCCTGCTGACCTATAAATGCATTCACTCCGCGGCTCCTCAGTACCTTTCATCTCTCATCTCCCCTTATAACCCCACTCGGGAACTCTGCTCCTCTGGCAAACTGCTTCTATCTATGCCCCGCTCTCTTACTGCTAACTCCAGACTTCGCTCCTTTCACCTTGCTGCACCTTACGCCTGGAACAAACTACCTGTGTCTGTACACCAGGCACCTTCTCTAACCCTCTTCAAGTCCAGGTAACTCTGGTCTAGTTTATTTCTCTGTCTCCATTATCTGCTTCTCACCACAAATACAAGTACATCAACGGTGAGCAGCTAACCAGCCGTCGGCATCGGAACCCAGACAACCTGCATTAAAGTGCTTCATAAGGTACCCATATCAATACTGTCACATATTACCATGAACGTCTTTTCCATGGGTAATATCATTGTCTATCATACCCTCTGACTCAGCCAAGGACGTTAAGTTAAAACCACACTTAATCGCAGTCATTACATTTGATGCTTACTTGTTGTAACACATAAATTGTAACAAAATTTACGACTGCCTTACATGCGGTCCTATTTCCTCAAACCTCACTAAATCGTAGCAGTACCATTAGCTGAGGCAGTGCTTGTTCTTCACACAATTCATCCAAAGTGTTACTATAGCAGTAAGTGTAACCTTCCCTGTTTTACTCTAGCGATCAGTATAATTGTTACAGTAGCATTTATTGTATCATTTACTGTATCCTTGCCTGTTGACTCTAGCGTTCAGTGTAATTGTTACAGTAGCATTCAGTGTAATCCTGTCTACTCTCTTATTCCCTCAACTACGAGCTGCCCTTACCACTGCTTCTGCAATCAAAAAGCCTTTCCTATCTTGCTGCCTTCACGCACAAGCCTGACTGTATTTCCATTACAAAAGTCGAGCACTGACACATAGCGTCTCACAAGGCTCCTGCATAAGCTGTTACATCACACAAAAACATCATGCAAATCACTGCACCATCCTTTTCCATCATTGTAGCCCTACTGACCTCCTGGGTACCCACCCTAACCCACACTAAACCCCGGTACCAACCACATCCCTATCCTCCGCTACAACACAAGAAGAGGTTTTGAAACCCCCCACCACACAACTACAAAACCTTATACACGCCAGTCACACCTCCTACTTATCCCATTACAAACCCTTAACAAAACCAAATCCGAAAAACGACCCCAGCACATCCACCTTAGATGCGCACTTGCGAATGCCCGATCTATACGATCAAAATGGCCCATAGCCATCGAGCTTATATCTCACCACAACCTTGACCTATTAATGATAACTGAATCATGGTTATCCTCATGCGACAATGTCATCCTCAACCAGATGACACCCCCAGGCTACTCATCCTTCGCCTGCTACAGAGCCAATCAGAGAGGAGGTGGCACTCTGATTATCGCCAAATCTTCACTCCAATTTAGATTAAGTAACACCACAAGTACAACTCACCTTGACACACTCTCTATAACAAATGACACCTGTACCATTAACCTTTTATACCGAGCTCCCACGCCATCCCCAGATGACCTTCCTTCCATAATCAACATTGCTGGTAACCCCAACAACCCCCGCACCCCAAACTGGTTATTAGGCGACTTCAATCTGCCATCCCTACATGAATCGCACTCATCAGCCTTCCTTGATGCAATGAACCAACTTGGATACAGCCAATTGATTGATGCTCCCACCCACAACAAAGGAAACAAACTTGACCTTATCTTCACACCTAATGCTGTTATCAATTCCACTGAGAACCTGTTGACCTCAATAACACCAATTCCTTGGTCAGATCATAACCTACTTCTTTTTGACTTACCTAACATCCACCCCAGCAACATTTGCAGAAATACTCAACATACCGTTAGAAACACGGCAGCACGATATCAGCCTTTTGACAAGAATGAAATCCTTGACAAGATATTGCCTCTCCTCACCGATGCCTCTACAGACCCTGACGATCTAGTATCAAACTGGAATAATGCACTTAAGGAGGCTGCACACCAACCAGCCAACACCAAGAAACAATCAAGACGTGAACATGCACCTTGGTACTCACAAGATATACGAATGTCTCTAATCCAGCTCCGCAAACTTGAAAGACAATGGCGCCGCTCACGGACTCCTGAGGCTCTCTGCACATACTCTGCCCACCTACAAGCTCACAGACAAATGACAATGGAAAAGAGAAAGCAACACCACTCTGAAACTCTAAAAAGATCCATGAACAGGCCCCGTGAACTATTCTCCATTGTTAGAACGCTCACAGGCGACCCTACCCCTCCCCAAGACCAAATGCCTCACCCACAAATCTACTCAAACTACCTTCAGTCAAAAATAATCCAAACAAACTTTAACAATTCCCCCACACCCCTCGTCCCTGCAGACCTCACCCTTCAACCAGCGGTGCTGTCTCAATTCCAAGAGGTCTCCACCAAACAAATTGAGGAAATCATCTCATCTATCAACCTCACTACAGCACCTAATGACCCCTGTCCCTCCAGCTGGATAAAAGAGCTGCGAACCACCCTCAGCCCAACCATCAGTAGAATCCTCAACCAATCCTTCATAAAAGGCTACTTCCCGCAAAGCTTAAAGTTCACATCAATCCGCCTACTATTAAAAAACTGCAAACTCGACCCATCTAAAGTCGAGTCGTTCAGACCCATCTCAAGCATCCCTCTACTTGCAAAAATTACAGAAAAGGTAGTTCAATTACAAATCTAACAGCACATTGACACTGAAGCACCACTGGACCATTCACAACATGGATTCAGAGAAGCACACGGTATAGAGACCATCCTTACTACATTATTCAACAACCTGGTCATGGGAATCGATGATATACACCAAGGATTCATCCTTATTTTTATGGACATTGCGGCCGCATTTGATTCTGTGAACCACGAGACACTTTTAATCCGCCTCAAAGAAAAAGGTATACAAGGAACAGCCTTAGCATGGTGCAGGTCATATTTGAGCGACAGGTCACAACAAGTCAGAGTAGGATCCACTACATCCGATCCATTCACACTCAAAAAAGGAGTCCCCCAAGGCTCATCCCTTTCATCTCTCATGTTTAATATTTATATGCAACCCATCTGCGACCTGATCCGTTCTTTCAATATTCAGTGCTTAGCATATGCAGACGACATCCTGATGTACTCATCCTTCAAGCTTGACCGACCAGATTTCTCAGCAATAATAAAATGCTTCAATGCTGTCTCCGAATGGCTCCTATCCCAAAACCTGCGCATTAATCACAGCAAGACTGATGTCCTTTTTATCACTCGCAATCAGAACTTCATACCACCGACATCTCTGCGAGTCAACAACTACGACCTCACAGTCAAACCTACCATCCGGTACTTGGGCATCATCCTCGACCAGAAGCTGGACATGTCACCGCATATCAAAAATACTGCCAAATCTATTTACCACAAGATACGTTCACTACGACACCTATGACCACTACTTGATCCGTCTGATTTCCGCACCATATTCCAAGCACTGGTAACCCCCCACCTTGACTTCGCTAACATCATCCTCCTTGGGCTCCCACAAGCAACATTGAACCCCCTGAGGTTAGCCATGAACTCCGCTGCAAGAATACTTTCCGGAATATCTAGATCGGAGCACATAACTCCAGTGCTGATGAACCTACACTGGCTGCCTTTACAAGCTAGAATTGTCTACAAAGCCCTCGTACTAACCTTCAAGGCCTCAAGAAATCAGCCCACCACCCCGCTTACCAAGCTTATCCAACATATACCACCAAACAGATACAGACGCTCGTCATGCTTGAACAAATTAGAAGTGCCTAAAGCAATCACAAAATGTTCAAAGACAACATCCAATAGAGCCTTTTCACTATTTGTACCAGGTGCATGGAACTCCCTCCCCCCAGAAATTCGTTCCATTACCAATATAATCTCGTTCAAAAAGGCTATCAAACACCATCTTTTCCTAAAACACTATTCCGATCTTATCCCCCCTAGCCAACCCCGACATAATACACGTACTCTCCAAGATTCACAATTAACGCAACCCCAACTACAAAAACCGTTAGCCTGATACCCCTCCGGTTACATATCCACTCTTTGCATTACAACCCTTAACCATGCCCTCATTTGATCTTTAATCCTCCACTTCTATAACACTGTACATAGTTTTTCCCCTGTTTTTCCAAGTTTGTATCCCATGTTTTATTGTAAACCCAATGTAACTGCTACATTGTTTTATGTTCTGTTCCACTGTAAACCGCACTGATTGTAATAGCGCGGTATATAAGAGATGCAAATAAATAAATAAATAAATAAATAAATAAAATTCACCTCTTTGCTGCTGATTTCGGATCTTGACTCACCTGATCTCCTTAACTCCAGGAACAAGCAGGAATGTAGTCTTCACATATGGGTATCATCGGTATTGATGGAGCCTGCGCGGGAGCGCTTTTGTGAGCATCCCTCAGCACATGCGCGCTGCCTTCCCGCCTTTCCAACTGTCCCTCTTCAGTTCTTCATTTTCCGCGGAGCCGACAGGACCCATACCCTGTCACCGCAGAAAATTCCGTCTTTAAAATTGTTTTCTTGTGGTCGCGTTTGCCTCCGCACGATGCCTACCGGAACTGCCGGTTCTTTTCTTTTCTTTTTTCAAAAAATTTTATACTTTGAACTGTTTCTCTTCAGAAACTTTTCTTTTTTGCTGCTAGGTGCCATTTTGGGCATTAGGCCTCATATTCCTGAAACATGGAAAAACCAACTAGTGGTTTTAAAAATGTACTAAGTGTGGCGGTACCATTTCCGTCACTGACACCAATGATTGGTGTCTTAAATGTTTAGGGCCTGAACATTCTCCATCTGGATGTCTCTCCTGTATGGGGATGACTAAGAGAGGAAGACAGAACCGGGCTGCAAAGCTCGGTACTCTCTTTTCTTCGGATGCCAGATCCATTGCATCGACATCTTCAAGAGCCTCCTCTTCCTCCCATGGATCTCAGGTAACTAAACAAAAACGCCGGTCCTCAAAGGGTAGCTCTCCTGCTAATCATCGAGAGGCCATTGGCATGGCCCTTGAGGGAACCACACCAGCAAAACAGCCCTGGCGGGAGGCTTCGGCTTCCAAAGTATCAGTGGGGCTCCAGGATGTTCTCGAGGCCTCGACCTTGCAAGAACTACTGGTGCTATGCTCAGGGGTCCCGGCCGTTTTCACCAGTACCGACACTCAGGCATCGGCAGCGTCGATAGACCAGAGGTTCCTTGCTATTGAACGCAGCATTGCAGCTCTTCTCACAGCTGCGGTACCGTTGACACCTATGGTTCAACGGGCACCAGTACCAACATTGATACCGATGCCGGTACCGACATCGGTACAGACACCGGTACCAGTACCTACGATACTGGTACCAATGGTACCGGCCCCGGTGGGAATTCTTCCCATGCCATCTTTGGCTGGAATCGACAGATCGGTACCGGATCAACTCAGTACCGACTTCAATCAATACCGGGACCGTGCTTTACATGAGCATCATGGTCAGGAATACTTTGAATCCTCCGATTCCGAAGACTCTGACAATTCTGCTGGTACCAGAGGGTTTCTCCCGGAAGATCCCTCTTCTCCCCAACGCAGAATGTCACCTCCAGAGGACATGTCTTTTCAGGATTTTATTTGTGATGTGGCCAAGGGCCTTTCAATCACGGTAGCTCCTGAGCAGGAACCCAAAGCAAAGGAATTTGAAATTCTCCAATATCCTAAAGCTCCAAAGGAGGCAGCCACTCTGCCCATCCGTGAAAGTCTGCATAACTTGATGCTCAGAATGTGGGAGACACCTCTGACTACATCTCTTCATTCTAGGAGGCTTGATACTATGTATCGAGTTCCGCCATGTCCTGGATTTCAAAAGACTCAGCTACCACACCATTCAATGGTGGTGGAGTCAGCCATGCGTAGGGTGAAAAGTGCAAAGAGGCATGCTTCCAATCCTCCAGGTCGTGAATGCAGGACTCTGGACGCTTTTGGGTGCCGAACTTTTCAGGCTTCCATGCTTTCAGCTAGGATCAGTTCATATATACTATATATGGGCATGTTCCTCAAAGAAGTTACAGGAGACTTGGCTTATGAGCCCACTTCTCCCAGAAGAAAAGAGACAAGACTTTCTTGCTCTAGTTAAGCATGCTCAAGATGTCTCCAAGTTTGTAAATCGTGCAGCCTTTGACTGCTTTGAATGCATCAGCAGAACCTCTGCTATTGCCATTGGAGCACGACAGATTGCCTGGCTTCAGGCATCGGACTTGGAGACTTGGGTACAGGACAAATTAGGCAACATTCCTTGCACGGGAGAGAATCTCTTTGGCAAGAACTGGCAGGAAAAGGCTAACGAGTTAGATGCTGACAATACCACTCTAGATAGATTGTCAAAATCTACAGCCACTCCAGCCAAAAAGAGGCCTTATAAAAAACCCTCTTTCAGCAAAAAGAGGACATTTTATCCTTCCTATACCTAGCAGAGTCAAATTCAGGGTCAGGTTGCCCAAAAGGGGCAAACTAGACAGCAAAAGAAGCCAAAAGGCCCGAAAGCCCAACCAGCTCCGCAGGTTCAGCCCCCTCAAGGGCTTTGACTCCTTCCTAGGGAGCTTAGCCTTCCTGCCTCTGAGGGGTCCCCAACCCCCCAATATCCCAGGCAGGTTATGCCACTTTGCAAACAGATGGCATCAGATAACAGCAGAAGATTGGACTCTGTCCATTTTAGGAGAGGGAGTACAGGCTTCATTTTCACAGCATGCCCCCTGCTACAATTCTAAGGCAATTCAATTTTCAAACATCCGCAGACAATCTGCTAGATCACGAGGTCTCAGCACTTCTTGTCCAAGGGGCAATAGAAGAGGTACCCATTTTTCAACGGGATGCAGAGTTCTACTCCACCTATTTTCTTATTCCAAAGAAAACAGGAGGACACAGACCCATTCTAGACCTCAGAGAATTGAACAAATACCTGTTCTAAGAGAAGTTCAAAATGATTTCTCTAGGAACTCTTCTGCCATACCTTCAAAGCCAAGATTGGCTTTGCTCTCTAGACTTAAAGGATGCATACACTCACATTCTGATCCATCCAGATCACAGGAAATTCTTACGATTCCTTTTCAAGGGAAAACATTTCCAGTACAGGGTTCTTCCCTTTGGTCTGGTTTCAGCACCAAGAGTATTCACAAAATGCATGGCAGTAGTAGCTGCATTTCTGCGAACCCTGGGGATATTCGTCTTCCCTTACTTAGACGACTGGCTCATTCGAGCCCCTACAGTTGCAGAGGCCAGCACTGCACTGTCTCGCACAATGCGAATCCTCCAATACTTGGGGTTGGTAATAAACTTCCCAAAATCCCAACTTGTTCCTTCCCAATGCCTGGAATTCATAGGGGCCTGTCTAGATACCAAACAGACAAAGGCTTTCCTTCCACAGGCCCGGTGTCTTCGCATAATGCAACTAGCTTCTCAAGCAGAACAAAAACACAACCCGGAAAAACAAAAACACCGGTGAATAGAGCAAAAATTATTTTTGTTGGAATAGCCAACCCAGTAAAGAGGAAGACATCCTCATACCGCCGTGGCAGTTTCCATTTTAATAAAGTATTTCAAGTATTTCATTTAAAAATCAGTGAACACTTAACTGAAAGTATTAGCAGTCCATCTTTATCCAGTCAGCAATGTAGCAGATACGACGTGGCACGTTTCGGGGTAAAAACAGTGTGTACCCCTGCTTCAGGTCAAAGACATTGCTCGATGAACTTATGTGGCAATGCTCATAAAAGCCGGTTTATATCATGGCGGTAGCAACGTGAATCCGGCTGCTCAGTGTCAAGCCGTGAGGAATGTCAGACCAAAAGCCAATCAGAACCAGAAAGGGAGAGGTCACTGTACAAAGACCAATCCCTAAGTCTGAAAGAAGGCTGTCAAATTAGAATTAAATTAAATGATAGTATACCAGTCCTGTTGTAAGTTGAGACCATGAGGTGAAACAGAGTTCAGTCGGAAAATCCATCGTTGCTCTCGATATTGTAAAGTTTGTAAACGATTGCCTCCACGTGGATTCTGAGGTATGAAATCCAAAATCCTCCAGGTGAGTGAATCAAAAGTGTGGGAATTAGTAATACAATGCTCTACTATTGGTGCTGATAGTGTCTTCGTACGCAATCTTGATGCATGCTCACTCAAACGAACTTTAAAAGGTCGAGAAGTGCGTCCAATATAATATAAACCACATGGGCAAATAATAAGATAAACCACAAAAGATGTGGTACAGCAAGTGTGCCATCGAGCATGGTATACAAAGTGAGTATGGGCATCCTGCCAAGATGGACCCGAAATGGTATTAGGGCAATAAACACAATTGCCACAAGGGAAATGTCCCGCGTTTTCATGAGACGACTGCGGACGATCCTGAACCGCCGTCGTGTGTACTATCAAATCCCGCAAATTGGACTGCCTTGAGTATGCTATCCGTAGGCGTTTACGAAAACAGGGATGCAGCCCTAAAATAGGCCAGTATTGGTGTAAAATCGCTACTATCTTAGAGGAACCCCTCATATAGGGGAATACTGCTGTGACATCATCAGACGGATGAGAAGGGGAAGAACCCTGCAAGAGCCATTCCCTATGAATGTGACATGTTCGCTTATAAGCCCTATGCACTAAATACGAAGGGTAACCCCTCGCTATTAGGCGAGAACACAAATCAGCAGCATGATGCTTAAAATCCGCTAGATGAGTACAGTTTCTTCGAAGGCGGAGAAATTGACCAAACGGTAATCCTCATTTCAAGGAAGGTGGATGAAAGCTGTCGAAACGCAGAAGAGTATTCCGTTGAACCTTTTTACGATAAAGGGATGTCTCAAAACCATGTTCCATGAGCGTCCCAGTGATGTCAAGAAATTGAATGCTCTGAGTCTCAATCTGTGCGGTGAATTGTATATTGGTTTTAAATGAATTCAAGGTTTGAAGAAACTCATCCAGTGCTAATTTCGTGCCAGTCCAAAGAAAAAAGATATCATCCAGGAAGCGTCGCCAAAAAGGTATAAACTTGAACAGGGGATGGGGATAGATGTATTGCTTCTCAAACCACCCCATGTAAAGGGTAGCGATAGAAGGCACTACTGTGGCCCCCATCGCGATGCCATAAACCTGGAGATAATATTGTTGTCGATAAATGAAATAATTATTGTTTAATACCAGATCCAAAAGTTCCAGTAAGAAATGTTGAGGAATCCGTTCAGGTAAAGGTAAAGAGCAAGAAGACAATCCAGTTAATACCTCCCATTGATCGATATTCGTATAAAGAGACTGGACGTCCAAGGTGATCAAATAGGTGTAAACAGAGGCCTCAGTGCAGGAAGCCAGATGAATCAAAAAATCTCCCGTATCTCTTAGATAGGATGTTACTGTACACGCCAAAGGTTGCAAGAACAAATCGCAAAATTGTGAAAGCGGCTCAAGGAGAGAGCCACGACAGGACACAATTGGGCGGCCTGGAGGATGGAGTAGCGACTTATGAACCTTGGGAACTAGATAAAAGGTAGGAGTCTTGGGAAAACGGTTAATCAAAAATTCTGCTTCCCGTTTCATTAGCCAGTTGTTCAAGAAGGCCTGAGAAACTAAAGTGCTCACTTTATGCAACAAATCCGCCGTCGGGTCCAAAATAGGTAGATAGTGTTTGCGATTATTGAGGTGTGAGAGCATTTCGGTCTCATATTGATGTGGAGATAATATGACCGTAGCTCCTCCCTTGTCGGCCCTCCGTACTACTAAAGGAGAGTCCGAAAGTTGTTGGATGGCCTGAAACTGCTCACGGGAAAGATTACTATATGAAAAAGATTGTGTAGATTCCAAATGAGAAAGACCATCAAGAACAAGCTTTTGAAAAGTGGAAATCGTTGCTTCAGTGGGGCCCGATGGTAACCAACGGGTTGAGTGCTGTTACCACTCAATCAGCTTTAGTAAAGAATCCTTCCCGTTGGTTACCATCCTCCTTATACTAGGTTTCATCATGATAAGGTTGTTCTTAGAACTCATCCACACTTTGTGCCAAAGGTGGTTTCGCCTTTTCATTTGAATCAATCAATTTATCTTCCTGTATGTTTTCCGAGGCCTCACGCCTCTAATGCAGAAAGAAACCTTCATACTTTGGATTGTAAAAGAGCCTTAGCCTTTTACCTACAGAGAACACAGCAACATAGAAAGTCCTCGCAGCTTTTTATAGCTTTTGACTCTAGTCATTTGGGACTTCCAGTCTCCAAAAGAACTTTATCTAAAGGGATTGCCCAATGCATATCCTTTGCTTATGAGAGTAAGGGTCTTCCTCTTCAGGGCCATGTCACAGCTCATAACATGAGAGCCATGGCAGCTTCCATGGCTAATCTCCACTCCGTGTCTATCGATGACATTTGTCGAACAGCCACCTGGGCTTCGGTACACACCTTCACTGCCTGGATAAAGCCTCCCATCGGGATGCCTTCTTTGGCCAAGCTGTTCTTTAAAATCTCTTTCAGACCTAATTCAACTCATACCCACCAACCCTGGTGGAATGCCAGAGATACATGGGAGGAAGGATGCCTACCTTTCTAGGGTGGCACCTTCCTGGGGCTTTCTCCCTGGCATCTTCAGCTAGGGAGTCCCCATATGTGAAGACTACATTCCTGCTTGTTCCTGGAGATAGTGTAGTTACTCACCTGTAACAGGCGATCTCCGGGAACAGCAGGAAGTTAGTCTTCACAACCCACCCATCTCCCCTAGGAGTTGTCTCTCTATCTCTTTGTCTCTTTCCTCTCTCCCTCTATCCTTTCACTCAGCTACAAACTTAACTGAAGAGGGACAGTTGGAAAGGTGGGAAGGCAGCGCCCATGTGCTGAGGGATGCTCCCAAAAGCGTTCCTATTGGACGCTGGGGAGCGTTCCCGCGCAGGCTCCGTCGGTACCGACAATACCCATATGTGAAGACTAAATTCCTGCTGTTCCCGGAGATCACCTGTTACAGGTGAGTAACTACGCTTTCTCTCCCCTGCCTACACCCCCGTGTTTCGTGTGTTTTGTCTTGACTAGATTGTAAGCTCTGATGAGCAGGGATTGTCTCTTATATGTCTGTGCTGTACAGCGCTGCGTACAACTGGTAGCGCTATATAAATGCTGAGTAGTAGTAGTAGTAGAGACAGCAACCTAGATTCCTTTATAAAATACGTGCCTTTTTGGAGTTTTCAGGTAGGCGTCCTGTTATAAAATTACCCTCCACATACATGGACTTGCAATCATATTTCTAGCTGGAAAATATAAATGCTATCCAACTGGGGAGGGTGTCTCTATGAGAGTCCAAATGATGGTCATTCCTAGGCCATGGAAATATTGAATAACTCTGAGAAACAAATGTTCCAAACACTGCATATTTCCCTGTTTCTACCCACCAATATACATCATGGATTTGGTGGAATCAATCCCAGTGTTTAAAAAACAATTTACATGGGATTTCAGTTTATTCATGAGCAACTGAAGCAAAAAATGCTGCTCTGTGAAACTACAGAGCCTATGCACTAAGGAGACAATTTACAAAGGAACATTTGCATGTGAGCAAGTGTTAATCTGCTGAAAAGACCCCACTGCAAATCGCTTCTCCCCAGGTGAGGAAAAGGGGTGGCACTGAGGGCAGGATTAAGGTAGGCAGCTGATGTACACATGGGGATTTCATATTTACCAAGTGTGTAGGCTAAATAAATTATTTTCAAAGGGAAACTCCACTGAGCCTTTTCCTTTTGAAGTCAGCTTTCAGGTCAGGGGGACAAAGGACACTACAATCCTCATATATGGGGCTGGGGGTTGGGGAATGGAATTGAAAAGAGCCTTCTAAAGCAGTTCTTCTCATCCCTCTCCTGGAGGCACACCTAGTCAGGTTTTCAGGACAACCACTGTGACTGTGCATGTGATAAATTTGCATATATTGAAAACCCATTGTAGATAAATCTCTCTCATGCATAATCATTGTGGTAATCCTCAAAACCAAACTGGCTCGGTAATCCTCCAGGAGAAGACTAAGAAGTACTGCTCTAAAATGTCCTCTCATTTTGTGTATGTAAAACATGCTTAGTACAGAAGTCCCCACATAGCAAGAATGAAGTGCAATGCAAAGAACGCGCACCACGGAGGATGAAACTCAGCTGCTTTTGAAACTGCTCTGCCTTTAATTGGACCAGCTGTATTTTCTTGTACAACAGATCTACCTTTCTAATCTTTCATCATTTGTATTTTATTTCATGGCTGGCTGGCATGAAGCACTAAGAGTTTTGATGTTTAGTTGTTTTTTTTTCCTATTAAAGGTTTTGAGATTCTGATGCTGACTGCAAAAGTTCCTTGGAATATCAATCTCATAATAAGAATGACCCTCACTTGGTTTGCAGCTTGTCGTGCTGTGAGGGCTTGTGTGCATTAGTGATGCTAAGGGGCTAAGCTGTCAGTAGCTTAACTATTGGCAGGGTCTCTCAAGATGGACAGGTCTCAGCTGAGATGCCAGACCAAGATAAACCACCCATCTGGGCAGCAGCAGAATGGGATGGTTTTGGCGGTGGAGGATCACATTTCTGTAACAGTGGCAACAACACCTGCGCTGGAGAAAGATCTGGTAATCTACTTCTGTATCTTGCCAATGGATAGTCGCAACAAAACAAATTGCACTATAGTGCTGGAAGATGAGACCCCCCCAAGTTGAAAGGCACACAACAGTGGTTGGGACAGGTTACATCAGGCCAGGGGTTCAATTCCCACATGGGGACAAGCAACCTCAGGCCGGAGGGGCTGGGGTCTCTAGTCCCATGGCCATTCCTTGTGGCCTTGGGCAAGCCACTTAACCCTCCATTGCCTCAGGTACACTTAGATTGTAAGCCCTTCGGGGACAAGGGAATAAAAAGTACCTGTTAGTATACATGTAAACCGCACCGATTCTAAAGAGCGCGGTATAAAAAAAAAATACTCAATTGACTACTGGGGATGAGCTGAAGACCTTTTCAGAGTAAAGCCAGTATTTATGATGTGGTAGGATCAAAACCCTTGGGACATCTGACTGCTGATATAGCTGCGCATGAAATGAGAGTCAGAAGCTGTAAAGATGTCTTACATATTGGGACATGGAATGTACGAAGCATGAACCAGGGGAAGTTGGAGGTGGTCAAGGATGAAATGGAACGTGTACAACTTGATCTGTTGGGTGTCGGTGAACTGAAATGGATTGGCATCAGGTAGTTTGATCCGATGATCACATAGTCATATATGCTGGAATGAAAGACAAAGAAGAAATGGTGTTGCATTTATAATCAAGAAGAAACGTGCAAGAACTGTAATTGAAATACAGTGCAATGAGCGAACACTTAATTTTTATTAGTCAATGAGGAATGCCAATCAATACAACCATAATTCAGGTATATGACCCAACACCACCTACCTAACTGCACTACACAGCTATCCCTGACACAAAATGCAAATACAAAAAACTCCCAACACCACAACCAACAGAACCCCTAAAATGAGCTCCTACAAACTAGCCCTCACTATACTATACCACCTCCTCACATCCCACCAACTATCAAATGTACTCACCACAGAGGCACACCCCACATTTCACATTTCACATCACCCATTATCCACTCCACAACCAGACACAGAATAAACACACCATTATACAATACAATACAATATACCCCCAGGTCCCACACTCAAATCACCATAAACAGCACAGCAGATTAATATGCATCAACCCAACACAACCACACAAAGCCGCTTACAACCTCACCACTCACACAACACTTAAATGCATCCTCATCAACGCAAGGTCAGTAAGGAATAAAATCCCAATAATCACAGATATACTAGAGGAAGAAAGCCTCGACCTCCTCTGCGTCACAGAGACCTGGCTCTCCCCCACGGACAACGTCCTAACAAATACAATACAACTGCAAAGTTATGACCTATTTAACTGCACCAGAGACTCCAAAAGAGGAGGCAGCGTGCTCATACTATGCAAATCACTGCATAAAATCACACCCTCCATAGCTGCCAACATGGCTGGAATGGACATCCTCACGGTCCAGAACAAGAACTTCTCCATATGCCTTATCGATAGGCCGCCAACACCAGACCTCAGCAGCCTAACTCACATCCTGGAATCAGCCTGCACAGCTGCCTCCTCCAAACCACACATCATCCTAGGTGACTTTAACCTCCCCTCACTCGACCACTCCCAGGCAACCTCTTTCCTCGACTCAATGACTGATATCGCTTTGCACAAATCATAACTGCACCCACTCACAACAAGGGAAATACCCTAGACCTTGTTTTCCTCCCTACCATGAGTGCGCAACATGCTCGCAACACCCCCCATCTATATCTGCTGTCCCCTGGTCTGACCACCACCTTATAACCTTTGCTGTCTTGGTACATGTCGGTACCAATGACATAGGAAAATGTGATAGGGAAGTTCTGGAGGCTAAATTTAGGCTTTTAGGTAGGAAGCTGAAATCCAGAACTTCCAGGGTAGCGTTCTCTGAAATGCTTCCCATTCCACGTGCAGGACCCAAAAGGCAGGCAGAGCTCCGGAGTCTCAATGCGTGGATGAGACAATGGTGCAGAGATGAGGGGTTTGGATATGTTAGGAACTGGGGAACATTCTGGGGAAAGGAGGGGTTCTTCCGAAGGGATGGGCTTCACCTTAACCGGGATGGAACCAGGCTGCTGGCATTAACCTTTAAAAAGGAGATAGAGCAGCTTTTAAACTAGATAATGGGGGAAGGCCGACAGTCGCCCAAGAGCGGATGGTTCGGAAGAATGTATCCTTGAAGGATACTACCAAAAGCAGAGAGGTTCCAAAAAAGAGTAAAGTAGCCCAAATGCCCTCGAGTATGGAGCAGACAGAGCTTAAAGATCCCAAATTACCCATGTCTACCAATAGCCAAATTAATATGAATAAAATACAGTCTCTAAAATGCTTATATGCAAATGCTAGAAGTCTAAAAAATAAGATGGGAGAGTTAGAATATATAGCACTAAATGAGAGGTGTTAGATATGATTGGAATATCAGAGACATGGTGGAAGGTGGACAACCAGTGGGACACTGTGATACCTGGGTACAAACTATATCGTAATGATAGAGCTGATCAAATTGGTGGAGGGGTTGCGCTCTATGTTAGAGAGGGCATTGAGTCAGAAAGGATTAAGGTTTTGCAGGAAACTAAATTTGCTGTAGAATCTCTATGGATTGAAATTCCATGTAAAAAGGGGAAGGCGATGGCAGTGGGGGTGTACTATCGACCGCCTGGCCAGAATGAACAAATGGATGATGAAATGCTCAAAGAAATCAAGGAAGCTAACAAAAGTTACAGCGCAGTAATAATAATGGGTGATTTCAATTACCCCGGTATCGACTGGGTCAGTGTCACGGCAGGGCATGCTAGGGAGATAAAGTTCCTAGATGACATAAATGACTGCTTCTTGGTGCAGCTGATTCATGAACCGACCAGAGGGGAAGCCATATTAGACCTAGTCCTTAGTGGAACACCAGATCTAGTGCAAGAGATAAGGGTGTTGGGGCCACTTGTCAATAGTGATCATAGCATGATCGCCTTTGATTTAATTAGTGGAGGAGGGATAGTAAGGAAATCCACAGTACTACCTTTTAACTTTCGAAAGGGAGACTATGATAAAATGAGGAAAATAGTTAAGAAAAAACTAAAAGGAGCAGTTGCAAAGGTTAAAGACTTACATCAAGCTTGGGTGTTGTTGAAAAATACTATCTTGGAAGCCCAGACCAGCTGTATTCCACGCTTTAAGAAAAGTGGAAGGAAGTCCAAAAAACTGCCAGCATGGTTTATAGGTGAGGTCAGAGAGGCTGTTGTTGCCAAAAAAGCATCTTTCAGGAAATGGAAAAAAGAGCCAAACGACGAAACCTGGAAACAGCACAAGCACTGGCAGGTCAAATGCAAGGCATTGATAAAGCAGACAAAGGGAGAATTTGAGAAGAAGCTTGCTGCGGAAGCAAAAACGCGAAATAAAGATTTTTTCAAGTACATTCATAGCAAAAAACCTGTGAGAGAGTCAGTTGGTCCATTAGATGATAGAGGAGTTAAAGGGGCACTAAGAGGCGACAAGGCGATAGCGGAGAGACTGAATAAATTCTTTGCTTCGGTCTTTACTGAGGAAGATGTAGGGATGTTACCCATGACTGAAGTGGTATTTAAAGGCGCGGAAGAATTGAAGGAAATATCAATACATCGGGAAGATGTATTACAACTATTAGATAAACTGAAGAGTAGCAAATCACCTGGGCCAGATGGTATACATCCAAGGGTGTTGAAAGAACTGAAATATGAGATTGCAGACCTGCTATTAGTAATCTGTGAACTATCATTAAAATCATCTCTAATACCTGAAGATTGGAGGATCGCCAGTGTAACACCAAAGGGTTCCAGGGGTGATCCGGGAAACTACAGACCGGTGAGCCTCACGTCAGTAGCGGGAAAAATGGTAAAAACCATCATAAAGAATAAAATTACTCATCATGTACATAGTCATGGCCTAATGGGAGACAGCCAATATGGCTTTAGACAAGGAAGATCTTGTCTTACTAATCTGTTATGTTTTTTCGAAAGTGTGAATAAACAGGTGGACAAAGGTGAGTCGGTTGATATAGTGTATCTGGACTTTCAGAAAGCCTTTGACAAGGTCCCTCATCAGAGACTTTTAGCAAAACTAAAGAGTCATGGGATAGGAGAAGTGTACTACTGTGGATCAGGAACTGGTTAAAAGATAGAAAGCAGAGGGTTGGGCTAAATGGCCAATTTTCCCAATGGAGAAAGGTGAATAGTGGTGTACCCCAGGGATCTGTGCTGGGTCCGCTGCTTTTTGACATATTCATAAATGACCTGGAAAGTGGAATAACGAGTGAGGTTATCAAATTTGCAGATGACACAAAACTATTTAAAGTTGTTAAAACCCAAGAGGATTGTGGAAAATTGCAAGCGGATCTTGTTAAATTGGAAGACTGGGCATCAAAATGGCAGATGAAATTTAATGTGGACAAGTGCAAAGTTATGCGCCTAGGGAAGAACAACCCAAACTATGGTTACACAATGCAAGGTTCCACATTAGGAACCACCACCCAGGAAAAAGATTTAGGCGTCATTGTGGATAACATGTTAAAACCCTCGGCCCAGTGTGCAGCGGCGGCCAAGAGAGCAAATAGAATGCTAGGTATCATAAGGAAAGGAATGGAAAATAAAACAAAAGATATTATAATGCCTCTATACCATTCCATGGTGAGACCGCACCTTGAATATGGTGTGCAATTCTGGTCACCGTATCTTAAAAAGGATATGGCGTTATTAGAAATGGTTAAGAGAAGAGCCACCAAAATGGTAAAGGGGATGGAAGGATACTTCTATGAAGAAAGGCTAAAAAGGTTAGGGCTCTTTAACCTGGAAAAGAGACGGCTGAGGGGAGATATGATAGAAGTCTATAAATTAATGAACGGAGTGGAACGGGTAAACGTAGATAGATTGTTTATGTTATCAGAATATAGAAAGACTAGGGGACATGCAATGAGGCTACAGGGTAAACTATTTAAGACTAATAAAAGAAAATATTTTTTCACTCAACGTGTGATCAAACTCTGGAATTTGTTACCGGAGGATGTAGTAAAGACTGTTAGTGTAGCTGGGTTTAAAAACGTTTTGGACAAGTTCCTGGAGGAAAGGTCCATAAACCATTATTAAGAAGGGACCCAGGATATCAATGCTTGACCCAGTTCAAGCACTGCGGAACCTGTGTCTTTTGGGGAAACTACTAGGTACGGATGACCTAGATTGGGCACTGTTGGAAACAGGATACTGTGCTTGATGGACCTTGGTCTGACCCAGTATGGCATATCTTATGTTCTTATGAGATACCACTAAGGAGCACCAAGGCCAATATAGAAAACGCCCAACCCCACACCAAACGGTTCACCAGATTCAGCAAAGACGCCTTCCTCCGCAACATCATACCCCAGCTCTCAAAGGATACCACCGACCTAACCACCTCACTAACTACATGGAACAACACCATACAAAGAGCAGCGTCCCACCCTACAAATCATGCAAACCACCCACCAAAACGCTCAGAAAAATGGTACACCCCAGAACTCCTAAAACTCAAGAGATAACTGAGAAATCTCGAAGAAATGGCACACATCACAAACTCAACAAAACAAACTCCAATACAACAACCTACTCGCAGCCTACAAGGACAAACTAAACAAAACTAAAAAGGAGCACCACACCAGAGTCATCAACCAGGCCCTGAATCAACCCAGAGAGCTATTCGCCATTTTTCGATCCCTAACAAAAACCAACCAAAACGACTCAGACACCTGCAGAATAGAACCTGGCACCCTCGCCAGCCACTTTGCTAACAAACTCAGAAACAAAAACCATGATCCCACCCTCTCCCCAAGCAAATCCCAATATCTGGACCACCTTCCACACGCTGGACAAAGAACACCTCCTAAAATTAATATCTAGCATGAGTACAACCACCTCCCCCCTGGATCCATGCCCTGTATCATGGATCAAAGCAACCAAAACTGATCTAGCCCCATATCTCCTCCATATAATAAACCAATCCCTACACCAAGGAAACATGCCCACTGACCTAAAAAACATCCTTTATTCGCCCAGTACTAAAAAACAGTACTCTAAACAGGAACGAGCCAAGCTCCTACAGACCAATTGCAAGCATCCCATTTGTTGCGAAAATAATTGAAAAAACTGTCCTCAACCAACTCCAGGATTTCCTCGACATCAACGCCCCCCCCCCTGGACACACACCAATATGGTTTCCGCCCATTCCATGGTGTCAATCCTGCTCCTAGCCCTAACGGACAGCCTTATCCGAGGCATAGATAATCCCAACCATGCCTTCCTCCTAGTCTTCCTAGATGTTGCCTCTGCCTTTGACAGCATAAACCATTATACCCTCATCACAAGACTGGACCACCTTGGCCTGAGCAGTATGGTTCTACACTGGTTTGAAATCATACATCACAGACTGCAAGCTCCAGATCCAAATAGGAAAAGAACCCCCAAACACTTTTCCACAAGATCAAGGCATACCTCAAGGCTCCACCCTCCTATTTAATCTGTATCTACAACCCATCACTCAAGTAGTCCAAAAACACAACATCCAGCACTCCCGATAGATCACAACAACCTCACCTACAACAACCTAACTGAATGCATCAAAGAAACTGACTCCTGGTTAAAATCCAACAATCTCATCTTAAACTGCAAAAAGACCAAGGCACTTCACATCATGAGGAACCGGGATGTAATACTACCCCAAACCATCACCATCGACAATACTAAAATTGCAATCAAGCAAGAAGTCAAATACCTCGGCATAATCCTCGACACGTCACTGAATATGATACCCCACCTGAAACAAACAGCCAGAACAATTCTATACAAACTGAAGACCATACAGCATCTAAGACCCCTCCTTGAAGAAAACGACTTCAGAGCAGTCATCCGAGCTGTCATCATCCCCCATTTTGACTACTGCAACAGCCTGCTGCAGGGTCTACCAGAAAAAAACATACGCATACTCCAACGAGCACAAGACATCACGGCTAGAATCACATGCAAAGCCAGACTAACCGACCATGTCACACCACTTCTGTATGGCTTACACTGGCTCCGAATAGAAAGCCTCATAATATACAAACTACTTGTGACTACATTCTAACTCATCAACGATGTTGCACCCTCCTTTCTCTCAACCCTCCTCCACACCCCTGTGAACACTAGATCCCATAGGGAAAATGCACTACACTCCATAATAGTCCCTCCCTCTATCCGGAAAACAAAACAAACCACCAGCTCCAGAGCTTTTTCATACACTGCTCCCAACCTCTGGAACTCCCTCCCACTGCACATCCGTGCAACAAAAGACCTCAAAGACTTCAGAAAACAGCTCAAAACCTACCTCTTCTCCAAGCACTATGGTAGTG
Organism: Ichthyophis bannanicus; assembly: GCA_033557465.1. Taxonomy (NCBI): domain Eukaryota; kingdom Metazoa; phylum Chordata; class Amphibia; order Gymnophiona; family Ichthyophiidae; genus Ichthyophis; species Ichthyophis bannanicus. Next base: position 51,167,591 of record CM066047.1, on the reverse strand, counting down.
AATGCTCACACCTAAAAACCCACACACTGACAGACTAGCCCATCACCCACTACAACCATGACAAGGCCCGTCTAAGACCAACCAGTACAAACACAAAGACCTCCTGCATGGAGTCAACCTGTACATAGTTATGTTCTTAAGCTATTATATCTAAACTAGTTTAGAAACCCAAGTTATCCTATACAAAAGTTGTCCCCCGTTCTATGTAAAATGTTATCCTGTACAAAAGTTGTCTCTTGTTATATGTAAACTGTTGTTGAGTTTCTTGTAAACCGCCCCTGATCTCTGGAAGGGGTGGTATAGAAAAATGTACCAAATAAAATAAATAAATAAACAGCTGCAGAAGACGAAGTTTCCTATGAACTTGTACAAGCTGAAATTGATAGAACATGCAAATAGGATATCCTGATAGTCATGGATGATTGGAATTCAGAAGCTGGCAACAAAGGAGGCAAAGTGGTTGGAAAATATGTACTTGACAACAGAAATGAAGCTGGAGAAATACTGATAGAATTCTGCAAGACCAACGATCTATTCATCTCAAACACCTTCTTCCAGCAACAGAAGTGGCAACTGTACACGTGGACTTCACCCAATGGATTGTACAAAAATCAAATTGACTACATATGTGGAAGTCAATGATGGAACGACAACTGTCTGAAATGCAAGCGGGAAAGGGCAAGGAATGAGACGACATCGCAGATTTGAGATGGATCCTTGAAAAGACAGAGAATATCAAAATGATATCTATTTGTGTTTTATAGACTACAGCAAGGCTTTTGACTGTGTAAACTATGAGAAACTCTAGGCCACATTAAAAAGCATGGGTATACCAGGACACCTGATAGTTCTCTTGCACAACCTTTTGCATTGATCAAGAAGCAACAGTTTGAATGGAACAAGGAGAAACAGAATGGTTTAAAATCAGTAAAGGTGTACAACAAGGCTGCATACTTTCCCCCTACATAGTTCATTTATATGCAGAACAAATCATCAGAGAACAGGACTGTATGAAGACAACAGAGGAGTGAAGATTGGTGGAAGACTCATCAACAGCCTTCGCTATGCAGATGGTACCACATTACTGGCTGAAAGAGAAGACTATCTGAAACATTTGTTTCTCAAAATTAAGGAACATAATCTTAAAATGGGCCTGCACCTTAATAGAAAGAAGACAAAGATCCTGACAACTGGCAAAATCAATAAGTTCATCGTTAATGGAGAAGAAATTGAAATAGTTGACAACTTTAACCTACTTAGATCAACTATCAATAAAGAAATGAAAAACAGTCCAGAAATCCGATGACCTATTGCTCTTGGCAGAATGGCTATGGTTATGGTTTATTGTGCTTGATAAACCGCCTGTCAAGGGGTCTCAGCAGAGCGGTGAACAAAAACTAAAAAAATAAAATAAAAATGAAAGTCAGGAAAAGAACACCATTAAAAACAGGAATGAGTTGTAACATCATGCAAACAAAAAGGACAAATGACAAAGACGACAAAGTATGACTATGAAGGACCTAGACAAGATTCTCAAGAGCAGAGATGTCTCTCTCTCCATACAAAGATTCGACTTGTTCAAGCCATGGTATTTTCAATAGCATCATATGGATGCGAAAGTTGGACAGTGAAAAAGATAGGAAGAAAATCGATGCCTTTTAAATTATGGTTCTGGTGATGAATACAGGAATGCTGTGTATACCATGGACTGCCTGAAGAACAAATCAGTCAGTATTAGAGGAGATCAAGCCTAAGCTTTCTTTAGAAACTCAGATGACAAGATTTTGACTTTCATACTTTGGACACATCATGCGAAGAGAGAAATTGTTAGAGAAAGACATCATGCTTGTCAAGGTAGAAGGTCAACGCAAAAGATGAAGGACAGCAATGAGATGGATCGATACAATAACAGCAGCTAGATTGAACAAAGTGTAGGACAACTATCCAGAGGGTCGCCATGAATCAACACAGACTCAAAGGCACTTAACAACAACAATAAGAATGAGGAATAGTGGTTAGAACAGTAGGCTGGAACCAGGGTTCAAATCCCACTGAGTCGTTTATAATGTTGGGTAAATCACTTAACCTTCCACTGTCTTGGATCCAAATTCAGATTGTAAGCCCTCTGGGGACAGAGAAATGCCTATTATCTTGAATGTAACTCACCTTGAACTTCTATTGGGAAAGAATCAACTAATACAAATTTAGGCTACATGTCTCATAAAAAGCAGGTATTTAAGCCCAGTTATGCAAAACTGCAATAGAATTTTATAAAAGGCTTGCCAAACATGGATCCTTTTAGAAATACACATAGTGCTGCCAAAAATATGTCAATATTTGATGGCACGCTCATGGGAAGAAGCTATTTTATAGTAGTAGACATTGAAAAAGAGAGCGTCACCACTAGACGCTTTGTGTTGATTTTGTAGAAAGTACGTGTGATCGGACTTACACGTGCACTTACAGAATAAAGACTGCCTAAACGCACATGTAAGGGCCCATTCCCGCCTGTAGGGATTTGCACACACAAATAGCATGTAATTTTCTGCGTGTCCCTTATAAGTCAGCCCCTACATGGACAGTTATTGGTCAAGTTCAACTGACTTGGAGAAGCGGTGACAGAGAGACTATATTAAATTATCGGGAACAATTTTTGTTTTACTCATGAAAGAAACTGCAACTGGAAGGCTTAAATTCTGAATTGGCGTGGTATTCGTTAATTTAATTTAATTAGGAACATAGGACAGGATTTTGAAAAATTGATTGGTTAATGGCAGTGATGATGTTAGGCGAAGTAGTTTTCTCAGTCTGAATATAAAAACATGCTGCAGTCATCTTGGCAGAAATTTAATTGCAAGAGTAATGCCAGAGGGAGTGGACAGGTAGACAGGACATTTAAGTCTCAGAATGAATTTCAGAAGAAGCGGAGCAGTAGATATGGCATTAGGCAATGGACGAATAATTTGTGCCATACGATTGGATTAAATTTGATTTATTTAAAAATAATTACCTACGAGTTTAGGAACACAAAGTTTCAAGTTTATGATTAGTAGCACAAAGTTAAAACAAACTAAGTCCTAAATTAGCATTGCTATTGCTGGTGTAAATTAAAATTGAAACAAAAATTAATTCATAGTAAAGGTCTTTCGAGTTTGTTTTGTTAACTTTTCCTTTCCTTTTATTTCTTTTAATTTCTAAAATGGAACCTTCCCTGCTACTAAACCAAAGAAAAAGCCCCCATGGCTTGAGCAAAATTCAGACCCTCCCCTGCATCTTACCCCAATATGGACTTGAGTCCACCTCCTTTAATCCCTCAAACTCCCTCACCCAGCTTTCCTCTTATGCTTGGAATCAAAATGAGGCAGGACAGAGATCCCACTCCAGCTATACTCTACTTAATTTTGATATATGGTACCAGTGGGACAGAAGTGACTGGAAACTACTGTTCCTCCTCCATTCTACCCACATAGTGATTATGCTGAGAGGCTTTAAAAAAAATCACAGCATGGGTAAACTGGGCAGGGGGACCTCTCTATAAATTTAGCAGCATGGTTTGTTGGCAGCGGGAGACTGTAAATGAAATGAGATGAAAAATGAACAAAATTGTGTTTGTTTTTCTTTAGTATCATCTCCAGAATGAAATAGTGAATGTTGTCAACATTTCCTATTTTCTTTGAAAACAAAGCACAACCCCAAGTGGAAGGAAAAAACATGAAGGGAAAATTGTTAATTCATTCTTTGTGATCCTGCTTTGTTTTTAAGGAAAAAGAGTTGGAAAGCCCCTTTGCTCACCATGTTGGGCCACCATATAAAGGCCTGAAGAGAGAGAGAGAGAGATTAGACTGGAATATGAAAAATCACAGCAAATTGGGATGATAATTAGTCAATATTCTGTTTCACTAGTTTTGTAGGTTGAGTGGAATGAATTCATTTCTATTGATTTAATAGTTAGACACAGACACAGAAATTGTTGCAGAATTCTTCTTATCCCTATCGTATTTCTCATGGCTAAGCTGTGTGAAACCCATAAAACCAGTAAAAACAAACCACAAAACAGTATGTATTAAATTACTAGCAAAACAAATCAACATCAACAGATGGATTGCTTAGTCTACCCAGTTTACCTATTTGCAACTGCCTAACGCATGCCCAGACCTGCCATCTTTTGGCTGGCAGGAGGAGAGCAGTACTTCATGGCACATCTCTAGCTGCTGTTGGCTGGGGTCACATTGGCAGTCTGAAGAATCAGGATCCCCGAGTCTTGCAGGTTCCATTGCCAGAGGCGGAAGATGGAACATGACACTGTGCTGCGTTCTAGTCAGAGGGAGGAGAGAGAGAGCAATAGGGAAGGATAAGGAACAGAGGGCATGAGGGAGAGAGGATTGCCTGCTGGGGGTAGGAGGGAGCCGCCTCTGCAAATAACTGGATTCCTCCTCAGTCTTCATGGTGCAACTGGCCTTGGTGCTGTCACAAATCCTAAATCAACATACCCTTCTGAAGGTCAAATTTGAAGAATGGACAACAGCAGAGCAAACACAAATTGCTGAAGGCCATCAAGTCTTTTACTGGGAAGGTTCTGAAAATAGTGCCCTTTACCTAAGAAGTTCCTTTCCAATATCTACTGTAAGGGGGAAAAATAATAGAAATATTTTGCAAGCAAAACAATTTATAAGCAAAATGCTTGGGACTTTTTCCCAAAGTGATAAATCTAAGGAATCGAGAAAAGTCCCACAGTGCTTTATAAAAATGTTTTTGCTTACATAACTTTTCCCTGTTAAAAACTGCGAACAATGCCTTTGCCAATGAATGCCACAGAATCAAGGTGATTTGGCGAAAGGTAGAAAAAGCAACGGTAAATAACTTTCCCAACTGAAAGATGGTAAATTGCTGCAAGGAACTGAATCTATATGATCTCAAGTGCAGATGTGCCAAAAACTGTGCTGAAGAGTAAATCTCTATGGCACAATGCTGAATATCTCTGGTCAGTGCAAATATCTTTATTTGCGCTCATCCAAAAAAGTGCTCTAGGCAAATATGCCCCGATTTCCTTCCATTTACATAGCTGAGGACTTCAGGAAAACTGAGGACACTGGCTATGTGCAACCATTTCGCACCTGTTAATCACAGCTGATGAGTGGGATGGAGCATGCAATTAGATGAGTAGGAAAAGCTGGGTGGTGACTGAAAAAGTGAAGTAATTGTTTACTTTATGCAGCTGTAGTGCCAAAAATAAAATTAAATGAAATAGAAGTTGGCACAAGCAGATTCTCAATGATCTGTATTTTCTTTCTAGTTTAGATTTTGGTGTTATGTAGAAATCCCTTTTGGATTTTGAAAGCACTTCTCATCTTTAACTGTTGTAAGGCTGACCTGCATGTTACCCTTCATATCAAAACTGAGCCGGTCTCTGATATGCTTTTGGGCAATCGTCCTGTCCCTTTCCCCCAGCAGTGTTGACTTCAAAGCTCGTCTTACCGCTCCCTTATGAATCTCCTTCCCTGCCTGTCCAACTTGCCTTCTACTCACTCTCACCTCTTGCTCCCCTCCTCCCCCCTTAGTCCTGCTTCCTTCCGCTTCGGTCTACTTAATTGCCACTCTCTCTGCTCCAAAACCCTGCTTATTTCAGACCTCATTTCCCAGGAGTCCCTTGATGTCCTCCTGCTTACCGAAACCTGGCTAAAAGAAGGCGAGGACGCGCTCCTAGCTCGGTGCCTACCTCCCGATTTTTCCGGTATTTCTACTCCTCGTATTGGCCGTACTGGCGGAGGCGTGGCCGCCCTCCTCCGTTCTTCCATCTCCTTTTCTCCGATCTCCTCCCCCTTATTGCGCTACCCGGAAGCTTTGCTTCTTCAGCTCCACTCTGCCCCCCCCCCCTGCATCTACTTCTCATTTACTCCCCTCCAGCTTTACGCCCCAGCCTCTGGGACCTCCTTATTTCTTCTATCACCGATCTGTCATTGACCTTCCCTTGTCTGCTCATTGCGGGCGACTTCAATCTGCACCTTGACCCCCCTGTCTCTACCAGAGACCACTCCTTTAACACTCTTCTCCATATCGCCTACAGTCTCTTCATGCCTTCCCCCTACCCTGGACTGATCACTATTGTATCACCTTTCACTGTCTCCCTTCCCCTTTTACCCCCTTGGCTCCCTCTCCTTCCCTTCCCACCCCTCCCTCTGCCCCCACACCCTTCACTTGTCGTATAACCTCCGAGACCCTTCGACAATTCCCTCCGGCACCTGATCTTCTTCCACCTAATTTTTCCCTCCTCTCTCCCTCTTCCCAAGCCTCCACCTGGTTTTCATCCCTCTCCTCTGCCTTGGATTCCGTTGCCCCTCGTCGCCCCCGGTCTCTTTCTCGTCGTCCCTCACAGCCATGGTTCCACTCCGGCCTCCGCCTTCTTCGCGCACAGCTCCGCCGAGCGGAATGTATATGGCGCAAAGCTCCTTCTCCCGCTACTCTCTCTCACTTTAAATCTGAGCATTCTCACTATAGAACCCATGTTCACAAAGCCAAGCAGGCTTACTTCTCCGCTACCATTTCCTCTGCCTCTAATCAGACGCGCCACCTTTATTCAGTTCTCCAATCTCTCCCCTCCCTCCAGTCCCGCATCACCCCTCCTCCTCCTGCTCCCTCCCCCTCCCCCTCAGAGTTAGCAACTTACTTCAGTACTAAGATATTGGATCTCAGACAATCCCTGCCCTACTGTCCTCCTCCCATCTCTAGCCCCCCTCCCTGTTCCCCTCCCCCTACCCCCCAGCTGTCCCATGTCTGGCATTCATTCCACTCACTTACCTCTTCCGAGCTTATTGCGACTATTGTCGTGACCCCCTGCCTAGGCTGATGGCCGGTAGGCAAAAGGGCTGCCTTATTTGCCCTTTGAGTACTGTCCCAAGCTTAGGTTGCCAGCACTGAATCCTGGGACTTGTAGTTTTGTATACTCTCCAAGCAAAGTAGTGTGACCACACAGTTTGTCAGGCAAAACAAAGAAATTTATTTCGGGGTTTCTCCCTCGCATCAAAATTCATAGCGCATAAACAAGGCAAGGATCATTTCTCCAAGTTAAATAATGAAGGTGAACAAAACAGGCTTAGCATCAAAGTCAGAAATATTCTTTCCACAGCAGCGGCACTCAGCTTCCTTCAGACAAATGCCTTTCTCTGCTATGGCTGTTAGTTACATCAGGCAGACTTTAAAACTTCTCAGTCAGGGTTTTCTTTCTCACTCAGCTTGATAAACCAGGATAAATAAGCTTCTTCACCTGGCCTGAGCCTAGCACATGTTTGACTTACAAAATGAGCATTCCTACTACGTCATCAACACAAGGGTTTTCAAACATTTCTATCTGCATATCTTCCACGGCTTCATTTGAATCCTCTTCTAGGGAGCTTATATCAGAAGGTTTAAACTTCTCACTGCAGAAACTCTTTTAGCTTCCCTAAAAAGTATTCTTTCTGCTCTGTATCAGCACAGCTTAAAGAAGGAGTTTCTCTCTCATAGAAAAGCTGCTCAACAGCTTTTAAAGCTGACTCACGGCACTTACTTGCACTGCTCCTGTTCCTGGCTGGAACTGCTTTCCTTGTCTTTTGGCTAGCACAGCTTTCAGAGCTTTTCCTCAGCTCTCTGACCACTTCTTCAGAAAAGCTTCCATTAGGAACTGTAGCAAACTTGTCTGCCCCACCTTTCTTACTTGGCTGGCTCTCTGAGCTGTTTCCCCATGTGGAAACAAACCTTTCCAGCTTTCATTCTCTGGGGTGCTTTAGGACAGGTTCCAACCTTGTTTCCACTGCTTTCTGAGGGCAAGAATCAGCTGTCTTTCCTCCTCCTCTCCTTTGCTCCTGAAAGGGTACTTCCTTCTGACTCCTTTCCTCCCGACTGCTTTCCTCCTGACTACTTTTACCAAATTCTGAAGCCGTTTTAAAATGGTGCTTCTTTTCAGCCACACCCTCCTCTCTGCACATGTGAGAGCTGTTAGGGCTCAACCTAGCTCTTATGTCACTGCTTGGGCAGGGTTTAGCTCTAGCTACTGCATGCTCAGGTGGCTTGTGGTTTCTATGGGAACCCTGTTTACCTCTGTTTTAAAGGCACATTCTTCATTTCTCTCCCATTCCATCTCATCTTCACAGCTCACCTTATCACACTATCTCCTCTTCTAAGAAAACGTTCTGTGCACTGGATCCCATTCCCTTCTCCTGGCTGCTCACCTCCTCTCTAGCTCTTATTCCTGCTCTCACCATAATCAATTCTAGTCTTTCCTCAGGTGTGTTTCCCCAGCCCTGGAAACACGCTTTGGTCCGTCCCATTCTTAAAATCCCTCACTTGATCCCTTGATTCCTGCACACTACCGCCCAGTCTCCAACCTCCCGTTTCTATCTAAAATTCTTGAAAAGGTTGTCTTTTCCCAACTCTCTTCCTACCTTGATTCTACCAATTTTCTCCATCCCCGTCAGTCTGGCTTCCAACCCGGTCACAGCATTGAAACTGTTCTTCTGGGCTTTCTAAACGAAATTCACACCACTCACGACCGTGGTGATCTCTCGGTGGCGGTATCCCTTGATCTTTCTGCTGTTTTCGATCTCGTCGACCACTCCCTCCTTCTAGCCCGATTACGGGAGGCAGGTCTTTGTAGCACAGTCCTTCACTGGTTCCACTCCTTTCTCTCTTCCAGATCTTATTCTGTTCTCTCCACTTCCACCCCCTCAATTGTCTCTGACTCTACTCCCCTCCCTTGCGGTATCCCTCAAGGTTCAGTCCTGGCCCCTCTCCTTTTTAACATCTTCCTCACGCCTCTTGCTCTATTGGTTCAGCAACATGGGATTTCTGCTTTCTACTGTGCTGACGACCTGGATGTTCTCCACCACACCTACCCCCTTTCTCTTGACCTCTCCCCTCTAAATTCTTGTCTTACAGCTGTTGCCAATTGGCTCACTACCCACTGTCTGCATCTCAATCTCACGAAAACCCTTGCCATCTGGTTCTCCCGCGATAGTACTCCCCCCCCCCCTACTTTCCCCCTCCTTCTCTGGCTCGCCTGTCCCTCTAGTCTCTTCCTTTTGATACCTGGGAGTCCTCTTTGACCCCAGGTTGACCTTTCGGGATTACATTGCTCACGTTTCAAAAACTTCATTTTTCTTCCTTCGTCAGATTCGTGCTATCAGGCCTTTTCTTTCTGCACAGGCACTTACCACCCTTCTTCTGTCACTGGTCATGTCCCGCATCGACTTCTGTAACTCTGTTTTAGCTGGTCTCCCCTCCGTGCAACTTCAACGTATCCAAAATACTGCTGCCTGACTCATTTTTCACTCCTCCATGCGCGATCATATTACTCCTCTTCTCATCCGTCTTCACTGGCTTCCTATCAAATTCCGCATTCACTTCAAAATCCTGGTACTCCTCCACCGTGTTCTCTACACCCACTCCCCTCAGTACCTGGCTGATCTTGTTCACTTTCATACCCCAGCTCGCTCCTTGCGATCCCTCCATCTCAATCGCCTACATCTTCCCTCACCTGCTTGTGCTCACCTCCCATCCACCCGCTCATCTGCCTTTTTCTTCCTCGCCCCCACTCTGTGGAACTCCCTGCCCTCCTCTATCCGGCTTGAGCAGAGACACACTACTTTCAAGAACAGCCTCAAAACTCATCTCTTTGCCCTTGCCTTTGACCTCCATGATCCTCTTACGTGATCTTGCCCTCCCTTGTCTCTTCCCTCTCTCTCCCCCTCTTAGTCCTGTCGTATGAATCTGTTTAGATATGCTTTCCTATCCACCATTGTAATTTCCTTTCTTTTTCCTTTACCTTATGTTTTTTCTTTATTTTAAATTATGTAAACCGCTATGATGTTTTTCGTTTAGCGGTATTTTAAGTTAATAAACATAAACATATCTTACCTGTCTCTGATATCTCAACAAGTAGAGGTGACCTGTACAGAGTGGTGGGTGTACCCCTAAGCAAAGGCATAGGGAGGAGTGACCTGCATGGAACGGCGGGCGCACCTATCCTTGCAACCTTGCTGGGCAGACTAGATGCACCATGTTGGTCTTTATCTGCCATCATATACTGTGTTACTATATTAGTTAAAGATAGTAAACTTTTTTTTCAAAAGTGAGGAAAATGAAATGCTTGAGCAATTCACCGAGTTGCATAGTAAGTCATTTGCACGCTGCTAAGTGCGCCCATTTCTACATTCTGCACCAGCAGGGATACTGTTGTGCACGTGGAGGATAATTTAATAAAGTCGCACCTAGATAATGAGCAGGTTGCTACACATTTATCATGCCTAGTTTATAAAGTCAAATAAGTGTATACTTATAAAACAGAGGCATAAGTTGGATATGCATGGCAAATCCAGAAGCAATCAGTTATGTGAACTCTAGGGCTGGTGAAAATGCCCATGTCTAGACTTTTAAGGAACATGTGCAAGTTATAGTATTTTATAACTTATGTGTATAGATTTGTGCTCCACCTATGCCCCACCCCTGTGCATGCCCACATTGAAAATATGCACCATCAGCTTGACACATGTACTTATAGCAGGGGTGGGCAATTCCGGCCCTCGTGCACCACAATCCAGCCTGGTTTTCATGATGTCCCTAATGAATATTCATGAGATCTATTTGCATCCACTGCCTTCCATTGTATGGAAATAGGTCAATGCTCACTGGCGTGTTAAGTGTTGAAAATTTTGGAAAGGACACATGTTGAAAGTACTGAGCGTGGAAAAGTGAAGGACAGAGAAGAGAGAGGTCCCTTCTGACCATTGGAGGTAACACCAATTTCTAAATAACATTTTGACCTCTTCCTCATATTACTAAAGAGATTGAAGTTACCCTGGTGGCATGCTCTTGCTATGCCCTGAGAGAGTAAAGAGTAACACAATGTTTTAAGAGTGTGATAAGAACCAAGTGGAAATTAAAAATGTGGTTTGAAATGAATTTGAATTACTTTGCACTCAACTATATCATTTATGGGCAGAGGATCAGAATTTGACTTTCTACCTTCACAAATGTTTCAGCAAACTCCCTTCTGGTTTGAACAGTGGGTTTTCTGATCAAACATCAACCTGAATCATAAACTGTTTCAGTGTCCCTATTTTTAAGCCAAACTAGTTACCCATCTCTGGTTTTGTTGCTTTCTAATGACTATTGTTTGAAATGCATTTTCTTTTCTGTACTGCTAGATCTTATGAGATTCTACTGTGCATTACAAATAGATGTTTTGGTAAGATGGGATGGGAGATGGGAATTCTGATAAATGCCATTAATCAAACTGTTGCTTAATGAAGCAGAACCCACCATAGATAATGGCAAATATCTTATTACTAATGTACATTAGCTTAACAGAAGCACATGGTGTTGAGGTGCAAGGTTACTCTCAGAGAGGAAAAAGAAAGCTGTGTCTGATACACAGGGGTTGGTGGGAGAGAGGGGGGAGAAATTCAAACATCTCATTAAAATGATGCATTCATTGTTTGAAATGTTGTAGTTCATTGATTATATGCTTTGATAAATTAACAGTGTGAAATTAATATTCAGTGGGATGGTTGCCACTTAAAGATATACAGACCGGTTATCCATATATCTTTCAAACCTTCAGCCGTCCTCTCCATACAGTCAGCTGCTTCATATGCACTTATGCCTTTATATGGATAGTTGCCTGCTTAACTTTATATAGATTAGTTATCCATTTGAAAATTAGGAGTGCTATTTCTATGTTTAGACATTAACAGATACATTTTTGTAGACAGTAGCTGAATATCGCTGCTTTTCACATAACGTTTGGTCCTTTCTCAAGTTAAACAGATACGTTTTGGCCATATACCAACCTATACAGCCAAAATGTATCTATTCACTAGGGAATGATTTTCAAATAAAAGCACCCATGAGGCCAGTCCCCAGTGCTGACCACGTAAGTGGTTTTGAATATCTACTCCATGTATCTTTCGCGCAGCAGGCTAAAACTTGCCATTTTAGACAAACAATGGACTGCAATCAACTGTATATCAATTAAGCCTAATGGTGGTATGACTGACAGTCCTGGAGGATCATAAACCTTTTGGACTTTCAGGCTACCCCTAATGAATATGCATGCAATAGTTTTGCATGAATAGTGCCTCCATTGTATGCAAATCTATCTCATACATTTTCATTGGGGACAGTCTGAAAACCCAATCTGTTTCCTTCTCTTTGAGGATGGGATGTGAATACTAACTGATGTCTGTAAGCCTTTTCGTAATTATATATTTTACTATTTTCATTAAAAAAAATAACACATCTCTCTCTTTGTTTGGGGGGGAGGGGGTACTGGAAGCAAATACAAGAATACAAATTTAAATTAGACAATGATCTCATCTGAATAGAATATTAACCCAAAAGACTAAAGCATCCTTGCAAGTACAAGATGTTTTTTTTCCTCAATCCCTATCAGTTCTCATGAGTTACTGCCGCTCTGCCTACTCAAGGGAATAGAGTTAGCTTTATGTTCTGCCGCTAACAACCCTTTTAACTGTTTGCAACATCATTAACACCAGGCAGAGGCAAGCAGCAACAGCTCCAGACTTGAAATATAGGCAGCCTGGGGAACCTTGTTTGTTGCTCTTTCTGCTCTGAACCGAATGAGCTGCTATGTATCTTTCTCAGACAAAGAACAGACAGCTGAAGTTTTCACAGCTCCTCAGCACATCCAAGCTTGCCTCCCCCCTCTCACTCTTTCAATTGCTCTGCCAGTCAACCCATCACTTACACCTCAGCGACCTCCTGATCAGAAAGTCAGATCCAAACAAAACCGAATTTAAGATTACAAAGGAGCTCTCCTGCATGTTATTAAGACTTGAAACTTTATCTGCCCTTGCAAATGTCTTTTGATGAATGGATAGTCTGGAATTTGCCCTCCTAAACCAGTTCTTCCATTGCAGTAGTTTCCATCTGCTAGTTAAATTGGAAAGCAGGGAATACTATTTCTTGAATATATTTAATTTATGTATGTATTCTTTGCCCAGCTTCATTTATTTAGTTTCAAAAAGGATAGATAGTTAATTCACAGTTTTAAAAAAGCCCAGAAAGAGAGGAAGTGACGTCACTGACCGGGATGGCGGCTTAAAAGAGCAGCTCCTTCGGGACGCAATATATTGAGCGATTTATCTTAGCATTGGGCCTCCCACAATAGTGGAAAGTAGAGTGTTGAGTGCACTATTACCCCGGGTCTGGATGTCAGCTCAAGAAAAATTGCAAAAGTACCGCTCCTCTTACGCACCTTTGAACCTTAGCGAGGAGAGGGCCGCACAGGCCGATACCGTGATGGCGGATGACTTAGAGGATGCTGAGGAGCAGTATACCAAGGGGGATCTCCGGAGATGGTGCCGGGAGATTAAGGCTGAGGTTCTAGGTGTCAAATCAGACGTCAAGGAATTACTGACTGAGCTCCGTCAAGATATGCAGGCCCTGGGACATAGGGTGGAAATTTTGGAGACGCACGTGGACGATATGGCGACCGCAGCAGAGACGGTACGGGACTTGAATAATCAGTGGCAAGGCACAGTGGAAGATCTGCGAGAAAAAATCGAGGACTTAGAGAATCGCTCTCGCCGCTGTAATCTTCGCATACGTGGGGTCCCAGAGGAAGAACAATACAAACAGACGGTCGCCGTAGTCCGCGAAATTTGCAGAGCCATTTTAGCGGAAGAGAACTCGGCTGAGTCTGCTGTGGTGGGAGAGATTGGTATTGAACGCGCACACCGAGCGCTTCGTTTTCCACCGGGCAATCGACCCCGAGATATCATTGCGTGCCTAACTAGTTTTCCTATAAAGGAGAAAGTGATGCGAGCAGCGTCACGAGGAGGGAAACTACAGTGGCAGGGCTGTTCAGTGGAAATCTTTCAGGATTTGGCGCCCCAGACATTACAGCGCCGGAAAGCCATGCGTCCTGTGACTGAATATCTAAGACGTGAAAATATCAAATATAAATGGCTTTTCCCTTTTGCTTTGCAATTTGAAGTCGCAGGCCAATCTCAGAGAGTTAAAACTACCACGGAGGCGTGGAGTGCTTTGGAGAAGGCTAAGGCCCCGCATCTACCCACGAGTAGCAATCAACCTAAGGTTTTATCGTCTGAACAGCAGCAGTCGCTTGTATGGGAAAAGTTGAAATGGCATCGCATTCCGGCGCGGGGCCGACGCCTACAGCGCACCTCCGGAGACCATTTTCAGAGGGGAGAGACTGAGTCTGATGGAGCAACGCCAGCTACCTGAATGAGGCAGCGGTCTGGACATTATATATGGGTATCTTGTTATCCCTCTTAGGCGGGCGAAAGGGGGTAGCCGGCTCAGTGGCTGCTCCCTCGGCCTGCTGGGCTTAAGAAGAGGTTTGATGGAATTTTCAATTTTATTGTATGCAATATTGTACCTAGTATCTATGCAACCCACCATGTTATGGGGGAGTTTAAGTACCGTGGGAGTTTCAATTTAAGGGGGGGTGGTAATTGGGGAGGGGAGGCCCATACGGTAGGTGGGCGGCAAATCCCGGTGGTGCGACTCTTCCTCCGAGGAGGTGGCACAGGATTGCGGCCTGTGGTGAGATTGAAGGGGGGGGGTTCGAGGGGGGGGGAGGGAGGACGGTGGGTTGGGGGAAGGGGGCGGGAGGGGTAGGCTTTAAGAGTGTTTGCATCTTTGATTGTTCAATGCATAGTTCCTTAGACTTCTCTGATGGCTGGGATTAAAGTGGGCTCACTTAATGCTCGGGGTCTCAATACACCTTACAAGCGTAAAGCGCTATTTAAAGAAGCTAAAACGCAACACTGGCAAGTAATTTTCATTCAGGAAACGCATTTATTGCCATGGGATGAACCTCTTTAGAAATCTGGGGCCTATGGTGATGTTTGGTTCAATGCTGAAGGCTCTCACAAGCGCGCGGGGGTGGCTATTATGGTGCACAAGGATGTCCCGTTTCAAGTAGGGGGGGTATTCAAGGGAACGAAGGGTCGAGTATTACTTGTTTGGGGGACCTTATTGGGTTCTGAGGTTACTTTCCTCAATGTTTATGGCCCCAATGATCCTCATACTGATTTTTGGGCCACCCTGTCCCATTGGTTAGCAGATAAAATACATGGGGCCTTATTGATTGGGGGCGATTTCAATGAAGTGTTGGATCCTTTACAGGACAAGTCACAGCGGGGGAGTTCGCTGGGATCCAAGGGGTGGGCGCAACTGCAGAGTTTGATTCAACGCTACGGGTTGTGTGACATTTGGCGTCAGATGCATCCACATGATTTCGATTATACACATTACTCACCAGTCCATCAAAGTTATAGCCGCATCGATTATTTTCTGGCGGATGCGCTTTGGACCCAAAGAGTTTATAGAACTGGTATTGAACCTATCACTTGGACTGATCGTGGCCCTATTTGGATAGAGTTCGGAGGTGAGGTCCTTCTGGTGCCTCAATGAAAGTCTTTTTCAGGATAGGGAGGTGCTTGCTAAAGTAGCTGAAGAAATTAGACAGTTTTATGCTGTGAATGATACAGGTGAGGTGGCCTTGGGGACCCTGTGGGACGCCTTAAAAGCGGTTCTCAGGGGAGTGCTGATACAATGGGCATCCTGGAAGAAGAAAAAGCGCGGTGAAAGGGCTACTCAACTGTCTCAGCAAGTTCGAGAATTAGAGCATCTCCATAAGCAAAGGGGAGGGATAAAGCTTAGGAGGCGGTTAGGACAGATCTCAATTCTTTGCAGCTGGACTCAATTAATTTTCAATTACAACGTGTTAATCAACGCTATTATGAATTTAATAATAAGGCAGGCTGATTGCTAGCGCATAAATTACGGGCTAGGGAGCGCCGCTCTGCGATTTTGAAACTTAAAGGACCGGGGGATAAGCCTTTATTTCATCCCAAAGATATGAGGGAACTGTTTCGGCAGTATTATACCACCTTATATACTAGCGAATTGAGGGAGTCCATCTTGGGAGCGAGGGATTATCTTAGGGAGGACGGTTCGCTCCCGGTAATATCGGAGACGGACCGAGAATTTTTGAATGGTGAGATTACTGTTGATGAAGTCTTACAAGTGATTCGGGGATTAGCCCTTAAGTCCCCTGGACTGGATGGCTTCTCAGCAGTATTCTATAAGAAATTAGCCCCACAGTTAGCCCCGATTCTACAGCGAATTTTTAATGGGGTACTTCAAGGCCACCAACTGCCTCCTTCAATGCATCAAGCTGGAATCTCAGTGATAGCAAAACCGGGGAGGGATCCCATGGTGTGCAGATCTTATCGCCCCATTTCACTTTTGAACACTGATGGGAAAATCTTAGCTAAGATCTTAGCGAATCGACTGGGGCGCATTCTGCCAAAGCTGATTCATTGTGACCAAACGGGGTTTGTCCAGGGTCGCAATACGGGCGATAACATTCGCCGGGCGATTCAACTTATTTGGATGGCCAGGCAGCAGAAGCAGGAACTTCTCATTTTAGCCGTCGATGCTGAGAAGGCCTTCGATCGGGTAGAATGGGGCTTTCTGTTTGAAGTGTTGGCGGCTGTAGGCATTGGCTCCCATATGGAGACATGGATAAAGGCTTTATATACTAACCCGACTGCGGCAGTTAAGATCAATGGGAAGTACTCTGACTTCTTTTCTTTAGCGCGAGGTACCAGACAGGGGTGTCCTTTATCCCCCTTATTATTTGCCTTAACTATGGAGCCTTTGGCACAGCGTTTACGACGCAATACAGATGTGAGGGGGCTCGTTATCGGCCAGCAGGAGCATAAATTGGCGTTGTTTGCCGATGACCTACTATTGTTTATTACGAGTCCTTTGCTGACATTACCCATTATTATGGCTGAATTTAAGCGATTTGGTGGAGTTGCTGGGTTCAAAATTAACTGGGATAAGACGGAGGCGTTAAGTGTTAATTTATCGGATAACTTGATAAAGCATTTACAGGGGAGTTTTCCCTTTCGTTGGGCCCAAAATAAACTCAAATACCTGGGGGTTTATCTCACCCGGAACGTTGATCAGCTTTATGGATCTAACTATCCAGGGTTGTTTGATAAAATTGATCGGGATTTGCTGAGATGGCATACTGAGGATATATCTTGGTTGGGGAGGATAGCGACCATTAAGATGATGATTCTGCCCCAATTATTGTATTTTTTTCAAGTCTTACCTATTAAGATTTCTCAAAAAGTGCTTCATAAGCTTCAGCGGAAGTTGTTCTTCTTTGTTTGGCGCCATCGTCCTCCGCGCATCGCACGGAATATTATGTATCGGGTGCAGCAGAAGGGCGGCCTGGGGATGCCCATGATTGCGGATTATTATTTAGCGGCACAAATGAGACAGGTGATGGACTGGCGAGAACAGCTCTCAGCGAAGGGGTTTCTCTCCATTGAACAACAGGCAGTGCCCCAGTATAAATTACAATATCTCCCATGGTTACAGATGGGAACGCTGAAGGGCGATTGGACGAATAATCCCTTCATTAGGCATCTTTGGGGGGAATGGTGTAGGGGATGGCGGAGAGTGAATACCTCTGTGGGGGCGTCTTTGTTAGCGCCATTGGTGGCCACTCCAGCCTTTGAACCGGGTAACGGAGCCATATTTCATAAATGGGAGGGGCGAGGCCTATCTCACTTTGTACAGTTTCTTGATGGTGCGACTATTAAGTCTTTTGAAGAGCTGCAAGCCGAATTTCGGTTGGACAAGCATGATTTCTTTGCTTATTTGCAAGTGCGACATTACTTGCACAATCGACTTAATAAGGAGCGTATCGAGAGAGGGCTTAATGACCTTGAGGCTTTGTGGGTGGGCCATCATTCTTCCCGGGGCCTTATACGCTTACATTATGCTGGTTTGAGGGCGATGAGTGAGACGGAAGCTAAGTTAAAATATATGGTGGAATGGGAGCGAGACCTGGGTGTGATTTGGGACGAGGAGGGATGGCGGACAATATATAAGGGGGCGGCTAAAACTTCTATTAATACGGCTATTCAAGAGAATACTTATAAAATTTTGTTGCGCTGGTACTATATGCCTGAGCGCTACCATCGGATGTTCCCGGAGGTCTCTGATCTCTGTTGGAGGGGATGTGGAGTAAAGGGAACCTATTTTCACATGTGGTGGGAGTGCTCCTGGGTTCAATCTTATTGGAAGCAAATTTGTTATCAGATGGAGCAGATATTCCAGGTGCGCTTAGAGCTTTGCCCGACCTGGTTTCTTCTAGGGCTGTGGCCACCTGATTTGTCTACTCGATGGTCCAAACCCATGCGATCTTGCATAGTAGCGGCAAGATGCGAAATCGCTTGGAAGTGGAGACAGGGAGGGAATATAGATCTCGCCCATTGGGTCACGCGGCTCACTAAGGTGCTTCAGATGGAGCGATTGATTGCTCTTCGGAGAGATCAAGGGACAAAATTCGATAACCAGTGGAAGCCTTTATTGAAATATGTTGCAGATTTGGGGGGTGGGGGGGGGCAGGTAGATTACTGAGTGGGGGGAGGGGGGGGGAAGAAATGTCTGTACTGCGATGTTTGCATAGAAATTGGTTTCTAAGTTTACAATCCTGTTTAAATCTTGTCGACATTATTGTGTGCTGGATGTCCTGGAAAAAAAGGGTTTTTTTTGTTGTATGTATTCTGCGGTTTGGTTGAAAAATAAAGATCAAGTTATAAAAAAAAAAAAAGCCCAGAAAAGAAACCTTATAACACTTTTTACTTGTAGACAGAAAAATAAGTGAGTTGGACACACAAAAAAGTAATTAAAGAATAATAAGGGGTAGTTTACCGAAAACTAGAATGATAGCATGCACTTACAGTGTGATATCCACGCAGAGGCCCATGCAAATGTTTGAGTGTATGCCTCCATTCTCCTCGCCGATAGTGTGTTGCAGTTGTGTGGCACTACACTAACCGGCACGCAAGTGCCCTTAATGCCCCCCATCAAGATGGCGTTACATGTGTCCATGCTAACAGCAACAGTCATGGTTAGTGTGTGCCCAGCAGGTCCGTCCTAACCATGAAATGCCATCAATGTCCACATTATACCCTAACCTTCCCTGTCCCCACCTACTTGCATGCTAAATGTTAACTTGGCACACTTGGTGCTGAAACCCACACTACCCGATAACACAGTTCAGTAAACATGCCTCTAAGTGAAGTAAAAAATTATATAGTCAAACCAACATAAAAATTTAGGGCCCAATCTTCGGCGGTGGTGGCTAGGGAGACTACAACTGCTAGCTTTAAACCTAGATACTGAATGCAAGGGTCATATCTGGACCCCAGATGGTTTATGTTTATGTTTATTAAAATTTGATATACCGCTCATTCAAAAAGACCAGAGCGGTGTACAATATAAAATCATATAAAAACTTTGTAAAAACAATCAAAGACAATAGCCAGAAAAGAGGAAAAGAAGTTACAATCTCAAATTATAAAGCGGGGGAGCTAAAGAACACAACACAACAGTTAAAAAGAAGGAGATGACACAAAAGGGGAGGGAAGGTCCAAAGCAAGAGAGAAGAGATGGGTTTTTAGGTTACACTTAAAAATGGCATGCTGAGGCTCAAGGCGGAGGGAGGGAGGGAGAGAGTTCCAGAGGGCAGGGGCTGTGAAAAAGAAAGCGGAGAAGCGGGTAGACTGTAGATGGGCCAGAGAGGGGGAGGGGAGCGTGAGGCGGTTGAGGTGAAATGAGCGGGGAGTGCGTCTGGGGGTATGATAGATGAGGAGGTCAGCCAGGTATTGCGGAGTATTGGTATGAAAAGCTTGATGGACCAACGTGAGCAGTTTGTAGTGGAAGCGGAAGGGTAAGGGCAACCAGTGGAGATGAGAGAGTAGAGGTGAAACATGATCGCGAATAGAGGAGTGAGTGGCAATGCGAGCGGCTGTATATTGAATACGTTGAAGACGGTATAACTGTGACTTAGAAAGACCGAGAAAGAGGGAATTTGCAAAATCAATATGAGATATAACCAGAGAGAGAAGTAGTGTAGCAAGCGCGGAAGAGGTAAGAAACGGACGGATAGCACGAATCTGGTGCAAAAAAAAGAAGGAAGTTTTAGTGACATGAGAGATGTGGTCTTGAAAAGATAGGTGGGAGTCGAAAATAACGCCGAGATAGCGGAAGGAGGAGACCAGTGATATGGGAGAGCCTAAGAAAGAGGGGGCCAGGAGGGGAAGGGAATCACCACGGGAAAACCAGATAGCAATGGTTTTTGTGAGATTAAGATGAAGACAGTTTTGTGACAACCAACTAGCAACCGTGGAAAGACAGGAATTAAGTGGGGAGAGGTTGGGGTGAGAAGGGGAGGTGTGGTGAAGAAGAACAATATCATCAGCGTAGTAGAAGGCGCTGATCCCAGTTTGTTGAATCTGAAGGGTGAGGGGAGCTAAGAAGAGATTGAAAAGAACAGAACCCTGAGGAACACCACATACCAAAGGAAAAGGGTCAGAGGGGGAGGAGGAGAGGACGGAGCAAGACCGTGAGGACAGAAAAGAGTGAAACCAGTGAAGTACCGTGTGGCAGAGGTCTGCCTCTTGGAGACGAAGAAGAAGAGAGTGGTCTACAAGATCAAAGGCTGCAGACAGGTCAAGGTTTGCCATAAAGTTAAGTGGTTAGCTTCAGTGGCAAACCTTAGGCAAGTCTTTACTGCGCCTGACTTTCACTGCATGACAATAACCAGGCAGCAGCTCCATATTGCTGCTGCTTGCTTATCAGGTGCTGCCTCCCTGAACACCCCGATGCTAACTGTTAGCGCTGGGGCAAGCAACGGCATCACCTGTGGATATTCAGCAGGCTGGAACCATCTTAGTATCCAGGCCAAGGGGATTTAACACGATTAGCAGGTCTGCTAACCACTTTAGTTTCTTTAAATATCAGGCCCTTAATATTTAACAAGAGCTTTTCAAAAGCATTAAGCCTTTGTACTTACTGGTGCTAAGAGAAAAAATGAACCCACGATAAATACAAAGGCTGTGTGCTAAGTGATGGGCCACGCCCAGTATGTCCCCCTGTGGTTACTGCACTGAAAAGTATTTCGCCCTGCTAAAACTTCATTAGTAACTAACTTGGGTGCACGTAATGTCATTCATTGAGATGTCATTAAGTGCACTCACACTAACTGCAACATTGACATAGTAACATAGTAAATGACGGCACATAAAGATCAGCGTAGTTCATCTAGTCTGCCCAGCAATATGGCACAAGTAGGTGCACCCCTTCCCATGTCTTTTAGAGAGTAGGTGCACCCCTACCCATGTCTTTGTTTGTTTGTTTGTTTAGGGGTGAACCCACCACTCCTCCCCCCATTGCTCCATGTAGTACACCCCTATTTGTTGAGAAGTTAGATGTTCCAGTTTATATTATTTAATCTTGTTGCTGTAAATTAGCATACAGTAATTAATCCCATGCAGGAGTGTAATTACGAGGGGACTTCGGGGGCCCATACCCCCTCAGTTTTGTCTGCAGCCCCCTCAAGAAATTCCTTATCACTGAGCAGCTGCAGTGGTCACATATACATGTGCAATAGCTCTAGCTGTGGGGCGCTCTACAGTCTCATCACTGGGGAGCAACTTGTCATTGGGAACTGCTCTGAGACGAAGTCTACTTGTTTTATTTGCCACCAACTACTCCATGGTTGCACCACTGCAGAGAGAGAGAGTGCTGCAGAAGGGGGAGTATCTTCAAATTTATTGGACTCCCCCCTCTCTCCCCCATTGCCAATGCCAACGCGTGAGGACAAGCTAGCTGTTAGTTACAGTCATCAATTGCGCAATGCTGCCAGCCCTACTGTGGAGAGACTGAAAAATGTAGCGTCACTTTTAAACTTCTCCAGCGCAATCACAGCGGAAATGTAAAAGTAAAGCACCCTGTTTTTCAGTCTCTCCACAGTGGGGCCAGCATCAGTGAGCAGCCGATGACCATAACTCACAGCTAGCTCAGCCTCATGGTGGGGAGATCTGCAGGAGTGAAAGTTTCAAACACCACATTTTGCTTTGCCAGGAACCACAATGGCTGCTGCTGTGCTGAGAGATATTAAGAGAAGCAGGGGGGTGGGGAGGCATGAGAGTCAGGTCATGAGAGACTGGTCATCATGATGAGAGAGATTGGGGAAGTGGGGGGGCATTGTGATGAGAGTGAGAGAGAGACTGAGAGAAGCGGGGGGCTTTATGATGTGTGTGTGTGTGTGTCTGAGAGAGAGATTGATTGGGGGAAGGAGAGGGATCGCTATGACACGTGTGAGAGAGACAGACTGAGAGAAGTAGGGGGGAAGGGAAGAAATCGCTATGACACGTGTGAGAAAGAGAGAGAGACTGAGAGAAGTAGGGGGGAAGGAGAGGAATCGCTATGACACATGTGAGAGAGAGACTGAGAGAAGTAGGGGGGGAAGGAGAGGAATCGCTATGACGTGTGTGAGAGAGAGAGAGAGAGACTGAGAAGTAGGGGGGGAAGGAGAGGAATCGCTATGACACGTGTGTGTGTGAGAGAGAGAGACTGAGAGAAGTAGGGGGGAAGGAGAGGAATCGCTATGACACATGTGAGAGAGAGACTGAGAGAAGTAGGGGGAAGGAGAAGAATCGCTATGACGTGTGTGTGTGTGAGAGAGAGAGACTGAGAGAAGTAGGAGGGAAGGAGAGGAATCGCTATGACACGTGTGAGAGAGAAAGACTTTTTGTTTTGTTTTTTACTTCCCATATCACCAGGCCAAAGTTGCTTGAGGTGCAGCTATCAAGGGTCACTGGGATTGGTGGGAGTGGCATGAGGATTGGGGCCACTGCCTTCTGTTGGCACCATGCAGTGGCACTTTAAGGGCATGCTTTTATTAAGCTTTCTTTCCCATAGAAAATGGGAAATCAAATTTAGAAAATCAGACCATAAACAAGGAATTGTGATACGAGAGGGGACTGATAAGTCTCTGGCCTTGTAACGAAACAGAAAGCTACGGGCACATTTCAGTTCTGGAGGTCCGAATGATCTCTTTGCAGCTTTGTTTTATTTGGTACCAAATAAAATGAAACTGTAGAGAGATCATTCTGACCTCCAGAACTAAAGTGTGCCTGTAGCTTTCTGTTTCGTTACAAGACCAGAAACTTATCAGCCCCCCCCCCCTCGTATACCTTTTGTGTGTGTGTGTGTGTGTGTGTGTGTGTGTGTCACACACTCTGAGTTAAGTCTTTGCAGTTTGCAGTTGCCTGGGAGGTTGGAGGAGAGCGCACCGGTCACGTGGACAGAGCTGCTATATTACTCTGTTCCAGGAGGGAGATTTAAGGCCAGTCCTGGATTTCTAATAACCTTATCCTGATGCATTATGGGATTTGAAACACTGATTTCAATGGACAGAATTTGGGACAAAAAAATCCACATTGCTTTGGGATGAAAGTTCAAAATAAAGATGCGTCAAAGTGTCTCCCTCATGGGACATGGTAATATGCGCAGCTTCGGATGAGAAGGCTGAGCTTCCATCATTTTTGAGGGGACATGTCCAGGCTTTGTCGCCCTATGCATTGTTCTTATGGTAGGGTTGCCAACTTTTTCACCGAGAAAAACCCGACACCTGTGACTCGCCATGCTCCACCCATTCTCCGCCCCTAGTCCCACCCCTGCCCCGCCCCCAGCCCCACCCACAAAAATTACCGAGGATACGTGTAGGCTAACTTCCTTGGTCAGATAATAATTAAACTGGGAACCCCAAAAGCCAAACATGAAATGTACAACACTGGAGAAATAAAACTATAAAGTAATTTCCTCTTGCACTAAACAAAAACGCAAAGATGTTAGCAATAGACACTTCCCAGACCAGACATATTCCAGTTAATAAATTCAAAATAAAAAGTATTTTTCTACCTTCTGTTTGGGCATTTTATTTTTCAGTTGCAATTGCTCCAGTCACTTTCTTCTGGTTTCTTTGTGTCTTCTGCAAGCTATCCATTTGTCCTTTCTTCTCTTTTAGATGTTTTCCATTCTCTCTCTATTTCTGCTTGTTTCCCTTTTGCTCTTTCCCCCAATTCTTTCCTTATTCCTTTATCATCCATTTAAATTTCACCCTTCCATTCTCAAGCCCCTCTTACTCTCCCAATACCCGGCCCATCGTAGACTTTTCTTCCACACAAAATATATTTTCCCCTCTCCGTTCTCATTCCCCATCCATTCTAGTCCTCCCCCAAAATCAGTTCCCTTATAGTTCTAGAGCCACCCAGCATCCACTCCCTTCTAGTCCCATTCTCCCATGCCCCACATCAGCCCATTTCCAGTCCTATTCCAGCTCTTCATAAGCCCATTTCCAGCGCTAGCCCTCACATCACAGGCCATTTGCAGTCCTAGCCCCTCCACCATCACAGCCCATTAGCAGTCCTAGCCCCCCTAATCACAGCCTATTTCCAGTCCAAGTTCCCCCTCCCTGCACCATAGCCCATTTCCAGTCCAAGTTCCCCCCCTCATAGCCCTTTCCCAGTCCAGGTCCCCCCCCCTCTCATCACAGCCCATTTGAGAGGAGTGGAGGAGTGGCCTAGTGGTTGGGGCAAGGTACTTCAGGCCGGAAGGTTGGGGGTTCAAATCCCACTAGAGGACAGCAACCTTGGGCCGGAAGGACTGGGGTTTCTAGTCCCACAGGTGCTCCTTGTGGTCTTGGGCAAGCCACTTAACCCTCCACTGCCCATGTTCCCTGTAAAATAGTTATCTCCAAGTTATAATGCCCTGTTCAATGTAATTTCAGTTTGTTCAATGTAAACCGCACTGATGCAGAATAGCGCGGTATATAAGAGAATGTAAATAAATAAATAAATAAATAAATTTGTAGTCCTCGCCCCCCCCCCCATCAAAGCCCATTTGTTGTCCTTGGCCTCCCCCCCCCCCCCCCGACCAGCACTGCAGCTTCACCACCCCCCTTAGTGCAGCTTCACCCCCTGCCACTTAGTGTAGCTTTGCCTCCCTTAGTGCAGCTTCACCCCCTTAATGCTGCTTCCACCCTCCCCCCACTCCTCAGTGCTGCCTCTGCTTTGCCCCATGCAGCTGCTGCTTCTGCTTTTTACAGAGCAGCAGCTGCAATAAACTTAATTTGAAAAGGAAGAGAAACCTGAGGAGCACTCCGGTTGTCCTTCTGCAGCCCCTAAGGAAGTGATGTCAGAGGGGGAGGGCTCCTCAGGTTTCTCTTCCTTTTCAAATTAACTTTATTGCAGCCACTGCTCTGTGAAAAGCAGAAGCAGCGGCTGCACGGAGGAGGATCGATCGCGTTCGCGCACTGCAGAGAAAAGGGGTTTTTTTTGCTCTGGCCGCTCCCGATCTCGCGGCCAGAGCAAAAAAAACGGCTTTTTAAGGGCCGGTTCTATATCTGTGCCGGCAGCCGGCCTGGCCATGGAAAAACCGGCCAGTTGGCAACCCTATCTTATGGTGATGTGTCCCCCCCCCCCCCCCCGCCCTCCCCACAGGAGCAGTGACTGAGGCTTGGCTTACTATAGTAGGAAATGCATTTCTGTTTCTGGTTCTCAAGTTTTGCACTGCGTACAGAGTGGTTTCTTGAGGTTTAATTTCAGTTTTTGTCTGCACATCAGTAATATGCGATTAACTATGTTCTGTATTTGGCGACGGTCTGCCTTTGTTCTGTGTGTAACTGAAGTGAGGTATCTGCAAGTGCAGGGGTTGGGGAACCTCCAGCCCTCCATCTTTCCACCCCTGCACTCTACCCGCCCTCAGCAACTCATGGATGTTCCTGCTGCTGCACCATCCCCCTATTTTCCCTGCATTATACAGTTTCTTTTCTGCTCATTCTTTTGTGGGTGGTCTTGGCTTTTTCTTCTCAGTTTTTGGAAATGTGCATCTCTGATATCTTTTGGATTTTGCGCAGTACAAGAGGAAGTGCTTTTCTGTTTCGTCTTTCTTTGGAATGCTGTCTGGTTCTTTGGGGTTTCAGTTTAGCGTTTGTCTTCATGTTTCTGTTTTTAATTTGTGTTTCCTTATTCTGTATTTGGTGAAGGTGTGCGACTGAGGTGTGGTCGTCTGGATTTTTTTACAATCTCATTCTGCAGCACTGATTCCAGTGGGTAAAATCAGGGACTACAAATACCATACTGCATTGCAATGCAAATTTAAAACCAGAACTGGGACTATGTAGCTTGGCAACTCTGCTGCTTATGCTTTTCCCGTAGAACCTACATTAGTGTTACAGAGCCTGGTGTGATATTTGTATTCCTACCTCTTGCTAGGTAGAGTTGTTGCTGCGAGAGTCCTGGGCTTTAGTACTGTGTTGGAGTGGCAGGGTTAACTCGCAGGTACTGAGTGCGTTTTATAGTTGCGAGTTACTTCAGGGTGAGGAGTTTGGCGTAGAACTGAGATGACATCACAATTGCGATATTCTGTTTTTGCATCATTTGGGTCAGGCGAAAAGTCTATCCAGCCCAGACATCTTTCAGTTTGTTTTACATTTATTTTGTAAATTATTATGTGTATATTGTGGGCGATGTTTCCTAAGCATTAGCATGCGCTATCTGCTGCAGTGCCCATGTTAGTCTATGGGCACAGTGGCAGACAACATGCAGTACTATACATATATCGTTATATGTTCAGCAGTTGATTTAATAGTGCAGACCGTTTACCTGAAAAGCTGTCAGCAGGTGCGCTCTAAAGCATTAGAATATAACTAGCGTGGCTCAGACCTGTGTGTGCCTGGTGCCCACCCATGTTACCTCTGGATCCCCCCCAAAACTCAGGTCTGGCTATGCCACAGCTCCCATGTAACCACAGTGTGCAGTCAACACTCACTCTCCGCCCCTAACCCACCCATTTCCCGGCCCTGTCACGCACTAAGCAGTTGGCATAGGATTTTTACTGCGCTGACACATTGTTTACTTCCAGTATTTTTCAGAGGCCTAGTTAATCCCTCTGACACAAACCTGACATTGCTCTGATCTTAGTTCCAGGAAATATTTTCTCAGGGTCCCCTGGCTACAAATCAGTCATCTCCCACCATAATTTATTTCTTCAGTCTCTAAAACTACAAAGCTAATAGCTTTTTCTTCCTTTCTTCAGTAACTTTAGTTTTATCTATTTATTTCCAGCATTTGCTATACAGTCAGGGAGCACAAAGGGCCATAATACAATAAAATACAGGGAAGGGGCTAAAAGAAAGGCAGGAATGAAAAAGGGAAAGGGAAGGGTAAACAATCTGCTGGTGGGGGTGGGGTGGGGTGGGGGGGGCAGGGAGAAGCAGACTGTGTCCTGGGAACAGAAGCCCATAAGTGGGGAGGGGGGGAGTAGGAGGTGAGGAAGACAAAATATAGCTCAGTGCTTTGATACAGTATGTTTATAAGGAGAGTAATTTACAAATGTCCTGAGGTGTATGGAGATCCAGGGTACAAAGATTTCCAAGCAAAAGAAATTCCTGGGAAGTTTCCGTTTGAAAACTGAGGACCTAGGAGAGTGATAGGGGCAAAGAAAGATGGGTAAATACTTCCAGGGATTTCAGAATTCCAGTGTGTATTTCAGTGTCCTCTCCAATCCCTCCACTTTTTGGCAGAAGTAAAATTAAATCATGCAGACAGCCATACAGCATATGTATTTTTACCTGTCCTAAAATCCACCCACTTTTCTGATGGCTAATTTTGGCTGTATTATGATTTATACTTGCAAAATGATCCACTCAACATCTGGAAAAAATTTTTAAAGCACTTATGCAGTCAGCCCCGCCACCCACCACATAAGAGCTTTTCAGTATTGACGCGATAGTGTTTAGAGGTACATTTTTAAGTGAGAATAAAAATAAATTTCTCAGTAAACTTCCACAGAAATAATAGCACCATAACTACTTTACAAAAAAATAGGAGATAATGAAAAGCAGCAATTGTGAACTAATGAAAATCCATTAACTCTGAATAGCTGAAATACTTAGCAGTGACTGCATGGGTAATGTCTTTTTCAGCATAGCATATTAAGTGCATATTTCTAACTATCAATTTATAGGTTTCTGGCATAAGACATAAAAGAGCACAAAATTGTACAAATCCAGATGTACTGTACAGTGTCAGTTCTATTAACTGTTCTGGCTCAGCTATGCTTTGGACTTGTAAATGATTTTATTTTTCCTATGAATGCTGAACATTTGAAACAAGAGGCACTTGTCTTCAGATACTTGTTTGCACCTCTGGTGACAACACAAAGCACATTTTATTCAATAGTAATTAACAACTATGAGATGCAAAAGATTACACAGGTCTGCGACTAAAAAGCTGTTTGATTATTTTCATCTAATTTCCATGTATTTTGGTGTGCTGAAAACAAACAAAATATTGAAAAAACTCCTAGACATCATGATTTGCTACAACATGCAAAATTGTCTTCAAATTTATCATTTTATTTCAAATTACTATTAATTAATTCACATAAGTGCATTTAAGATATAAAATGCCAAAAAAAATCTTAAAGGGGTTGTCCGAGTTATGTAAAAAAAAATATAGCACTGTAAATCTGATGGTCAGCAATATATACATAAGCTAAGCAAGTTTTAAGTCCGTGCTTCTAATGGTAGAAGGGGTTAATCTTTCCTGAAGAATCCAGTGGGAAGGAGACACAGGGCAGATAGCAGCAGCTCCGGTCAATGCAGGATGTCTCGTGTACAGACACAGAGCTGCTCTCTCCTGCATGCCACACTTGTGCACGAATCATCATCAGGTTCTTGGTTCTAGGCTGTTCACACTTTTTCATCGCAATTCGTGTTAGCTCGTCATTCTTCAACCGTTATGTTATGTCTCCGCGAAAGTGTATTAATTCACCAGACAGTTTCTGTTTCATCTGTGGTGAATATACAGTGTTGAAGCAACAGCAGAATATTACAGACTTTGTGAAAAAAGTATACTTTGCATACTTTGGACTAAAAATTGGAGATCAAGATAAAGTCTGGGCGCCTCATAAAGTGTGCAAACAGTGTGTTGAGGACCTCCGAAACTAGTTCAAGGGTAAGAAAAATCTTTCCGTTATGGGATGCCTATGGTATGGCGAGAGCAAAAGAACCATAGTGACGACTGTTACTTTTGTTCATGCGATGTGAAAGGGTTTAATTCCAAATGGAAGCATTCCATTTCATACCCCAATCTTCACGCGGCAATTTGTTCCATCCCCCATGGCACAGATATACCAGTACCCAAGCCCCCTGCTGCCTTGGAAGAGATACCTAGCTCCGATGAAGGTGAAGTCATACCTGAACCAGATGACGAATCACGTTCTGACTTTGAAGATGATACAAGACCAAAATTGTTTTCTCAGGTGGAGATGAATGATTTGGTAAGAGACTTGAATCTTCCCAAAGATGCCGTTGAGTTCCTCGGATCAAGGCTGAAAAGCAGGAATTTATTGTTGCCAGGAGTGTCATCTTCATGGTTCAGACATCGTGAAAAGGAGTTCGTTCCTTACTTCGCCCAGGAAGACAAGTTGGTTTATTGCATCGATGTCGAAGGTCTGATGGGTCAATTTAAAATCCAATATGATTCAGAGCAATGGTGTCTTTTTATAGATTCTTCAAAAAGAAGTCTCAAAGCAGTTTTACTCCACAACGGTTTTTACGCTTCCATACCTGTAGGTCATTCCATACACTTGAAGGAAACCTACGAGAACTTGGAATTGGTTCTTCATAAACTTAAATATGAAGACCATGGTTGGCAAGTGTGTGGGGACTTGAAGGTCTTGTGCATGCTGCTCGGGCAACAAGCTGGGTTATACCAAATATCCTTGTTTTCTGTGTCTATGGGACAGTCGAGACCGACAAAATCACTGGACCAAGAAGAGTTAGCAGCCAAGGGTGCTAACAGTCGGTGAAAAAAATGTCCTCTGAGAAACTTTGGTACCTTCCCATAAAGTTCTTCTACCACCTCTCCACATAAAATTGGGATTGATGAAGCAATTCGTAAAATCACTTCCAAAAGATGGAGAATGCTTCAAATACTTGGTCACCAAGTTTCCAGGCCTGTCGGAGGCAAAATTGAAGGAAGGTGTGTTCGTTGGACCAGACATTAGAAGGCTTATAGTTGATCAAGAGTTTGTCAATACCATGACGGATCCTCAAAAAGAAGGGTGGATTGCATTTGAAGTCGTACAGAAATTTTTAGGCAATAACAAAGATCCTCACTACAAAAAGTTCGTCGGACGAATGCTGAAAGCATTTCAAGCTTTAGGTTGCCTGATGAGTTGAAAAGTGCATTTCCTCCAGTCCCACCTTGACTACTTTCCTGAAAATTTGGGAGCTGTGAGTGAGGAACAAGGTGAACGATTCCACCAAGACATTAAAGAGATGGAAAGGAGATACCAGGGAAAATGGAGCATTACAATGATGGCAGACTACTGTTGGATGCTTCAGAGAGACATTCCAGATGCTACTCACAAGCGTAAATGCACCAAGAGGAGCCTCACAAGGAAGAAGAATTGAGTTTAGTGTGTGTAGGTGAGCTCATTTCAGTTCAAAAAAAGGATTTTCATGAAAATATTGTAATAAAACTTTTTAATTTTATAAATCTATTTCCATTTATTTTGAGGTATTGCCTTATTTAACATAGTTACCTAAATTGTCAGGAAACGTGATGTCCTATGACAAAATGGAGGTCATTTTCGGATTCAGCGCACCAAAAAACATAAAGATTACGTGGAATAACCAAAACAGCTCTGGAAAAAGTTTTTTTGCAGACCTGTGTTATTTATTTAACCAGTGCAATAATTCCACTAAGTCAAGCCCTGGCTCTCATATCTGCACTTAGAGCAAAGAAAAACATTTTATACAAATGTAAATAACAAAATTACTGCATGAAGATTTTCACAAGCCTAGATAACAAAGATCCATAAATAACTAGTAGGGACATACATTTCTTAGCACTCGTTCAGTTTGTTAAAAAATGTAGTGTGCAATAAATCCTTTTAACGTGCACTAATCTACAAAGGAACATGCGTTTACATTAAAAATCTATAATGTGCATTAAAAATGTTTCTGTTAAAATGAATGTGTGAAATGCTTTCCCAGATCTATTTGATGTCTAAGCTAACTGCCCTGAAGCGGGGAACCCAGTTGAAGTTTGGAAAGGTGTGGGAACAGTACATTCAATGGATGGATAAGGTGACAAGGGAGAGGGAGGTTTAGATGGGATGGTTGGGTGACAGGGGGAGCGGGAGCCTGGGGGGTGGGGGGACACGGGGTGGGGGGGTTTAAGGTGTGCTTATGGTTAAGTTGTTGGTTCAGCACTGTAATGCAGGTTCGTGATCTGTTGGAAGTGATTGTTGTTTATGGTTGTACCTGTTTTAAAATACTAATAAAAATAATAATAAAAAAAAAAAAAAAAAAAGAAGAATATGTGAAATGAACCAAAAAAGTCTGAAAATCTAAGAAGAGAGTGACCAAAATGGTAAAGGGGATGGAAGGATAACTCTGTGAGGAAAGGCTTCAAACGTTATGGCTCTTCAGCTTGGAAATGATACAGATGAGGGGAGATATGATAGAGGTCTATAAATTAATGAATGGAGTGGAACGGGTAAACATAGATCGGAAGCTATGAAGAGAGAAGTGATCATACTGGGTGACTTTAGTCTACCAGATGTGGATTGGAGTATTCCTTCTGCAAATCTGAAAAGAAGTAAACATACTGTGGATGCCTTCCAAGAAGCATTGCTCGGACAGCTGGTGATGGAACCAACCAAGGAACGTTTGATGCTGGATTTGGTACTCGCCAATAGAGATAGCAGATTGAATGTCTGGGTGGATGCCCATTTGAGCATCAGTGATCATCACACAGTGTGGTTTGAAGTACAAGCCAAGGCAGAGTCCAATCACAGCAAACTTAAAGCCCTAGACTTCAAAAACGCTGACTTCAGTAAAATGGGAAAGTACCTGAAGGAGAAGTTAGCAGGGTGAGAGGAAATAAGGGAAGTGGAATTGCAGTGGGCTAAACTAAGAGGCAATAAATGGGGCAATGGATATATATGTTGCAACACCCACCGGCTGGGCCAAGAGGCTGACAGCTGATAGGCGGCCTTACTGTCCTTTAGAATAAAAGTTCTTTACTCTGTAGGAATGAATTGTAGTTGAGGCAGGTGGTAAGGCTTTGCAAGATTTTTTTATTTATACAATGGGGATTTTCAAAGGCACGCGGAGGTTCAAAGCACAACAAATGCACTAGGATAACTTCTCCAAATGAAAGGATGAACACAGGAAAAACCAGGAGAAAATGGAAAACAAAACTTTTCTTCTCTGCTGTTCTCTGCACTGCTCCGTGTGGTCACACACTATACTACAGCAGAACTAAACACAGCTGGTTTCACTTTCACCAAACGACGTCTTCCCAAACTCCATTACTCTCAACAATGAATATAGCACAGCACTGCTTTCTTCTGAGTCACAGGTAAAAGCTACCTTATTAAAAGGCTTTTAAAACTCTCTCCTGTTTCACTTTCTTACTGTGGTATTCTTGTGAGTTAAACAGTCCATTGGTATAGGAAAATCATCACATTCAGGCACAGTGGTTTCTATTTGCATTTCCTCAATGCCATTAGAATTACCAAAGTCTTTCTCATATGTGGGGACTTCTTTTAGCTTCTCTCTCTTTAGAAACTGGTGGAAGTGATCCCACAGCAAGTCAGCCTTTTCAGGTGTTTTTGTATTAGGGGTTTGAATCCTCTCACTAGAGAATAGTCTCTGCAGTGCCTCTAATTTAGAAGCTTCACAAACGTCAGAGTTATCTGGTCTGGAGTTTGCAGCAGGTACTAGGCTTTCAATCCAACGTTTCACAGTAGAGGGGGAGGGTTCCAGCTCCTGCTCAATAAAACTAGCCTTTATCTCTTTTGCCAATTTATCAGATATAAAATGGTCAGTTTTACCTTGAGGCTGTTTCTCTGTCAGCACTGGTGCTCTTTCCACCACTCCAATCCTCCCAGCTGTAGCAATTGTTTGACTGGCCTGCCCGGCTTTTCCAATTGTCTGTGCTTTTACCTTTGAATGCTGGCTTTGTCTGAGTGCGTGCCTTTCCCTTGGCACCTTCTCTCACACAGGCTGTTCTGCCTGGACTCTCTGGTCTCAGACTCTGGTCTTGGCTTTCTCTTGCCTTCCACCTGGCTCTCTGGATATTTTCCTGACCAGCTTCTTAGTAGGTTCTCCAATCGGGTCTCTCTTCGGGTCTCCAATCGGGTCTCTCCTCGGGTCTCCAATCGGGTCTCTCCTCGGGTCTCCCTTCCTTCCCTCTGCACGTGGTTTTTAACCCTGGCTTCCTGCTTCCTTGTGACCAATCAGGAAGGGGGTTAGTCTCCACCCTTGCACTAGGGCGTGTTTTGCTTCCTACAGGGAACTGCCTTTTTTTTTTACGTAGGCTGAGTTTTCCTTGTAGCAGTGCATTATCATTGCCTTCAACGGGGACTTCAGGATTTTCATCCCCTTTCAGGCTTTCCATAGGGCTTTCACCATCACAATGTAAGGAAAATAAATAAAAGCAAGAGGAAAAGGAAACCTATGTGGTTCACCATGGAAGTGGCTGCACAAATAAAGGCAAAAAAAACAGCTTCCACAAATTTCAGAAGATCATAAAAAGAAGAATACAGAAAAGAATACAGGATAAAGCTAAAAGAGACAGAGAGAAATAAGGATAGCAAAAGCAAAGGCGGAATAAAAGATGGCTAAAGCATGGAGACAAAACTATATTCAGGAGAAGTGGAAGATCAGAGGTGGAACTGCAAGACTCAAAAGTGCCAAGGATGGAATTGTGGAAAGTGACATTGAAAAAGTGAAAATTCTAAACAAATACTTCTATTCTGTATTCACGAAAGAAAATCCTAGAGAAGGACCATGTAAGATTGACAGATATACAAATGGGAATCGAGTTGATACCACACCATTCACAGAAGATGATTTTTTTAAACAGCTTGAAAAACTGAAAATGGAGAAGGTCATGGGACCAGATGAGATACATCTCAGGATACTGAAGGAGCTCAGAGAGTTTCTGGCAGGGCCTTTAAAGGTTCTTTTTTAATAGATCCTTGGAGATGGGAGAGGTTCTGCAGGATTGGAGAAAGGCTGATTTCTTCATAAAAGTGGTAATAGGGAAGAGTTGACAAACTATAGCCTGGTAAGCCTGATCTCTGCAGTGGGAAAAAGTAATGGAGACACTCGTGAATGAAAAATAGTGGACTTTCTGGAAACCGATTGATTGCATGATCCGAGGCAGCATGATTTTACCAGGGGAAGATCATGCCAAACAAACTGGATCAGAAATTGGTTGACTGGCAGATGACAGAAGGTAGTGGTAAACAGAACACACTCAGGAGAAAGAAAGATGCGTAGTGGCTTGCCTCTGATATTGCATATGACATGAAAATTTGCAATAGAGTGGACACTTCTGATGGAGTGGACAACATGAGGAAAGATATAAAAACACTGGAAAAATGGTCTAATGCTTGGCTATTATGATTTAATGTGAAGATATGCCGAGTTATGCACTTGGGATGCAGAAATCCAAAGGAATCGTATGCAATAGGGTTAGAGAAGTTGGTGTGCACAGACCAGGAGAGGGACCTCAAAGCGCTAGTGTCTGAGGATCTCAAGGTGGCAAAACAATGCGACAAGGCGATAGCCAAAGCCAGAAGGATGCTGGGCTGCATACAGACAGGAATAACACCAGCAAGAAAGAAGGCGGTATTAATGCCCCTCTACAAGTCATTAATGAGGTCTCACTTGGAATATTGTATTCAGTTTTGGAGACTATATCTCACAAAGGATATAAAAAGACTTGAAATGGTTCAGAGGAAGGCGACCAAAATGATTTGGAGCCTGCGCCAGAAGATATATAAGAACCTTGAAGACCTAAATATGTATAACCTAGAGGAGAGGGACAGGGGAGTTATGATACAGACTTTTAAATACTTAGAGGGTATCAATGAACAAACAAACCGTTTTCAAAGAAGGGAAAGCTGTAAAACTAGAGGGCATAAGATGAAGCTGCAAGGTGCTAAACTTAAAAGCAATATCAAGAAATATTTTCATTGAAAGGGTGGTGGATGCTTGGAATGCCCCCCAGATGGAGGTGGTGGGGGCAAATACAGTGACAGAATTCAAAGTGGCATGAGACGGACACAGCATGAGGATGAAGTCAAAGCAAACTTAAATATCTTTCGTATTTCATAAGAACATAAGATCTTCCCCATTAGATCCTTGTCAACACGGATTCAGGGAGGCCCACGGTGTAGAAACTCTACTAACAACTCTAATTAACACACTTATCAACAGCATTGACAATCTCAAGATGGGCTTTGCGTTAATCTTTCTGGATATAGCAGCTGCGTTTGACTCCGTAGATCACACACAGCTTCTGAAGCGTCTTCACGAGAAAGGAATCCATGACCGAGCATGGACTGGTGCAAATCTTACCTGGAAGGCCGACTGCAACACGTACGCATTGGTAACGCTACATCTGATCCCTTCCAGCAGACACTGGGTGTGCCCCAAGGCTCCTCCCTGTCTGGGCTTCTGTTCAATATCTACATGCAGCCAATTTGCGACATCACACGCTCCTTCGGCATATCCTGCCTCATGTATGCAGACGATGTACTGCTATTCTCACCCATATCTGTCGCATGCCCAGACTACACAGTGTTAATCAACTGTTTTAATGCAATAACTGATTGGCTACTTACTCAGAACCTCCGTATCAACTTCAAAAAGACGGAAGTCCTAATAATTACAAGAAAGAACTGTTTCTCTCCTCCACCTACTCTAAATGTCAGAGATGCTGATCTTCCGGTCAAATCCAATGTACGCTATCTGGGAGTGATATTGGATCAACAATTGGACTTCAAGGAACATATAAGACGCACCGTAAAATCAATATACTTCAAGATTAAAACCCTGAGGCACTTGAAACCTATGTTGGAACCTGATGACTTCCGAACTATCTTCCAAGCGCTAGTCACACCGCACTTCGATTATGCTAATATAATACTGCATGGCCTCCCTAAGATCACCATCAACCCCCTACAGTTAGCCATGAACGCAGCAGCCCGTATCCTCTATGGAGCCTCAAGGAGTGACCACATCTCCCCCATTCTAAAAGAGCTTCATTGGCTGCCAATAAGCTGTAGGATCCTATATAAGGCCCTCCTTATTACCTTCAAGGCCTTCAATATATCTCCTGCAGCCATCTCGGATCTCATCACACACACAGAGAACAGGCCTAGAAGATCTTCTGCTGTGGACATGCTAATCATACCAAGCGACTCCATAAAGTCTAACCAATCAACTATCAACAGAGCTTTTGTGAACTTCACTCCCAGATGCTGGAATAAACTCCCTCCTGGTATTAGAGCAATCAGGGACCTGAGACAGTTTAGAAAAGCCCTCAAGCACCACCTCTTTACCACACACTTCAAGCTTCTGGATACACCTCCCCCTCTCCCACCCTTACCCTCACAACCCCACACCTATCCTATATGATTGCATAGAACTGACATATGTACCAACAGGTAGTTTCAAAGATTGTATATAGTTCCCCTGGTTTACCTCCATGTTAATTCCCTGTTATCTGTAAACGAAGACCAAATTATCTGGCCAATGTGTTTTATTGTTACAATGTAAACCGCACTGATGACAAATAGCGCGGTATATAAGAAATGTTAAATAAATAAATAAACAACAAACAAACATAAGAACATAAGATATGCCATACTGGGTCAGACCAAGGTCCATCAAGCCCAGTATCCTGTTTCCAACAGTGGCCAATCTAGGTCATACGTACCTAGCAGTTTCCCCAAAAGACACAGGTTCCGCAATGCTTGTACTGGGTCAAGCATTGATATCCTGGGTCCCTTCTTAATAATGGTTTATGGACCTTTCCTCCAGGAACTTCTCGAAATCTTTTTTAAACCCAACTACGCTAACAGCCTTTACTACATCCTCCGGTAACAAATTCCAGAGTTTGATTACACGTTGAGTGAAGAAATATTTTCTTTTATTAGTTTTAAATAGTTTACCCTGTAGCTTCATTGCATGTCCCCTAGTCTTTCTATATTCTGATAACGTAAACAATCGATCTACGTTTACCCGTTCCACTCCGTTCATTAATTTATAGACTTCTGTCGTATCTCCCCTCAGCCGTCTCTTTTCCAGGTTAAAGAACCCTAACCTTTTTAGCCTTTCTTCATAGGAGTATCCTTCCATCCCCTTTACCATTTTGGTGGCTCTTCTCTGAACCTTTAAATAGAGGTGGGCTGACCTGCACAGAGTAGCAGGTACAATCCTAAACACAGACATAGAAGGAGGTGACCTGCAAGAAGTTCCAGTTACTACCAATCTAGCCACTTTACTGGGCAGACTAAATAGACCATACTGATCTTTATCTGCTGTCATATACTAAAGTATGTTACTGTGGTTGTTTACTCCTTCAAAGAGTAAGAAGCCTAGGGGGACATGCAATGAAGCTACAATGTGGCACATTGAAGACAAATCTGAGAAAATATTTTTTTCACGCAATATGTAATCAACTTTGTTGCCAGAAGATGTAGTAAAAGTTGTTAGTGTAGCTGGGTTTAAAAGAGGTTTAGACAAGTTTCTGGAAGAAAAGTCAAATTAACCATTATTAAAGTGAACTGGGGAAATCCATGATTTACTGCTTCAGAGATGAGCAGCATGGAACCAGTCTTCCTTTGGGGAACCTGCCAGGTACTTGTGACCTGGCTTGGCTACTGTTGGAAACAGGATACTGGGCTCAATGGACTTTTGGCCTGACGCAGTATGGTATTTCTTATGTTTTTGGAAATGTTTACTCTGTGCACATCCTTTACGGCTAACTTTAAAGCGCAAAAAGATCTTAGTGCCAGCTAAAATGAGTAAATAAGGCTCATGGCATCCTATTTATTAATAAACATTTTCTTTAAAAGATAAATTATCTCTCTTGCTCATGTCCAGCACCAGCAAGGCATTTTGTAAATCATTTTTAATGTTGCATTTATGATCTATAATTTGTGTACTTGTCCAGAAGTCTTTCCAACACACTGGAAATTACATGGACAACAAATAAGAGCTGCAGTTATTAAACATTTGAAGTTCTTATATGCGGATGAACCTGGAGATCCATAAAAAATGAAGATAGACTGAACGGTAGCCAACTTTAACATCCACTGATGATATTAGGTCTGGATTGTTTTTCAGCATGGACATCACCAGATCTTTCTGGATCCTCCAGTGCAAGGAAGACAAAATGTAGAAGGTTCCTTGGCTGGATCGCTGACCTTCAATACGTACTAGTGTCTCAAAATTAAAGCATGAATTGGTAATGCCAATGAGGAATATTGGAAGATGAGAGTTTCTGCTGCAAGTAGCCAAGACTGAAATGGCTTTTATGACTTAACCTAATGCCCCTAATACGGTTTCTTCTTTTTTTTTTCTTTTACTGTTAAATAGCTGGGCATAGCTATACTGGCTGAGTTAGAAAATAGCAAGCCTTTCAATCATTCTGCCAACA
Source organism: Ichthyophis bannanicus (assembly GCA_033557465.1). NCBI lineage: Eukaryota > Metazoa > Chordata > Amphibia > Gymnophiona > Ichthyophiidae > Ichthyophis > Ichthyophis bannanicus. Next base: position 51,129,153 of record CM066047.1, on the reverse strand, counting down.
GCAGACAGTGCTATAGTTTTCATAAATGAGAATATGTAGTATTAGTGTTGCAGTGGTTATTCAGTGGCGATTTGGAGGACCTGGGGTGGATTCTTGGATCAGGTCTTCTGCTCCAGGGCGGCCAGGATTAGGGGTGCTGTGGAGGCAAAGTCCCAGTCAGTTTTCAACGGTGATACTTGCTAGTCAGATTTAGGCCCTGCAGTTTCAGGGTTTTGGAAAGTGTGCTGACCATGGCTCTAGTTGAGGATAGCCGCTGTGAAGACGAGGCTGGGGAAGTTGGAAGAGAACGGAAAATAGAAGAAAAATTACTGGGTGGTTGTGAATGAAGGGTTGTAGTAGAGCCAGATCCTAGCCTCAGTTCCAACTGAGCTAGAAAGTCAAAGGTGCAGGAGAAAACTGCGGAACACTCCCTGCCCCTCCCCCACCGAACTGCTTAGTAGTAATGCTTGATCCATATTTCAAAGGAAAATTGAAACTAAAATGATCTAAGAAAAAGGAGGAGTGCTTGTAATCTTCCTATCTCCGAGGCATCTTGAAAGCTATTAGGAAGTACAATTCAAGAAATGAATCTTCAGACTCAAATTCAAAAAATTAATAGAAATACCAATTTAAAAACGGAAAAGGTGAAACTGATAGCTTTGTATGTAGCAGAAATATGTCTGGATGTTTGAGTATTATATTGAGTAACAAATTAATGCACAGTATAATATGACACCTATGGTTAATAATTATTTTATTTATTATTTTATGCATCTATTTCAATTTCTTACCCATTTGATCCCTTAAATAATGCTAGTAGCAAAGTACAACAAAGGAAAAAACATCACAACTGATGTTGATAAATAAAACATAAGAAGTAAAACATAGGGCACTAAAATATAATTGTAGAGCATAAAGGGGCCTGTTTACTAAAATGCTCTAAGGATTTGCACTTGTTTGTGATAAATGCCACAATTACAGCTCGGTAACTGCAAGCCTCTACATCAACTGTTTGCAGCAATCTCCAGGAACAAGCAGGAATGTAGTCTTCACATATGGGTATCGTCGGTACCGACGGAGCCTGCGCGGGAACGCTCCCCAGCATCCAATAGGAAAGCTTTTGGGAGCATCTCATAGCGCCTGCGTGCTGCCTTCCTGCCTTTCCCAACTGTCCCTCTCTAGTTATTCGTTTTCCGCGGAGCCGACAGGTCGCACATCCAGTCACCGTAGAAAAAAATCCCTTCTATTCTTCTTTTTTGTGGTCGCGTCTGCCTTCCCTCGACGCTACACCGGTACCGCCGGTTCTTAGTTTTTTGTTTTTTTTTTTTAAGAAGAAAAGAAAGTTCTTCTGGAGTCTTTCCAGTAATTTTTCTTTTCAGATGCCACGCGCCATTTTGGGCACTAGGCCCAACTTTTTCTTCAGAATGGAAAAACCCTCTTCGGGTTTTAAAAAGTGTTCTAAGTATGGCGGTACCATCTCCGTCACCAACACCCATGAGTGGTGCCTCAAATGTTTAGGTCCTGACCACTCTATTTCAGAGTGTGTTGCCTGTGGGATGATGTCAAAAAGGGGCCAGCAGAACTGAGCTGCTAAACTTAGCACTCTTTTTCCCTCTGATGCAGCCTCCATAGCATCAACATCTTCCAGGGCTTTGTCTTCCTCCCATGGATCTCAGGTAACTAAACATAAATCTAGCTGGCCCTCAAAGGGTAGATATCCTTCTATACGGTGAGATGCTTCTGGCGTTGCCCTTGAGGGACTCTCACCGGCAAAATTGCCCCGGCGGGAGGCTTCGGCTTCCAAAGCACTAATGGGGCTCCAGGATGTTCTCGATGCTTCAACCTCGGCAGAACTTCTGGTGCCATGCTCAAGCATCGGCAGAACTTCTGGTGCCATACCCCAAGCATCGGCAGCATCGATAGATCAGAGATTCTTGGCTATTGAGCACAGTCTGGCTGCTCTTCTCACGGCCTCAATGCCCCTGAAAGCGCATCAGACAATTCAACTGGTTCCGGCACTGACTCCAGTGCTGGCACCTACTGCATTGACATAGGCAGGTATTTTACCAGGACCGAGTCATGCGTGTCTATCCGGCATCGACAAGTTGGTACCGCACCACTCCGATGCCGACTTCGATCGGTACCGATACCATGCCTTGCACGATCACCGAGATCGGAGATACTCGGATGAGTCTGAAGACTTTGAAAGCTCTGCCGATACCAGAATACTTCTTCCTGAGGATTCCTCTTCTCCTCCGCGTAGGATGTCTCCACCTGAGCATATGTCCTTTCAGGATTTTATCCGAGATGTGGCCTGAGGTCTTTCCATCACAGTGGCTCCTGAAAAGGAGCCAAGGGCAAAGGAATTAGAAATCCTGCAATACCCTAAAGCTCCCAAGGAGGCAGCTACCTTACCTATTCATGAGATCTTGCATGATCTCATGTTAAAGGATGTGGGAAACACCTCTAACCACATCTCCTCACTCTCGAAGACTCAACACCATGTATCGAGTTCCTCCTTGTCCTGGGTTTCAGAAGACTCAATTACCACACCATTCCATGGTGGTGGAATCAGCAATGAGAAGGATAAAGAGTGCAAAAAGGCATGCATCTAATTCTCCAGGATGAGTGTAGGACTCTTGACGCCTTTGGATGTCGAACCTTCCAGGCTTCCATGCTTCCTGCTAGGATCAGTTCCTATATCTTATATATAGGAATGTTCCTTAAGGAGGTCACAGGAGATTTAAAGCTTATGAGCCCTCTCCTTCCTGATAAGAGTCAAGATTACCTCGCCCTTGTCAGACATGCTCAGGATGTTTCCAAGTTTGTGAATTGTGCAGCCTTTGACTACTTTTAGTGCATAAGCATGACCTCTGCTATTGCCATAGGTACACGTAGGATTGCCTGGCTCCAGGCATCTGACTTGGAAATTTGGGTACAGGATAAACTAGGGAATATTCCTTGCACAGGAGAGAATCTCTTTGGCAAGAATTGGCAGGAAAAATCTAATGAGAGAAATGCTGACAATATCACTTTGGATAGATTGTCTAAATCTACAGCTGATCCTGCGAGGAAAAAATCCTCTAAGAAACCATTCTTCAGTAAGAAGAAGTTAAATCCCTCCTATACCCAACAGGAGCATCACTTAGGTCAGTCTGCCCAAAAGGGAAAGCAGCAACAACCTAGGCAAAGAAAGACAAAAGCAGCTAAGCCTCAACCGGCTCAGCAGACTCAGCCTCCACAGGGGCTTTGACTCCTATCTAGAGAACTTTGCCTTCCTGGCCCTGAACGGAACAGAACCCTCCACCATCCCAGGAAGGTTATGTCATTTTGCCCCCAGATGGGGTCAGATAACAGCAGAAAATTGGAATCTGTCTATTGTAAGAGAGGGGGGACAAGCTTCATTTCCTCAGCATGCCCCCTCCTACAATGGTAAGACAGTTCAATTCTCAGACCTCTCTCAACGACCAGTTAGGTCAAGAGGTCACTGTGCTTCTTGCCGAAGGGGCAATAGAAGAGGTACCCATTCCCCAATGGGGTACAGGGTTTTACTCCCCCTATTTCCTTATTCCAAAGAAAACAGAAGGACACGGACCCATTTTAGACCTCAGAGAATTGAACAAATTCCTGTTCAAAGAGAAGTTCAAAATGATTTCTCTAGGAACTCTGCTGCCATACCTTCAGAGTCAAGATTGGCTTATAAGAACATAAGAACATAAGATATGCCATACTGGGTCAGTCCAAGGTCCATCAAGCCCAGTATCCTGTTTCCAACAGTGGCCAATCTAGGTCATACGTACCTAGCAGTTTCCCCAAAAGACATAGGTTCCACAATGCTTGTACTGGGTCAATCATTGATATCCTGGGTACCTTCTTAATAATGGTTTATGGACCTTTTCTCCGGGAACTTGTCCAAATCTTTTTTAAACCCAGCTACACTAACAGCCTTTACTACATCCTCCGGTAACAAATTCCAGAGTTTGATAACACGTTGAGTGAAAAAATATTCTCTCTTATTAGTCTTAAATAGGTTACCCTGTAGCTTCATTGCATGTCCTAGTCTTTCTATATTCTGATGATGTAAACAGTCGATCTACGTTTACCCGTTCCACTCCATTAATTTATAGACCTCTATCATATCTCCCCCTCAGTCATCTCTTTTCCAGGTTGAAGAGCCCTAAACTTTAAACTAATAACACTTATTAAAAGAGGGCTGCTACACAGTACCCTGTCCTGTGCTGCTGAGGTAAGCTGTGACCAACTTCCTGGGTGATTAACAGTCCTTGCTTAGATAGAAGAAGTCTTTCAAAATGGCCTTTTGACCTGCCACCTGGTGTTAACACCTATTGAAAACGTTTCACAGGTTTCTTGCCCCCTAGGTAGAAGGCCTCTTCGTAAAGGTCTCTAGAAGGCTTTATTTGTTGCTCAAAGAGTACTGACCCTGTTTTGCCTTTTATGCTAAGTTATATTCTGATTTGATTTAAATTACAGCTCTTTGCTGCTGCTAGGCTCTGACTTATTATGAAATTTAAACTACAAGCTCTCTGCTGGGTTCCAAAGTTAACCAGAAAGCTCTCTTCTGTGTTTTAAATGCAAACTAAAAGTACTTTGCTGATACTAGGCCCTGAGTGACTATTAAATTTGTTCTCTAGATCTCAAGGATGCGTACACTCATGTTCTCATCCATCCAACTCACCAAAAGTTCCTTCGCTTTCTATTTGAAGGGAATCACTACCAATACAGGGTTCTTCCTTTTGGCCTGGCCTCTGCACCAAGGGTGTTCACAAAATGCATGGCTGTGGTGGCAGCATTTCTCCGCACCCTAGGAATATTCGTCTTCCCTTACTTAGACGACTAGCTCATTTGAGCCCCTTCAGAGCCAGAGGCCAGGGTTGTACAATGTGCATCCTTCAGTATTTGGGACTTGTCATAAACTTTCCAAAATCCAACCTTGCTCCCACTCAGTCCCTAGAGTTTATAGGAGCTCTGCTGGATACCAGAAAGACAAGGGCCTACCTTCCACAGCCCCGCTGCCTTCCCATTGTGCAATTAGCTTCCCAAGCAGTGCTAAAACCTCACCTCACTGCTCGGGAAATGTTGCAATTGCTAGGCCACATGGCATCCACCATGCATGTGGTTCCTTATGCTCGCCTCCATGTGAGGGCAGCCCAGTGGACTTTATCCACTCAGTGGACTCAGGCGTCAGGTTGCCTGTCAGACAAAATAGCAAACTCAGATTGCCTTATTTTGTCCCTCCAATGGTGGCAGTCACTTCGAAACTTTTTGGTGGGGTCTCCATTTCAGCAACCCCCACCCCAAGCGACTCTAACAGATGCTTCACAGGTGGGTTGGGGAGCCCACCTGCAAGGCCTCTCTACCCAGGGTACCTGGACTCCACAAGAGGCCTATCTACACATCAATCTCCTGGAACTCAGAGCAATCTTCCTTGTTCTTCGAGTATTCCACACCCAGCTCAGCTACAAGACAGTTCTAGTTCGAACAGACAATCAAGTAGCCATGTTCTATGTGAACAAGCAGGGCAGAACAGGCTCTCTGTCGCTATGCAACGAAGCTTTGCGACTATGGGCCCTCACCAGAGAGCATCAGATTCATCTCCTTGCGGTGTATCTTCCAGGCATTCAAAACTCTTGGGCAGACAGACTCAGTCGAGTTCTGCTTCCACATGAATGGTCTCTCCATGCAGACCAGGTGGCCAAAATTTTCCAAATTTGGGGAACCCCGGACATCTCAGGGCCTGGTTGCTGAAAGCCTAGAACGTCACGGTCTTAACCTTTCCCAGCATGTAAAGGATATCCTTTATGCTTCCAGGAAGCCTTCCACAAGACGCTCTTATGCATTTAAGTGGAAAAGGTTTACCATATGGTGCTTGCAGAAGGGTCTTAACCCACTTGCAATACCTCTGGAATCATTACTGGAGTATCACCTTCATTTATCAAATGCAGGGCTTAAGACAAATTCAGTGAGAGTTTATTTGAGTGCTATTGCAGCTTCTTTCAAGCCTCTAAATGGACAACCTATTTCCGAGCCTTCTTTTAACTAAACCTCCCATTAATTTAATTTAATTTAATTTAATTAACAGATTTTTATATACCGCTCCTTCCATTGATCAGATGCGGTTCACATGGAACAACAATAAACAGAGCGAGCTGTTTTTACATATAACAATTTGTAACTTGGGAATTACAGTTAACAATTAACAATTAGTGAACTATATACAAATGAACAGAATTAAAACTATATACAGAGTTATTTGTTGTTCAAATGTCTTCAATGCATTGTTTTAGGGCTACAGTATTTCATTCCTTTGTTGAAAAATGTATTATCTGGAGTAGGATTATCCTTTATCAAGCTGAGAGGTGAGAGGTGAGTTTGTTTCGGATCCATAGTGCATTGTAAATAGGTGTGTTTTAAGTTTTTTCCTAAACTCCATGATTTCAGGTAATTGTCTTAATTCTATTGGAATTGTGTTCCACAAGATGGGGGCTGCATGGGAGAAGGCTTTCTTGTTTGTGGATTTTTTGGCCCTAATGAATTCTTTTGGTATTGTTAGTTTATTTAACTGGTCTCTCCTTTGGAGATTATGGGTGGGTTCTATTTTGATGAGGTTATTTATGGTCCAGAGTGCAGTTTTATTTATGGCTTTGTAGGTGGTTAAGAGAGTTTTGTATTCTATTCGGCTTTGAATCGGAAGCCAGTGTAGATATTCTAAAATCGGGGCTATATGTTGGAAAGATGGGGCCTTCGTAATGGTCCTTGCTGCCGCGTTTTGTGCTAATTGAAGTTTTTTTAAGGCTTGCTTAGTTACACCAAGTAGGATTTGATTTGCAAAGTCGAAATGGGGGGTTATCATTGCTTGTATGACTCGTTGGAAATCCTGTAAGTGCATTAGGGGGCGGAGTTGCTTTAGTATTTTCAGTTTAAAGTAAACTTTTTTTGTTATATTTCTTACATGTGTGTCCATGCTAAGGTGTTTGTCCAGAATAACGCCTAAGTAACGTATTTAGGATTTTAGTTTGATATCGCTATTCTGCAATGATATATGTGAGGGGGGAATGAACGTTGTGCTTTTGGTTACTATTAGGGCTTCTGTTTTTGAGTGATTGATGTACAGGTTGTTTTCATTTAGCCAGGTGTTTATTTCATTGAGGCATTCGTTAATGAGATGTATAGGGATATTTGGTATTTTGAAAGGGACATACATCATAATATCGTCCGCATATAGGTGATAGTGGACATTGAATTTTTTAAAGATTTTACAGATGTGTTTTAAGTATATATTAAATAGTAACGCTGACAGTGCTGAACCTTGTGGGAGGCCTAGTTCTTGATTGTATGTTTTTGAGGTGAGATTACCGATTTGTACCGTTTGAGTTCGGTCTATTAGATAAGAGGTGAACCATTTTAGAACAGTGGATTTTATACCTATTTGCCTAAGTTTATTAATCATTGTTGAATGGTGCACACTGTCAAAAGCTGCGGAGACATCAATGAATATAAGTAAGAATGCTTGTTTTGAGTTGTCTATTCCCCTTACAAGCGTGTCGATTAGAACTGTTAGGAGTGACTCTACACCGGGTCTGGGGCGAAACCCATACTGCTGTTCATCTAGTGGGGCTGAGCAGTCAATGTACTCTTGAGTTTGAATTTGTACGGCTTTTTCAATTAATTTAGCCATAAACGGAATACTCGATATGGGTCTGTAGGATTTAGGTGATGATTTGTCAAGGGTTGTGTTTTTTAGGATTGGGCGGATCTGTGCTTGTTTTAGTGCAGGGGGTAGGTATCCGTTTTTAAGGGAAAGATTTATTATTGGGAGTATGAATTGAGAGAGTATGGATAGAGAGTTCTTTATCCAGGTTACTGGACAAGGGTCAAGTAGTGATGTGGTTGTGTTAATGTTTGTGATAATGTTCTTGAGCGCAACCTTGGATAGGGGTTGGAATACAGACCATTCGTCTGTGTTAAGTATTTGAGAATTATTTACTGGATTATGTGGTGGGGGATGAGACGTTGTTTTGTTCATGTAGTAATTTGCCAATGTCTGTGGGGTAATATCTGTGATTTCGTTGCTGGAGTTGTGGGTATTATTTGTCAGTTTTTTTACTATTGAGAAAAGTTCTCTGGGTCTATTTATTGCGTTATTTAAGATGGAGGCATGGTAATTTTTCTTGGCATTGTTTATTGCGTCTTTATACTTGTTAAGGAGCGTGAGGTATAAATCTTTTGTGTTTGTGTTTTTATTTTTCCTCCATTTACATTCAGCTTTCCTTAAGTTCTTTTTCATTAGTTTTAAATCCTTATTGTACCATGGGGTTTGACCAACTTTAGAATGCGTGTTTCTCTTAATTATTTCTTGTTTAGCTGCAGCGTTGTTGATAGTTTTGTGTCAATTGGTTACTGCTGCGTCTAGGTCTAGTGGTGAGTTTGATAAGTTAGGAATTATGAGGTCTAGGAATTCTTCTTCATTGTATTTTTTAAATCTTGAGGTTGGTGCATTAGTTGGTATTCGTTTAATTGATGTATTGTTTATTGTGATATTAAAGTTAATGAGGTAATGGTCTGACCATGGGATCGGTGGGCAATTGAGGGAGGTGGGGTTATAGAGTTGGTGGAGTATGTTTGGCAAGAAGACCATGTCAAGAATACTACCTTTTCCATGTGTGCTAGTGTTTATTATTTGCAGAAAATCCATATCTACTGTTGATTCTAGGAAGAGGGAAGCATATGAGGCTGGTAAGGAGGGGAGGTTAAAGTCTCCAAGCATTAGAATTGGGTTTTGATCAGTGGAAGAACTTAGAAAATCAATTAGCGGGTCCAGGTGGCATGGGACTTAAATCTGGTTCTTGGGCAGCTCATGAAACCGCCCTTTGAACCATTAGCCACTACCTCTTTGAAATTCCTTTCCTGGAAAGTCATCTTTCTTATTGCAATCACATCAGCACGTCGCATCAGTGAATTGAAAGCGTTGGTGGCTGATCCTCCTTATACAAGGTTCCATCATGGTAAGGTAGTCCTTAGGACTCATCCATGCTTTATGCCAAAGGTGGTGTCACCTTTTCATTTAAACCAAGTGGTTTACCTTCCTGTATTCTTCCCAAGGCCTCACGCCTCAAATGCAGAAAGGAATCTTCATACTTTGGACTGTAAAAGGGCTTTGGCCTTTTTCTTACAAAGGACACAGCAACATAGAAAGTCCTCACAACTCTGTGTTGCTTTTGATCCTAGTCATTTGGGACTTCCAGTCTCCAAAAGAACATTCACTGTCCAGCTGGATTGCACAGTGTATATCTTTTGCCTATGAGAGTAGAAACCTTCCTCTTGAAGACCATGTCACAGCTCACAATGTGAGAGCCATGGCAGCCTCTATGGCTCATCTTCACTCTGTCTATCGATGACATCTGTCGAGCAGCTACTTGGGCTTCGGTTCATACCTTCACAGCCCATTACTGCTTAGACAAGGGCTCCCGCCGGGATGCGTTGTTTGGTCAGGCTGTTCTACAACACCTTTTTCATACTTAATCAACTCCTACCCACCATCCCTGGTAGGATGCCAGAGATCCATGGGGGGAAGTGGAGCCCTTTCACAGGGGCACACAACTTCTGGGGCCTTCTCCCTGGCATCTGCAGCTAGGGAGTCCCCATATGTGAAGACTACATTCCTGCTTGTTCCTGGAGATAGCATAGTTACTCACCTGTAACAGGTGATCTCCGGGAACAGCAGGAATTTAGTCTTCACAACCCACCCACCTCCCCTAGGAGTTGTATCTCTCTATCTCTCTCTCTCTCTCTTTCTCTCTTTCCCTCTCTCTTTGTCTCAACTTTAAACTCAACTGGAGAGGGACAGTTGGGAAAGGCGGGAAGGCAGCACGCAGGCGCTGTGGGATGCTCCCAAAAGCTTTCCTATTGGACGCTGGGGAGCATTCCCGCACAGGCTCCGTCGGTACCAACGATACCCATATGTGAAGACTAAATTCCTGCTGTTCCCGGAGATCCCCTGTTACAGGTGAGCAACTATGCTTTCCCAACATCTTCCCATACCATTAATGCTTAAACAGTTATCTGACCACTCATTAACACAATGCAGTTAGTTATATCTAGTTAGGTGATGTCAACTGCACCATGCTATCTGCCATCTTAACAGTCAATGCACAGTAACTGTCAGGTTAACTGTATGGTGTAATCCCTGCCGTTTCTCTGTCCAGTTTCCAGCCATTCTTTACCCCACTTGACATTAGCTGATAGTGTAGAAAGTTACATGTATTAACTGCTAAGGCCCAATGTTTACTGTTAGCCTGGCATATACATTAACTGTTATGTGCATGCCATGTTAACAGCCAACACAGTTTAGTAAATGTACCCCAAAATGAAGCACTTAAGCACAAGTTGGCATACAAAAAATTCTTCTCATTCTGTTATTACAGATGCAGATAGATCAAGACACACCTAAGGCATGGTGGTAATGTACAACTGAATATTTGTCATTGAGCCCAGCAGTTTTATTGCATTATCTAGAACTATTAGTGATTGGCAGGATATAAATATTCCTAAATAAATTAAATATCCCATGAATAGACTATTTGATGATGCTTGATACCGCTTTGACTAAATGATAAAACGGTATAAAAAAACTGATTAATAAATAAATACATTTTGCAGATATTTGTCAAGTGAAAGCCCAAACCTGCAGTGGTGAATTGGGCCTTAGGATCCCCCACATTTTTACAGATTTTTGTTTTAAGCCTGAAGAGATGATACTGCTTAAAATTCATGAAGACTTCCTCTATGTAGCATCTTCGAGTGACTCTGGGTGTTACTGTGCTAATCATGCGGGCATCACATTAGAAAGGCTATATAAGGAGGTCTTGAATGTACCCCCTACCAGTGACGTGTGTCTTTGGAAACGCATAACATTGATGTCAGAGAGGAGATGTAGTGATTTCCAGGCACTCCCCATTGCAACGTTTCTTGTTCTTTACTTCGGGTTCTCTTCCAAGAAAGAGTTCAGGATTCATGGTGAATGCCTGGTACTCAAGAAGGAGAGATTGCTTGGAGCTACCATGAAGAACTTTGAGCAGTTCCTACTGAAAGGGGAAAATTGCCCATATTCTTTCTTCCACTGGAGTCTTCATTCTAGTTGGTTAAGAGAAGTGAAATTTGCACTTAGGAGTAGTCTAGACTCCCGGAAGTGTATGTTCCACACTGGAAGAGGTTTTGCACTCAGGGAGATTGAATAACTGCTGTCAATCATGTCTTGTGTGAGAAGGTTCTCAAAGGAGAAACCTCAGCAAAAGAAGTTTCATTTTAGTGGTGGAGAAGTGCTATGTAACTTCTGAGACCAAAATAAACTGCACTCGGATACCAATAAAGAGAGCCTGCAATCATTGGGAGGGTGTCTATAGACTGTCTTGAAAGGGGTTTGGGAGTCAGCGGAAACCTCAATAACTGATCATTTTGGATTTGTCATTCCTCTGTTACTTGAAAAAAGTTTACATTGTGCCAAATAATCGCCATTTCCTAAGTAGCACTAAACTTTTCTTTTTTGGAGCAACCTCAAAACTGTATGTCTCTTATTTTGTGAGTGTAAAAGTCAACTGAAATATCCAGAGTCTTAAGACCCTTGAAGAAAATCTTCCCCCTATTGGAAGATCCCAGGATTCCCAAGGGGTGCATGATGGTCCAACAGCTCCTAGCTAGGCTTTTGTGTTCAAGTTCAAAATGGAACAAGATTTACACATGAATGCAATGGACTTGTTGGGGAGCTGTGGGAGGAGGTTTTGAAAAACAGGTCCTTTGCCAAGAACATAAGGAATATATCTTATGTATTCCAAAGAAGTTTGATTTCTCTGCTTGGCTTTCTTTTCTAAGCCCTGAAAATATCTTTTAAACTAATGGGAAACAAGTGAGCCAAGAATCGGGACAATTATTTCTATGAACCCAGGTAGTGCTACTCATAACATAAGAAATGCCATTCTGTGTCAGACGAAGGTCCATCAAACCCAGTATCCTGTTTCCAATAGTGGCCAGTCCAGGTCGCAAGTACCTGTCAGGTTCCCAAAAAGGTGCACAGAGTCCATGTTGCTTATCCCGGAGTAAGCAATGGATTTCCCTAGTCCTCTTTAATAATGGTTTATGGACTTTCCTCCAGGAACCTCTCCAAACCTTTTTTTAAACCCAGCTACATTATTAGCTTTTAATATATCCACCAGTAATGAATTCCAGAGTTTGATTCCTTGTTGAGTGACAAAATATTTTCTCCTATTTGCCCTAAATGGGCTACATTCTAGCTTTATTGAGTGTCCCCTAGTCTTTCTACTGTTTGAAGGAGTAAACAACCGATATACATTTACCTGTCCCACTCCATTCATTAATTTATAGACCTCTATCATATCTCCCCTCAGCCATCTCTTTTCCAAGTTAAAGAGCCCTAATCTTTTAAGCCTTTCCTCATAGGGGTATCCTTCCATCCCCTTTATCATTTTGGTGGCTCTTCTTTGTACCTTTTCTAATTCTGCTATATCATATTTAAAATATGGTGACCAGACTTGTACACAATATTCAAGGTGAGGTTGCACCATGGAATGATACAGAGGCATTATAATATCCTTGGTTTTGTTCTCCATTCCTTTCCCTATGATAACTAGCATTCTATTTGCTATTCTGGCTGCCACTGCACACTAGGTCAAGGGATTCAATGTGTTATCCACGATGACGCCTAAATCCTTTTCCTGGGTGGTGGTTCCTAATGTGGGACTTTGCATCATGTAACCATAGTTTGGGATGATCTTCCCTAAGTGCATAATTTTGCACTTGTCCACATTAAATTTCATCTAACATTTGGACATCCAGTCTTCCAATTTATCAAGGTCCTCTTGCAATTTTTCACAATCCACTTGTGCTTTAATAACTTTGAATAATTTTCTCTCATCTGCAGTTTTGATCACTTCACTCATTATTCTTATTTCCGGGTCATTTATGAATATGTTAAAAAGCAGTCGGTCCAGGGTGGAATCTAAGATGGAAGCACAGCAGGAGTCCCTCGCTTGAACATCTCTGCTTTTACCTTTTGAAATTTTCCTATGGCTCCTAAATGGAAAGGAAAGGGCCCAGCCAAGTCTGCTAAGGCTTCCGCTTCTCAAGAGGACCAGCAAAAGATTGAGGCATTGCTCCTGAAGGCCCTTGCTGTGGAGAAAGCCACAAAGGACTTGGCTAAGCTGGCTCTTGAGGAAGAGATGCCAGTCTTTGAGCAGAAGTCACCACTGAACTGTGGCTGCACCTTTTTGGTTCTTCAATGAGTGTGGAGCAAGGAATTCCAAGTTCTCTTCTTAACTCAGCTGCCTCCGGTTTGGAGGGAACAAAACCAGTACAGAGACGTGGAGAACTCAGAAGGGTAACCAAAATTTTATTAAGACAAAATATGCCACTGGCCCGACACAGGCCGTGTTTCGCTGCCTTCCTCAGGGGCTCAAAGTGGACTAAAGAGCTAAAAATACATACATAAATATATTAATAACATCAATAAAACAATCATAAAAACACTATAAATATATGGGCCTTAGAATAATGCTAAATATAAATAGATGACTTACATTAGATAACATATAAAAGATCAAAGTATAAGCATAAAAAATAGGTTGTATATGCAGAACAATATATAAAACCATAAGAGCACTTTAAATAAAATACATAATTATTATAAATAATTAAAAATGTAAAAATATAAATAACTAAAGGTATTAAAATTAAAAGTGACACATACCTGTTTTAATCCTTGCACATATATCTAATCCTACACCTTTTTTGTCTGGGAGAGGAAGAGAACATGTATAGATCAACAAACATTTAAATGATCCATTGTAATATGACAGAAAACAAGCGCACATAAAAAACCCCACATTAAAACCACATAAAAAAAGGGGGAAAGAGAAAGAAGTGTATCAGTGGAGTACACACCAACAGCCGGGTGCAATAAAGAAATGTATTCATAAATCTTTACCTTCAGTTGATTATTTTCCAACGCGTGTGAAATAGGAAATTCCTATACACAAAGCAGCAAATTGGAAACTTCACTGAAAAACAAGCATCTGTACTAAAAGCCATAACCACAATTACTGAATCATCAAACAAAGGGAAGGCGCCTTATCTTTTAAAACATTAATATCCCAATCAATACCCTCAATAAATATAATAAGAAAATATAATAATAAATAAATACCACAAATAAATAAATATAAATACATATGCCAAAAAAGTAAAAGGAATAGCAATATACTACCTCTATGTATGCCACAAAGAGGGTTTTAATTAGACCTCATAAAATCAAGAAACTGCACAAAAACAAAAAACTTTGCCATGTAAATAACTCTTTATTTTAAAATAACTATTAACTCTACCGGCCACAATGTAATTTTTTCAATACTCACAAAAAACTGGGGCCATTACTTAATTAAAACGTTGCACCATTTAAAACTTGCAGTTACCACAAAGGTAGAACAATATAAGTATTAGCAAACCGTAAAAAGAAACCGACACGTGCATTCTAATACATATTGAGAGCGCTTCTATAAACGTCAAAAGGGCGTCACAATAACATCACAGAATAACTGCCACCAATACAGCATTTATTCAAGAAAAATTATTACAGCCTGAGACCATTTATACCTCTCTGCCTTTGAAATGACGGGAAACCTCACTACTCATAAATTAAATGTTTAAAAAAAACACCGACGCTCTCACTCGAAGATGTGCTTTTTTGAAAAAAAGGGAAGGAAACACTATGTTAAATCTTTAAATCTTTAACTATATAGGTATTGTACTAAAAATCGCTTCTCATTAACCTTGGTCAATTTCCACAAAGTAAAACTTACTGCTTTCCACCATCTGAAACCCGTGGCTCTCACGCTGTCAACAACCAGAGAGACGCCAATATATGCGCACACACTCTAGGGTGTGCAAGGTGCCGTCATAATCCTGACGTGTCACAAAATTCTTTACCAGTGGTGAAATAAAAGTATTTTTTACTCTACAAACCGCAATCCAAAAACATAAAATTTCTGAAAAGGCTGGACACTTAGAAAACCTTTACTGCTTTCCACCATCGAGAAGCCACAGTTGTTATTAGGTTAAAACTCAGGAAGACGCCAGCACTAACCTACGCACTCGAAAGTGTGTTTCTAGCATCATAATCTTGATGTTTCACAAGAACCATATCAGTGTTGAAATAAAAATATCTACCAACCACCATGTAACTTTTCAATACAAACAAAAAACCGGAAAAAAATGGTCAATTAAAAATACTTACTACTTTCTACCATTTGAACACCGCGGTCCCGCGGTAAAACTCAAAAAGACGCCAACACATGCGCACACACTCGGGGGGGTGTTTATAGCACCGTGATCATGACGTGTCTCAAAATGTTTACCAATGGTAAAATAAAAGTGTCCATTCACTCCACAAGTCACATTGTCACAAATTTCTTACCAATGGTAAAATGAAAGTATCCATTAGCTCCACAAATCACATTGTAACAATCCAATGCAAACAAAAAAACAAAAGATTAAAGCAAAACAAGAAATTATTAGGGAGATCAGTCAAAACCATAAAAAATTATCTTGTAAAAGTATGTGTCCCAAAGGAAATAAGGGAAGCAGACTTCCTACCCTGAACACTAATTATAGAAAAACTGACAAATCTTGTTCCATATTAAGACCATTGGGATGCAGAGTATTCATGGTGAAAATATACCTTTCTTCCAAACGCCGAATTGTTTTATCTACATCCCCATCTCTCCAGTTCACTTTTACCTTTTTAGCCACAAAAATTTTAAATCCAAAATTGTGTTCATTCTTTAACAGTCAAAAAACAATTTATTCACCCAGTAAACTAAAAGATTTTTTATTTAGATGATTTTTCCAATTGCCTCACAAGTCACGTCATTTACGTGATCCTTTGCCCATGCAATAAGATGTACATAGGAAAAACTATTCGTCCTGTTAGGGATAGAATTATTGAACACAGGAGTTGTATAAAAAGGAATTTAATGGATAAACCCCTGGTCAATCATTGGCTTGAGCTAATGCATACAATTTCGGATTTAAATTTTTTTGTGGCTAAAAAGGTAAAAGTGAACTGGAGAGATGGGGATGTAGATAAAACAATTAGCTCTTTAGTCCACTTTGAGCCCCTGAGGAAGGCAGCGAAACACGGCCTGTGTCGGGCCAGTGGCATATTTTGTCTTAATAAAATTTTGGCTACCCTTCTGAGTTCTCCACGTCTCTGTACTGGTTTTGTTCCTTTTGACGTGGGTGGGTGCCTGAGTGTTGGACCCATTCGGTTTGGAGGGTACAGGCTTGAGCTCTATGGACCCCACCTTGTGTTCAACCCTCTTAGCACTTGATTCAGAGCAAGTGCCCGATGTCAACACTGATGTGACAGGGAATGGTGCTGATGTGGCGGCTTGAGTTTCCACCTTGGTTCCAAAGAGGAAAGATCAACTGAAGGCTATCCCTATGACTAAGACAAGCAAAGATCTTCCGAAGGTATTGTTGAATTCTATCTGGGCTATGCTTGTTAAATTTCGAAAAGCTTTGAAACACTACCTCTTCCTCTTGTCTTATCCAGTAAACAATGCAGATATCTCAACCAACCCACAGACCTTCCAAACATACACATACAATACAGACACCCCATAGACCACCCATACACAAAACTGAAGCCAGGATGAGATCATGACTATGTTATAATTAATTAATTACCCTGTTATCCGAGTTGTATTTCCTGTTTTACTGTAAACACAAAGTACCGTTGAATTGTGTAACTCTTTGTTTATTGTGAACCGCGCTGATGCTGAATAGCGCGGTATATAAGTGACTATAAATAAATAAATAAATAAATTAGAGGGAATGGTTTCTAAATGTTCTTTGAACATCAATACATTAGTTCAATCTGTTAGTCAACTTTCACGGCAGCAAGATACTATTCGTAAGGAATCTCAAGAGACGTTTACTATGCTAGGAAAGGATGTTAAGGAATCCAGAGACATTATAGATCAACTTGTTAAAGATAAAGTTCTCATTCACCATAAGTTAGAACAATTTGAAAATAAGATACGGGGTTTAAACCTGCGGTTGTTAAACTTTCCTATTGTATCTAACTTGTCATTGATGGAACTCTTTATGAAGTACTTATGGGAAGTATTACCAGATAGTACTTTGCCTCCAGATAATAAAATTTACTATCTACCCTGTGGGAAGAATCCAGATATATCCCGATGTGAGCTGTCCTACCCAAGAAAGGAGAAGATTGTTTTTGTCTATGAGACAAGAGACACTGGCATTGGGAGCTAACTTCCGTTTGAGTTATCCTTGCAAATGTTTTGTTTCCTATTTGAATGTTAAGTATATATTTTTCTCACCGGATCAGCTTTGCTCTTTTCTAGATTTGAAGGAAGATATCTGGGTAACTGGTTTCTGGGTACAGGGGTGGGGGGGGGGGGGGGGTCTGGGATGGAATACGCAAGATGATTGGTGTGCAGGGTTGGTGCCTAAGCCTTTGTTTCTAATTTTATATTTAGGTTTCATTTTTTTCTGATCCCCTTATATATTTGCCTTTACCCCCCTTTCTACTACTTGTGGTCTAAGGATAGAGTGAATTGATTTAATATCTATATTGTTACCTTTTGGGATTTTTGTATTTTCCTTTACACTCTTGCTACTTAAGCAAGTGGATGCTTGTGTATATGGTTTAAATTGCATAAATATAAAATAAAAAAAAAGCAGCAGGCCCAGCACAGATCCCTGGGGTACTCCACTATTCACCTTTCTCCATTGAGAAAATTGGCCATTTAACCCTACTCAATGCTTTCTTTCTTTTAACCAGTTCCTGATCCACAATAGTATACTATACTGCACCCTATCCCATGACTTTTTAATTTCACCAAGAGTCTCTCATGAGGGACCTTGTCAAAAACTTTCTGAAAATCAAGATACACTATATCAACTGGCTCACCTTTGTCGACCTGTTTATTCCCACCTTCCAAAAAATTTAACAGATTAGTAAGACAAGACTTTCCTTGGCTAAATCCATGTTGGCTTTCTCCCATTAAACCGTGATTACATGTTCAGTAATTTTGTTCTTTATAATTGTTTCTACCATTTTGCCCATTACTAATGTCAGACTCACCTGGCTGCAGTTTCCCAGATCACCTCTGGAACATTTCTCCAATCTTCAGGTACTGCAGATGTTCACAGATTACTAATAGTAGGTCTGCAGTCTCATATTATTTCTTTCAATACCCTCTGATATATACCATCTGGTCCAGGTGATTTGCTACTCTTCAGTTAATTTAATTTAATTTAATTAACAAGTTTTTATATACCGCACCTTCCAATGATCAGTTGCGGTTTACATTGAACAACAGTAAACAAGGCAATGCTGTTTTTACATATAACAATGAGAAGCTACAAAGATTCAACTCAAAACTTACAATTAACAGTTGTAACTATATACAATGAACAGGATTAATTATATACAAGGTATGTATCAAATAATATGTATCAAATAATTGTAATACATCTTCCCAGTTTATTGATATTTCTTTCATTTCTTCCAATACATCACTTTCCTACGGTGGTGAGTCATGTTCACTGATCTAGAAAGATTTTAGTCTAGTCTCTGGAACTAATTCTACCATCACTTCCTGCACAACTTCTATTTGCACTTTCTCCTTTATTGCTGGCTCCCTCTGGAGTTCATTGCTTCTTGGTGTTCTTAGGCCTTCATACAAATTCCGTGCATCGAAATAGCCATAAAGCCCTTCAAATTATTTTCTTAGTTTTTGAGACAACTAATAATGGAAACTTAGGCTTGTAACAAATTAATTTGTTACAAATATGAAAGGTATGTTGCCTGCTGGTAAATGCCTGTAAAGCCACTGGGAGGTGAATGGGTTTTCTTGGTAGTTAGTGAGAAACACATTATGGATATTTTTCATCAGAAGCTTTTTCTATCTTTTGTATTCAGAAAATGTCACAAACATATTTGAAAAGTCGTGGCCTTGGTATTTGAAAAGCTTGAGTTCAGCAATTTAAGATCTTAATTAAGGATTGTTCCTGTTCTGAACTATGACATTCATTTTTGGACATTTTTATAGGTGTAAAACTTAAAATTCCACTTAGAGAATTCAGTTGAGCTACAAAGAACATCGTCCTTTAACATGACAAATCCTTTCTTAGTGGGGACAATAGAAGATTGTCACTTCAAGATCAAGGTATAAATTGTATGTGGGCTAACAAAAGTGCTTCAGAAGTAGTTGTTATGGCAACTGTTGCAGACTTTTTACCTAGAAAGCTAATGGCCATGCTGTCCTTAAAGACTTTTTCTTGACATGCTCAGGATTCATTAAATTGAGGAGATTTAAGTGGTAAGACCGAGCAAAGTTTAATTTCTGGTGATAAGTGGCATACTGGGAGCTCTCACTTTACTACTTATTATATAGCTCTACAAGGCATATGCAGCGCTCTACAGAGACGATGCCTGCTCCTAAGAGCTAACAGTCTAGTCAAGACAAGAACACAACTGGGTATTAGGATATATCTAGGGGAATTTTAGTAATTTATATGCAACTATAAAAAAGAAATTGCTTGTGAGTAGTGGTCATTGGGCTCGCATAAGGAAGGTCTGTCTGGCAGGCTGCAGGGACAGAACCAACTAGCAGCTGGATCTGTCTGTGTCTCCAATATTTTCCAATATGCTCCAATAGTGGAGGAGTAGCCTAATGGTTAGAACGGCGGTCTGGTTTATTTTTTTTTTGTCATCTCTTCTCGTTTGTACACTGCCTAGATGCCAATGTTTTATTTTAAGCAATTATATTAATAAAATAAAGATCTAGAACTCTTAACGGAAACACGGGCACTCACATAGCCAGGTCTTCTTGGCAGACTATGCATGCCGCATGTCTGCCGGGCCAATTCGCAGGTTGGTGAAGGTAGGGTACCATTTGGAAAGACCATGGAGACCTAGAAAGCTAGACACTTGGACAACAGCCAAGTGGATATATGGATTACTGTAGGGCCTGTTGGTTAGACATGGGAAGGACGAGGTGATGGATGTAAATTGAAAAGGAGTTCTTGCATTCTCATCAACCCAAGAGAATGGAGTTAAAAGGAGTAGGAAGACAAAAGCCACCTTGAATAAGGAGTGATATCCTACAAGTGGTCATGTTCTGTGACTGGCAACTGGGATATCTCCTTCATTGGGTGGACAGTAATAACTGGGCAGACTGCATGTGCTAGGGGTTTCTTTTTTCCCCTTCTGTCATGTTACTGTGTCAAGAATGTGGAGACAAGTATGTTTGGGGCATATGAGTGTGTGTTTAGGGAGATGTAGACACTCACTCTGGTCCTCCCACCTTCTTGAACCGTTCCCCCCTCCATCCTGCATCACCCTCCCTCCTGCGCGCTCTACTCTTCCCTGCAACCCTGGTGCGCTCTTCCCTCCTTCTCCAATTGGACTTGCCCCCTCCTGCAGTTTCCTTTTATGTTTCTTTATCAGCAATCATAAAATCAAAATGCCAAGTTAAGTAGAGCACTGTGGATATTGATGGACAATGGCACAAACAAATGCAAAATAAATATTTAAAACTAATTACACACCTTTTCCACAACTTAAGGCATGGTACAAAATACATAAATTATAACTCCCACCAACTTCCTCTTTAATTCTTACCCTTAAAACAAAATAATTTCGGACCCGAGACCTCAATCCTCAAACACCCTCCTACAAAAACTGTCAATATAGTACAACAATAGACTGTGTTTAATATTTTAATAAATTTAAGAAAAACTACGTCTTAAGCATCTTACGAGCGAACCTGAAATGGCAGCCTATTCCAGAGAGTGGGCTTGCAAAGAAAAGCAGCCTATATCTAGTATATTGCAGCCAAATACTGTCTGGGATACTGAACAACAAGTATTGAGAGGATCATAAAGTCCTTGTAGCTTCATACAGCGTCAACATGAGATTCAGATAGTGAGGTTTCTTTGTAATGCACAACCTTAAAGATCATACACAAAATCTATTTGGGATAGATAACCAATGCAACAAGTTGAGAATAGATGAACTATGATCTCTCAGTCTTTCTTGAAATCAAACGAGCAGCTTTTTTTTAAAATTTGCTGTAACCTGCAAAGCTGGTAACTGGGTAACCTCAAATACAAAGCATTACAGTAGTCCATCCATGAAGTTGCATAGTAAAATCATTCGAAACTAGCATTTGCAGCATGTTAATATGATTTATGTTGGTATTATTATTTTTTAATTTTTACATATGGGTCTTTCAACAGATAGAACTCTCAGAAAGTTCCTTTCTGTATAGTTCCCCATAGATTAGGCACCGTGTTTGCAATTCTGTATTTAAAAATAGTTTGAAAATGTGTAGAAAGCCATATTTGAACTGCAGGTTATTTCCCGAAGGTTTTTTTAAATGAAGGAAACATTCCAAAGCTAATTCTGTTTTCGTTTAGTTGGTATAAGCCAAACTAATGAAAAACCTCCATCTGTCAACATTTTTTCTTTTTTATACATTGCCATAAGAGATCAGTGTAATGGAAGACTTAGGATACACCGCAGCGTGCTGACATATGGGGTTTTCTCTCTGCTTTCAATGCAGAGAGAGATTTATTATAGCATAATTAAAATCTGAAATTTAATCTTCAGTTTAGTATTTATAATGAAGATCCTATTCCATATTAACATCATGTAAACACAGCAAAAGAACCCCTTCAGAGCAACACATTTGGTAAGTCTTTTTGCAGTTGGGGACTTAAATTTTAATTCATGTCAAATGAAGAGGGAACGAGACTAAGATCTGTTGTTCTTCTCATTGTCCTTTGTGGCTTAAAACCTTGTTGGTATTTTTGAGCGTAGTCTAAATGGCTTTGCCTCTTTCCACACAAATGCCCAAAACAGACCAAGCTTTCCCACAGCTGACCATGTTTAATGATTCCAGAGAACAAGCTGAAACATTCTCAGTTTGAAAAATCCTTTTGACCCACGTTCACTTATTTGTCTACTCTAATTGTCTCCATATTGAACAGATTTATCTCCAGGAACAAGCAGGAATACGTCATCACATATGGGTACGTCGGTACCGACGGAGCCCGTGCGGGAAAGCTCCCCAGCTTTTCAGATTAAAAGCTTTTGGGGCCTCCCACTGCACATGCGCGCTGCCTTCCCGCCTTCCTGACCAGCTCTCGTCAGTTTCTTTTTTTCCGCGGAGCCAGCAGGTCATGTTCCTGTTACCGCTGAAGAAATTGTTAATTTTATTGTTTTCTTTAGACCGCGTACCTGCCTTCCCCATTCTGAAACCGGTACTGCCGGTCTCTCTTTCTTTCTTTTTAAAAAAAAAAAAATAATATTTTTCTTTTCTTCAGCACAGCTTGGTACTTTGTTAGGCCTTCAGGCCTACACAATTTCTCCTCATGGAGAAGCCAGTTCCTGGTTTTAAAAAGTGTACCAAGTGCAGTGCTGTCATTCCTCTTACAGACACCCATGAATGGTGTCTTAAATGTTTAGGACCTGACCATTCCATACCGGACTGCCCATCCTGCTCCCAGATGTCGAAACGTGGATTGCAGAACCGGGCCAACAAGTTCCATGTGCTGTTTCCTTCAGAAGCATCACAGTCATCCAGGTCTTCCTCTCCGGATGGATCTCAGGTAACCAAAACTCCAGTGGGCAAATCCTCTAAAAGCAAATCTCTTTCTAAAGATCGAGAGGCTCTCAATTCTGAGTTCGAGGATTCTGCCCAGGCCAAAAAACCCCGGCGGGAGGCTCCGGCCTCCAAAGCAATCATGGGGTCACAGGTTGACATCGATGGCGCGGCCTCGACAGATCACCTGTTGTACTGCTCTGGGGTACCGGCCCATACCGGTACCGACATCCAGGCAGCAGTGGCGTCTATGGGCAATACTGTCCAAGTCATGCAGCAGGCCATTCTGGCTTTTATTAATGCTGCTACGCCCTCGGTACCGCAGCCAGCGGTACCGGGTCCGGTTCCGGTAATGGCTTCCATACCGGAACCGAGGCCATCGTCTTCCAAACGCAGATCGGTTCCGCATGCCGGATCCGGGCTTTTGCCCGGTACCGATCCCATACCCGGTACGCCCGATGTCGATACCGAACGGTATGCGTATCGTGCGTTGGAAGCACATAGAGGATACTCTGCTTCTTCAGAGGATTTTAACTCCTCTGATGATTCTGATGAGTTCTCCCTTGATCTTCCTGAGGAGCCTTCTTCTCCTAACAGGAGAATGTCTCCACCAGAGGATTTGTCCTTTCAGGACTTCATCATAGAAATGGCTAAAGGTCTTTCTATTGCTTCATCCTCTGAAAAGGAACCCAGATCAAAGAAACTGGATATTTTAGGATACTCTAAGTCTCCTAAAGAGGCAGTCACCCTGCCTATCCATGAAATCCTTCAAGAACACTTGATGGACTTATGGGAGGCTCCTCTAACATTGTCTCCTTCTTCTCGCAGGTTGGACACCATGTACCGTGTCCCCCCTTCTCCTGGTTTCCAAAAAACCCAGTTGCCTCACCATTCTATTGTGGTGAAGTCTGCAATGAAGAAGATAAAGAGTACCAAAAGGCACTCTTCTACTCCTCCAGGGCGAGAATGTAAGACTCTAGACTCTTTTGGCAGGAAAATTTTCCAGGCTACTATGCTTATAGCCAGGATTAATTCCTATAGTCTTTACATGGGCATGTTTCTCAGTGAAATTGCTCTAAAAGTTCGGCATTTTGCCCCCTTTCTCCCTGAGGATAAGAGGGAGCAGTTCATTTCCTTGGTGAAACACCTTTTGGATATTTCAAAGTTCTCCAACAGGGCAGCTTTTGATTCCTTTGAGGGTGCTGGTAGGGCTTCGGGCATTGCTATAGCAGCCCGACGTCTTGCTTGGCTCCAGGCTTCTGATCTAGAACCTTGGGTCCTAGATGGCTTACGAAATCTGCCCTGTACAGGTGAGAACTTATTTGGTGAGGAGTGGCAAATTAAGGCCACTCAAATGGATGCAGAAAATGCCACCTTAGATAGACTTTCTAAGTCTACCTCCACTCCTGCCAAGAAGAAGTCTTTTAAGAGGCCTTATTACAAGAAGTCCAGATTTTCTACAAATACTGGCCAACAATCCTCTCAGCCTCGTTTTGCTGCTAAACGTCAGCAACCTAAACAGGCAAGGTCAAAGCCTGCGGCGTCTGCTACGCCTCAGCAGGCTCCACCCCCTCAGGGGTTTTGACTTGCCCCTAGAGAACTTAACTTTTCTGGCTCTAGAACAACCAGAGCCCCTCACCATACCCGGAAGGTTAGCTCACTTTGCTCCCAGATGGGAGCAAATTACATCAGAGCAATGGACCCTCTCTATCATCAGAGAGGGTTACAAACTCCATTTTTCCGACCTTCCTCCTTATACTATGGTGAGGCAGTTCAATTCTCCCCCATCTCTCCTGGCCCTCTTGGGTCAGGAAGTCTCCTCTCTCCTTGCCCAGGGGGCAATAGAGGAGGTCCCTCTTCTTCAACAGGGGACGGGATTCTACTCCCCTTATTTTCTAATACCAAAGAAGACAGAGGGCTTCAGACCAATTCTGGATCTGAGAGAATTGAACAAATTTCTTTTCAAGGAGAAATTCAAAATGCTTTCTCTGGGCATTCTCCTTCCATACCTTCAGAGTCAGGATTGGCTTTGTTCTCTAGATCTAAAGGATGCGTATACACACATACTCATCCACCCATCCCACAGAAAATACCTTCGATTTCTGTTTCAGGGAAAACATTTCCAGTACAGAGTACTCCCCTTCGGTCTAGCCTCTGCTCCAAGAGTGTTCACCAAATGCATGGCAGTCGTAGCTGCCTTTCTAAGAGGCCTGGGAATTTTCATATTCCCATACCTGGACGACTGGCTCATCCGAGCTCCCTCTCAGTCCCAGGCCCAAATTTCCCTGGACCGCACAAGGCGTCTTCTGCAGTATCTAGGACTGGTAGTAAACCTTCCCAAGTCTCAACTAATCCCTACTCAGTCTCTCGAGTTCATAGGGGCCCAGTTAGACACCATCACTGCAAGGGCCTACCTGCCTCAGGTCAGGGCCCAACGCCTGCTGAGTTTGGCCTCCCAAGCTCAGTCCAGCAGTCATTTGACAGCCCGGGAAATGCTGCGACTTCTGGGCCACATGGCCTCCACGGTACATGTGGTGCCCTACGCTCGTCTGCATATGAGAGCAGCTCAATGGACCTTGGCCACCCAGTGGACTCAAGCATCTGGAGTGCTCTCCGACCAAATACTCACCTCAAGCCGTCTATTTTGGTCCCTCCAATGGTGGACATCCACCAAGAATCTGTTGTTGGGGGCCCCCTTCCAACCTTTGTTGTCCCAAGCAACCCTCACAACAGATGCCTCCCAGACAGGGTGGGGAGCTCATCTTCAGAACCTCTCCACTCAGGGCACTTGGTCTCCACAGGAGGCCACCCTTCATATCAACCTCCTGGAACTGCGAGCAATTTACCTTGCCCTCAAGGTCTTCTATACCCTCCTTGTCAACCTGACTGTCCTAGTTCAGACAGACAATCAGGTAGCCATGTTCTATATAAACAAACAAGGAGGGACAGGCTCTCTGTCGCTTTGCAACGAAGCTCTCAGAATATGGGCCTTCGCCAGAGAGCATCAAATTCACCTTCTTGCAGTGTATCTTCCAGGAGTTCAAAACTCTCGTGCAGACAGACTCAGTCGAGTTCTGCTTCCACACGAATGGTCCCTACATATGGACCAGATACGCAGAATCTTTCAGGAATGGGGGACCCCGGACATAGACCTCTTTGCAAGTCCGTGGAATGCCAAACTTCCCCGGTTCTGTTCCAGAACTCAGTGTCAGGGAGCTCAGGCCCACGATGCCTTCCTCCTGCATTGGGGTCAGGAATTCCTCTATGCCTTTCCACCCATTCCTCTAATATCCAAGACTCTGTTCAAGCTCCAGAGGGATCACGGGACTATGATCCTCATAGCTCCCCGCTGGCCACGCCAGGTGTGGTTCCCTCTACTTCTGCATCTCTCCCAGGGATCCTCCCTGGACCTGGGAGCTGCGCCAGACCTTCTGTCTCAGGAGGAGGGGACTTTGTGGCACCCAAACCCCAAATCCCTACATCTCAGAGCTTGGTTACTGAAGGCCTAAGTCTTCAAGACTTTAATCTTTCTCAACCTGTGACAGATATCCTTCATGCCTCTAGGAAACCTTCCACGAGGCGTTCTTATGCTTTCAAATGGAAACGTTTTTCCATTTGGTGTGCTCAGCAGGGTCTTGACCCTCTAGCACTTCCTTTGAATTCCCTCTTGGACTATCTCCTGCATCTTTCAAATGCAGGCCTTAAGACGAATTCAGTAAGGGTCCATTTGAGTGCTATTGCAGCATCCTTAAAACCTATAAATGGACAACCTGTCTCCTCTCATCCTCTTGTTTCACGTTTCATGAGAGGCCTGACTCTAACTAAACCTCCCATCCGACCTCCTCCGGTAGCATGGGATTTGAACCTAGTTCTAGGTCAGCTTATGAAGCCACCTTTTGAGCCTTTGGACTCTACCTCCTTCAAATTTCTTTCCTGGAAGGTTGTTTTCCTTATTGCAGTCACTTCGGCTCGCCGCATCAGTGAACTGCAGGCTTTAGTGGCTCATCCACCTTATACTAGGTTTCATCATGATAAGGTGGTCCTTAGGACGAATCCCCACTTTATGCCCAAAGTGGTCTCGCCTTTTCATCTTAATCAAGAGGTATATCTACCTGTCTTTTTCCCGGCTCCTCATGCATCCAGTGCAGAGAGGAACCTTCATACTCTGGATTGTAAAAGAGCTCTTGCCTTTTACCTCAACAGGACTCAACCACATCGAAAGTCTTCCCAACTTTTCGTGGCTTTTGATCCTTCTCATTTGGGACTTCCAGTCACCAAGCGTACACTTTCCAATTGGATCGCTCAGTGTATTTCTTTTGCTTACCAGAGTAAGAACATTTCTATGGAGGGCCATGTCACAGCTCACAATGTGAGGGCCATGGCCACTTCTATGGCTCATCTTCACTCTGTGTCCATAGATCAGATCTGTCGAGCAGCCACTTGGGCCTCGGTTCATACCTTCACAGCCCATTACTGCTTGGACAAGGACTCCCGCCGGGATGCCTTGTTTGGTCAGGCTGTCCTCAAACACCTGTTCCATACTTAAACAACTCCTGCCCACCTTCCCTGGATGGATGCCTGAGATCCATGCGAAGATGGTTTACCCTTGGAGGGGGATCTCCCAGGCATCTTAGCTAGGGAGTCCCCATATGTGATGACGTATTCCTGCTTGTTCCTGGAGATAGCACAGTTACTTACCTGTAACAGGTGATCTCTGGGAACAGCAGGAATTAGTCATCACAACCCACCCACCTCCCCTAGGAGTTGTATCTCTATCTATCTTCCTGTCCTCTCTCTCTATTGTCTCAGCTTTAAACTCGAACTGACGAGAGCTGGTCAGGAAGGCGGGAAGGCAGCGCGCATGTGCAGTGGGAGGCCCCAAAAGCTTTTAATCTGAAAAGCTGGGGAGCTTTCCCGCGCGGGCTCCGTCGGTACCGACGTACCCATATGTGATGACTAATTCCTGCTGTTCCCAGAGATCACCTGTTACAGGTAAGTAACTGTGCTTTATAGCAGGGCTGTTTTTTGCTTTTGTTATTTGTATTTTATGGTACTTTATTTCTGTTTTGTTTACCAGGGCTGATCTGGGGAAAATCTGAAGGTTGAAATCTATCCAAGCTGAAATCTGCTCAGTTCAGTATTGCGTTGTTTGCACATCTCAAGCCAGACGTCGTCATACTTTGATTAATGAACTGGTACACCAAAAAGACAACAGGTACAAGCTATTTGGTTTGTTCATTCAAAGCTCTACAGTGTTTCTGAACGTTAGAAACAATAGTGCCCATTTCTTTGTATATGTCGACCAACTTTCAGTAATCTGTCCTCAAACTGTATTTTGTGTGTTCATCAAACAAGCGACACGTGGCAGTTGAGCAGTCTTTCATTTGAAATCTGTTTTCTTGGAAACCCTTTTGATCATGGAGACGCTTACCACCCATCATAGGATTAGTTTGCACCTATGTTGAATGTCCAAGAAGGTATTTATTTTCAGCCTATGTGCCTTTATGAAAGACTTCCAGAACCAGCCTTGATAACGTGCAAATTCAAATGCACAAATTTACATCTACTCTGAAGATGGTGTAAATGTGTACAAGTACTCCATCCATGTACCCAATACTTAATGCACATTGGAACTGTACCTGTGCTCCATGCAGACCACACCCCCAGGAATACCTGTGCACAGTTCTCGTAAAAGTATGTTTAGTCTTAGAATTGTTTATGCTGCTTGTTACCTGCTTAAACCTTTTGTGAGCAAGTGCGTTATAAATTAGGGAGGTGCTTTCATTTCAAACAAAAGTGAAACCGGAAATGATGACGACGACGATGTCATCTCCTGGTTCCCGTCATAGTGCGCACTCTTTCACTGCTGCTTCACTCCTAAATGTCAAGAGTGTGGCTTGTCAATATTACACTTATTTAAAAGGATGGAAAAGAACAAAAACAGAACCTTAATTTTTAAGGTTAAATGAAGATAGCAATGAATTAAAATATAGGCTTACGGGCCCCTTGTTCTGAAATTTGTGGAGGAGCAACCTAATCATTAGAGTAGCAGGTTGAGAACCAGGGAGTCTCCCACTGACGCTCCTTACATCCTTGGGCAAGTCACTTTACCCTCCATTGCCTCAGCTACAAACTTAGAAGCCGATGCAGAAAGCCGGCGTTGGAGTTCTGTGCTAAAAGTCAGGCACACAGTTTTCTAGTGCATGAGTAATGCAGAATTTGTATGCAAATTGGGTAGATGCAGAAAGTCCGTGCTAAACCAGCAGACTCATGCAAACAAGCATCTGCATTAGCAGCGTCTAGATCGTGCATAGAAAAAGGCACCTATGTGCATATGCTGGAATTCTATGTGGCTCAGACATTTTACTCTGAACAATACCACCGATATTATTCTGAGCAATAATCCAAGCGGAATGGTTGCTTGTCATATGCTACATATGATTCCATCATATGGGCCTACATTCATTCCAACAGTTTCCCTGCCTTTGTTTTAAAAAAACTCATTTCAGCAAATCCCAGAAAATACTATGGGGGGTTGTCCACTCATGAAACAGAGAAATTCCTTTTTGGCATTCAGCGAAGACCCCTTACATCTTCTTCGAGTAGGAGTTAAAGTTCCAGCTTGAAGTTCAGTCTTCTTTCTTCTGCACACTAGCTAATTGCTTGATTATCATGTAATTTGAATGGATTTACATGGGCTGTGCGCTAGCATTGGGCAGGCTTCTGCGCAGTGATTACATTCACGCCGATCCTTTTTCTGTCTTGCAGTGTGACATCTATGCATGAAAAATATGCACTGAAGTCGCACTACATATGCACAGATGGCGCGCTAATGTTTGTAGATTATAAGCCCTCTGGGAACAGGGCAATTCCTTTAGGTACAGTAGGTAACTTGCCTTAAGCAATGAAACATCATGAAAAATAGCAAGATCTTATTTATGCTACAGATGCGATGGTCATGATTTTCTCACTATCCATTAGATATGTCATGATCTACCAATATTTCCAAGGAGATATAAAGGAAGGCAATTTTAGAGGACCACATGTAGAAAGCAGATATACTCGTGTAAACTTGCATGCACATATAAGTAGTGATTTTAGAAAGAGGGGGCTAGTTACAGTATATGCTTTGGCACCAGTGACTTAAAAGAGGCGTGGTTTGGTTACTTTCAAATTACATGGGGGTCATTCCAAACTGCAAATAGCGGGGACGTATTAGATGGAGGCCTATTCCAAGCCTACAGTTCCTCGCACCCACAGGGTCTTTGTGTGGGGAGCTTGGGAGGGGGTGGTGACTGGGCGGAGCGGAGGCGAGCCCATGACCAAAGACGTACAGAGCCTATTCAGGTAACAGCCCTGTATGTTCAGCGAAGGTAAGATGGCCAGAGAACTTATTCCACCTCAGAGGTATAATAAGTCCCCCCGATGATGGCAGGCAGTGACGGAGGACCCCCCCCCCCTTCCCCAAAGAAGTGAGCTGCAGCTGGTGGATCCTTGCCGCCCAATCCCCGCCCTTGGCAGATCCTGCCAGGGGTAGGGCGGTGGGGAAAAGCACTTCAAGCGTGTTATGGAAAATCGGGGCACCTTCATGGTATCTCGGTGCCATGGTGATTGGATGCCATGGCACCGGGGCTCCAGCAGGAGCATGAGCAGGGTTAGCCTTAGAGAATGCAGCACATCTCAGCCCTCAGGATCAGGGCCTGTCCGGTCCGTCCAAGTGCCTCGATTCTGCTCCTGCAGGAATGTCTAGCTCCCACGGGTGCAGAATCGGGTGCAAAGCTGGCCCGTCCATATTTTGGATGTCCAGACGGGTGGACGTCCCCCGATCAGAAGTGGCCTCCACGTGTATTCCTTATTTTAGAATGGCCATGCAGACACATGCAGGAAAAGTTTGAGTTTTGAGTTCATCTGTTCCCTACTGGTATGCAATTTTATAAAATCTGCCACTTGCTTTTTTTTTTTTTTAATAATTTATTTTTTTATTTTGATCAATCAACCAATCATACAATATAAGCAGTAATGGCCAACATGGCACTACTTTGTCTCCGACTGTGAACAATAACAAAATACTATCACAATGTTTTGATAGACATGTCTGACCATATATAAATCGCTATATGCGCATCCTGTACCCTTCGTTTCTTTTTTGCAAAAAGTCTATTGTTACATCCTTTGAGTGCCCCATTTCCCTTGGTCATACATCTCTAAGTGTCTGTTACCTGTTACTCTGCTTCTCCCCTCTGAATCCCTTATGAATTCCAGGAATGTACAGCCTAGGGCTACTCTTATGTCCGCCCTTCCCTTGTCTGGGATTTAGAGCCCCTGTTTATTGATCACTTTTATTTTTTAAAATTCCCCTCCCCTCTTGTACCACTATTTCCTCCCCCCATCCTCCCTCCCTCCCCTGCTGTTTTGCCCCTATTGCTCCCTCCCTCCCCTGCCCTTTTGCTCCCCCTTCCCTGCCATTTTGTCCCTATCGCTCCCTCCTCTGCCCTTTTGCCCCTATCCCCCCTCTCTCATCCCCTGCCCTTTTTCCCCTATCCCCCCTCTCCTCCCACCCTTTCCGGTGGTTCAGGGATTAAGGAGATAAGCACGGCATGCCTCCCATGTAGATCAGTAGAGCTGTCAGCTTTGGGAGCCTTTTTCCACTCTTCCGAGTAGTCCATATCTGTTTTTTCTGCAGACCATTACTCAGGGGTTGGTGCTCTGTCTGCTATCCAGCGGGCCATGAGCACCTTCCTGGCTACTAGGAGCGCTGCTTGCACCATTTTTCTCTTTGCTGCATTGCGCCCTGTCCGTCCGATTGTTTTTTCATCCCCCATGAGGATCGTGGAGTATGTCCACTCTTTGCCTTTGACTCCTCTCTCTCCTTTTCCACACACATCCATCTGATAGCTAAGACCTGATGTTTCTTTCTCTATAACATCTACAAAATCCTCCCATTCCTTTCTGAACACACTACTAAAATGTTTATCCACTCCTTAATCACCTCCCGTCTTGACTACTGTAACCTATTCCTTGCTGATCTTCCTTTGAATCATCTCTCTCCCCTTCAATCTGTTCAATACTCTGCTGTGCAGCTAATCTGCCAGCCTTGTCATGCCCATATTACCCCTCTTCTCAAGTCACTTCATTGGCTCCCTATCCGTTTCCACATCCAGTTCAAACTTCTCCTGCTGACCTATATGGGCATTCACTGTGCAGCTCTTCACTACCTTTCTTCTCTTACCTCTCCCCTTACACCCCCCATCCACTTCGGGAACTCCACTCTTCTGGCAAATTGCTTCTATCTGTGCCCTTCTCTTCTATTGCTAACTCCAAACTTCGCTCCTTTCACCTTGCTGCACCTTACGCCTGGAACAAACTACCGGTGTCTGTACGCCAGGCACCTTCTCTGACCCTTTTCAAATCCAGGCTGAAAGCTCACCTCTTCGCTGCTGCTTTTGGATCTTGACTCACCAGATCTCCTTGTTTCTTTAACTTTCCCCCTTGCTTTATCCCTGTCTGCACCTTCTGTATTGTCTGTCTTGACTAGATTGTAAGCTCTGATAAACAGGGACTGTCTCTTACATGTCTGTTCAGCTCTGCGTATGACTTGTTGTGCTATACAAATGCTTACAGTAGTAGTAGTAGTATCTTTATGTCTATCATGGCTTGAATATTGGCTAATACCTTCTCCCAATAAGGCTGTAATTTGATGCACTCCAAAAAGGTGTGCTCCCAGTTGCCCCGAAAAACTCAACACCTCATGCAGTTTGGGCTGTCCCATAGCTGCATTTGAGCCCCTCTCTCTCTGGTCAAGTTCGTCCTGTGGATATTTTTGAACTGCGTTTCTTGTAAGGCCACAACTGGGGTGCATCATGTTAAGTGTAACCCTCCAATTGTGATGTGACCACTTTGATTGAAGGATAAAGTGGTATACAAATCTGTCTAAATAAAATAAATAAATTTCCATAAGGAATCATTCCACATGTTCATGCTCACCTCCTCTCCCAACTCCTTTGACCACTGTTTGCTCAGGCTTTCCTGCCGGTATGTGTACCCCTATCCCTGGGTAGGCCACTTTATTGTTCTTACCTGGTGTTGCTAAAAACACCCTATCTAGAGGTGTACAGTCTAGTTACTGCAACCCCTCACTCCTGCCCTCTGTCTTGGATGTCACATAGTGCCGGCATTGAAAGTAGGCTAGAAATTGTTTGTTTGAGATTTGCCATGCCTTTTTAAGTTGCTCATATGAGGAAAATGTCCCCCCACCCAGCTCCAAAAGATGTCCTATTGAGCGATGACCTTGGGCCTCTCATTGCCGAAAAATGGCATTGTCTATTCTTGGTGTGAATTCGGTGTTGTTCACTAGTGTATTAAATGGAGAATGCCAGCTTCTGGCTCCCCCAATGGTCCCCTGCTACCACCATCATGCTTTCCACATGGGTTCCAAGAATCCTAAGAAGATCCTTGCGCTTTTCTGCCAGTGCTGGGGTTCTTGTAGCAAGGTAAAAAACTTACAGGGGGCACAATCTCCATCCAGGAATCCTATTTGGGTGTATTGCTCCCGACCTCCCTGTAGTTTGTGTATCCACTGAGCAATGTGGCCACATTGTATAGGCGGAGATCAGGTAAGTTTAGTCTGCCTTTTTCTTGACCTGCTGTCAGTTTCGTAAAACTAATTCGGGCTGTGCATTCTCTCCATATAAAATTGTTCACTATGCTTTGACCCACAGGGGTAGCACTTGCAATGGATACAGTACGCAGGGCAATAGCACCATCTTTCAGTTCCACTCGGCCTAGTAACGAAAGAGGGAGACTTCTCCATTTTGTGCACCAGCTCTGCATTTGTGCCAGTTTGTCGGCTACGTTTTTCTGGTATACCAGTTTCTTATTTGAGCTTAGGTGCACTCCCAGGTATTTCATGGAGTCGCCTACCCAGTGTTCCCCCCTCCCCCATGTTCACATACTTGGTTTGGACTTGCATAATCTCAGACTTAGACCAATTAACTTTTAGTCCTGCAAATGCCCCAAAAATTGCTATGATGCGCATGACGTTTTGCATGTGTCCTTGCTTGCCTAATAAAGAGTCGCATGTCCTCTGCAAAAATGTTGATTTTGCATGTGGACGTCCCCACCGATATGCTCTGCCACTAGTCAGTATCCTGAATTTTGGCAGCTAGGGGTCCAGCAACAATAAATACAACATTGGGGAGAGTGGACATCCCCGCCGAGTGCCCCATTGAAGTTGGAAAGTTTCAGTTAGTGTTCCATTTACCAGGAATTGGACTTGAGGCTGATGACTCAATGCTTTTACCCAGTCCAGGAACACTCCCCTAATCCCAAATCGCCCTATGACCCAGAAATGGTAGTCCCAGGAAACATTATCAAAAGCCTTCTCAGCATTGAGGCTTGCAAGGATGTCATCCCCCTCCTGGCCTCTCCCTTGCTGGAGGGCTGCCACCACTCTCATCAGGTGGCCGGATGTGAACCATCCCGGCACAAAGCCTTCTTGGTCTGGGTAAATGAGTTTGCAGATGACCCCCGCCAAGTGTTTAGCCAACAATGTGGTGATTAGTTTGACATCTTTGTTAATTAGAGAGATGGGTCTATATGACCCCACTAACTTGTCATGTCTTTCTGGTTTAGGAAGCATCACATTTATTGGCCAATTTTGCTAGCCCCCCAAATCTCCCCTCACAAATGCTGTGTCACATTGCCTCTGGAACGGTCCCATCATTAAGTCACCTAAGATCTTGTAATAAATTCAGAAATATTTAAACTTTGAACTAGGGACAAATTATCAAACCCACCACCCTCCACATAAGTAGACTTGACCCCATGAGGCAAATACAAATTATTTAAGGAAAGCTTATCAACATCAGCATAGTCTAGCACTTCACAGACAAATTTCTGAAATAATATCAGTGGTGATAGATAATGGGTAATAGGAAAATTAAGACAGTGCAAATTCTTTACACAAAAACTATTTTCCAATAATTCCTGCTGTCAATGGAGTGCCAGCCTATCTTTGGATTTGTTAGGAACTGGGGAACATTCTGGGGAAAGGAGGGTCTCTTCCGAAGGGATGTGCTTCACCTTAATCAGGATGGAACCAGACTGCTGGCATTAACCTTTAAAAAGGAGATAGAGAAGCTTTTAAACTAGAAAATAGGGGAAAGCCGACAGTCGCCCAGGAGCGCATGGTTCGGACGAAGGTATCCTTGAAGGATACTACCAAAAGCAGTGAGGTTCCAAAAAAGAGTATAGTAGCCCAAATGCCCTTCAGTAAGGTGCAGACAGAGCATAAAGATTCCAAATTACCCATGCCTACCAATAGCCAGATTAATATTAATAAAATACAGTCTCTAAAATGCTTGTATGCAAATGCTAGAAGTCTAAACAATAAGATGGGAGAGTTAGAATATATAGCACTAAATGAGAGGTTAGATATGATTGCAATCTCAGAGACATGGTGGAAGGAGGATAACCAGTGGGACACTGTGATACCTGGATACAAACTATATCGTAATGATAGAACTCATCAAATTGGTGGAGGAGTTGCGCTCTATGTTAGAGAGGGCATTGAGTCAGAAAGGATTAAAGTTTTGCAGGAAACAAAATTTGCTGTAGAATCTCTATGGATTGAAATTCCATGTAAAAAGGGGAAGGCGATGGCAGTGGGAGTGTACTATCGACCGCCTGGCCAGAATGAACAAATGGATGATGAAATGCTCAAAGAAATCAAGGAAGCTAACAAAAGTCACAGCAGAGTAGTAATAATGGGTGATTTCAATTACCCTGGTATCGACTGGGTCAGTGTTACGGCAGGACAAGCTAGGGAGATAAAGTTTCTAGATGAAATAAATGACTGCTTCTTGGAGCAGCTGGTTCATGAACCGACCAGAGGGGAAGCCATACTGGACCTAGTCCTTAGTGGAACGCCAGATCTGGTGCAAGAAATAAGGGTGTTGGGACCACTTGGCAATAGTGATCATAGCATGATCATGTTTGATTTAATTAGTGGAGGAGGGATAGTAAAGAAATCCACAGTACTACCTTTTAACTTTCAAAAGGGAGACTATGGAATATAGTTAAGAAAAAACTAAAAGGAGCGGTTGCAAAGGTTAAAGACTTACAGCAAGCTTGGGTGTTATTTAAAAATACTATCCTCGAAGCCCAGACCAGCTGTATTCCACGCATTAAGAAAAGTGGAAGAAAGTCAAAAAAACTGCCAGCATGGTTTAAAGGTGAGGTCAGAGAGGCTGTTGATGCCAAAAAAGCATCCTTCAGGAAATGGAAAAAAGAGTCAAACGAAGAAAACTGGAAACAGCACAAGCACTGGCAAGTTAAATGCAAAGCATTGATAAGGTTCGCAAAGCGAGAATTTGAGAAGGAACTTGCTACGGAAGCAAAAACACGAAATAAAGACTTTTTCAAGTACATTCGTAGCAAAAGGCCTGTGAGAGAGTCCGTTGGGCCATTAGATGATAGAGGGGTAAAAGGGGCGGTAAGAGGAGACAAGGCTATAGCAGAGAGACTGAATGAATTCTTTGCTTCGGTCTTTACTGAGGAAGATGTAGGGATGTTACCCAAGACTGAAGTGGTATTTAAAGGTGATACTGCAGAGGAATTGAGAGAAATATCGCTACACTGGGAAGATATATTACAACTATTTGATAAACTGAATAGTAGCAAATCACCTGGACCGGATGGTATATATCCAAGAGTGTTGAAAGAACTGAAATATGAGATTGCGGACCTGCTATTGGTAATCTGTGAACTTTCATTAAAATCATCTGTAATACCTGAAGATTGGAGGGTCGCCAACGTAACACCAATCTTTAAAAAGGGTTCCAGGGGTGACCCAGGAAATTACAGACCGGTGAGTCTGACGTCAGTACCGGGGAAAATGGTAGAAACCATCATAAAGAACTAAATTACACAGCATGTAGATAGTCATGGCCTAATGGGAGACAGCCAATATGGCTTTAGACAAGGAAGATCTTGTCTTACTAATCTGATATGTTTTTTTGAAGGTGTGCATAAACAGGTAGACAAAGGTGAGTCGGTTGATATAGTGTATCTGGACTTTCAGAAAGCTTTTGATAAGGTCCCTCATCAGAGACTTTTGGCGAAACTAAAAAGTCATGGGATAGGAGGCAGTGTACTATTGTGGATCGGGAACTGGTTAAAAGATAGAAAGCAGAGGGTAGGGCTAAATGGCCAATATTCCCAATGGAAAAAGGTGAATAGTGGAGTACCCCAGGGATCTGTACTGGGTCCGCTACTTTTTGACATATTCATAAATGACCTGGAAAAGGGAATAACAAGTGAGGTTATCAAATTTGCAGAAGATACAAAACTGTTTAAAGTTGTTAAAACCCAAGAGGATTGTGGAAAACTGCAGGAGGATCTGGATAAATTGGAAGACTGGGCATCCAAATGGCAGATGAAATTTAATGTGGACAAGTGCAAAGTTATGCACCTAGGAAAGAACAACCCACACTATAGTTACACAATGCAAGGTTCCACATTGGGAACCACCACCCAGGAAAAAGATTTAGGAGTCATCGTGGATAACATGTTAAAACCCTCTGCCCAGTGTGCAGCGGCAGCCAAGAAAGCAAATAGAATG
The DNA here is from genome assembly GCA_033557465.1 of Ichthyophis bannanicus. NCBI lineage: Eukaryota > Metazoa > Chordata > Amphibia > Gymnophiona > Ichthyophiidae > Ichthyophis > Ichthyophis bannanicus. The sequence goes on along the minus strand of CM066047.1, from coordinate 51,091,827 downwards.
CTAGGTATCATAAAGAAAGGGATGGAAAATAAAACAAAGGATATTATAATGCCTCTGTATCGTTCCATGGTACGACCGCACCTTGAATATTGTGTGCAGTTCTGGTCACCGTATCTTAAAAAGGACATAGCATTATTAGAAAAAGTACAGAGAAGAGCCACCAAAATGGTGAAGGGGATGGAAGGCTACTCCTATGAAGAGAGGCTACAAAGGTTGGGGCTCTTCAACCTGGAAAAGAGACGGCTGAGGGGAGATATGATAGAGGTCTATAAATTAATGAATGGAGTGGAGCAGGTAAACGTGGATCAATTGTTTACGCTATCAGAATATAGAAAGACTAGGGGACATGCAATGAAACTACAGGGTAAACTATTTAAGACAAATAAGAGAAAATATTTTTTCACTCAACGTGTAATCAAACTCTGGAATTTGTTACCGCAGGATGTGGTAAGGGCTGTTAGTGTAGCTAGGTTTAAAAAAGGTTTGGACAAGTTCCTGGAGGAAAGGTCCATAAACCACTATTAAAAAGGGACCCAGGATAATCAATGCTTGACCCAGTACAAGCATTGTGGAACCTGTGTCTTTTGGGGATACTGCTAGGTACGTATGACCTAGATTGGCCACTGTTGGAAACAGGATACTGGGCTTGATGGACCTCGGTCTGACCCAGTATGGCATATCTTATGTTCTTATAAAGAAGACCCACATAAATTCTGAATTTGAGATTTACATTTCTTAAACCGTTCATCAATAACCACAATTCGAAAATCATATTATTTAAAATTTTCCACCATTTCCTTCGTAAAGTCAGATAATTGGGAAAAGATACCTCTCTAGGAGGTATTGATATGAGTTAAAACACCCCAAATATCAGCCAAGGAAACATCCAAACTCTTGTCAGCACCAGTAGATAACTAATATACTTTGCATACAAGTAGAGCCTTCTGGTGCCAAAAAAACATTAAGCAACGGAAGTACCTCCACTGCTGAAGAGCCCAGAGGTGGTCCCACTTAACTCGAGTCTGCAGGGAGTTGTAAAAAGTCCTCACTGATAGGAGAGGATGTTACGAGACCCACTGCACCACTGCATGCCTGTGGGGTAGGGTTAACCCCCAATATAGAAGAAGAGCTTGTTGTGGACTCCGAGCCACCGGACATGGACTGCGATAACCCTCCTCTCTTCTTCAGCATTGAAACATGCTTATCCATGGGCCAATAACCTTAAATGATTTAGCAGGATTAACAGTACTCAGTTATAGACCTCTTTTTGCGCTTTCCCATTCCAGGGCTTGAAACCACACATGCTCCTCAGTGCACCAAAGGGGCGTATCAAATCTCTTTGGACACTTCCCTTCGGATGCACCCACGACCACATCCTGCGGAGCAGAACCACGTTTTAAGGCCCCCAATGACAAGGGAGCCAATTGGAGTGCAAATGAAACCGGTGACGGCAGAGGGAGGCTTCAAAACTGTCCGCACAGCACCGCAGCAGGTAAGAGCTCTCCGCCCTAGCCAGTTTAAATGCCCGAACAGCCAATAAGATTTCCTGTGGGCCAAAAGGGGCATTCAACTGGACCAAATCCTCAGCTGTGACTTGGGGCTGGGTGAGTTCTTCAAAGAAAGCCTTGCTCCCTTCTTCATTGGATGGTCCACAGCTGTACGAGCTGTTGATGGAACCTCTGAAACTATGCGTGGATCTTCTACTCCCCCTCTTCCAGTTTTCCCTTGTGACGTTCTAATGCCCCTGATTACCACCCTATTCCTTGCTGGGCTGACTTTGTGGGCCAGAGGTTTCCCACATTTGTTTCCCCACTGGTGGAGTTGATATTTATATAATCTAATGTCCCCCTCCGCTCGTTTCGACAGAAGTGTGTTAATTTCCCTTCACACTGCTAAATATTTGGCTTTATCTGCATTGCTTAGGCTAATATGTTGTCTCCTCATCGTTTGTAACTACTTTGAAAGGTCTAACAAGTTGGCATCGTGGGTATTCCTCTTGCCACATATGCAATTATCTCGCCCCACATGGTAGCTTTTGCCGCATCCCACACCACCTAGGGATCCATTCCCTTTGTGTTATTCTCAAGCCAATATGTAAGCCATGCCCCCCACAAGTGTTTTTGGAATTCCTTTTCTTTATATAAAGTTGGGTTCATTTTCCACAAGGCTTTCCCCTTCTTCTCCCCCTGCCCCATCCTCAGTGTCATCCACACTGGGATGTAATCGGATATAGCTGCCTCTTCTATCTCTGCCTTCTCTAGGCTTTTGAATAATGATTCTGTTATAAGCAAGTAATCTAGTCTTGCATAGCTGTTATGGGGATGGGAGTAGTACTCCCTAAGCATTAACCATGTTTAACTTCTCTAGTAGGAACTCCAATCCTTTCCCTTTATTCCAGGTTGGGTCGCCCTGCGGGTGTTTGCAGTCAAGGAAGGGGTCACAGGGGTAGGTTAAAATTGTCTCCTATGATAAACTGCTAGTCGCTGAATTGCAACAGGTGGGAGTGCAATGCAATGAAAAATTTCTGGCTGTAGATGTTCGGTGCGTACACATTACACAATACCAACTTTGTACCTCCTATGTCTCCTGCCATTATGTGGTGTCTGCCCCCCCCCCCCCCCCGTATCCACAACGCATTTACGGGGGACAAATAGCATCCGGTGGTGCACAAGAGTTGCAGTTCCTCGCTGCCTCCCATTGTAAGATGAATAACTCAGCTCCACTACCCACCTCTGCTGGAGTTTTTTGTGTTCTCGGTGGGTCAAGTGTGTCTCTTGTAAGAATATAATGTCTACCCCTGCCTCCTTTATATAATAAAATATTTTAGTGTGTTTAAAGGAGAGTTTATCCCCTCTACGTTGAGGGTGATGGCTTTAAACTTATCCAGTCCCTTTTTGCTTTAATCACATGCCAGCCTCCCAGCCTAGCTGAGCCCCCAGTTTTTTCCCTTCCCTCTTCCCACCAGCAACCCCGCCTCGTCCTTCCTTCCCTTCTCCCAACCCTCTCCCCCATCTTCTTCCCCCCACTCTCATCTCCCCCACTCTGCAATTTTTTCTCTTGCCTGCTCCATCCCACGCTCCATCTGTCTCCTCTTTCCTCGCTCTCCCCTCCCCGCCACCCTCCTTAGTTGCCCTGCCATACATCCTCCTCCCTCCTGCCCCCCTTCAGCTCAGTCATACAACACCCCATACACACTCCCAAACACTTAACCCCATTACATTAAACAATACTTGATGTAGCCTTCTCCTCATTTCTTCGCTTCGGGCCTCTCCTGCAGCTTGTCACTCCTAGGTCATAAAGGGCTCCTCCGAAACTATCTCAGTATTCCACTCGGTTGCAGTTCATAAGGCTATCTAGTCTTTATCCAGTTGCTCCGCAACTCTCATTATTAGATCCTGGTGGAATTTGTATTCCATAGTCTGTGTCTATAGTTCCCCTTTGTCTCTGCTCATCCAGTTGAGCACACAGTTATTTCTCCATTATCTTGTCCAGGAACTCTTGTAGTGCTGCGGTGTCTCAAACTGAAGTGTAAGGTTCTCATGCTGCAAGCAGACCCGCGCTGGGTATTGGAGGGAAAACCACATTCCTTTGGTTGCTAACTGAGAGCACAGAGGAGTCATTGCCCTCCGCTGTTCCGCCACTCTTGTGGAGTAATCACTGAATAGCAAGAGCTTGTTACTCTAACTGCCTTTGAGATCAGAAGTTTTTCTTAAGCTTGTCTTTGTCCGCAATGTTAAGTACACATGCAATAATAGACTGCGGCCGGCCAGCATTTTCTTGACACAGTCCCAGTCTATCATCATGCACTCTTCTGATAGGTGTAGGCCTAATTGCTTTGGCAGCCATGTTTCAACAATCTCCACTAACTCACCTTCTTTATATGCTTCTGGGAGACCAATCAGCCGCATGTTGCGCCTTTTTCGGTTTTCCTGATCATCCAACTGCTCTAGGGGTTGTTTTTGAGTGTTCGCAAGCCAGCCAACTTGCTGCTCCAGGGCCTCTATTCAGTCCTCATGCTGTATCACCTGGCCTTCAATCTGTTGCACCTGCTTTACCTGCGCTTCCAGGTTCCCCATTACTACTTCAAAGGATGCATGTAACCAGGAGAGATGCTCATCTAGGACTGCTTTATCGTGCAGGTGATTTCCTGCACTGCCTTATGTGTGGTGATGGTAGGTTGCAAGGCTTGCTGTCGGCCATTTTCTCCTCGCGGTCTCTCCCAAGCCTCGTGGTCTTTGTGGGCATTCAGCGGGGTCTCCTGCTGCTCCGCACTCCCTGCTACCAATAGTTATTTCTGTTAGCTGTCCGGTTGGGGGGAGGGCACGTGTTGAGGGTTTGCCACGTTTTATTCCATTATTTAAGCCGTTAGCTGTTTTAGCTGGTGTAGGGACAGAGCTCAGCACAGAGGTGTTCACTCAGCTCTGCCTCATCACGTGACCCCTCAAAATCTGCTACTTCTATGTATAAGTACGGCTACCTAAGAACATAAGAACATAAGAACATAAGATATGCCATACTGGGTCAGACCAAGGTCCATCAAGCCCAGTATCCTGTTTCCAACAGTGGCCAATCTAGGTCATACATACCTAGCAGTTTCCCCAAAAGACACAGGTTCCGCAATGCTTGTACTGGGTCAAGCATTGATATCCTGGGTCCCTTCTTAATAATGGTTTATGGACCTTTCCTCCAGGAATTTGTCCAAACCTTTTTTAAACCCAGCTACACTAACAGCCTTTACTACATCCTCTGGTAATAAATTCCAGAGTTTGATTACAAGTTGAGTGAAAAAATATTTTCTTTTATTAGTCTTAAATAGTTTACCATATAGCTTCATTGCATGTCCCCTAGTCTTTCTATATTCTGATAACGTAAACAATCGATCTACGTTTACCCATTCCACTCCGTTCATTAATTTATAGACTTCTATCATATCTCCCCTCAGCCGTCTCTTTTCTAGGTTAAAGAGCCCTAACCTTTTTAGCCTTTCTTCATAGGAGTATCCTTCCATCCCCTTAACCATTTTGGTGGCTCTTCTCTGAACCTTTTCTAATAACTCTATATCCTTTTTAAGATATGGCGACCAGAATTGCACACAATATTCAAGATGCGGTCTCACAATGGAACGATATAGAGGCATTATAATATCTTTTGTTTTATTTTCCATTCCTTTCCTTATGATACCTAGCATTCTATTTGCTCTCTTGGCTGCCGCTGCACACTGGTCCGAGGGTTTTAACATGTTATCCACAATGACGCCTAAATCTTTTTCCTGGGTGGTGGTTCCTAATGTGGAACCTTGCATTGTGTAACCATAGTTTGGGTTGTTCTTCCCTAGGTGCATAACTTTGCACTTGTCCACATTAAATTTCATCTGCAATTTTGATGCCCAGTCTTCTAATTTATCAAGATCCTCTTGCAATTTTCCACAATCCTCTTGGGTTTTAACAACTTTAGTATTGTGTCATCTGCAAATTTGATAACCTCACTCGTTATTCCACTTTCCAGGTCATTTATGAATATGTCAAAAAGCAGCGGACCCAGCACAGATCCCTGGGGTACACCACTATTCACCTTTCTCCATTGGGAAAATTGGCCATTTAGCCCAACCCTCTGCTTTCTATCTTTTAACCAGTTCTTGATCCACAGTAGTACACTGCCTCCTATCCCATGACTCTTTAGTTTTGCCAAAAGTCTCTGATGAGGGACCTTGTCAAAGGCTTTCTGAAAGTCCAGATACACTATATCAACCGACTCACCTTTGTCCACCTGTTTATTCACACTTTCAAAAAAACATAACAGACTAGTAAGACAAGATCTTCCTTGTCTGAAGCCATGTTGGCTGTCTCCCATTAGGCCATGACTATCTACATGCTGAGTAATTTTATTCTTTATGATGGTTTCTACCATTTTTCCCGGTACTGACGTGAGGCTCACCGGTCTGTAGTTTCCCGGATCACCCCTGGAACCCTTTGTTAAAATTGGTGTTACATTGGCGATCCTCCAATCTTCAGGTATTAGAGATGATTTTAATGATAGTTCAGATTACTAATAGCAGGTCTACAATCTCATAGTTCAGTTCTTTCAACACCCTTGGATGTATACCATCCGGCCCAGGTGATTTGCTACTCTTCAGTTTATCTAATAGTTGTAATACATCTTCCCGATGTATCGATATTTCCTTCAATTCTTCCGCACTTTAAATACCACTTCAGTCATGTGTAACATCCCTACATCTTCCTCAGTAAAGACCGAAGCAAAGAATTCATTCAGTCTCTTCGCTATCGCCTTGTCGCCTCTTAGTGCCCCTTTAACTCCTCTACCATCTAATGGACCAACTGACTCTCACAGGTGTTTTGCTACGAATGTACTTGAAAAAAAAATCTTTATTTTGCGTTTTTGCTTCCGCAGCAAGCTTCTTCTTAAATTCTCCCTTTGCCTGCTTTATCAGTGCCTTGCATTTGACATGCCAGTGCTTGTGCTGTTTCCAGGTTTCATCGTTTGGCTCTTTTTTCCATTTCCTGAAAGATGCTTTTTTGGCAACATCCTCTCTGACCTCACCTTTAAACCATGCTGGCAGTTTTTTGGACTTCCTTCCACTTTTCTTAAAGCATGGAATACAGCTGGTCTGGGCTGTCAAGATAGTATTTTTCAACAACACCCATGCTTGATGTAAGTCTTTAACCTTTGCAACTGCTCCTTTTAGTTTTTTCTTAACTATTTTCCTCATTTTATCATAGTCTCCCTTTCGAAAGTTAAAAGGTGGTAGTGGGGATTTCCGTACCATCCCTCCTCCACTAATTAAATCAAACGCGATCATGCTATGATCACTATTGACAAGTGGCCCCAACACCTTTATCTCTTGCACTAGATCTGGTGTTCCACTAAGGACTAGGTCTAATACCTACATCTGCAAAGCCTAATGTGAGTCCTGCCAAATACAAGTGTTTCTTTGGTGTTGCCATATATACTTTAGAAATGACTCCACATTTGCTGAACCTTTTCTAAATTAAATCCTAGGGATTTTTTAAACACTTGGACCTAGACATTCATTTGCTTCTCTGGTGTACTCTATCATCTATACGCAGATGATATCATGATGTACATTCCGTTCACGATTCCCAACTTACCGATGCAAACTCTGTCAGATTGCTTCAATGAAGTCACATCCTGGCTAAATACCCACAATCTCCAAATAAATCACTCCAAAACTGAAGTGCTAATCGTCACCAAAAACCAATCCTATACTCCACCTACACACATAACACTTCAAAACCAAGAAATTAAAATAAAAAATGAAGTAAGATATCTAGGTGTTATTCTAGATAAACACCTTACATTAGACACCCACATTAGAAACACCACAAAGAAAATCTATTTCAAACTCAAAATCCTTAAACAACTAAGGGGCTTGTTTACAAAGCCGCGGTAGCGGTTTGCGATCGTAATCGGAGCCGCGGCCCCATTGATTTCAATGGGGCCGCGGCTGCGATCGCGATCGCGAACCACTACCGCGGCTTTGTAAACAAGCCCCTAAGACCCCTTGTATACATACATGATTTCATCAGCATAATTCAAGCCATCATAACCCCCCACTTTGACTTCGCTAACCTAATTTTATTGGGTATAACAAAACAAAACAAAACATTAAAAGAATTCAACTTGCACAGAATGCAGCAGCTCGGATAATAACGAAAGTACACGCACATCAACATTTAACACCAATACTAGAATCCCTTCACTGGCTGCCTATACAAAGTAGGATAGTATACAAAACATTGATAACCACATTTAAAACTCTAAACGATATGGCCCCAGTCACCTTAAGTAACCTAATCAGCAAAGAGCACTCAAAATCTACTCAAAGAAAAGGACAAACAAATAAACTAAAAACTCCCAAAGACTTCATAAAAGCAAATAAACTCACAAACAATAGAGCTTTTTCTCATGCAGCTCCAACAATCTGGAATTCCCTCCCAGATGATCTAAGATTGCTAACCGAGATCATCGAATTCCGCAAAAAAGTGAAAACCTATCTCTTTTCTAAACATTACAACTCAGATCATCCCTCAATAGACTTAGATAATGGCTAACCAGTTTTTATCTAACAAATCCCAAATGACCTACACATACAATTCTTCATAGCTGATACTGTACTTTGAATAACGCTTAAGCCCCACATAATGTGTATTTGTACATAATGTATATAGTTTACACTGTTCTATACTGTTCTGTATTAACACTAGTTGTTTATCTTATTGTTATTTGGTCATATGATGTTTTATGTAAAACAAACTCCGATTTGTTAACTGTTGTTTATTGTGAACCGCAACTGAACTATGGAAGATGCGGTATATAAATCATTGTTAAATAAATAAATAAATAAAATAGATGTCCTAGACAAAATTATCCATGTGAAGGCACATTTTGGAAAGTTCATGTAGGTGATATCTGGGATGTCCTTGTCAAGGCATCTGAAATCCTATTGGAAGGTCAGCAATGAAGGTGGATAGATGTAAATGCCATCTGAAATTACCCTCTCTACACCATGAAAGAAAAACATGTCCACCATGATATAGAGCAGGACGGAGGTGTGCAGAAAGCTTTCTGGCTGATTTCAGAAACATACACATGCAGGAAGGATATAGATGTTTGCGGTATCAACCACATAGAGCAGTGCCGATATTTCGGGATGCACACATGTATGTTACCACATCCCAGCCTGTCATTACAGACACAAAGATGTGCGACGGCCGAAAATAAGAGCTCACTGTGTCCTAATAGATTTTTCTGAGTTGGCAAAAAATATTGTGGGAGTGAGGGGGCATGCTCCTCCTCTGTATACTGTTGCTAGCTGGCAGAAATGAGCATTTTTCAAATGTCTGTTTAGCCCAGGAACAGGTACAGACCTCAACATATCCACAGCTGGTTGTAAGAGTGCGACCCCATTCTGAAATCATGTGCTCCTGTGTATCTTTGCAAGACCACCCTGGACATGCCTCCACCATGTGATCGCACAGGACACATCTGAGTGTGGGGCATTCTAAAATGGCCTTTTGAACGTAGATGTGATTGGGACATCTAAATGGCTGTTTTCCTGCATCCAAATCATAAATAGGGCTTCTAAAATGACACCTATAGTGTTCTGCCCATGGATTCTGAATATGAATAATTTTATCTGCAATAAGTATTATGAATCTATTAAACTAAGGGTGTGCATAATGTTTTCAGTACTACAATTGTGCTCAACATTATTTGCACCTTGCATTTTAGGTATGTTGTGTGCAATATCTTGAGAAATAATTGGAAATATTCCAATTGTATGTCATCGTAATATTTTAATAGTTTATTCAGAGGTATACAGCTACAAAAAAAGAAGTCTGTGCAACGTAGATGTAGTAATTTCTGAGAAAAAAACAAAATATGACCTGGACAGGATTAATGGCACCCTTCACTAATCTTTGGTTGCATAACCTTGGCACCGATGACAGCCTCCAAATGTTTCTTGTAGCCATCTATAAGTTTCATACATCTATCTGCTGGTAGTTTCTTCCACTCTTCAACTGTGATTTGTTCCAGCTCATGAATGTGTCCAGGATTCCTTTTACCAATGGCAGATTTCAGCCCTTTCCAAAGGTTCTCAATTTGATTGAAATCAGGACTTACTGCTGGCCAGTTTAAAACTGTCTATTTTTTTCTTTTTTAACCATTCTTTTGAACTTTGAGATGTATGTTTTATGTCATTGTCCTGCTGGAGGACCCATGACTTTCAACCCAGAACTATCTTTCTAACACTTGGTAGTACATTTCGCTCCAAAATACCTTGGTAGTCCTCTGACTTCATGATTCCTTTAATATGTTCCAGGCCTCCAGTTCCTGAGGCTCCAAAACAGCCCCACGACATTGTGGAACCTCCACCATATTTAACCGTAGGGAGGGTGTATTTTTCCTTATAAGCTTCATTTCTTCACCTGTAAATGTATCGCTGGCCTGCATTGCCAAAGAGCTCAAGTTTGGTTTCATCTGCCCAAAGAACATTTTCCCAGAAGGATTGTGGTTTCTCAAGGTGGGTTTGAGTAAAGATCAGGCATACCTTTTTATGTCTGTCTTTGAGAAGTGGGGTCCTCCTTGTCCTTCGCTCATTTAGTCCTCCTTTGTTTAGTGTGTGGCATATGGTGCGGGTTGAAACCACCACTCCAGATTGCTCCAACATCCAAGTTAGGCTCTTTGGATGTTGTACGTGGTGTTTTTCCAACAGTTTGCACTGTTCTGGGAGGTTCTTGACAATTCCATGAGCAGAAAACCTCTTAATAAAATTGCAAACTGTAGACACAGGGATCCCAAGGTCTTTGGAGATGGCCTTGTACCCCTTTGAAGTTTGATGTTTGGTGATAATGGCTTTTCTGATGGTCCCAGGCAGCTTTCTCGATGTCACCATTGTGAAAATGGAACAGGGAGTGAATGTGGCCATTTTAAACATTAGAGCAATCTTTTATTGGTTGCTTCAAGTCATGTGAGTACTGACAGTTGATCACAGGTGCGTCTAATTTCACTGAAATGGGAATGTGGTTCTTCTCTTCAAACTGATTTGAATTGTTCATAAGGGTGCTGATAATCATGTATAAAATTGAAACCCTGGTCGATTTTTGCCTAGATAGTAACATAGTAAGTGACGGCAGATAAAGACCAGCATGGTCCATCTAGTCTGCCCAGCAAGATGGCAAGAGTAGATGCACCTGTCGCTCTGTGCAGGCCACCCCTCCCCATGTCTTGGTTTAGGGGTGAACCCACCACTCCATGTAGGACACCTCTATTTATTGAGACGTTAGATGGTTCCGTTTATTTTGTTTTTATCCTGTTGCTGTAAAGGGATTCACTGTGTTTGTCCCATGCCGTTTTGAATTCTGTCACCATGTTTGCCCCCACCACTTCCATCGGGAGGGCATTCCAAGCATCCACCACCCTTTCAGTGAAGAAATATTTCCTAACATTGCCTTTCAATTTACTACCTTGCAGCTTCATGTTATGCCCTCTAGTTTTACAGCTTCCCCGTCTTTGGAAGAGGTTTGTTTGTTCATCATTTCTCTAAGTATTTAAAGGTCTGAATCATATCTCCCCTGTCCCTCCTCTCCTCCAAAGTGTACATATTTAGGTCTTCAAGTCTCTTCTCATAAGGCTTCTGATGCAGGCTCCAAATCATTTTGGTCGCCTTTCTCTGAACAGTTTCTAGTCTTTTTACATCTTTTGCAAGATATGGTCTGCAAAACTGAACATAGTATTCCAAGTGAGGCCTCACCGGTGACTTGTACAGTGGCATAAGTACCTCTTCCTTTCTGCTGGTAATCCCTCTTTGTATGCAGCCCAACATCCTCCCGGCTTTTGCCACCACCTTGTCGCACTGTTTTGCCACCTTGAGATCATCAGAGATAATCACACCAAGGTCTTTCTCCTGAACCGTGCATACCAACTTCTCACCCCCTATCGTGTACATTTCCCTTGGATTTCTGCTACCCAAGTGCACAACACTTCACTTTTTTGCATTAAATCGTAGTTGCCAAGCATTAGACCAGTCAGTGAGCGCTAAGAGGATCTACTATGTTTGAAAGGCTATGAATTTGAAATTTGCCGTTACAGTAGGAATCCTGTGATATCGCTTTGGCAACTGGATGACAGTCTTCATAAAGCTAAGTTCTTTGTTAAGAAGTTTTAGCGAGAATACGTTTGGGACGCTTTTTGTCCATATTATTGATTGATAGCAAAAGAACGGCATGCATTCATGCAGCCAATTCCGTTTTTATTCTTAGGCCTTTGGGTCTTATTTAAATTGATTAAAAGGAGGACCCACTACAAGAGAGGTTTTCCTCTCAAGTTGGGTGATCCTACAAAAAATTGGTACATATTATAAGGTCTCATTGGTTTGGTTGTTAGAGAAGGTGAATGTTTTGTGGTATGAAGTTATGTTGATTTAGGAATAATCATGTCCTGGTAATGTCCCAGTTTTTATAGTATTTCCTACTATTTCCTTTTTTAATTGGTCTTGTTTTATTTGATTCTTTTATGTGTCAAATACATGTGCATATATAGTCCAAAGCCATTTCACTGGCCACATTTTTTTTTTAGATTAAAAGGGTTGAACTGCAAGGGTGCCAATAATGTTAACCACAACTGCATGGGAATGTTGAATTCTCCAGGAAAAAGCAGGAAGTCAGCCCTCATATATGGGTGACATTGGCACTGACGGAGCCTGCGTGGAAGCATTTCCCCAGCTTTCAAAGAAAGCCTTTTGGATATGCTACCACGCATGCATGGTCCCCTTCTCGCCCAAGGGTGCCATCTTGCTCAGTCTCCTTTTTTCCGCGGAGCCCAATGGATGTGAGTCCTGTTTCCCTGGAAAAATTCCAGTTATTTCCCTTACAAGTTGAGTTTTCCCGGTTAGCAAATGGTTCGTAGCCAGTTCCTTTTCCCGCCTCAAACCGGCGCCATCTCCGACGCCATTCTCTGCTCCATTTTCATCGAGGTCCTCTCGACTGGTGTTTGCGCCTTTTTTCACCTGGGGCTCATCAACTCTGTCTGGGTGCCACCCACCATATCTCCTGGTGGGTTCAAAAAATGTGACCGCTGCAGTCAAACCATGTCAGTAACCGACACCCATGATTGCTGCTTGCTCTGCCTGGGCCTGGATGATGATAGCACCTCCTGTGACCTCTGCCAGGCCATGATGCCTAAAACTAACAGAAAAAGATCGGAGTTGCAGGAAAAATTGTTCCCCAGGTCAGACTCTGCCCCAACCTCCCAGGCCTCCCTGGCGCTGAGCTCCAAGCCCAGCACATTCCGCGAGACCCGAGCGTCCTCAGAGTCCCATGGCAGTGGCTCCTCTGAGAAGACCTTAGACCCAGAGAAAAAGTAGTCTTCGAAGTCCACTGAGGTTGCACCAGAGAAACATGATAAAACTGCCTGAAGGGACTTGGGGTGACTCCGAGAAGTGCCCCACCAAGGTCCTCAAGAAGGATTCCTCGGCTGGCGGAGACCGTGTGAGGTTCTTTGAGGCCATCGAGGACACACTTGCAAGAGTGTCGGCACTGGGCCCGAGGTCCTCAGTGCCCATGCTGACGGCTGCAGAGCCTTCTGGTCTAGAAACCAGAATGGCGGCCTTGGAGCAGAACATCACTGCTATCCTGGCCCTGCATCAGGCAATGATGGCTGACTCATCTGCCTCATCTGCCCCAATGTCCGGATCCTCAACTGCAAGGGAGTCCCCGGTTGTTGAGCCGAGTTCCAAGTGCCACCAGCCTTAGGTAAGCCTTCAGCACAGGTCAAGATTCTGGTCCCGTTCTTCAGGCATCCGGTCCTTGCCAGTCAGTGTCTGTGTCTTGGATCCCCATCCTCAACAGGCTGCCAACCATTTGACACTGGCCTCGAGGCAAGGAACCACAGCGCCTCTGATTCATCGTCACTGCTTGACTCAGTGGGAGACAAACAAAGAGGCCTCTCCGGACACCAAACGGCACCAAGACATTACCTTGGACCCGTCGCTCCCAGTGCCCCGGTGCCACTCTCCTCCTGAGGATGTGGCCTTCCATGACTTCATCAGGGACATGGCCAGAGCCCACTCGATGCAGAGGAAGACCCACGCACAGAGGAGTTGGAGATTCTTCAGTATGAGTCTCCACCCAAGGGAAACCCTCATGATGCCCAAGCAGCTGATTCTCGTGAAACTCAAACAAGTTTTTGGTGAGGGAGAAGTTCAAGATGCTCTCCCTTGAAGCACTGGTGCTTTACTTCCGCCAGGGAGACTAGCTGTGCTTCTTGGACCTAGAGGATGTGTACACATACATACTAATCCACCCCTCCCACAGGCAATACCTAAGGTTCATGGTAGGAGGAGAACACTACCAGTACAGGGTACTACCCTTCGGCCTCACATCTTCACGAAATACCTAGCAGTAGTAGCTGCCCACCTGTGTCTGCAATGGGCCTTTGTCTTCCCCTACCTAGATGACTGACTCATCAGAGACAGCACAGTTGCAGAGGCCAGGCAGGCCGAAGGATGTGCAAACCTCCTGCTGCAGCACCTGGGATCAACTACCCCAAATCCCCACTCTCTCTAGCCCAGAATCTGGAGTTCATAGGTGCTCAGCTCAACACATTACAGGCCAAGGTTGTCCTTCCCAGGGAGAGGGCAGAATGCCTCAGATAGCTAGCAGTGGAAGTTCAACACCGCCAGTCGGTGCTGGCTCATCTCCTCCTCTGCCTACTGGGCCATATGGCCTCCAGGGTCCACGTGACCCCACGAGCCCACTTACACATGTGGGCAGCTCAGTGGTGCGTCTGCTCACAGTGGATGCAAGCCATGGGCAAACTGCGGGTCAGGATTAGGGTAACCCATCATTGGCCCCTTTCAACTTCCCAAAGGAGGCCGAGGCCGAGTTAGTCCTGCTGGCCTCCCAAAAGCCCTCCACCAAGCGAGCTTATGTCTTTAAATGGCGGAGATTCTCTGTATGGTCACCGGTCAGGAAGAAATTGTACTCCATACACTGGATTGCAAACGGGCCCCGTCCTTCTATCTACAGCGGACTCACACCATCACAAAGCTCCTTAGCTTTTCATTTCTTACGACCCCAGCAGACTGGGGCTTCCTGTGACTAAGCGAACTCTGTCCACTTGGGTGGAGGACTGTATTGCCCTCGCCTATGAGTGAGCTGGACTCTCCCTGGAACACTGGATCACACAGTACATCGCATGAGAGCGATGGCCAATGGCGAACCTGCGCTTGGTGCCGGTGATGGAGATCTGCAAGGCTGCCACATGGTCTTCATTTCGCAAGTTCACAGCTCACTACTGCCTGGAGAGTGAGTCCCACTGGGACAGTGCCTTCAGCCAGGTGGTACTCTGCAATCTGTTCTGGGTGTAAGTAATTCCTGCCCTCTGACCCTTCTGTGTTCAGGCTACCGGAGTGATGGTGCCACTGGACGCTAAGGCCTTGCAGAATCTCTCTTGGCAACTCACCTTCTGCAACTCACGGCTACCAGACATGGACACCGTTGGTGCTTTCATGGTTCGGTCCTCGGCAGCCTGGAGATAGGGAGTCCCATATGTGAGGACTGATTTCCTGCTTGTTCCTGGAGAAAGCGTAGTTACTCGCCTGTAACAGGTGTTCTCCAGGGACAGCAGAAATCGGTCCTCACAACCCTCCCTCCTCCCCTGAGAGTTGCCTCCCTACCTTGTTCTAGTTTTTTACTACTGTCCTAGCTATGTCATCTGACTTGGACAGGAAGGGGACCACTCTTGTGTGGTAGCATATACCAAAGGCTTTCTTTGAAAGCTGGGGAAATACTTCCGCATGGGCTCTGTCACTCATATGTGAGGACTGATTCCTGCTATCCCTCGAGGACACTTGTTAAAGGTGAGTAATTACACTTTGTCCTAACACAAGGTTCAGATGGGATGAATGGACATGAAGCACAAGAAGAAAAGATCACTGTAATTTAGCAATGAAATCAAATACTATGACAATGGAAGTTTGCTAAAGGGGAAGGGAATATTTCTGAAAACTGTATCTTTTATCTTGTTAGAGACACAATGCAGAGCTTCACCAAGAATAGCAAAGAAATAAAGGAAAGAAGAGTTATTTTATTCAGCCACCTTAGAAAGAACAGATGAGAACAAACTGTCCCTAATCTCAATGGAGACTGTTACAGAGATAAAATTTCTCCAATGTTCTGCCTCTTGCAAGATTCTCTCACACCACCTCCCCCAAACCAGACAGAATCCACTGAGCATAGTGTTCCGAATGCAAGTGTGATGCACAGTCCACACAAACACCATGCAGTCCCATATTTTTTTTTTATAATTTTGGGGCCTGGCAGCTTCCAACTCAGGAATTTATTTACTGAGTTGCATTACCTGTTAACGTGACAATTAACGTACACTAACAATTAACATGGTGCCTTTGCAGTTAACGCATGATGATTTTTGTGTTTGCAGGTCATGTGGAAAGAGGCTAAGAATGGGTGGGGACTGCACTTTACATTTAACATGGAGATAGTTTTCATGCATTAATTGCGGGACCAGCGTTAGATATGCAGGGGCCCAGGGCAGAAACTGGTAAAGGGACCCCAAAGTCTGCCTGCAGGCTATGCCTCCTTCAGCTTGAGACAGGCTTGGGGCCCCCTGAGGCATAAGGGTCCAGGGCAATTGCCCTGTGTGCTGGTCCTGGTTAATTGTTACCATGGCTGATAATGTAGCACAGTCAGTGTCAGCTAAATAGGTGCAGCTCATAGCATCTTGTTTATATGACATGCAGCTAATACATGGTAAGAGGATTGTTAACAATTGGGTCCAGGGGTCAGAAGACCTAAGTTGAAAATGAAACCCAGGCCCTCCAAGCGACAGTACCAGTACTGCTACTAAACCTTAGTGCAGTATTTCTATCTGAAACTGAGATTCAATTTCTCTGAAGGTGGATAGTTTTCTTTTTACAAAAAACTATTGCCTGGCAGTGTAAGTTATTTTAATGAATGTGTATTTCTAAGTCAAGTCTTCACCATCTGTTTTCCCAGATAATTATGAATGCAAAAAGAACAGAATTCAAATTGAATCTCAAAAAGTGAGATATAAGTGATTTAAATCAATGTATAGGCTCACTGTTCAGTATAGCGTATCTTGGGGCAGTTTCTCCAAATGGGTTAGTTTTGCGCATACCATGACAGTCATGAAACTCACTTGTAAGCCAGGGTATGTGGCGTGTGATCTCAGTCTCTCAAATTTACTGCTAATGTTCCTCGTAGTACTTGCATCATGCCAAAGAGAGTCTCCTTCTGGAGTTCGTAAAATGTAACATGTATGGGTCGTTTGCCAAGATGTGCTTGGAAATTCATCTTTATCTAGCCTGTGGCTCCCAATACGATGGGAAATGTTTCTGTATCTTTCTGCCACATTTTATGGTTCTCTGACGCTGCTTGTTGTCATATTCTAGACACAGATCTCTTTAAAAAAAAAAAAAAGAACAGATTTCACACCTCATATGATTTAGCTTGGCCAATTCCAAGAGGGAGGTATGTAAGTGGAGTGAATAGTGGGAGATAGGGTTTGTATCTTTTTTTATTTATTCAAGAAAGGCTATTCAGCAGAAATTTGTTTTTGTGTAACTCTGCCATTGGCCAAGTCTGTTCAAGGTTTTCTTATCACTTGTTTGCCATTTGGCCAATGGAATGGCGTACCTAGGCAATTCCTATATCTACCCACACTCGGACTCCGATTTCCCATTAAGAAGAGCAGAGAGCTGCTTAGAGTGCCGCCTCCTCTGCCCCGGTGCCATTTTGTCACAAACTTTGCTAAGTCTGGCTGATGGGATCCTATTGAACCCACCCTCTAATAGATGCAGAAACTCACTGCCCAGCTGCCTTCAGAGCACAACAATGCACATCCCTCCTCACAGGTTGTGCTGCCCATGCTAGATTATAATTATGCTTCTTGTAAACCTCACACATTACTGGATAATACCAAAATGTGTATAGAGAAGAGTTTTTGAAGTGATCTAGCTGGGTAATACCTTAGATCACCCCCCTCCCCCCCGAGGAAGAATTGTACTCCTTTGAGCAGCTAAATCTAGCTTTCTAATTTCACTAAGGGGTCATTCTGAAATGCAAATAGGCTGCCTGGACGTGCAGGAGAGACGTTTTCCTCGCAAATATGTCTAGATCCCCTATTCCTAAACCACGCAGCCCTGCATATACATGGCGAGAAAACGGGGATCTTAGAACATGGGCGGGAGGGGTCAGAAAAGGGGCATGGCAAGCTGTGGAGACATGGAAAGCGCATATTCAGGAAAGGACTGTGTATTTCCTGAGTGTTTTCCATGGATGCCTACATTATACCAGCAGCAATGTGGAATAAGGCCAGCACTTAGAAAAATATCTGCTCTAAACTTCAACATGTGCCATACAGATGAATGGCTATGACACGTCTGTATTGAATGATGTGTCTGCTGTCTGGGAGGACACAAAATGCAGTTGTAAAGAATAGAATGCACAGGTGAGGGATGTTTGAAAGGTTAGGGAACAATAAAAAACACCTCTACATGTAAAGCACTACAATAGTCTTTATTCTGGCTATGCTGGCATTTGCTGTTTGCGCTAAAGAGACTATTCTAGGCTTCCCAAATAATTCCAGTGTTCAGAAAGATGGGAATGTAGATGTAGGGATTGTATGTGGAGCAGATTTGTGTTTGGCTGAGAAATGCAGAGCAGATGTGGTGTTCTGAGATGCCATTTCATTATGTCTTAACCAGCAGTTGTTTATAGGTGCAGGGTATGGTTTTTGCAAATGTATGTATGTTTGCAACTGCAAGCAAGAGTGCATGTGTGAGTGGTATGGGGATGCAAGGGAGGCCCTGGTGTGCTGATTCGCAACCCGGGGGGGGGCATGTATGCCTGGCCAGTACCTGGATGTGGGGCTGACTGCAGCATCACCAGGAGCCAGTGTGAATGGGTAGCATATTCTGAAAAGCTGCTCTGCAGCAACATAGCAGGGCATGTCCCTGTCAATGGTGAGGGACCCTCGGACTGGGGCATGCTGCATTGCAAGCAGGACTGTACCATGTACCATGGTATTTGTGACTGCAATTACTGAAGTGTTCTTTAAATGCCATGTTTGTTTTGCTGCAGGGTGTGTCTGGACAAACATCTTACTTTCCACTTGCTTATACAATAGCTTTAGTGCATGTACTTAACCTTGTAGTGTTCTGGGCATGCAACAGACTAGTATGTATAGTAAACCATATCTGTTTCATCCTTATTAATGTGTTGTTTACATGAGCACACCACTGTCCGTGGAAGCATAGGCTTAAGAGAAGTATATTATCTCCAGGAACAAGCAGGAATGAGTCTTCACATATGGGTATCGTCGGTACCGATGGAGCCTGCGCGGGAACGCTCCCCAGCGTCCAATAAGAAAGCTTTTGGGAGCATCCCACAGCGCCTGCGTGCTGCCTTCCCGCCTTTCCCAACTGCCTCTCTCCAGTTCTTCTTTTCCGCGGAGCCAGCAGGTCGTGTTCCTGTCACCGCAGAAGAAGTTCTTTATTTTTTCTTTATTCTTTTGTGTCGCGTTTGCCGCCTTCAACGTCGGACCGGTACCGCCGGTCTTTCTTTTCTTTCTTTCAAAAAAAACAAAACAAAAACGCTTTATCTTTACTGTGTATTTTCAGTTTTTGGGCCCTAGGCCTAAAAATATTTTCCTCATGGAGAAGCCCGCTTCTGGGTTTAAAAAATGCACAAAATGTGGCGGTACTATTTCTGTCACCGACACCCATGACTGGTGTCTAAAGTGTTTGGGACCTGACCATTCCATCACGGATTGTGTGTCCTGTACCATGATGTCTAAGAGAGGTCGGCAGAACCGAGCAGCCAAGCTCAGTACCCTGTTTCCCTCTGATGCAGCTTCGGTAGCATCGACGTCTTCCAGGGCCTCTTCTTCCTCCCATGGATCTCAGGTAACCAAGCATAAATCTGGCCGGTCCTCGATGGGCAGATCTCCCTCCAAGCATCGAGATGCCTCCGGGCTTGCCCTCGAGGATTCCGCACCGGCAAAATTACCCCGGCGGGAAGCTCCGGCTTCCAAAGCATTATTTATGGGGTCACAGGTTGACATCGATGGCTCGGCCTCGACAGATCACCTGTTGCCGTGTTCTGGGGTACCGGTGGCTCCCACTGGTACCGACATCCAGACTCTGGTGGCGTCGATGGATCAGAATATTCTGACCATGCAGCGAACCTTAACGGCTTTCATACAGGCTGCCGATGCCTCCGGTACTGCAACAATCCCCGTTGCCGGTACCGGCTCCGGTACCGGCATCGCTCCCAGTACCGGTACCGATTGCATCGACATCGGCTTCGGTGTCGACTGCAACGGTACCCTGTCCTATGATGCCCATCGGTACCGAACCGGTACCGATTACTCCCGATGTCGATCCCACTCGATACGGTTATCGGGCTTTACAGGAGCATCCAGACAGGCGATACTTTGATTCCTCTGAGGACTCTGATGAGTCTGAGGGTTCTGTAGAAGCATCGATACTTCTTCCTCAGGAGTCTTCTTCACCTAAACGAAGAATGTCTCCTCCAGAAGACTTGTCTTTTCAAGACTTTGTTAGGGAAGTGGCTAGGGGCCTCTCTATCACAGTGGCCCCTGAGTCAGAACCCAGAGCCAATGAGTTGGATATTTTACAATATCCTAAAGCTCCTAAGGAGGCAGCTACTTTACCTGTTCATGAGATTCTGTATGATCTCATGTTGAGGATGTGGGAGACACCTCTCACCACCTCTCCTCATTCTCGCAGGTTAGACACCATGTATTGTGTCCCTCCTTGTCCTGGCTTCCACAAGACTCAGCTTCCTCACCACTCTATTGTGGTAGAGTCTGCCATGAAGAAGATGAAGACTGCAAAAAGACACTCATCTAATCCTCCAGGGCGTGAATGCAGGACCCTGGATGCTTTTGGCTGAAGGGTTTTCCAAGCTGCTATGCTAGCTGCTAGGATCAATTCCTATAGTCTCTATATAGGAATGTTTCTAAAAGAAGTAACAGATCATCTGCAGACTTTAACCCCTTTCATTTCAGAGGATAAAAGACAGGAGTTTCTCACTTGGCTCAAACATGCCCAAGATGTCTCCAAATTTTCCAACCGTGCAGCCGTTGACTCTTTTGAGTGTGTAAGCAGAGCTTCGGCTATTGCCATAGGGGCACGCAGAATTGCTTGGCTACAAGCTTCTGATTTGGAGCTCTGGGTCCAAGATCAATTGGGAAATCTCCCTTGTACAGGTGAAAACGTTTTTGGTAAGGATTGGCAAGCAAAGGCCACTCAGATGGATGCTGAAAACTCTGCTTTGGATCGACTTTCAAAGTCTACCTCTGCTCCTGTTAAGAAAAGATTGTTTAAAAAGACATCTTTTTCCAAAAACGGAAGATACTATCCTGCTTATGGTCAGCAGGCATCTTCTGCAGGTCATTTTGCTGCAAAGCGTCAGCAACCACCTAAACAGGCCAAGTCAAAGGCAGCTAGGCCTTCCACGGCCCAGCAGCCTCAGCCTCCTCAGGGCCTTTGACTTGCAACTAGAGAACTTAGCCTTTCTAGCTCTGGAAGGACCAGAGCCCCTTACCATCCCAGGAAGGTTGACTGACTTTGCTCCCAGATGGGGGCAAATCACAGCCGAGCAATGGACACTCTCCATCATAAGGGAAGGCTACAAGCTTCATTTCTTAAGCCTTCCCCCTCACACCGTGGTGAAACAATTCAATTCTCCAACATCTCTCCTCAACCTTCTAGGTCAGGAGATTGCCATCCTTCTTGCCCAAGGGGCAATAGAAGAAGTACCTCGTCTTCAACAAGGCACAGGGTTCTACTCCCCTTATTTTCTTATTCCAAAGAAAACAGGGGGCTACAGACCCATCTTAGATCTCAGAGAATTGAACAAATTTCTATTCAAGGAGAAATTCAAGATGATTTCTCTCGATGCTCTGCTTCCATACCTTCAGAGTCAGGACTGGCTTTGTTCTCTAGATCTCAAGGATGCGTACACCCATGTCCTCATCCATCCAACTCACAGAAGGTTCCTTCGGTTCCTTTTTCAAGGAAAGCACTACCAATACAGGGTGCTTCCTTTTGGTCTGGCCTCTGCACCAAGGGTGTTCACGAAATGCATGGCAGTAGTAGCTGCATTTCTACGCACTCTAGGAATATTCGTCTTCCCATATCTGGACGACTGGCTCATTCGAGCTCCATCTCAAGCAGAGGCCAAGACTTGTCTAACCTGCACAATACATGTCCTTCAGTATTTGGGACTAGTAATAAACATCCCAAAATTCAGTCTCACCCCTATTCAGTCCCTGGAGTTTATAGGGGCTTGGTTGGATACCACAACTGCAAGGGCCTATCTTCCTCAGGCCCGTTGCCTACGCTTGGTGCAGTTAGCCTCCCAAATACAGTTAAAGCCCCTTTTAACTGCTCGAGAAATGTTACAACTCTTAGGCCACATGGCATCCACTGTGCATGTGGTTCAATATGCTCGCCTTCACATGAGGGCAGCTCAGTGGACTTTGTCCACCCAATGGACTCAGGCATCAGGTTGCCTGTCAGACAAAATAGCAAACTCTAGTCGCCTTTTTTGGTCTCTCCAGTGGTGGAAGTCCTCTCGAAACCTGTTGCTGGGGTCCCCTTTTCAGCAGTCACTTCCCCAAGCAACCCTTACAATAGATTTTATTTATTTATTTATTTTATTTATTTATTTTTATTCTCTTATATACCGCGCTATTCTGCATCAGTGCGGTTTACATTGAACAAACTGAAATTACATTGAACAGGGCATTATAACTTGGAGATAACTATTTTACAGGGAACATGGGCTATGGAGGTTTAAGTGGCTTGCCCAAGACCACAAGGAGCACCTGTGGGACTAGAAACCCCAGTCCTTCCAGCCCAAGGTTGCTGTCCTCTAGTGGGATTTGAACCCCCGACCTTCCGGACTGAAGTACCTTGCCCCAACCACTAGGCCACTCCTCCACTCCACAATGGGTTGGGGAGCTCATCTGCAAGATCTCTCCACCCAGGGCATCTGGTCTCCACAGGAGACTTCGCTACACATAAATCTCTTGGAACTCAGAGCAATTTTCTTAGCTCTCAAAGTGTTCTACTCCCTGCTCAGCTACAGGACAGTCCTCATCCACACGGACAATCAAGTAGCCATGTTCTATGTAAACAAGCAGGGAGGGACTGGCTCTCTGTCGCTTTGCAACAAAGCTTTGCGACTGTGGGCCTTCGCCAGAGAGCATCAGATTCATCTTATGGCAGTATATCTTCCAGGCGTTCAAAACTCTTGGGCAGAGAGATTCAGTCGAGTTCTGCTTCCACACGAATGGTCCCTCCACAGGGACCAGGTAGCCAGGATTTTTCGAATTTGGGGAACCCCAGACATAGACCTGTTTGCAAGTCCGTGGAATGCCAAACTTCCCCGGTTCTGTTCCAGAATTCTGTGTCAGGGAGTTCAGGCCAAGGATGCCTTCCTCCTTCACTGGGGTCAAGACTTCCTTTATGCCTTTCCATCCATTCCCCTAATTCCCAAAACACTGTTCAAGCTTCAGAGAGACCGAGGTTCTATGATCCTCATAGCACCACATTGGCCACGCCAAGTGTGGTATCCTCTACTTCTGCATCTCTCTCAAGTTCCGTCCCTGAAGTTGGGCTCTGCTCCAGATCTTCTCTCCCAGGAAGACGGAACGTTGTGGCACCCAAACCCCCAGTCTCTCCATCTCAGGGCCTAGTTGCTGAAGGCCTAGACCTTCAAGTTTTCCATCTCTCTCAGCAAGAGAGATATTATTCATGCTTCTAGAAAGCCTTCCACTTGACGTTCCTATGCTTTCAAATGGAAAAGATTTACCATTTGGTGTTCAGAGAAGGGTCTTAACCCTCTTGCAATACCTTTGAATTCTTTACTAGAGTATCTTCTGCATCTTTCCCATGCAGGCCTCAAAACGAATTCGGTAAGAGTCCATTTGAGTGCTATTGCAGCGTCCCTCAAGCCTCTCAATGTTTCCTCTCATCCTCTTATAGCAAGATTCATGAGAGGCCTTCTTTTAACTAAACCTCCCATTAGACCACCTCCAGTGGCATGGGACTTAAATCTGTTTCTTGGCCAGCTTATGAAGCCACCCTTTGAACCTTTAGCCACCACCTCCTTGAAATTTCTTTCTTGGAAGGTTATCTTTCTCATTGCAGTCACCTCAGCACGTCGCATCAGTGAGTTGCAAGCCTTGGTGGCTAATCCTCCTTATACAAGGTTCCATCATGATAAGGTAGTCCTCAGGACCAATCCACACTTTATGCCCAAAGTGGTCTCGCCTTTTCATCTGAACCAAGAGGTATACTTACCTGTCTTTTTTCCAGGACCTCATGCATCAAGTGCAGAGAGGAATCTTCATACTTTGGATTGTAAAAGAGCTCTCGTCTTTTACTTACAAAGAACACAGCAACATAGAAAGTCTTCTCAACTCTTTGTTGCTTTTGATCCTTCCCATTTAGGACTTCCAGTTTCTAAGAGAACACTGTCCAACTGGATTGCTCAGTGTATTTCTTTCGCCTACCAGAGTAGGAACCTTTCTCTGGAAGGCCATGTCACAGCTCACAATGTGAGGGCCATGGCAGCCTCAATGGCTTATCTAAACTCTGTGTCCATCGACCAAATCTGTCGAGCGGCCACCTGGGCCTCGGTTCATACCTTCACAGCCCATTACTGTTTGGACAAGGACTCCCGCTGGGATGTCTCGTTTGGTCAGACTGTTCTCAAACACCTGTTCCATTCCTAATCAACTCCTACCCACCTACCCTGGTTGGATGCCAGAGATCCATGGGGGGAGGTGGAGCCCTTTTCAAGGACACACAACTCTGGGGTCTCTCCCTGGCATCTGCAGCTAGGGAGTCCCCATATGTGGACTCATTCCTGCTTGTTCCTGGAGATAGCACAGTTACTTACCTGTAACAGGTGATCTCTGGGAACAGCAGGAATAAGTCTTCACAACCCACCACCTCCCCTAGGAGTTGTATCTCTCTATCTATCTTTCCTTCCCTCTCTCTCTCTTTGTCTCAGCTTTAAAACTCGAACTGGAGAGAGGTGGTTGGGAAAGGCGGGAAGGCAGCACGCAGGCGCTGTGGGATGCTCTCAAAAGCTTTCTTATTGGACGCTGGGGAGCGTTCCCGCGCAGGCTCCGTTGGTACCGACGATACCCATATGTGAAGACTTATTCCTGCTGTTCCCACAGATCACCTGTTACAGGTAAGTAACTGTGCTTTGCCAGTAGGGGCATGGACGCACAGAGATGGGAAGCATCCGAGAGGTCTATATTGTCAGAATATGGTGGGCAAGGGGACATAGGCCATGCCGGGGATGTATATCTCCCTGATTCTAGAACTGCGGGTGCATCTATACGTACCCGTAGTTTCAGAATCGAGTTTATTATGTGCCCATTGTCAGGTTAAACATTTCTGCTGGCCGGACGTGACTGTTGTAGAATCGTGCTCCAAGTGAATAGATATAGCTGCAGTAAAAAGGGGCTATCCCGGAGGTATAGATAGGAAAGGGAGGAAAAACTGAGATGGCTCTGCTTTTCAAGTCTATCTGCATAATTTTGAGCATTAGGGAACTGCATTTTCATTAGAATCAATTTTGTTCCATTTTAATGTATGCCAAAATAAAATAACAAGCACTAAAATGAAATAGGTTGTGCTTTTTTCTTAGCATTTATTTCATGCATTATTCATTTTTGCGCACACTAAAATGAAACTGTGTGCACTAAAACTGAATTAAATAGACTGAAACAGCAACAAAAAGAACAAAAGAAAATGAAAAAAAGATTAAAAATTAATGACATTTTAAAAAAATGAAACATAGTAACATAGTAAATGATGGCAGATAAAGACCAGTATGGTCCATCTAGTCTGCACAGTAAGATGGCAAGAGTAGGTGCACCTGCCATTCTGTGCAGGCCACCCCTCCCCATGTCTTTGTTTTAGGGGTGAACCCACTACTCTGTGTAGGACACCTATATGTTGAGAAATTAGTTAGTTAAATTTTGTTTTTGTCCCGCTGCTGTAAAGGGATCCGCTGTGTCTGTCCCATGCCATTTTGAATTCTGTCACTGTATTTGCCCCCAACACTTCCATCGGGAGGGCATTCCAAGCATCCACCACCCTTTCAGTGCAAAAGAATTTCCTGACATTGCCTTTCAATTTACCCCCTTGCAGCTTCATGTTATGCCCTCTAGTTTTACAAAAAACAGTTTTTCCAGAAACATGCCCACTGACCATGCAGCCAAACAACAGAAATAGACACGAGAGTCTACAGGCACCTTTGCATTTGAACATCTGGTAGGTAACATTCAAGGAGAAAGAAAAATAGTATCGTCTCTTTAAAACTTAACTACAAGATATGACACCCACAGAGCTTGCTCAGGGTCCTTTCTCCAAATGGGTTAGTTTTGCGCATACCATGATAGAGTATGCGGCGTATGATCTCAATCTCTGAAATATACTGCTAATGCTCGGTGTACTACTTGCATCATGCCAAAGAGCTTCCTTCTGGAGTTCGTAAGATGTAACATGTATGTGTAATTTGTCAAGATGTTCTTGGAAATTCTTCTTTATCAAGCCTGTGGCTCCCAATACAATGGGAAATGTTTCTGTATCTGCCTGTTTCTGCCTTTACTTGATCCTCATCCTTCTTGACCTTTCTGCTGCTTTGGACACTGACCGCCACCTTCTCCTTGATACCTTGTCATCACTTCGTTTTAAGGGCTCTGTGCTATCCTGGATTTTATTTTCTCTTCATTGCTCTTTCAGTGTATGTTCTGGTGGATCCTCCTCTACTGCTATCCTACTCTGTTGGTGTACTCCAAGGATCTGTCTTGGGTCCACTGCTTTTTTCTCTCTATATGCATTCCCTTGGTGCAGTCATCTCCTTCCATGATTTTCAGTTTCATTTTTACACTGATGACTGAGATCTACCTCTCCACACTTGAAACCTCTCCGGCAATCCAGGCTCAGATCTCTGCCTACCTATTTGCCATTGCTGCCTGGATGTCTCACCGCTGTTTGAAATTGAACATGGCCAAATCAGAACTTCTTATTTTTCCCCCTAAACCCACCTCCCCCTTCCCCCTTCCTCCTTTCTCAATTTCGCTCTACTCCTCCCTGTTTTCTTGGCTTGCAACCTTGGGTCGTCTTTGACTCCTCCCTTTCCTTCTCCATACACATCCAACTGATAGCTAAAATCTGTTGTTTTTCTCCACATCAGCAAAATTCACCCCTTCCTTTCTGAACACACTACCTAGACACTTATCCACTCTTTTGTCACTTCCCGTCTAGACTATTGCAACCTTCTCCTTGCTGGTTTCCCTCTGAATCATCTCTCTCCCCTTCAATCTGTTCAAACTCAACTGTGTGGCTAATCTTCTGCCATCCTTGATATGTTCATCATATAACCCTTCTAATCAAGTCGCTTCATTGGCTTCCTATCCTTTTCCATATCTAGTTCAAACTTCTCCTACTGACCTATAAGTGCACTCATTCTGCTGCTCCTCACTACCTTTCCTCTCTTATCTCTCCCTATACCCTTCCTCAGGAACTCTGCTCCTCTGGCAGATCCCTTCTATCTGTGCCTTTTTCTTCTACTACCAACTCTAGACTTCGATCCTTCTACCTTGCTGCTGCTTATGCCTGGAACAAACTACCTGAGTCAAGAGCCGGCCCAAGGGTTTCTGCTGCCTTAGGTAGAAACACTGGCCTCGCCGCTGCTGCCACAGATTCGATTTGGGGGTGGGGGGAGGGGAGGCAGGCAGCGGCAGCAAAATACTGCTGCTTTTGGAAATACTGCCACTGCCCACCTTCCCTTCCTGAGACTGAATCGATGGCAGTTGTGGGGACAGTACAGCTGCCCATATGTGCCACAGCCCACCCGGGTTGGCCGCCCTAGGCATCCACCTAGCTGACCTAGTGGATGGGCCGGCCCTGCCTGAGTCTGTAGGTCAGGTTTCATCTCTGGCCCTTTTCAAATCCAGGCTGAAAACTCATCTCTTTGAGGTTGCTTTTGGATCCTGATCCGCTTAGTCTGTGTTTTCTTACCATTCCCCTAGATGTATTCTTGTCCTCAGCTGTTGCATTGTCTCACTTGACTAGATTTTAAACCCTTGATATGGAAGGGCAGACCAGATAGGCCATTTGCTCTTTTTCTGACATCATGTTTCTATGTTTCTTTATCTTTATCTTTATTCTTGCATTTGCACAGTATCTCACCGGGCCTCTCTCACATCATCACTACCAAGTCTTCCCGCTGTTTCCATCCAGCTTTTTCTCAAGTGGTGTCTAGTGCCTTTCCTCACTGCAGGATATTGTCATTTCAACACTTTCCTTCCTCTTCTCTGGCTCCCAGAAAATGCAGATATCCTTAACCTGATCTTTCCCACCAAACATGGTTCTGAAAAGGTGATGAAGGTAGGGCTCAGAATGCCCTAAGAAGCTCCCTTCTCTGTTTAGTGGCCAAAGCTCTACAGAAATACTGAGAAGAGGCAAGTTCCATGGAAACAATCTATCTTACTGGTGAGTCTTCTCGGTAATGTTCCCATGAAGTGCTTCACTATGCTACTATCATGCACGTCTTAGATCATTGCTGAACAAGCATTGTGGAACCTGTGTCTTTTGGGGAAACTGCTAGGTATATATGACCTAGATTGGCCACTGTTGGAAACTGGATACTGTGCTTGATGGACCTTGGTCTGACCCAGTATGGCATATCTTATGTTCTTAAATGGTGGGGCACCAGGGAGTTCCACTCCTTGGGGCCAGAGTAGTTAAGAGCAAAATCATAAATGAAATAGAGCACTATCATTTCTAAAACTACAATTTAAAATTTATTTTTCAATTGTTTAAAAAACCAAAAAAACGGAACTCAAAAAGCCCCATATCTACCAGAAAAATGCAAACAGCAAAGTGTTGCCTGGCCATTTGCAAATTATATAGTGCTTTTCACTTCTTAATTCTTAAGTGTTTCCTTATTTCTCCAACAAACAGATGAAACCAAGTACTAGCACTTGCTAGCACTTGCTAGTACTTGCAAGTGCTAGTACTAGCTGAAACCAAGTACTAGCACTTGCTAGTACTAATAGCAGACCTGCTATTAGTAATCTGTGAATTTTCATTAAAATCATCTGTAATACCTGAAGATTGGAGAATCGCCAATGTAACGCCAATTTTTAAAAAGGGTTCCAGGGGTGATCCGGGAAACTACAGACCGGTGAGCCTCACGTCAGTACCGGGAAAAATGGTAGAAACTATCATAAAGAATAAAATTACTCAGCATGTAGATAATCATGGCCTAATGGGAGACAGCCAACATGGTTTTAGACAAGGAAGATCTTGTCTTACTAATCTGTTATGTTTTTCTGAAAGTGTGAATAAACAGGTGGACAAAGGTGAGTCGGTTGATATAGTGTATCTGGACTTTCAGAAAGCCTTTGACAAGGTCCCTCATCAGAGACTTTTGGCAAAACTAAAGAGTCATGGGATAGGAGGCAGTGTACTACTGTGGATCAAGAACTGGTTAAAAGATAGAAAGCAGAGGGTTGGGCTAAATGGCCAATTTTCCC
The DNA here is from genome assembly GCA_033557465.1 of Ichthyophis bannanicus. Lineage (NCBI taxonomy): Eukaryota > Metazoa > Chordata > Amphibia > Gymnophiona > Ichthyophiidae > Ichthyophis > Ichthyophis bannanicus. The sequence continues at coordinate 51,062,646 of CM066047.1, read as the reverse complement.
AATCGAGAAAAGTGAATAGTGGTGTACTCCAGGGATCTGTGCTGGGTCCGCTACTTTTTGACATATTCATAAATGACCTGGAAAGTGGAATAACGAGTGAGGTGATCAAATTTGCAGATGACACAAAACTATTTAAAGTTGTTAAAACCCAAGAGGATTGTTGAAAATTGCAAGAGGATCTTGATAAATTGGAAGACTGGGCATCAAAATGGCAAATGAAATTTAATGTGGACAAGTGCAAAGTTATGCACCTAGGGAAGAACAACCCAAACTATGGTTTTGAAGGACTAGAAAGGGGGGCTGTTACTTCTGGAGAGAAATCTGAAATTGTGAGTATATACTTCTGGGAATTTTTCTGAAAGGAATTTTTTTTTCTTTTAAAGCTAATCTGTGACCCCACTATTTTTTTGTTAAATCAGTCAGAGCCTAGTAGCAACAGTTTAAGATTCAATTTAAAACACAGAAGAGAACTTTCGGGTTACCTTTCATACCCAGTAGACAGCTGTAGTTTAAATTTCATAGTAGCAGCAAAGAGCTATAATTTAAATCAAATCAGAATATAGCTTAGCACAAAAGGCAAAACAAGGTCAATTCTCCTTGAGCAGCATATAAAGTCTTCTAGAGGCCTTTACAAAGAGGCCTTCTACCTAGTGGGCAAGCGACCTGTGAAGCTTTTTCAATAGGTGTTAACAGCAGCTGGCAGTTCAAAAGGCCATTTTGAAAGACTCCTTCTATCCAAGCAAGGACTGTTAATTACCCAGGAAGTAGGTCACTGCTTACATCAGCAGCACAAGCATAAATAGCTCAACCAGAGCTCTGTGACCCTCAGTCTTGAAGGACTAGAAAGGGGGGCTGTTACTTCTGGAGAGAAATCTGAAATTGTGAGTATATACTTCTGGGAATTTTTCTGAAAGGAATTTTTTTTTCTTTTAAAGCTAATTAATCTGTGAACCCACTATTTTTTTGTTAAATCAGTCAGAGCCTAGTAGCAACAGTTTAAGATTCAATTTAAAACACAGAAGAGAACTTTCGGGTTACCTTTCATACCCAGTAGACAGCTGTAGTTTAAATTTCATAGTCACTCAGGGCCTAGCATCAGCAAAATACTTTTAGTTTCAAATTAAAACACAGAAGAAAGCTTTCTGGTTAAATTTAGAATCCAGCAGAGAGCTTGTAGTTTAAATTTCTTAATAGGTTAGAGCCTAGTAGCAGCAAAGAGCTATACAGTCAAACCTCGGTTTTAATGATTAATCCGTTCTAAGAAGTCTGACTAAAACCGAAACGTACGAAAACCGAAGCAATATTTCCCATAGGAAATAATGTAAATTCAATTAATCCGTTCCAGACACCCAGCTCCTGTCACTTCTCTCACCTGCCCGATCGTCCACAGGACAGCAAACACACAGATATTGTACTGTACGGCACTGTAATCTGATCGCTGACTCCGTCTCAACAGCAATTTGCAAGCGTACCCTGCAAGAGAAAGAACTGCCTCCCACATTCATGCAACCTCCTGCTTACATTGACAGCTACCCTGCTACCTCCGAGCCTGAGGGGGCGCTCCAGAGAACAGGCAGGCGGTGGAGAGATCGGGGCCTTCCTCTCTGTGCAATCCTTGCATCTCTGGCTCGAGGATGTTGATCAGCTGACTTTGGCTTCTCAACACGCGATTGGTGAGTCCGGGGGGGGGGGGGTAGTGCTGCCGGGACTGGGCGGGCAGACCAGCGCGAGGGTGTATGTATTGCAGTACAGTATACAGTATAGGTTTTCAGATCTGGCAGCACTGGCTCACCATTCTTGACGAAAACCGAGGCGATATACGATAACCGAGACAAGATCTCAGTCAGAAAAGACGTCGAAAACCGAAACGAACGAAAACCGGGGCACACGAAAACCGAGGTTTGACTGTAATTTAAATCAAATCAGAATATAGCTTACCTCAGCGGCACAGGACAAGGTACTGTGTAGCAGACCTTTTTTAATAAGTGTTATATCCCTCCCTCCCTCCCCACACCCACCCTCCCCTGGGATAATCACAGCTTTATAGGTACTTGCACAACTTAAAAGACAGGAGGTGCTCTCAGGTGAAGCTCATTACCCAAATCAGTCATACACTAAGGACCTGAGATTAATTAAGCTTCAGGTGAACAAGGTATATTAAACTTCTTAGGTACAGTTTTAGTGGTATAAATATCCATAGCACCCTTTAGTACATAAAGAACTTAAAGATCTAAACACAAACTTAAAACTAAGATGCAGACAGCAGTCCAGCAGCGGGATGTGGGCTTTCCAGTCTTTTGCATTGAGTGTCACATGTATGATTTTCTCCCAGCTGGTGAGAGGTCTTACGTGTGCACTAGGTGCAAGGAGCTCTCTGCTCTCAGGGAACGAGTCCGTTCTCTAGAGGCTAGAGTAGCAGACTTGGAAAACATAAGACAGACAGAGAGGTACATAGACGAGACCTACAGGGATATAGTCCTGAAGTCCCACCTCCAGTCTGGCAGCATCCCTGTTGCCATGGAGGAGAGAGGTCACGTGACAGGAGAGCATCACCCTGGTGTGGCAGGAAGTGATCCTGTAACTAGGACCTGTCCTCCAGGTGATGTAAACCCCTCTCACACCGAGGAGGTTTCTCCAGGGCCAAGTGCCCATGAGGGAAGGGTTAGGACAGCAGTTATAGTTGGTGATTCGATCATTAGGCATGTAGATAGCTGGGTGGCTGGTGGACGTGAGGATCGCCTAGTAACATGCCTGCCTGGTGCGAAGGTAGCGGACCTCACACGCCACCTAGATAAGGTCTTAGATAGTGCTGGGGAGGAGTCTGCTGTCTTGGTACATGTCGGTACCAATGACATAGGAAAATGTGGTAGGGAGGTTCTGGAAGCTAAATTTAGGCTTTTAGGTAGGAAGTTGAAATCCAGAACTTCCAGGGTAACGTTCTCCGAAATGCTTCCCGTTCCACGCGCAGGACCCAAAAGGCAGGCAGAGCTCTGGAGTCTCAATGCGTGGATGAGACAATGGTGCAGAGATGAGGGGTTCGGATTTGTTAGGAACTGGGGAACATTCTGGGGAAAGGAGGGGCTCTTCCGAAGGGATGGGCTTCACCTTAACCGGGATGGAACCAGGCTGCTGGCATTAACCTTTAAAAAGGAGATAGAGCAGCTTTTAAACTAGATAATAGGGGAAAGCCGACAGTCGCCCAAGCGCGCATGGTTCGGAAGAATGTATCCTTGAAGGATACTACAAAAAGCAGAGAGGTTCCAAAAAAGAGTAAAGTAGCCCAAATGCCCTCAAGTATGGAGCAGACAGAACTTAAAGATCCCAAATTACCCATGTCTACCAATAGCCAAATTAATATGAATAAATTACAGTCTCTAAAATGCTTGTATGCAAATGCTAGAAGTCTACAAAACAAGATGGGAGAGTTAGAATATATAGCACTAAACGAGAGGTTAGATATGATTGGAATATCAGAGACATGGTGGAAGGAGGACAACCAGTGGGACACTGTGATACCAGGGTACAAACTATATCGTAATGACAGAGCTGACCAAATTGGTGGAGGGGTTGCGCTCTATGTTAGAGAGGGCATTGAGTAAGAAAGGATTAAAGTTTTGCAAGAAACAAAATTTGCTGTAGAATCTCTATGGATTGAAATTCCATGTAAAAAGGGGAAGGCGATGGCAATGGGGGTGTACTATCGTCCGCCTGGCCAGAATGAACAAATGGATGATGAAATGCTCAAAGAAATCAAGGAAGCTAGCAAAAGTTACAGTGCAGTAATAATAATGGGTGATTTCAATTACCCCGGCATCGACTGGGTCAGTGTCACAACAGGACATGCTAGGGAGATAAAGTTCCTAGATGAAATAAATGACTGCTTCTTGGAGCAGCTGGTTCATGAACCAACCAGAGGGGAAGCAATATTAGACCTAGTCCTTAGTGGAACACCAGATGTAGTGCAAGAGATAAGGGTGTTGGGGCCACTTGGCAATAGTGATCATAGCATGATCGCCTTTGATTTAATTAGTGGAGGAGGGATAGTAAGGAAATCCACAGTACTACCCTTTAACTTTCGAAAGGGAGACTATGATAAAATGAGGAAAACAGTTAAGAAAAAACTAAAAGGAGCAGTTGCAAAGGTTAAAGACGTACATCAAGCTTGGGTGTTGTTGAAAAATACTATCTTGGAAGCCCAGACCAGCTGTATTCCACGCTTTAAGAAAAGTGGAAGGAAGTCCAAAAAACTGCCAGCATGGTTTAAAGGTGAGGTCAGAGAGGCTGTTGCCAAAAAAGCATCTTTCAGGAAATGGAAAAAAAGAGCCAAACGATGAAACCTGGAAACAGCACAAGCACTGGCAAGTCAAATGCAAGGCATTGATAAGGCAGGCAAAGAGAGAATTTGAGAAGAAGCTTGCTGCGGAAGCAAAAACGCGAAATAAAGACCTTTTCAAGTACATTCATAGCAAAAAACCTGTGAGAGAGTCAGTTGGTCCATTAGATGATAAAGGGGTTAAAGGAGCACTAAGAGGCGACAAGGCGATAGCGGAGAGACTGAATGAATTCTTGCTTCGGTCTTTACTGAGGAAGATGTAGGGATGTTACCCATGACTGAAGTGGTATTTAAAGGTGTGGAAGAATTGAAGGAAATATCGATACATCGGGAAGATGTCTTACAACTATTAGATAAACTGAAGAGTAGCAAATCACCTGGGCCGGATGGTATACATCCAAGGGTGTTGAAAGAACTGAAATTTGAGATTGCAGACCTGCTATCAGTAATCTGTGAACTATCATTAAAATCATCTCTAATACCTGAGGATTGGAGGATCGCCAATGTAACACCAATTTTTAAAAAGGGTTCGAGGGGTGATCCGGGAAACTACAGACCAGTGAGCCTGACATCAGTACCGGGAAAAATGGTAGAAACCATCATAAAGAATAAAATTACTCAGCATGTAGATAGTCACGACCTAATGGGAGACAGCCAACATGGCTTTAGACATGGAAGATCTTGTCTTACTAATCTGTTATGTTTTTTTGAAGGAGTGAATAAACAGGTGGACAAAGGTGAGTCGGTTGATATTGTGTATCTGGACTTTCAGAAAGCCTTTGACAAGGTCCCTCATGAGAGACTTTTGGCAAAACTAAAGAGTCATGGGATAGGAGGCAGTATACTACTGTGGATCAGGAACTGGTTAAAAGATAGAAAGCAGAGTGTAGGGCTAAATGGCCAATTTTCCCAATGGAGAAAGGTGAATAGTGGTGTACCCCAGGGATCTGTGCTGGGTCCGCTGCTTTTTGACATATTCATAAATGACCTGGAAAGTGGAATAACAAGTGAGGTTATCAAATTTGCAGATGAGACAAAACTATTTAAAGTTGTTAAAACCCAAGAGGATTGTGGAAAATTGCAAGAGGATCTTGATAAATTGGAAGACTGGGCATCAAAATGGCAGATGAAATTTAATGTGGAGAAGTGCAAGGTTATGCACCTAGGGAAGAACAACCCAAACTATGGTTACACGATGCAAGGTTCCACATTAGGAACCACCACCCAGGAAAAAGATTTAGGCGTCATTGTGGATACCTTGTTAAAACCCTCAGCCCAGTGTGCAGCGGTGGCCAAGAGAGCAAATAGAATGCTAGGTATGATAAGGAAAGGAATGGAAAATAAAACAAAAGATATTATAATGCCTCTATATCGTTCCATGGTGAGACCGCACCTTGAATATTGTGTGCAATTCTGGTCGCCGTATCTTAAAAAGGATATAGCGTTATTAGAAAAGGTTCAGAGAAGAGCCACCAAAATGGTAAAGGGGATGGAAGGCTACTCCTATGAAGAAAGGCTAAAAAGGTTGGGGCTCTTTAGCCTGGAGAAGAGACGGCTGAGGGGAGATATGATAGAAGTCTATAAATTAATGAACGGAGTGGAACGGGTAAACGTAGATCGATTGTTTACGTTATCAGAATATAGAAAGACTAGGGGACATGCAATGAAGCTACAGGGTAAACTATTTAAGACTAATAAAAGAAAATATTTTTTCACTCAACGTGTAATCAAACTCTGGAATTTGTTACCGGAGGATGTAGTAAAAGCTGTTAGTGTAGCTGGGTTTAAAAAAGGTTTGGACAAGTTCCTGGAGGAAAGGTCCATAAACCATTATTAAGAAGGGACCCAGGATATCAATGCTTGAACCAGTACAAGCATTGTGGAACCTGTGTCCCTTGGGGAAACTGCTAGGTACGTATGACCTAGATTGGCCACTGTTGGAAACAGAATGCTGGGCTTGATGGACCTTGGTCTGACCCAGTATGGCATATCTTATGTTCTTATGTTCTTATGGTTACACGATGCAAGGTTCCACATTAGGAACCACCACCCAGGAAAACGATTTAGGCGTCATTGTGGATAGCATGTTAAAACCCTCGGCCCAGTGTGCAGCGGCAGCCAAGAGAGCAAATAGAATGCTAGGTATCATAAGGAAAGGAATGGAAAATAAAACAAAAGATATTATAATGCCTCTATATCGTTCCATGGTGAGACCGCACCTTGAATATTGTGTGCAATTCTGGTCGCCGTATCTTAAAAAGGATATAGCGTTATTAGAAAAGGTTCAGAGAAGAGCCACCAAAATGGTAAAGGGGATGGAAGGATACTCCTATGAAGAAAGGCTAAAAAGGTTAGGGCTCTTTAACTTGGAAAAGAGACGGCTGAGGGGAGATATGATAGAAGTCTATAAATTAATGAACGGAGTGGAACGGGTAAACGTAGATCGATTGTTTACGTTATCAGAATATAGAAAGACTAGGGGACATGCAATGAAGCTACAGGGTAAACTGTTTAAAACTAATAAAAGAAAATATTTTTTCACTCAACGTGTAATCAAACTCTGGAATTTGTTACCGGAGGATATAGTAAAGGCTGTTAGTGTAGCTGGGTTTAAAAAAGGTTTGGACAGGTTCCTGGAGGAAAGGTCCATAAACCATTATTAAGAAGGGATCCAGGATATCAATGCTTGACCCAGTACAAGCATTGCGGAACCTGTGTCTTTTGGGGAAACTGCTAGGTACGGATGACCTAGATTGGCCACTGTTGGAAACAGGATACTGGGCTTGATGGACCTTGGTCTGACCCAGTATGGCATATCTTATGTTCTTATGTTCACTATAAAAATATTTGGTAGTAATAACAGGTACCAGATTTGAAACAAATTAGGGAGAGTATTTTTTTACTCAACATACATTCACACTCTGGAATTTGTTACCAGAGGGATATGGTTAAGGCACTAATTCCTAAAAGGAAAATACTTGAATAATTATTAGCCAAAAAAAACTTAAAAGGTTGCAAGGAGGTAGACTACGGAGCAATACCAGAAAACATTTTTTTATGGAAAGGATGGTAGTTGTCTGGAATGTCCTTTAGGAGAAGGTGGTGAATGCAAAAACAGTGATGGAATTCAAGCAAGAATGGGATATACAAAGAGGACATTGGGCACCTCGTCTCAAAACTGCTGCAAAATGACTTTGGTTGTCTTAAGACATTGGGGGGAGGGGGGAGGGGGGATAGGTAGCCTGCATATAATGGCAGTTACAATCCTAAATAAAGGCATAGGGAGGGGATTTCATGCCTGGACTGGCAGTTACAACCCTAACCACCTTAGTGGACAGACAGGATGGACCACTGCAGTCTTTGTGATCATTACTATACGGCTAGTTGTTCGTCTTTGGGATCTGCCAGGAACTTTGTAAAGGTCTAGATTTGTCACTGTCTGAGAGAGGATTCTGGACTTTATGGACCTCTCTTGTGACCTAACATGGCTTTTCTTATGTTATGCATGCTGGATTTGTGTTGATATGAATCATAGAAGATAAGACCTGAAATGGCCGATATTTGACGGTGGTAGAGGCCAATACTTTACCAGGTTCTGATCATGCTTGGGACTGATATGGAAGGCAGTGGTAGGGGTTGAAGTGTTGAAACTTCAGTTAAGACATGGCAAGTAGGAGAGAGGGTATTGGGTTGTCTATGGAAATTTATACTCTGCCAGTGGTTCCCAAGTATGCATGAGAGAGATTTGCATACACTGTCTCCATTGTATGCTAATCTCTCTCATGAATATTCACAATGGATATCCTGAAAACCTGACTGGCTGGGGAGCCCCCAGGATAGGTTTGGGAATTACTGCCCCTTTGCTTCTCTACCCAAAGTAGAAAAATCACAACTGAGCAGACTGATGGGCTGCGGACCTTTCCGACAATTGTTCACGATGTTACTATACTAAGATCCTTCTCAGAGGTAACTAAAATACTAAACTGTAAGTCATGTTAAGAACCTATCTTAAAATAAGATGCTGCATCGGTCCCAATTACTATTAGAATTATTCATCTGTAGGAGCTCAAATTCTATCCTTGTTTCCATTTCTAATTAGTAGCATGAATAAAGAGGAGGGGAGTGATGGGAATTATTCAAAAGTGTACAGAGGCAACATATGCAAGGAGAAATGTCATCTCAAAATTCTCTTCACAGGGATGGAGCTACATGGGGATATTTATCTTTATATTCTGATTGGGTGCAATGCTGGATTCCCCATCTCTTGCATTTAACTTGCTTAGATAATTCTGTGCTCATGGTCTTGATTACAGGTTCATAACACATCTCGATGCAAGATCTTCAGTGCTACATAGATTTGATTCTCAGTTTGATTATTTATAAAACTATTCTGTTACTGGCATTCACTTTAAAGGTTAGTTTTACTTTAGGTTGGCATTAGAGCATAAATACACATTAAGCCCAATTTTAAAGGCTGACAAGCTGTGTATACTGCACTATAAAAACTAATTATACATCTTTTTGGATGAGTTTCTGAAGCCTGCACTGGATCTCTTGTGTACAGTAGAAAAATCATTTTAAGGCAGACAGTAGTTGCCAAGAAATAGAACTAATTTACATTTTCTAATGAGGGAATTATTTCATGCAACACCACATAGATTTCCATTTGGAATAAGAGGAGGCCCAATCTAGATAAAAACAAGAAATCAGAGGTAAGAATCATGCTCAGAGGAAAGGGTTGCAATGTTTTTTCACAGTATGTTTTTTTTTCTGTAGACTGCTCATAATAGCCAAGGAAAATTGTGCTGATAGAAATTTGCAGTTGAGCAAAGGTAACACATTTCTTTTGTCAGTGAACAGCAAAATTTAAACATATGTGCTTGTATATTTACTGTGTGATTTAAATCTTGTAAGAGGCAGCAAGATAGAGTACATTTGTTCAACTCTTGCAATACTATGAGCAAGGAACATTGAGCATAAACTGTCAAGAACCAGTATCACAACAAAAATTCTCTTTCATAAAAGCGGTGATGGTTAGAATGGCATCTAAATCGATGTTCGTGCTCAGAGGAGGCAATCTTTTGGCATTCAGCCATATTGGCACTGGAAGACAACTGAAATTTGCTGCAGATTGGACCAGCATAAGGGCTGTCTCAAGAGAAAGCAGCAAATGTGCTTTCAGACCATACAGTTCCAATCAAAGCTGTAAGAACCTTCAAAGTATCTACATCAGAAGCCAAACACCCCCAAGCCCGCTATGAAGCTACAGCAATGTACAGTAGGGTATAATACCATACATAGTTCTGAGTGCACAGCACTAGGCATTTAGAGTTCTAGTGCCACTATCCTTACTCGTTGTACGATTTGCAGACAGTTGCTGATCCTTCTAATATTGAAAACTGTAATTGCAAGCTCTTTGGGAAGGGGAGGCCATAAAAACCCTGCCAACTAGGGGAGTGTTTGTTGCAGTTTCCGGTGCCCTGTGTGGGAGAGAGGGGCCGGCTGGAAGCCTGAGAATCGAGCGGGAGCCCTGCTGACGTCACCTTACAGGTTCTGATTTAAATCCTGCTTGCTGCACCTTCTGTGGGAGTGTTTGTTGCAGTTTCCGGTGCCCTGTGTGGGAGAGAGGGGCCGGCTGGAAGCCTGAGAATCGAGCGGGAGCCCTGCTGACGTCATCTTACAGGCCTATTTAATTGATCCTCCCTACGGCGCCCAGCCGTCGGCGCGGTTCCAAAGGGGCTTGGTCCCGCCCCTTACGAGCCCCTTAGGAGCGCATTGGGAGCGTGAGCCAGCGTTCTTCTGGCTATGCCAGGGAAACGTAAGAAAAAATCTACGGCTGAGACATCACAGGCAGGTGCAATTGAAAAACATTTGGTATCTACACCACGGAACATCCGTCCAGGTACTGTGCCGCTTGATCCCTCTGTGGAGGGCGTGAGTTTAAGCTCTTTGGAGCGGACCCCTCCCCTTCCTCCAGGTTTCCTGGAATTTTCTTCTGATCATCTACCTGACGATCCTTTTCGGTGTACAGAGCCCTTGAAGGCGGTGGTTTGGCAGCCTCCTTCTGCTCTTCCCACTGAATGTCCAGAAACTGAAGTTTCTCTTCTCGATATATGGTGCGTTGTTACGCGCACGGACAAAATTCTTTCTCAGACTATTTCCTCTTTATGTCAATTCACAGGGGATGTGGTTACAAAATTTACTTCTCTGGAATCTCAAGTTGGGGCCTTGAGCTCCGCGGTAGCAAAAGTGGAGCCTCAGGTTACCACTTTTGCTGAAATTTCTTCTACATACGCTAAAGATAGCTTACTTTTGCACCAAAAACTTGAGAATTTAGAGAATGTTAATCGTTCTAGAAATTTACGGATTTTGAATTTTCCCATTTTTGCTCTGCTCTCTCCTTTGATATTATTTCAAAAATATTTGAAGGAGAGCCTTCTTTTTCCCCATGCCGACTCTTGTGCAATCCTAAAATGTTATTACTTGCCTTCAACGGTATCGGCTGGCAAGGTGGAATCAGAGGACCCTCCTCTAGCAGAATTAGAAGATTTTAATTTAACCGCTTTTTTAGAGGAATCACATGACCTTATTTCCACCCGGGCTACTCTGCTGGTGACTTTTTCCTCTGAGGAAGATAAGATCAGTGTCCTTAGGCTTTATTTTCGGAAAAAGGAGATACAGTCCTGTGGGGCTAAGGTCATGATGTTTCCTGATGTTTCTCGTACTACTCAGTTGCGTAGGAAAGCTTTTCTATCTTAAAAGTCTAGAGTACTTGCTTTGGGAGCAACTTTCTTTCTAAAATACCCCTGTAAATGTTGTATATCTTTAAATGATGTTAAGTTTGTTTTTCTCGTTTCTTCTGATTTGGAAAAATGGATTCTGGACAAGGAACAGTCTAAGGTAGTTATAAATTTTGAGAAGGGAGGGTTTCATTCTACCGGTTAAATGGTTGGCTGCAGGCTTGTCCTGTAGGCCTGGATTGTCCTTTTATTTTCCTAAATTTTTTTTTAACAGACTTATCTCCCCATTAATGTGGACTGGGTTCCTATTGATTATTAATTGATAAATATTTTTGACATTGTGATATTTTGTTTCTTTGATTAAGAATTTTGCTGTATATTACTGTAAAATTATTCATAAATAAATAATTAAAAAAAACAACCTGCCAACTAATACTATCTGTGAATCCAGGATTAAGGCAACTCGCTGCATGAATGGCCAGTAGTTGCTGATAGTGCCTTTGTATAAGTCTCTAGTGAGGCCTCATTTGGAGTACTGTGTACAATTCTGGAGCCCGCATCTTTAAATGAAATAAGATGAAGTCAGTTTAGAGGCCAGTGGCCTTCGTCTAGGGCAGGGGTCGGCAACCCGCAGCTCCGGAGCCGCATGCGGCTCTTTCTCACCTTTGCCGCGGCTCCGGAGCACACTGCCCGCCCGGTGACAGGCAATAGTGTTGTAAGCTCCCTCCCTTCTTCTGCAGCCGCGGCTCCCTGCCTCTTAGGGAACCGCGGCTGTGCTTTTAAAATCATCTCGGAGCCCTTCCTGTCTTGACGGGCTCCGTGCAGCATTGTCCCGCCTATAAAGGAAGTTTGGAGGCGGGACAATGCTGCACGGAGCCCTTCATGACCGGATGGGCTCCGAGCTGATTTTAAAAGCACAGCCGCGGTTCCGTAAGAGGCAGGGAGCCGCGGCTGCAGAAGAAGGGAGGGGAGCTGACATGGAGGGAGGGGGGCTGACATGGAGGGAGGGAGGGGGGAGGGGCTGTCATGATGGGAGGGAGCTGGTATGTATGGAGGGAGAGCGGGCGGGGGGCTGACATGGAGGGAGGGAGCTGATATGGATGGATGGTGGGTGGGGGCTGACATGGAGGGAGGGAGCTGTTATGGATGGAGGGAGGGGGGCTGACATGGATGGAGGGAGGGAGGGGGCTGTCTTGGAGGGAGGGAGCTTATAGGGATGGATGGAGGGAGGGGGGCTGACATGGAGGGATGGAGGGGGCTGACATGGAGGGAGGGAGCTGATATGGATGGAGGGAGGGGGGCTGACATGGAGGGGGCTGACATGGAGGGATGGAGCACTGGTAATGGGGTTGAGGGGGACTAGCACTGGAAATGAGCTGATTAGGGGAGGCTAGGACTGGTAATGAGCTGATGGGGGGTAGGACTGGTATTGGGCTGATTAGGGGAGGCTAGCACTGGTAATGGGGTTGAGGGGGGATTAGCACTGGAAGCGAGCTGATTGGGGGGCTTTGAATGGGCATGGGCTGATTGTGGGGAGGGGAGGATAGAGCTGCTGGCCCTGGAAGATAACTGGGGGCTAAGGCTGCCATGGTATTTGTACTAGAAGGGACTGGTCAGTGGGGAAGGAGGGGGATTGGAAGGAAATGGACACCAGTGGCAATCATGGGAATGCAAGTTGACATTGGAAGGTACTGGGAGTGAGGACTGGAAAGGGGCTGATATTGGGGAGGGTTACTGGGACTGGAAATAGGCTGATGGAAAGAAGTGAAGAAAACGAAAGAAGAGATAAGAAATGGCAGATGGACCATAGACCATAGAAAGAGAGCTAAGAGAAGACAGGAAAGCAGAAGCCTCAGATCGGGACCAGCATGATCAAAGAATAAATTGGTCAGACAACAAAGGTAGAAAAAATAATTTTATTTCATATTAGTGATTTGACTACAAAATCATCATAATTTTGAAATCAAATATTGTTACTTGTTGTTGTGATATTTTCTGGCGTATTTTTTTTGGTGTGCGAAGGAAGAGGGGTAGTCTTATACGGCGAGTATAGGCCAAACACCTATATTTTAACAGGAAAAGTAGGGGGTCGTATATAGCATTAAGGTAAGAAACAATATATGCAGTGTTAGATTTGTTTTAAATGTCGCAATGGTTTTGCGGCTCCCAGGTTTTTTTTTCCCTTCGGAAACGGGTCCAAGTGGCTCTTTATGTCTTAAAGGTTGCAGACCCCTGGTCTAGGGCCAGCGCAAGGCCAACCTAATCCCTTGTGCTCCCCCCCCCGAGGCACCTATTGATACTGCTGCAGTCCAACAGCCACAGCAATAGCTGCAAACAGTCCTGTGGCGCTTACCTCAAGCTAAACATAACATATCACGGGGCTGTTTGCTTCTGCCGCTCTCTGATGCTGACTTCGTGTGCAAACAGGAAGTTGTCATCAGGAGTTGGAGAGGGGCGGCAGCAAACAGCCACACAGCACCAAAGCTCGACTATAAAAACCGTGGGGATATTACTAGCCATTTGCGTGACTGTCAGCCCTGGAGAGGGGCAGCACTCTAGGAGACAGCCTAGTTCATCTAATGATGGTGCTGGCCCCTACCTTCGTTGGGCTGAACTTAAAGACCTCAATATGTACTATATACATTTGAGGAAAAGCAGGAGAGGGGAGATATGATAGACACCTTTAAATACCTCAGTGCACAGGAGGTGGCCCTTTTCTAACTGAGAGGAAGTTCTGGAATGAGGGGTCATAAATGAAGGTGAAGGGAGAGACTCAGGAGTAATCTGAGGAACTTTTTTTTAATGACCGAGTTATATCTTTAGAAGAGAGTTTCTACCTCAGCTAGGCGCTGGGGCAACAATATGCTCCTTCTTGACTGAAAATAGTTCCAATAATCAAACCTTGTACAGATTTGGCCTATTGTAAATGTTCCTTCTAATATGACACTCTCAAAGGTAGCAGCTTCTTTACGCCCAGCTCTGTCTGCTATAGGCCCTCTTCCACCATCTTTGGTTAAGGGTTCTCCATTTATTCAAGACATTGCAAATAAAAGCCTTCGAGAGGGTCCATGCCCTTAGTCTGGAAAACAGCTCTCATTTGTCCCCCTCTAAAGAAAAGTAATTTAGATTCTGTTCTTCTGGCAAATTATGGAACAATTTCATACTTACCATTTCTCCAGGACCAAGCAGGAAGTCAGTCCTCACTTATGGGTGACGTCGGCGCCGACGGAGCCCTCGCGGAGCAATTTTCCCCAGCTTTCAAAGAAAGCCTTTGGGAATTGCAGCGCGCATGCGCGGTCGTCTTCCCGCCCGAGGGTGCCATCTTAGCCAGTCTTCTTTTTTCCGCGGAGCCCTACAGACGTCCCCGTCTTGTCCCCGCGAAAAAGTCGATTTTCTTCATTATTTTATTCTTATTTCCTTTGGCCTGTCCTCCGCACCGCGAGTCTTCACAAAATGTCTCGCGGTCGTGGCGGCCCATCTCCGGCTTCACGGCCTCTATGTCTTTCCGTACCTCGACGACTGGCTCATCAGAGCAGTGTCCGCTCGGGAGGTCACCAACGCCACGCGCCGCACGGTGACTCTTCTGCAGCACTTGGGCTTTGTTATAAACTTCGCAAAGTCCACTTTGCTCCCCTCACAGGATCTCGAGTTCATCGGCGCAAGGCTGCACACTCCTCAGGCGCGAGCATACCTACCGCTCGACAGGGCTCAACGGCTCATGGACCTAGCCGACCGCTTTCGCAGCCAGCCCCTGGTCTCCGCCAGGCGCTTCCTGAGACTACTCGGCCATATGGCTTCCACCGTCCATGTGACCCCCAATGCCCGCCTGAATATGCGGTCTGCTCAATGGTGTCTCCGCCGGCAGTGGCGACAAGCCACAGGCGGCCTAGCAGACCTAGTGCGCGTCTCCGAGCCGCTGATCTCGTCTCTCCGGTGGTGGCTCCGGCAGCCGAACCTGATATTCGGAATGCCTTTCCAGTCACCTCAGCCGACCCGGGTGCTGACCACCGATGCATCCCTCCTGGGCTGGGGAGCACATTGCCAAGAGGCACGTACTCAGGGCCTCTGGACCACGTGGGAGTCTGCTCAGCAGATCAACTTCCTGGAGCTCAGGGCGATCCGCCTAGCTCTCAAGGCCTTCTCCCACCTGACTTCCCACCAGTCCGTCCTTGTCCAGACGGACAATCAAGTTGCCATGTTCTGCGTGAACAAGCAGGGGGGCACGTGCTCCTTCCTCCTCTGCCGGGAGGCACAGAAGCTCTGCTCTTGGGCCGTCAGTCACGGCATTCTCCTCAAGGCAGTTTATCTCCCGGGCCAAGAAAATTGCCTTGCGGACAAACTCAGCAGGGTCCTCCAGCCGCACGAGTGGCGTCTGGATCCCTTGGTAGTTCAGAAGCTCTTCCTCAAGTGGGGCCTCCCCACGGTGGATCTCTTTGCCAGTCGTCACAACCGGCAGCTTCCTCGCTTCTGCTCTCGTCAGCCACACCCCCTTCGGGTTGCGGCGGACGCTTTTCTGATCTCATGGTCGGGGAGCCTTCTGTACGCTTTCCCTCCCATCCCGCTAGTCTCTCGGACTCTTTTCAAGGTTCTCCGAGACAAAGCCTTCATGATCCTGGTGGCCCCTCGCTGGCCCAGGCAGCCGTGGTTTCCGCTCCTACTGCAACTGGCGGTGGAGGATCCAATCCCTCTGGGGGTACAACCGGATCTCCTCACTCAGGATCATGGGTCCCTACTGCACCCCAACCTCAGGTCTCTCAACCTCATGGCCTGGCTTCGCGACGGCCTTCTACCCACAAATGCTACGCCCTTAAATGGCGTCGCTTTGCAGTCTGGTGTACCCAACAGTCTCAGGATCCCTTCTCCTGCCCGGTGTCGGTGATCTTGCAGTACTTGCTACACCTCTCTAATCTGGGACTTAAGTCCAACTCCGTCAAAGTTCACCTCAGTGCTCTTTCGGCACATCATGTGCCGGTGGACGGTAGACCTCTCTCAAGCGACCCTCTCGTAGCGAGGTTTCTCCGAGGTCTCCTTCTACTTAAACCACCTCTGCGCCCGCCAGCGCCTGACTGGGACCTGAATGTGGTTTTGCAGCGGATCACCTGTCCGCCTTTTGAACCCATGGCTACCTGTTCTCTCCGTTTTCTGTCTTGGAAAACACTGTTCTTGATAGCCCTCACTTCCGCTAGACGCGTAAGTGAATTGCAGGCCCTCGTGTCTGATCCCCCTTACACTAGGTTCTACAAAAATAGGGTAGTCCTACGGACTCACCCAAAATTTCTGCCTAAAGTGGTCTCCCCTTTTCACATCAATCAGGAGGTGGTACTTCCAACCTTCTTTCCCAGACCACACTCCAGCCGAGCTGAAACGGTCCTCCATACCCTGGACTGTAGAAGGGCTTTGAACTTCTACCTTGACCGTACGCGGGAGCACCGTAAAGCTGCTCAGCTTTTTGTGTCTTTTGACCCCAATAAATTGGGGCTCCCGGTCTCCAAGCGTACTCTGTCCATCTGGGTTGCGGACTGTATCTCTAGGGCTTATGGGGCAGCCGGACTCTCCTTAGAAAGCCGAGTCACGGCTCATTGCGTTCGGGCAAAGGCTACGTCAGTGGCTTACCTCCGCTCTGTTCCGCTGGCAGACATCTGCCGGGCCGCTACTTGGTCTTCGAGCCAGACTTTTGCGGTCCATTACTGTCTCGAGAGGGAGTCCCGCAGGGACAGTGCTTTCGGACAGGCAGTCCTCCGTAATCTCTTTGAGGTCTGAGCAACTCCTACCCTCCATCCCGGATGTGGGCTACCGGTGGGTGATAATTCAGCGAAGATTCTGTCCTTCTGTGCTGCTGAGCTTGAGGGAGCTCATTTTTGTGCTTAGGGTCTCTGGTAGCCTTGAGCTTGGGAGTCCCATAAGTGAGGACTGACTTCCTGCTTGGTCCTGGAGAAAGCGTAGTTACTCACCTGTAACAGGTGTTCTCCAGGAGCAGCAGGAATCAGTCCTCACTACCCTCCCTCCTCCCCTTGGAGTTGCAATCGTCTGCTTATGTTCTTTTTGCAAATTTTTATGCTGTCTTTTTTAGCTATGTCATCTGACTGGCTAAGATGGCACCCTCGGGCGGGAAGACGACCGCGCATGCGTGCTGCAATTCCCAAAGGCTTTCTTTGAAAGCTGGGGAAAATTGCTCCGCGAGGGCTCCGTCGGCGCCGACGTCACCCATAAGTGAGGACTGATTCCTGCTGCTCCTGGAGAACACCTGTTACAGGTGAGTAACTACGCTTTATTTTTAAGGTAGTGGAGAAAGTGATTTTTCAACAGTTGCAGGATTTTTTTTTAAGGTAATTACATCTATCCATACCACTCAGATTTTAGAATAGCTCACAGTACAGGCATATCTCTTGTAGCATTGGTGGATAGAAAGAGACTTGATGCAGACAGGAAAAGCAAGTCATTGAGTTGATTTATATGCTGTGAGATGTATATGCAGACTTGTTTGCATTATGAATTTTCCAGCATACTTTTCAATGTATCATGAGCTAACAAGCCCATGACCAATAAATAATTCAGAGACTGCTAATGTAACAACAAAGTGAGGGTAATTTTCAAAGCCATTTCCACTGGTCAAACAGTGTTTTACATGCAGAAGTGAGCTTTAATAAAACTACTCAGCTTCTATGTGGGTAATTACATTTCATGCACACTTTTACCCACTGTAGGGGAAGGTGTTATTGGAGACATACGGGCTGATGCAAAAAAGCTTAGCACAGCATTTTCTGCTCTCGGATGCAGAAAGCAAGCTACTACCAGAAAAATGCCCAAAAAAATCCAACTGTGCTAAACTGCAGCACACTTAACATACAAATCGCTGCATAAGTAATTGCGCCTAATGTGGGTTAAAAAAAAACCCTGCACTGAAACTTAGCACAGTTTTTTACACTGTCTTTTAACACTGGATCTTCATGCCAGCTTCAGGCAGCAAAAGTATCCAGGCAGTCTGACCCTGTCTGGTGCATCCCAGAATGCACTGTTTGGGGACAGGCACTGTCTTTTTTTCAAAATGGCAGCACAGTGGTGGGAGATTGTGGGCAACACTGCCGCTCCAGATTAAAGGTACCAGGAAGAGGGTGGGAGGGTTCGGCGACCACCAGGGATTTTTGTTATTGGGTAGGTGGGATTGGGGCTGCTGGGCCACCAGGGACTTTCTGTTGGGAGGTTGGTGTCTAGGAGGAACACTGGACCCCTGATAGTATGCTGATGGCATTGGTGGCTTTCATCAATGCCTAGGTCATTTGAGGGGAATTGTCAAACTTTCGCTCAGATGACCCTGTTTCTCCAGGACAGCATGCCAAATTTGCGCTAACTTCTGTGTGCATGTGTTTGGCTTGCTCTCCCAGTGTAATGCTGACTTTTTGCGCACTGGATAATTTGAATGTTGCATTTCAGCTCAAAGAGTCAGTGTTAAAGTTGAGGGGTGACCTGCACGGAACGGTGGGCACACCTACTCTTGCCACTTGTTGGGCAGACTAGATGGTCTTTATCTGTAGTCATATACTATGTTAGCTTTAAGCACTGGGCACCTATCTCTGAATTTTCAAAAGTATGTACTTCCTTATCGTCCCTCTAGACCAGTCCAGTAATCAATGGGTTGTCAGCCCCCCTCCAGCAGCTAAGGATTGAGCAATGACAGAGTCTTGCTGGTGCAGTATAAGAGCCCCTCCTACAGCACCCAGACTCCAGTCTATCAGTCCTCAGCAGCTGGGGAGAGCTCCCCTATTTTGTGGACTAACTGAACAGTCGATTGGGCTAGCATTTCATTAAAAAAAAACAAAACCTAGACGTGAATAAGGAAAAAATGGTTTACTCTGGCAGAGCATTTGTCCAGCAGAGAGTTGGGAGCACTCCCCGCTAGTAGGCAAAGGGAAAGTGAAGGCAGTAGGGGCAGGGCCTGCCTCGGAGCCATGAGCTGACAACCTAGAAACTACCAGAGGTGATTTAACTGGGAGTCCTGGATCCTTTTCTCCTCTTCCCAGTGGGGTAGCCAGCATGTTAGCTGCTGGAGCTCTGGTTATCCTTGAACTGGCAGACAAAAGGTTAAAAAGAAAATAAAGGCTTTTCTTCTACTCAGCGGCACAACTCAATCTCGGTGGTTGGCGGGGAGGGGGGCACTTGGACCAATCTCAGTACTCGCTGACAGTTGTGGCTTTCTCTCCCTCCTTTCTCCCGCTCAGTCTGTTCGGAGGTGCTTCCTTGGCAGTTTCGTGGAAACCAGGGCTTAGATTCAGTGGGGCTCTGTCGGCTTTGTGTGCATCAGGGCAGTTGGCTGCAGCGGGGCTATTCGGTGGCACACATGGAAGTGACAGATTCGGGGGTGAGTTGCTCAGGCCAGCGGTTCCTGCAGTTTTGGCGGGAACCACATCCATTTCACAGGCAGTGGCCATTTCCTCCACTAAACAGGAGAAACGGGGGAAAGGCAAAGCAAAGCCAAAGAAGCCGGTGGGGACGGGTTCAGCACCTCAGACAGGGGTCTCTGACATGCAGGAGGTACTTGAGTCCATTTTTACCTCAGATTTCATGCTCTCTCTGCATAAGACACACTGCCTTAAAAGGAAGAAAGCAGACTCTGGGGGTCCTCCAAGAAGGAAGCTTCCAGTGGTTCTGGCAGGAGAGCCCCTGCTGGAGTGAGATCCTGAGGAAGGGCTTCCCAGATGGAGAAAGGAGTGGATGACGGTGGCATGTGGTCAGGTCAGGTGTCCCCGCATATGAGAGACTCAGAGGAGTTTGGGGAAAGTCCTTCTGAGCTCTGGAGTCATTTGTGGACCCAAAAGTTGGAGGAAGGAGAAATTGCCCTAGGGGAAGGACCCAAATGTATTCCGGGTGTTTCACAAGGAGGAACTAGGAGCATTCGTTGCCCATTCCCTGTCAGCATTAAATATTGTGCAATCAGCGGCACAGGCAGAGGAGCCACTTGAGGACTCCCTACTTCGAAGGTTTAAAGGGGCACAGGCATGCTTCCCCGTTCACAGTGATCAAGAAGATGATTGAGTCAGAATGAGAGTATCCGGAGGCTACCTTAAGGGGTAGTTGCCGCATGGGACGGCTCTATCTGATCTCCCAAGAGGTGCCGGAGCTCCTAAGGATGCTAAAGATGGACGCATTGGCATCAGCAGTGACCAAGAAAACCACCATCCCAGTGGAAGGTGGGGCGGTGCTTAAGGACCTGCAGGATAGGAAAATGGAATCACTCCTTAAGCAGGCATTTGATTTTAGTGCCCTGGCGCTACAGACCTCCATTTGTTGAGCCTATGTGTCCCAGGCTTCTATTTGCTGGCTCCAGGGATGGACTTCATCAGAACCCAGAGGTCAGATGGCTTCAGAGGGGGCTAAGCTGGAGTTGGCTGCCTCTTATATAGCAAATACTTTTTATGATTTGGTTCGGGTAGCCTCAAAGACCATGGCTTCGATGATTGCAGCGCACAGATTTGTCTGGCTGAGGAATGGGCAGCAGACGCTTCATCCAAATCCTGACTTAGTAAACTCCCCTACAAGGGCAAGCTGCTCTTTGGAGAGGTGCTGGACAAGACTGTAAAGGATTTGGGTGACTCTAAAGAGGGGCATCTGCTGGAAGATCACCCAAAAGGGCCAAAACCGGGAGGTTCGCAAAGGGGGCAGGTCAGATTTCCGAAGGTTCCGAGCATCTTGGTTTTCTCCCTACCAGAGGGGTTGCTATGGAGCGAGAGGGCAGCCCTTTCGGGGGGCCCAGCGGTTCGGCCGGGGCTACTATGCTGCTCAGCAGGCTCCGAATAAGAAACCCAGTGAAGGCAATCTGGTCCAGACATAGGTAATTGGGGGTCGGTTACAACAGTTTTACTCCATCTGGACCACCATCACAACCGATCAGTGGGTCCTAGAAATTATCCACATAGGATATGCACTGGCATTTGAAAGGCTTCTGTCCAAAGCATTTGTCATCTCGCCCTGCAGGGCACAGGAGAAGAGGGTGGCAGTCCATTCCGCTCTGCAGTGGCTGTTGCAGCTGCAGGCAGTGGTACCAGTACCCCTAGACCAGTGTGGGTCAGGTCGATATTCCATTTATTTCATGGTATCAAAGGATGACTGGTCCTTTCGATTCATCCTCAATCTCAAGTACGTGAAACGGATCCTGCGGGTACCGCACTTCCAAATGGAGATGTTGCATTTGATTATTTTGGTAGTGAGAAAGGACGAGTTCTTGTCCACTCTGGATCTTATGGAGGCCTATCTTCATATTCCATCAGACCAGACCATCAGAATTTCCTGCAGTTTGCAGTGCCTGGGGGGCATTTCCAGTTCTGGGCGTTGCCGTTTGGCCTAGCCACCACACCACACACCTTCACAAAAATCACAATGGTAGTGGTGGCGGCTTTGAGACAGGAGGGAATTCTAGCATACTTATCTGGACAATTGGCTAAGCTGGGCAAAGTCTGAGTGCAAGGCTGATGTCACGACATGACAGGTAATGGAGTTTCTGCAACAGCTGGGCTGGGTGGTCAGCCATGCCAAGAGCCAGCTATGGCTGGTACAACGCCTGGTGTATCTCAGAGCACTGTAGGGAGTCGGACCCAAGCCAGAACAGTGCTTCTGTAGCTAGGCCTGAGACGCAGGCCTGGATGGGCTCTTGACCACTGTTAGGCCAAATGAATAATCAGGAGAAAGGAAAGGAATAAGCTGCTGACATAACATGAAAAATTCTGGGAGTAGAGTGGTATGGAATGTTACTGATATGATGTGCATCTGCTAAGAAATCCAGTTAACACAAATGAAACAAAAATGAGACACGAGGAGGAACCAGGGAGTATGATTTAATTAGGCACTGGTCTTGGGAAGGTGAGATAGTGTCTCCATGCTAGCTTGAATCTTGGGAAATGTAAAAGTGTGCTAGTATTGTATACAAAAAAGTATTGCTGAAAACCAACTGCATGAAAAGAAATAACTTTTGTAGTCACATCAGCCTTAGAGAAAAACTGTATAAAAAGGACCAGGTCAGAGGAGAAAATGGGGAGTTTATTCAGCCCTACCATGGAGGAGACAGTGTGCTGAATTGCCCCATTAACCTTTCTCTTCTGTTTATTCCCTATACAGTAGCTACCTTGTACCTGTAAGTAACTGTGTTAGAGAATTTGTGTGTGAAGAATTTATACTGAGAAAAGGATATCCTGTAATAAAGATTTCGTGAGTAATGCTGAGAAATTGGCTTCTGTGTACTTCCTCTTTGGAAGGTAAGATAGTGGCCCTTACGGCCCAGTAGACCCTTTACAGTGCTATTCGATACCAAGGCAGGCAGTGTTTTGCTCCCCGTGGACAGAATGCAAAAGCTATTGGCGTAGGTATGGAATTTTCTGCGTATGAAGGCACCAACAGCTTGGTACTACATGCAGCTGCTAGGTTCCATGGCGGCAGCCTTGGATCTGGTGCCGTGGACTAGTACTCATATGTGGCTGCTGCAACAAGCTCTCGTCTTGCGGTGGTCTCCGCAGAGGCACCCATTATCTTTGAAGTTGGTGTGTCCGGAGAAGGTCAGGACCAGTTTGGAGTGGTGTCTGGAGCCTGCTCATCTGGTGATAGGTGTGCCGCTGGAACAGCAGCAATGGATATTAGCAACCACAGATGCCAGCCTGGCAAGCTGGGAAGCACACTGTCTTTCTCAGTTGGCACTCTGGAGGAAGCCTCTTGGTTGATCAATCAACTAGAAATGAGGGTGGTCTTCATGGTGCTGCAGAGTTTCCAAGGACTAATAGAGGGAAAGGCCAGTGCAACAACAGTAGCCTATATCAACCGGCAGGGGGGCACAGGCAGTGCTACCCTTGCAACTGAGAGTCAGGGGCTCCTTCTGTGGGCGGAGGAGCATCTTATGGCCCTGTCAGTGGCTCATATCACTGAAAGGGACAATATTTAGGCGGACTATCTCAGTTGGCACATGTTAGATCCCTGTGAATGGGAACTCAATGTGGCAGTATTTCACTACATCATGGTACGTTGGGGGAAGCCTGTCATCAATCTCATGGCTACCCTGGCCAACGCCAAGTCGATGCAGTTCTTCAGCAGATGCAGGGAGCACAAGTCTGAGGAGCTCGATGCCTTGCCTGGCAGAGGGTCTCCTCTACATCTTTCCTCTGTGGGCGCTCATCGGTCACCTACTACAGCGGATAGAAGGGCACAATGGGCCCATGATTCTAAGAGTGCTGGATTGGCCTCGGAGACCATCGTATGCAGATCTCACTCGCCTTCTGATTGATCAACTGACTGAGTCAATCTGTTGGCGCAGGGACCAGTCTTGATGCTGCAGGTGGATCAATTCTCGTTTACAGCTTGGCTCTTGAAAGGGCAAGGTTGTGCTGATGGGGCTACTCCATGGCTGCATTTCAACTATGCTAAGGTCTAGGAAGCCTTCGACCACGCTCGCCTATGTCAGAGTATGGCGGATTTTTGAGGAATGGTGCACAACCAAGGCCATAGGTCCTTTTGTTTGCTCCCTGCCTGACATTTTGATGATCCTTCAGTGTGGCCTTGTGAAGGGGTTGGCCCTCAATTCCCTGAAGGTACAGGTGTCAGCATTAGCCTGTTATTGTGGGCACGCTCGGATGTAGTTCAATCCCAGGGACATGAACTT
The DNA here is from genome assembly GCA_033557465.1 of Ichthyophis bannanicus. NCBI lineage: Eukaryota > Metazoa > Chordata > Amphibia > Gymnophiona > Ichthyophiidae > Ichthyophis > Ichthyophis bannanicus. The sequence continues at coordinate 51,038,939 of CM066047.1, read as the reverse complement.
GGTGCTGGAGGCTATCACAAGAGCTCCTTTTGAGTCCATCTTGAGAGCCTTGTTAAAGGCCTCACTTTAAAGACAGTGTTAGTGGCACTCCACTCGGCATGGAGGGTTTCCGACCTTCAGGATCTTCTGTGTTGTGATCCTTTTCTACACTTTACCAAGGAAAAAGTGATTTTGTGGCCCGCACCATCTTTTCTGCCAAAGGTTGTCTCGTTTACACTTGAATCAGTGTTTTTTGCTCCCCGCTTTTCCGCACCTCAGAAGGTCTGAGGGTGATCAGCAGCTTCATACATTAGATTTCCATAGAGTCCTGCAGAGATACCTTAAATGGGTGAAGTCATTTTGTAAGACCGACAGTTTGTTTGTCCTTTTTGGTGGCCCTAGCAAGGGAGAGTCGGCCTCCAAAACTTCGATAGCCTGGTGGGCAAAACAGGTCATTTGTGCAGCCTGTGCAGCCCATGGGAAAGTTTCGCTCTTGGGGTTAAGAGCACATTCAACTCAAGGTCAGACTATGTTCTGGGCAGAGTGCAGTCTCGTTCCTTTGGCGGACATTTGCAGGGCAGCGACTTGGTCGTCTCTTCACATTTTCTCGAGGCATTATCGTCTGGATGTGCAGGCGGCAGGAGACGCGGTGCTTCAAGCTGGACTTGCGGGTCCCGCCCATATTTAAGCACTGCTCTGGTATATCCCATTGGTTACTGGACTAGCCTGGAGGGATAATAAGGAAGGCAAAATTAGATCTTACCTGCTTAATTGTCTTTCCTTGAGTTCCGTCCAGGCCAGTCCAGGGCCCAACTGGCTATTCTTGGTATGCCACATGTCCAAACTAGGGGAAGTTTTCAATTAAGACTCGTCATGTGGGCGTGTTTCTGGGGGCCAAAGTGTGGCTCCATAGGGTCCCGCTCTTCATGTCTGTCTCTGATCGCAGTGTACTGAAATTAGTAAAAAGAGGTTCTTTGAAGAAAAAAGAAAATATTGAGGTGGGGAGTGCTCCACGTTCATTGTTTGCTCTCTCTCGTTGGAGTTGGTACTCTCGGAGGGGGGGGGGGGGAAGGTAATTTAGGTGTGTTTTGTTTATAAGGTGTGATTGTAGCTTTAGTTGCTTTGTCAGATGTAGACTGGATTCCAGGTGCTGTAGGGGGAGCTCTTATACTGCACCAGGAAGACTGTCATTCTCAGACCTCAGCTGCTGGAGGGGGGTGACAATCAATTTGTTACTGGACTGGCCTAGAGGGAACTCAAGGAAAGACAATTAGCAGGTAAGCTCTAATTTTGCCATCTTTTTATTCCGAAGAAGTATCCACACTAATTAACTAGTGTCAATGTGTAGAGAAACATTTCTTGGGAAAATTTTCAAAGTGAAAACATGTATAATTTCATTCCATTGACTTTACAAGATTTTTAGAGTAGAAAGTACATGCATACAACTAAAACTTTCCTCCTTCTAGGTAATTTAGAAAGTTGTTTATGCTTGTAAACAGCATTTTACACTCAAATATAGGCACTTATAAAATTGCTTGGGGTTCTAAAGACACATGAAATGGCATTTGAGAAAGGACGTCAAAGTCCAATCAGGGACATCTAGGGCAGAACGTGCAGAAAAATACCAGGGATGCCTATGGCTCTGGCCAATTTCAGGAACACAGATGAACTTGATTTGGATTTGCACATAGACATCGCTATTAGGAAAGCTTGGGTCAGGGACGTCCATCTCAGGCAGGCTAGCATAAGGAGACGTCCAGCAGCATAGCAAATTATAAACATTTTATTTATTTATATTTATTTCTATACCATCTTTCGAGAATTATCGAAGTGGTTTACATTGAAAACTTAATTTACGTAGAACAAGGCAGTCTGTTAACAATTAACACTGGAAATATTGCATGGTTAATTTGAGGTTAGTATAACAAGGGATGGGGTTAGTAGGACACTTCGGTTAATTACAACAGTTAATGCATTGCATTTTAGTGACGTAAAGTTCATATGTTGTTGTCTGTTGCCCCCATTCCCCATCAGTGTTCACTGACATATTGTAAAATATAGGGGGTATTAGTGTAGCCGCTTCTCCACACCTTCCAGACGTTTGCCTGATAAAACGAGCCCTTTTCAGATGCCTGTTCTTGATGTGACTCGGGATGTCCAGGGCACTTCTAAGATCAGGCAGAGACATCCAGGTTCTTAGGAACACCTCAGCCATGCCTCTACCACGCCCCCATTCAGACTTGGACATCCATAGATCTGGCTTCTAAAATGGCTTTGGAGACGTCTCATACAAAGCACGAATAGCGCTTATAAAATAACCTCCAGAATGTACACTACCAACATGTATTTGTATATGGTATACATTTAGAGGTTCTAGGAGCACAGATTGGGCAGAGCAGGAGTGGAGTTGCAAAATACAGGTCTATTTTATAAAATATCCATATATCCATTGAAACATAGGTGATTCATTTGTGCCTCCCTGGCGCGAGTGTAAATATCTGCATCTCCTTTCTGAAGCGGGCAACTTTATAGAGGCCTGAACAGGGCCGGATTTACCTATACGCCACCTACGCCGTGGCGTAGGGCCCACAGCTGACAAGGGCCCACAAAAATAGCCTTTTTAAAATTAAATTAAAAAAAAAAAACGCTGGCTGCCGCCGTGACAGCATGGACTGTTCCCGCGGGGCCCCATCTGCTGCCGCGGCAGCATGGATTGTCCCGCGGGGCTCCCTATGCCCGGCTGAATCCCCTCCCTGCCTCCCTCCCTGCCGGCTTTGAGAGGCGCGAAGGGAGAGTGTCTCCCTCACGTCTCTGTTAAGCCCGCAGGGGCTGATGGGAAATTTCCCCACACCACCGTCGGGCTTAACAGAGACGCGAGGGAGACACTCTCCCTTCTCGCCTCTCAAAGCCGGCAGGGAGAGAGGGGATTCAGCCGGGCATAGGGAGCCCCGCGGGACAATCCATGCTGCCGCGGCAGCAGAGGGGGCCCCGCGGGAACAGTCCATGCTGCCGCGGCGGCAGCCAGCGGTTTTTTTTTAAATTAAATTTTACTTTAGGCCGCTGGGGGGGGGGTAGGACTGGTAATGGGCTATTGGGGGAGGCTGGGACTGGAAATGGGCTGGGGGGGTTAAGGCTGGAGGTGGGCTGATGGGGTTAGGACTGGTAATGGGCTGTGGGCTGTTGGGGGGGGTTTAGAACTGGTAATGGGCTGGGGGGGTAGGACTGGTAATGGGCTATTGGGGGGGCTGGGACTGGAAATGGGCTGGGGGGGTTAAGGCTGGAGGTGGGCTGATGGGGTTAGGACTGGTAATGGGCTTTTGGGGGGGGATTAGAACTGGTAATGGGCTGGGGGGGTAGGACTGGTAATGGGCTATTGGGGGGGCTGGGACTGGAAATGGGCTGGGGGGGTTAAGGCTTGATGTGGGCTGATGGGGTTAGGAATGGAGATGGGCTGTGGGCTATTGGGGGGGTTTAGAACTGGTAATGGTCTAGGGGAGGGGGTTAAGACTGGTGGGCTGTGGGGGCTGTCTGGTAATGGACTATGGGGGGGCTAGGACTGGAAATGGGCTTGGGGGGGTTAAGACTGGAGGTGGGCTGATGGGGTTAGGACTGGTAATGGGCTGTGGGCTGTTGGGGGGGGTTAGAACTGGTAATGGGCTAGGGGGGGTTAGGACTGATAATGGGCTATGGGGGGGCTAGGACAGGAAATGGGCTGATGGGGAGGGGTTAGGACGAGGTGGACTGATGGGGTTAGGACGTAATGGGCTGTGGGCTGATGGGGGGGGGGGGTAGGACTGGCAATGGGCTATGGGGGGGCTGACTGGAAATGGGTTGATGGGGTTAGGACTGGAAGTTGGCTGATGGGGGGTTAGGACTGGTAATGAGTTATAGGGGGCGCTTAAACTGAAAATGGGGTGATGGGGGGTTAGGACTGTAAGTGGTTGATGGGGGGGCTAGGACTGGTATTGGGTTGGGGGGTTGCTAGGACTGGAAATGGGCTGATGGGTGGCTAGGACTGGAAATGGGCTGATGCAGGAACTAGAAGGGAATGGATGCTGGGTGAGGCTGGAACTAGAAGGGAGCTGATGTTGGGGGAGGATTAGAATGGGATGGGGCTGGAAGAGTAAAATGGAGAAGGGAAAAATATTTTGTGTGGGAGGGATAAAAAATCTACAATTGGCCGGGTATTGGGAGAGTAAGTGGGGATTGAGGATGGAGGGGTAAAATTTGAGTGGATGAAATAGGAATGAGGAAAGAGCAAAAGGAGAAAGATTAGTATGTTAAAGCAGATGTAGAGAGAGAATGGAAAAAACTAGAAGAGAAAGAAATGACAAATGGACAGCAGACGATGGAGAGTTAGCAGAAGACACGAAGAAACCAGAAGAAAGTGGCTGGAGCAATTGCAGCTGAAAAAAATGCACAAAAGGTAGAAAAATATCTCTTTATTTTGAATTTATTAATTGGAATATGTCAGCTCTGGTAAATGTGCATCATTAACGTCTGCGCTTTGTTTAGTACAAGAGCAAATTAATGTATAGTTTTATTTCTACAGTGTTGTACATTCCAAGTTTGGCTTTTGGGATTCCCAGTTTAATTATTGTCTTCCTGTTTCTAAATTGTGATTCCTTGTTTGGTGACGGTCTATGTTGTGCACGTGTTACTGAGCTGAGGTGTTCTGTTTATATAATTCCTATTTGACAGTGCCACTTGTTCTCTTTCCCCAGTAGGTCATGTATTGTTGTTCTCTGAAATGTATTGGTTTAATATTTGCAGTGTTGCCTTTTGATTGGTAGAGTATGGTGCTTTGTGATTTCTGGTAGTGCTGTTAGGATACGGCAGGTTTGCTATGGGTTCTAAATGGGCAGTGTTTGTAGTAGTTCCTAATGTGTCTGGCAGTTGGCACTGGATTATAGTAATGTAGAAATCTTTTAGTCTTTCTTTATCCATACAGTCATTAAGAGGCACGTTTACTAAAAGTTAGTATATGGTAACATTATGCAAATATTTATGCAAATGAGGCCCCTTATGCAAATGAGGCCCCACACCCCCCTTGGGCCGCCCCTGCTGGGGGCCCACAATTTTTGTTGGCATAGGGCCTCACTCAAGGTAAATCCGGCCCTGGGCCTGAATATTGTCTTTTTAAAATTGGTACAACATATATGCCTATGACCTTCACATCCTAGGTTTCCTGCTATAAAATTACCCTTTTAATGGTTATGACCTTGACTTTCAACAGCAGTTCAGTTCCCTAATGTAAGCACCTGTTAGGAGCTAAAGTTAGGTGCTTACATTCAAAGATTAGAGGTTTGTAACCATTCTTCTGAATATATATGTGATCCATTTAAGTTTAGATGCTTTAAACTGAAGCTCTTAAATTTATGTGTTCAGAGCTAGTAAATTGTTTAAATCAAAAGATTGGTACCTGCATAGCTCTTTTGAAAATCAGCTGCATGCTAGTTCTTGCTGAAAATTCAGTCAAATATTAAAAAAACAAAATAGGGTCTGCAGTATTACAACAGGAAAGGAAAATAGGCCGACAAGATGGACCTTATAGATTCTAAGAGGTAAATGCACAAAGGTAAAGAAGTTAAAAAATCAAAGAGAAATAATAAGAGGTATGATATGATTCTGTCAAAATCTTAACAGACAGTAATCCAATGCCTTTTCTGGATAATGCACTGCACCAGGCAGAAGGGATATTAATCTAGAAAGTTGATATGGAGGAGAAAGCAAAGTAGAAATCAGGATAGACAAGGACATCATGACTTTGATTTGTGAGTCTAAATCCTGCACAAGATCAGATTCTTACTAGATGAAATCCAAATTCAACTTCAGTGACAATTTTATTCTATCCACGTTGTCTCATAATTTTATATCGTGACTGCCATAACTTCTAGATTATGTGCCTGCACTCACCCTGTTTTGGTTCATCTCTGTCGACTGTATTTAAAATTCTTTCATAAGAGCTTGAAAAATGACGAGCTCTTTCAAGTTGTAGTTAATATATATTGCCATCTACAACACGAAAATGATTATAGTCTCAAGAAGAGGCAGTTTGTAGTTTTTCTTATCTCTGTTGGTAAATCCATTGTAGAGTATGTTTCCCGAGGGCAGTATTAGAATTCACAATAGACTCATGAATGTGTCTTTAGTTGGTTGTTTTATTGTTAAAAACAAAGACAAAAGCAAGAAATCTGGTATGCAATCCCCATACTCTTGAGTGCTATCAAACATTGTTTTTTCTCCCAAAATCTGAATTGAAAGCATCAGTTCCCTTGCTGCATGTTGTCTTTATTTTTTTTTAACAGTGGAACTGTTAATAGGATTTTTTTGTTAAAATAGCCATTTCTATTCATGAATAAAACCTACTAAAATACTCAGAAACGACACAAAATCTTGTCTTCAACCAGTGTTCCCACGGAACTGCACAGGAGTCCTCTCTGTATTGCTCTTGATGGGGGTGGTGCTGAAATATCACATTTTTAGTTCTGAGGAGTGGAGTCTGCCCTATGAAATCAGTGTTTGCTGCTCCTCATGACTAAAAATGCCATATCATGATGCAGAACCCCGCCATCAGCAGCAGCAAAGGCGGAGGATTCCCACATTACTTCATAGGAATGTTGTTTCAAACAATATATATTTGTAAACATCAAGAATTATTATTCTTGTGGAATTTCCTCCTTTCCTAACTCTTCCAATTTCCATGTGGCAGTTTGATTACATGATGGTACACTGGCCAAACAGATGTCGCCCTGTTGACTTGTAGAAAACTAGAATTGAGATGTGTATAGAAGTAGTGCACACCAAAACCCTCTCAGGCCTACCTTCAAAAAATCTAGAGGATTAAATTTTGAGAGCCAGATGCCTAGCCCTCACTTTGCAGCTTGTCGTGCTGTGAGGGCTTGTGTGCATCAGTGATGCTGAGAGCTAAACTATCAGTAGCTTAGCTACTGGCAGGGTTTCCCAAGATAGACAGTCTGGCACCTCAGCGGAGACCTAAGACAAACCACCTATCTGGGCAGCAGCAGAATGGGATGATGTAAGCGGAGGATCATATTTCTGTGATAAATGCAACAACACTGGAGTTAACTGCACGGAAGAAAGGCTTGGTAAATCTACTTCTGTATCTTGCCACGAAAACCCAATGGATAGTCACAAAATAAATTGCATTATAGTGCTGGAAGATGAGACCCCCCCATGTTGGAAGGCACTCAAATTGCTACTGGGGATGAGCTGATGACTTCCCAGAGTAAAGCCAGCATTTATGATGTGGTTGGATCTGCTGATGTAGCTGTGCATGAAAAGAGAGTCATAAGTTGCAAAGATGTCTTAAATATTGGGACATGGAACGTACGAAGCACGAACCAAGAGAAGTTGGAGGTGGTCAAGAATGAAATGGAACGTGTACAATTCGATCTGTTGGGTGTCAGTATACTGAAATGGACTGGCTTTGGGCACTTTGCATCTGATGATCATATGGTCTACTATGCTGGAAATGAAAAACAAAGAAGAAATGGTGTTGTATTTATAATTAAGAAGAAACTTACAAGAACTGAAATGAAATACAATGCAGTCAGTGAACACTTAATTTCTATTCATCTACGAGGAAAGCCAATCAACAGAACTATAATTCAGGTATATGCCCCAACAACAGTTTCAGAAGACGACTATGAGTTCTATGAACAAGTACAAGCTGAAATTGTTAGAACATGCAAACAGGATATCCTGATAGTCATGGGTGACAGGAACGCAAAGGTTGGCAACAAAGAAGAAGGCAAAGTGGCTGGAAAATATGGAATTGGCAACCGAAGCGAAGCTGGAGAAAGACTAATAGAATTTTGCAGGACCAATCTATTCATCTCAAATACCTTTTTCCAGCAACACAAGCACCGACTGTACACATGGACTTCACCCAATGGACTGTACAGAAATCAAATTGACTACATCTGTGGAAGACAATGATGGAAAAGCTTGATAACATCAACAAAGGCAAAACCTGGAGCTGACTGTGGTACAGATCACCAACTACTAGTATGCAAACTCAAGCTAAAGTTGAAAAAGTGCAAGCCACTTATGAATGTAGCAAAATATGACCTTGAAAATATACCACTGGAATTTAGAGACTGACTTAAAAATCGATTTTCTGCTTTAGAGACAAATAATAGTTCCAAAAGAGTTATGGGATGACATCAAGAAGGTTGGAAGAAAGCAAGAAGTCTCTACATAAGATGAAAAAGCAAAAATGGCCAAAATGGATGACTGAAGAACTCTGAAAATTGTCCAGAAACGCAGAGAAGCTAAAGTCAGAGAGGCAGTCGTAGAACTCAACAGAGATTCCAACGTGCAGCAAGACAAGATAAGGAGACTTACTAGAATAACACATGCAAGGAAATAGAATCAGAAGCTATTAGAGGATGAACAAGATCAGCTTTTCTAAAGCTATGAGAGTTAAAGAAAAAAATCCAGCCTTAAATTGGCATGCTACAAGATTCTCAAGGATCCATGTTGAAGGATGCTGAGAAGATCAAGAAACGGTGGAAAGAATATACAGAGTCATTATACCATAAAGATCAAGTGGATGAACAGCTGTTTCAGCCTGTACCTTATGATCAGGAACCATTGGTGATGAAAGAAGTCGAAGCAGCATTACATGGCTCGGCCAGGAAATTTGGAAGACAAATTCATGCCCAACTGACTGGAAAAGATCTGTGTTTATACCAATATTGAAGAAAGGTGACTTGACTGACTGTGAAAATTATTGCACAATTGCTCTGATCCCACATGCCAGCAAGATTCTACTCCAAGATCATTCAGCAGAGACTACAACCATACCAGGAACGAGAACTGCCTGAAGTGCAAGCAGGGTTTAGGAAAGGGCGAGGAATGAGAAACATTATTGTGGATGTGAGAGAGATCCTTGAAAAGACAAAAGGATATCAATATGTGTTTTGACTACAGCTAGGCTTTTGACTGTGTAAACCATGAGAAACTCTGGGCCACATTAAGAAGCATGGATATACCAGAACACTTGATCATTCTCTTGCACAACCTTTACATTGATCAAGAAGCAACAGTTCGAACGGAACTAGGAGAAACAGAATGGTTTAAAATCGGAAAAGGTGTACGACAAGGCTGCATATTTTCCCCCTACCTATTTAATTTATATGCAGAACAAATCATCAGAGAAGCAGGACTGTATGAAGATGAATGAGGCGTGAAGATTGGTGGAAGACTCATCAACAACCTTTGCTATGCTGATGATACCACAGTACTGGCTGAAAGTGAAGACTATTTGAAACATTTGCTTCTTAAGATCAAGGAATATAGTCTTAAAATGGGTCCGCACCTTAGCGTTAAGAAGACAAAGATCCTGGCAACTGGCAAAATCAATAAGTTCATCATTGACGGAAAGGAAATTGAAATAGCTGACAGCTTTAATTTACTTGGATCAACAATCAATAAAGAAAAGATTAGCAGTCAAGAAATCCATTTTGGCAGAATGGCTATGAAGGACCTAGACAAGATCCTCAAAAGAAGAGATGTCTGTCTCTATACAAAGATTTGACTTGTCCAGGCCATGGTATTTTCAATAACGTCTTATGGATGCAAACGTTGGACAGTGAAAAAATAGGAAGGAAATTGATGCTTTTGAATTATGGTGCTGGTGACGAATACTGTGTGGCCTGCCCAAAGAACAAACAGTCAGTACTAGAGGAGATCAAACCTAAGCTTTCCTTAGAAGCTCAGATGACAAGACTTAGACTTTCATACTTTCGACATATGCAAAGAGAGAGATCATTGGAGAAGGACATAATGCTTGGGAAGGTAGAAGGTCACCATAAAAGAGGAAGGTTGGCAATGAGATACAATAACAGCAGCTATGGATACCACTCTATCAACAATGAGCCGCTTGGCTGAAGATCGAACAAAGTTTAGGTCAATTATCCAAAGGATTGCCAGGAGTCGACACAGACTCAATGGCACTTAACAACAACAACAACAGGTGCCTAGACTTTTGACTTAAAAAATTTACTGGCTTTGAGCACTTACATTTAAAAATACTCAATCACACAACTTCTATATTCTGGCGCTATAAAAGGGATGGAGCCATTGACAGAGCCAGGATGGGGAGATATTAGGCATTCAATGCTGATTTCCCTATTTAAGTGTCTTAACCTAGGCATCTCTATACTATACCTAACTTTAGATGCCGTAGTTAGCTAGGCAGTTATACTCGGTACATTTTTTTACGTGTTTCTCTCAATATAGGCACCTAATATTAGCACTTAAAGTACAGTCATTTATTGAGGTACTGAGCTGTTGCTGTATATCAGGTTGTCTTTGTCCAAATTCTGTTACATTGTATACAAATAATCAAAGAGCAGAAATGAGTTTATAGTCAAAGGCTTTCTGCCTTTACCTTCTTTAGACCAGCAGTATTCTAGAATTCTGGCATTTAGTCCACAATAACAATTGTTCTGTGCTAGGGACTTATCTGCTATAGATCAGTTCTTTCAACCCGGTCCGGGAGCAACATCTTGCCAACATTAACATGGATTTGCATGAGCTAGATTCAAAGGCAGAAGTTCAAATTAAGGGGCCCCCAGCAAAATATCAGAAAGGGCCCCAGAGCAGCAGGTATCCTCCTGAAAAGGATGAGGAGTGACTGCACTTCATGGGCTGCTTGGTTGGAATTTCCGCCACTGGATATATTTATATGCACTGTCTATCCAAATATATCTCATGGATATTTAGGGGGTGATTTTATAAGGGAGATGCGGAAAGATCCATGGCCCTAGCACACGCAAGTCCAGATATTCCCAGACTTGGCACCTATGCATGTCCGGTGCCTCTCTATAAGTGTCTGAAGAGCCCCCCCCCCCCCCGCTGATCTCGACCTGGTGCATGCATGGGTGGAGCACAGGCGCGGCCTCAAGGGACATGTATACATTATAGAATGAATCTGGGTGCTGTCAGCTACACCTGCTCTAGGGCAGGTGTTACTGATGTGCCCAGTGTATGGCACATCGATATGCAGGTACTTTATAATGTGAGCCACGAAAGTACTTCACCTTATAAAGTAGGCTGCCTACACACATGTGGGAGGCATGTCAGCTATGTGTGGGAGGGGGCTATAAAATTACCCTCTTATTGTGAACATCCTAAAAATCAGCACCATCACTTTACATATTTGAAAATTATTCTCAGAATGAATAAAGCAACGTTCTGGCTTCAGAAATGGCTATTACAAAACTGTCCACTCAATATTTAGGTAAAGTTACGCACATATATGCATAATGTCACCTGCTCTTTGAAGAGGTATTCTAGCAGGCAGGATTGGGGAGGTCTTTGCGTTTATATCCAAGCATATTATGTATTTTAACCTTGAAAAGCTGTTTGGCCAAAAGAGTACGTGCAAATATGTGTATAGTTCCTATGGGGTCATTTTTAAAGCTGAACTACACGTGTACTTTCACTATGACAAACAGTGTGCAAATGTTTTATTTGTCCTCGCAACTATAAAATTACTCCCTCTAAACCCCTCATTCTTAAACTCTCCAAGCTTGTATTCCTTCCTGCTATTTCATAGAAAAATAAAAAACACAAAGCACAGAATGTGACTGAAAAGTAAAAATGACCAACCACAGAATATTCTGTACATTTGCAAACAGAGGCAGTGCAGGCCAATATATTATACCAAAACCAGGCTGACAAGACTGTTCTTAGGGACCAGGTAGAGCACTGCAGCTGATTCTTTATCAGTCTGGTTTTCGATACGTGATATATTGGCCTGTGCTGCCTCTGTTGTTTGCAAATGTACAGAGTATTATGCATATTCATTGAGGATATCTTGAAAATCAGGCTGGCCAAGTGCTCTCTGAAGACTGGGTTGAGAATCATTGAGATAGTGTATGAGATATCAACCTCCCCTATTTATGGGCAATCGTCCTTCCTTTTCCATCTTCCATATAGTTTATTGTTAACATTTTCTTATTTTTGGAGTACAAGCTGTGCACCTTATACTGTAGCAAAAACTTCTAATTTTATAAATATCTAATCTCCAGGAACAAGCAGGAAGTCAGTCTTCACATATGGGTGACGTCAGCACCGAATGAGCCCGGTGTGGGAACACTCCTCAGCATCCAGTACAAATGCTTTTTGGAGTGTTGCTCCACGCATGCGTGAATGTCTTCCCACCTTCCTTCCTGGTCTCCTCAGTCGTCATTTTTCCACGGAGCTTTCAGGACCTTGTCCCTGTTTCATCGCGTCAAGAGGCTTCAATTTTTCTCCGATACCATCAAGTACTTTATTTTTTGCTTTCTTGTCGACCGACTCACCTCCCTGTTGATTCTGGTTCCCATTTTATTTATTTGTTCTTATTTTTTCATTTTTCTTAGACTTTATAGGGCCTAAGGCTCACTGGGGCACCATTGCCCAATTAGATTTTGCTTCCCTCCTTTTTCCAAAAATGGAGAAACCCCACAGTGGTTTTAAAAAATGCTCTAAGTGTCTGAGCACTATTTCCACCACTGATGAGCATGACTGGTGTCTCAAGTGTTTAGGCCCAGACCACGATGTAGATTCCTGTCCCTCCGGTCGACAGATAACTTCCAGAGAAAGGAAGAACAGGGACAAACAGAAGGCTAAACTGTTTCCAATAGACTCTGCTCCTTTGGTGTACTCCTTGGGGTATCAACTCCTTCAAAATCATCCCATGCTTCCAGATCATCATTGCCTCAAACAGAAGGTACAGCATCGCTCTGAGTCCCCAGCGCATAAGACCAAGAAGTCATTGGTTTCAAGGTCAGCATCTGCATTGGACTCTGAGCGTTGGCATCGACACCAACACTCGTCCCACTCCGATGCGGACCATCTAGCCAAACAGCCCCGGTGGGAGGTCACCCCCTCCGAAGCCTTACAGGGACTCGGGGATGCCCCCGAGGCTCAGTCCTTAGTGGAGGCCCCGATACCTTGGGAGTTGTAACTGCATTTCAAAGAAATACTACCCACTCACTTTGTGGGCCAATCCTACTTGGATCTCCATCACACCTCCTTACTAAAGCAAGAGATCCTCTCTCTGCTTGTGCAGGGGGCGATCGAGGAGGTTCCTCCTGCTCAGCCAAGGCCTACTCCTGATACTTCCTTATTCCAAAGAAGATGGGAGGCTACAGGCCTATCTTGGATCTCTGAAATCTCAACAAATTTCTTATCAAAGAAAAGTTCAAGATGATGATTTTTTTGGGTATTCTTCTTCCATACCTCCAACCAAATGACTGGTTGTGGTCTCTGGATTGCAAGGATGCATATACACACATCCTCATCCACCCAAACTACAGGAAGTTTATCAAATTTGTATTTCAAAACCACCGTTGTCAATATCGAGTCCTCCCCTTTGAATTGACCTCTACACCAAGAGTCTTCACAAAATGTCTGGCTGTCATCGCAGCTTACCTCCGAACTTTGGGGATCTTTCTGTTCACATACTTAGACGAGTGGCTGATAAGGGCAGATACCATTCAATCGGTCACCGTCGCCCTCCAACGAACCATCCATGTCCTCCAAAACTTAGGGTTTGTCATAAACTTTCCAAACTCACACCTAGTTCTCACTCAGGATCTAGAGTTCATAGGAGCTCAGCTGGACACAGTTCAAGCACAAGCTTTCCTACCAGATGACAGAAGTCTTCGGCTAATCGCCCTGGCCACCCAGGTCCAGGAGCAATCGACAGTAAGTGCCAGGACTATTCTTTGCTTACCAGGCCACATGGCCTCGACAGTCCATGTCGTACCCCATGCCTGACTCAACATGTGGTTCGGGCAGTGGTTCTGAACCTGTCACAGCAGTGGACACAATCCACAGGTCACCTCTCTGACCTCATTTCCAATTCTCCTTGGATGAAAATCTCCCTTCAATGGTAGTACACCCCACAGAATTTCATCATAGGGTTACCTTTTCAAAGGTCTGTACTGCACTCTGACCACTGATGCATCCAAGCACGGTTGGGGGGGGGTCACCTCAATGGCCTCACAACCCAAGGTCTCTGGTCTTCTCTAGAGAGCTCCCTTCAATCAGTCTCCTGGAACTCAGAGAAATCTTCAATCCCATCCATTTTTCTCTCCCCTCCTGGTGGGCCATTGGGTCCTCATGCAGATGGACAATCAAGTCACCATGTTCTACATCAACAAACTTATGCAGAAAGGTGATATGCCTATGGAACTAGGTGATTTCTCGAGGAATTCACCTTCATGCAGTGTACCTTCCAGGAGAGAAGAATCAGTTAGCCAACAGGCTATTTCTCCACCCACATGAGTGGATGCTGAAGCCTCAAGTGGCCACTTTTTCCTGCTATGGGGGGCGCCGCTACTTGATCTCTTTGCTTATCCCTGCAATGCCCAACTACCTCAGTTTTGCTCGAGAATTCAGTCTCCTCAGAGAACTCGGATGCCTTTCTCCTGCACTGGGGACAGGTCTTCTCTATGCTTTCTCCCTTTCCCCTTCATTGCAAAAACACTTTTCAAACTCCGGACAGACCAGTGAACAATGATCCTCATTGCCCCTTGCTGGCTCAGTCAACCGTGGTTGTTTCTTCTCCTTCAAGTAGCTCAGGCTCCTCCCCTCAGCCTGGGTTGTACACCCAATCTTCTTTGCAAGGAGCAGGAGATTCTCCTGCACCCCAGCCGCAAGACTCTCCACTTGTGGCCTAGCTGCTGAACGCTTCGTCCTCTCAAACTTAGGACTTCAAGAGGATTTTGCATGTTCTTCTGTCTTCCAGGAAAGATTTTGACTAGGCATTCTTACGCTTTCAAGTGGTGGTTTTCTCTGTGGTGTTCTCAGAAAACCTTAGATCTCTTCACATGCCGTCCAGTTCCGGATATTCTACAGTATCTACTCCACTTGTCATCAGGACTTAAATGTATGAGTGCACTTATGCGCCATAGCTGCTTCTCGCCGTACCTTAGAGAATCACCCCATTTTGGCGCACTTGTTAATTGCAAGGTTTATGCATGGTCTTCTTTTGACCAAGCTGCCTCTCTGCCCACCACCAATGGCATTGGATTTGAATGTTGTTCTGGTGCAACTCATTTGGAGCCCTTTTGAGCCTTTGGCATCAGCTCCTTTAAAATACATAACATGATCCAAGATGGCGACAGAGTAGGACACGCTAGTCTGTGCTCTTTGGCTGTTTCACCTCTATACCAGATTACCTGTAGCTTTCTAGGCCAAAACGCAAGGCCAAGGGTAAGGGATATCTCCCCTCTAAATCAGAGACTCTTGCGGCTGGGCAGCAGACGTTGAACAACTTTGCGATGGCTCTTCCTCCATCAGGCGTACCTGTTACCAGGACTGGGGAGAGTCCCGACTTGGGGAGCAATGTATCGCTTAGCCCTCTAGGCTCCTCCACTTCCCCAGCTCCTGATGTGCTTCTTGCTGCTGGCCCAGGAGAACTTGGAGATGGCGTGGCAAGTCGGCTGGCGGCTGCAGCGTCAGTTGGTATTTCTGGAGCTGCGCAGGATATTCCCATCATGCAGGGGGAGTTCTCTTCCCCCACAGGAGTCGGTTCGAGTGGTCAGTTCTCTTCTGGTGCTGCTGTTGGGATGGTTTCATCTTTGCCTGTTGCTTCAACTCCAATGTTGGTGAGGGCCGAAAGAGATAACTTTGGATTCTTTCTGGTCAGTCCTGGAATCTGTTTATAAGGTATGTGTGGAGGCTCTGCAAGCTTCGGCTCTGTGTGCTCCTTATTTGGATGCTGTTGAGAAGAAACTTGTGAATCAGTAGGAGCAACTGTTTGGTGTTCAGACTTCTATTCAGCAGTTACAACAAGTTCAAGGAACTTTAGTTCAGGACAGGTTGGTTGTCCAGCGAAAAGTGGAGAATCTGGAAAATTATTCTAGGGATTTAAATCTTTGAATTTTGAATTTTCCCCATTTATCATTGTTTTCTCCCAGGGATCTTTTTTAAAGTTCCTGAAGGAGACATTGAAGTATCCTGAGCTGGTATTCCTCCCATCCAGATGATGTACCATCTTCCCCTTGGGTTAGTCAAAGGTGTTTCTTCTAAGGTGGAACCCTCAGTCTTCACATCCCGCCCACCTCCCCTTTAGGTTGTCACCCCTTATTCTTTTAATTTTTTCTCCGCTATTCACCTGACTGAGGAGACCAGAAAGGAAGTCGGGAAGGCAGACACGTATGCGTGGAGCAACGCTCCCAAAAGCATTCCTATTGTATGCTAGGGAGTGTTCCCATGCCGGACTCTGTCGGTGCCGACATCACCCATAGGTGACTGACTTCTGCTGTTCCTTATCATCCCTCCAGTCCAGTCCCACACCTCTGGGTAGTGCACCTCCTCCAGCAGCTTGGAGACTGAGCGTGTCATCTTTTTGATGACACTAGTGTACATATGCATCTGGTACCGCCCACCAGCCCCAGTAATCACAGTTTCCAAGCAGCTGGAGGAGGTTGTGAGCCAGGGTGCTGGACTCACTGAAGAGACAACTAAGGAGATAGGTTTAGTTAGTTTGCTTTTATTTCCCCTGTTAAGGTGCAGGTTTCTTTGTTTTTAAAGGCAGAAGTGTTAAAAAAAAAAAAAATCAGAAGGAACAGAGAGAACCTGAGGGACAAGAGGGCTGAGGGGAGGATATTCCTTCTTCCCCCTCTCCCCCCCAGGATTTTGGGGGGGGGGAGTTCTGTGGGGGCCTTCCTCAGTCCGAGACTTCTGGCTGCTCCTGAACCTGTTATTGGGTGAGGAGCCGCTGCAGGGGCTGCAATTGCTTGACAGGAGTGAAAGCTGGCAGCCCCGAGTCACCCTCCTCACCGCCGAAGCCGGGAAGGGCTGAGCGCGAGGGGTAGAAAAGCCATGCGGTAAAGAGGCTGCGGGGGGGGGGGGGGGAGGGGGAGAGGACAGCAGGAATCCCTAGACACCGCCAGAACACAAGGAGACAGAGAACGGCCTGCAGCTGCATGTTTGGGAGCCTGCAGCAGTGTGGGAAACTCCCCCTGCTGCATTTAGGCGCGATTTCTTCTTATTCAGACCCGCATGTGTTTAACCCCCTGCTGTGTTTTGGGTGCCTGAGAGAGGCAGCCACCGGAGAATAAAGCAGGACAGAGCAACCTCTTTCTAGGGGGCCATTTGCAGTTTCTTTTTAATTTCAGTTTCAGTTAATTAGATTTTGGTTTGGTTATATTTTATTTTAGTTCAAGTGCTCTGTGCCTGAGCCTGTGGAGGTGCACTGTGCTGGGAATCCTTTTACCTACTCGGATACAAATTGAGGGCATTCCTGGGGAGTGCCCCAAGCCCTTCCCAACATGCTGGCCAGACTGCAGTGCCTGATATAGGATGGTATCAAGGGGCGTGAACCCCACTTAATCTTTAAGCATTCCGTGTGTTATACAGCTCAAAACTGATTCAGTGCACAATGACTTGATGCAGACATGTGGGAAAGGCCTAATCAGATAGGCCATTGTTTGTTGCTGGGCAGATTTTCAGAGGGCTGTGGTGCTGGGTCAGGTGATGTAACTGGCACTTGGTTGAAACATTGACTTTTTATCAGACTCTTCAAAGAAAAAAGCAACAGAGACAGAAATAAAGATAGTTGTTAAAAAAAAAAAAGAGCTGCATATAGGTTTGTAGCAGCTACAGCTCTAGAAAACAGGAAGTACCTGCATACAAGAAATGTATGTCATTTTGAAAGAAAGTCAGTCAGTGTATTGGACGCAAATGAAATCCTTCCATCTGTCTATGGTCAGTGAGTAACCTGACATGATCATCTCTTGTCGCTTAGCCCAGATTATGTACCTATTAAATCTGTAATATTGCTTGTAAGGGAAGCTATACTCCCTTATAGCCATTTGTAGTATTAGAAGAAAAATGTAAACTTTACTCCGAGAACGTGTCAGTTTGATTGGATCAGGGCAAGGTCCATTTCATATCTTTAAGATACAATACTGCAGCGCAATCTAAAAATCCTCAAGATATACAGTCCCCGATGTAGTGTGGTCTCGGAGGCAGGTGTCTGCCTAAACTGCACGCAAAAGGCTGTCATGGGAGCAGGACCTGCAGGTTGAGATGAGGCAGGAGAGTCCCTCCCGGTTGCAAGAGACCCTGGGGGCAGGGGACGCTATGTTACCTTCAACAGATCTGGCCCCCGGTCTCTGCACAATGCCCGGACCATCCACCCCTGAGCCCAGGGAGCAGTAGGGCTCCTGGGGGAGTTCTCACCGGAGTTTTTCTTACTTTTGCAGAAGACATTTTGCCTACCAAGTGGCTCCTCAGCCTCAGAACACAGGGCTAAGAGGATGTCAGGCGCAAAAGAGCATGAGTCAAGAGCAGTGGCGTCTAAACGGGCTAGAGGCTTAGAGGAGTGGCAGCAATCACCGTTGTCAGAAGGGCTGAATGGGGAAGACCTTGACACGGAGCTAGATCTGCAGGAGGAGTAGGAAGAAGGAGAGAGTCTAGAACAGGAGGATCAGGCGCGGATTGTTTGGGTTTTCCACCAGAAGGAGCTACCAGTGCTCATCTTTATGCTTATGTTTATGCAATTTCTCGATATACTGCCAGACCGAAGGCCATTAGGGCGGTTTACAATCACTACAAGCGGGTACTGATACAATTCCTCGTCCCCAAAGGGCTCATATTCTATGTGTACCTTGGAGATCCTCAAGGCCCTGAATATGCCTGCTAACCTCCCGGCAGAGTAAGAGGCGTTGTAGGATCCGCTGTTCCAGGCAGAACGGAAATCACAGAAAGTCTTACCAGTACATGGAGTAGTAGGACAGATTATCTAGGATGAGTGGGATCTACCGGAGGTTGGCCTTAAAGGGGTGCAATCCATGACGCGCTTATACCCGCTGCCGGAGCAAGAACGAGCTCCTTTGATCACCCAAAGTGGGCGCAGCGGTGTTGGCAGCAGTTGAAGAGACCTTGACTTGTCTCCTGCAGCTGAGAGCCGTGGAACTGGTTCCGCGAGACCTGTACGTCTGCGTTTGATGCTTCATGTATTTCGTGGTGCCCAAATGGAAGGTTCCTTTCACCCATTTCTCAACTTTGAGGGAATGAACTACAGTCTCCGGGTACTGCATTTTCACAGTAATAATGGTGGTAGGAAGCGGAGATTTTGGGCGATTCTCGATCTCGCAGAGGCGTATCTGCATGTTCCCATCCATCCAGAACATCGGCAGTTTCTCCGCTTTGCGGTGCCAAGGGGCCATTTCAAATTTCGAGCGTTGCGTTCGGTCTGGTGACCACCCACCATACCCTCTCCACAAGGAAGAGTTCTCGTCCACCCGTACCTAGATGATTGGCTGATCCAGGTGAAGGCCAGGGACGATAGCGAAAAGAGCAACAGTGCGGGTGGGAGAGTTCTTTCAAAGTCTCAGTTGGGGTCAACCTGGCCAAGAGTCAGTTACGGCCGGCCCAGGAGCTAGAGTATTTGAGAGTGTGCTTTGATACCTGCATGGGCAGGATTTTCCTGCTGGTTTGCCAGGTGCAGGAGCTATGACAGTGGTTACAGCAGGTCCTGAAGATGGCAAGACCATCAGGGTGGTGGCATCTGCAGGTTCTGGGGACCATGGCAGCCACTCTTGAGCTAGTCCCACGGGCAAGGGCGCATATGCAACTGCTGCAGAGGGCTCTGCTCAGTCGATGGTCCCATCAGAGTCAACCCCTGTCCCAGGTATTCACCTGCCCGCGGAGCGCCAGGAGAGCCCTCAGTTGATGGCTGCATGTGGAGAGCCTGGAAAAGTCCCTGGTGTAGGTTCCTCTGATGACCAATGCCAGCCAGGTTGGAGAGCCCATTGTGAAGGACACTTTGTTTAGGGACAAGAGTCCACAGGAGGCCCTGTGGTCGATCAACAGGCTCGAGATGCAAGCTGTGACCTTGGTGCTAGAAAGTTTCAAGCCATGGCTGCAGGGGAAGGTTGTCCAAGCCCTCTCAGATAATGTGACCACAGTGGCTTACATCAACCAGCAAGGAGGCACAGGCAGTGTAGCCCTGGAGGAGGAGGCTGAAAAGCTGTTCAGATGGGCAGCGATTCGACTCCAGGTGTTATCGGTGATGCACGTAGCAGGAGTTGACAGTGTGACGGCAGCCTACCTCAGCCGAGTGCGCATGGACCCCGGAGGGTGGCAGCTCAATTAGGAGGTGTTCAAGCAGGTGATCCGCCGATGGGGCACACCGGTCATGGACCTAATGGCAATGTTCGAGTCGGCCAAGGCCTGCCGTTTTTTCAGCAGAAGAAGAGAGGAAGTCCAAGGGCCTGGATGCTCTAATTCAGCAGTGGCTCGAAGAGGGTCTTCTCTGTTTTTCCCCTTGGGCGCTCATAGGCCGGTTAGTGCAATGGCTAGAGGTGCACCGGGGATTTGTAATTCTGGTGGCACCAGACTGGCTGATGTGCCAGTGGTATGCTGACCTGATTCAGATACTGGCGGATTGACTGTGGTGGCTTCTGGTTGGAAGGACCTCTTGACACAAGAGCCGTTTTGTATGCCCTAGGTGGATCAATTATCACTTACGGCATGACTCTTGAAAGAGTGAAGTTGAAGAAGAAAGGATAATCAGGCTCGGGGATAGCGACCTTGCTACAGGCCCAGAGGTGGTCTACGAACCTGGTGTGCATCTGTGTAGGACGCATCTTTGAATCATGGTGCAGAGAGAGGCAGGCGCGCCCTTCCACTGCCTCCATCCCGGACATCTTGGCGTTCTTGCAATCTGGTTTTGATAAGGGTCTAGCTGCCAGTTCCTTGAGGGTGCAACTGGTGGCGATTTCCGGTTATCGCAGGAAAGTCAACAGGATGCCATTGGGTACACACCCAGACAGGCTAAGCTTTCTAGGGGCGGTGACCCACCTCCGTCTGCCAAAGAGGGCAGTAGTACCACCTTGGAATCTCAATCTGGTGCTGACAGTGCTGTCTAGGGAACCCTTTGAACCATTGAGTTGAGCTTTCCTGAAGGATTTGACTCTGAAAATGGTATTCCTGGTGGTGATTTGCTCGGTACGCAGGATTTTGGAGCTTCGGGCCCTGTCATGCCAGGAGCCATTCCTTTCCTTCTCCAAGGAGAAAGTGGTCCTGCGCCCGGTACCTTCATTTTTGCCCAAGGTGGTGTGAGCATTTCATGTAAATCAGGCTGTTTCCTTACCGGCTCTTGTGAGCTTGGATGTGGGCGAGAGCGGATATGGGCTCTGTCACTCCACAGCTGTGCCACTTGGAGGCGAAGGTATGTGAAAAGGGCTTCATCCTTTTGGAGATCGAACTGTCTGTTGGTTCTTTTTGGCGGGTCACGCAAAAGTGAGACGGCAGCTAAGCCTCCATTTCCAGATGGATCAGTGAGGCAATCACGCCTGCATACATCTTGAATGGTAGAACAGGGCCGGCGGGGTTGCAGACGCATTCCATGAGGGCTCAGGCAGCCTCGTGAGCAGAGTATAGTTTAGTTCCGCCGGTGGAGATCTGCAGAGTGGCATACTTTATCTGAACATTTTTGCCTGGATGTCCAGGCAGCGGGGGATGCTCGTTTCGGCTCAGCAGTGCTTCAGGCTGGTTGTGCTGGTCTCTCCCATTAGTTTAACTGCTCTGATACTTCCCAGAGGTGTGGGACTGGACTGGAGGGATGATAAGGAAAGAGAAATTAGACTTATCTGCTAATTGTTGTTCCTTGAGGAACTCCAGTCCTGTCCCGGAACCCTCCCTGAGTGCTTTCTGTGATAATCTGTGAACACCCTGGTCCTGAAGCTGGTTCCCTTGGGGGAGAAAGTGGCCAGGAGAAGCCGGAGAGGGGTGTGTAATCAGTGTTTGGGGGAGGGGTGGACCAGAAGAGCTGTTGGTTGCTCGCTTCCCACTGGTTGGAGTTGCCCAAGCGCTCAACAGGGTAGGCCTCCCCATCCTGGAGGGGGGGGATGGGGTATCCTTTCCAGGAGATGGAGGGGGTACTAGTTGATTTAGACGTAGAAGTGTTTGTTGCATGTTTAACTACTTATTTGTTGCTCCTCTGAGTCTGCTTTGTCAATAGGTACTGGGGCTGGTGGGCAGTGCCAGCTGCATATGTACACTAGTGTGATCAAAAAGATGACACGCTCAGTCTCCAAGCTGCTGGAGGAGGTGCACTACCCAGAGGTGCGGGACTGGAGTTCCTCAAGGGACAACAATTAGCAGGTAAGTCTAATTTCTCTTTTCCCGGAGATCACCTGTTACAGGTGAGTAACTATGCTTTCTCAAGTCTTCCCATTGCATATACCAACATAATACTTCTTTGCGTTTCCAATTAGAGATGGGCACACTGAACTTAATATGAAACAGGGTTTCTGGACTTGACCTGGGCTGCAAATCATCAGCAATAAAATCATACATTGCCCAGCTTGAACTGACTTTCTATGGTTGCCCAATTTAGATCATTCTGACCTAGTATAGATGTAAATATTTATAGAGTTGCACTATGTTTAAAGTATTCCAGATAGGCATAATGCCAGCCTTCAACTATTTACAAACATTTCAACTGATCTGAGAGACTTCAGATTTTTGGAATAAATTAAAAGTAAATTCAAACCACGTTGTAAATTGGAGAAGAATCTTTGCAAATGTGTGAACTTTTCAAGACCAGCTGAAATCCATATCGCCACTTCTAATACAAAATAACACAGCAGCACTCCGATTTTCATAGTGGTCTCCTTATGATAGAAGTCGATATACTGATATTTGGAATTAGAATTGCAAAGATCTAATAAATGTTCAAAAATTGCCTAGTTAAACTGGCTGGCAATTAAGCAAAACCATGATATTCAGAATACTTTTCTCCATCTTTCTATGTTCTTGGTGTCCATATGCTAAAAAATAAAAAAAAAAGGAGATACATCAGATTATTGTATCTCCAGGAACAAGCAGGAATGAGTCTTCACATATGGGTACGTTGGTACCGACGGAGCCTGCACGGGAATGCTTGCCAGCATCCAATCAGAAAGCTTTTGGGAGCATCCCTCGCGCCTGCGCGTTGACTTCCCGCCCTTTCCACTTCTTCTCCTCAGTTTTCGTTTTTCCGCGGAGCCGGCAGGACGTCCTCCTGTCACCGCAGAAACTTTTTTCTTAAATACTTCATTTCTTGTTTTCTTGTGGTCGCGGCTGTTTTTCCCGCCGACACCGGTACCGCCGGTGTTTTTTTTCTTTTCTTTTTTCTTAAACTCAGAGAGATTTTTCCCTCTGTTTCTGTCTTAACTTTTTTGGGCCTACAAGGCCTCTCCATCATGGAGCCGCCTTCTCCTAAGAAGTGCCTTCACTGTGGAAACACAGTTTTCTTTTTAGACTCCAATGCCTGGTGTCTAACCTGTTTGGGTCCTGACCCTTTTTCCCCTGAACCATCAGGCTGCAATACTATGAGAAGACCTTCCCTCTTTCGAGTTTCCCTCGATACCGTTTTCACTCCTGCAGTGAAGGCACCGGGTTTTTCTTCTCTACAGGATCAGGTAACCCACAAACAGTCTATTAAGACTTGCCAATCCTTGAGTGGTAGGTCTCATGCCACGCATGATGACGGCTCCGGCCTTGCCCTCAAGACCTCATTGGCATTAAAACCCTGGCGGGAGTCTTCGGGCTCCAAATCATTTCAGGGGTTTCAGGTTGTTCCTGGGGCTCACCGCTCACAGAACATACCTGAGCCGTGCTCAGGGGTGGTATCCGCTTCGAGCGGTACTGATACCCCGGCACCGGTGTCTAGTGTTCCACTCTTCACCAGGGATGGTCATCTGGCCTCCTCGGTACCTTCGGGACCGATTGATACGTTCCAGATTGACTTTCCTGTTTCTAAGCCATGTTCGGTGGTGGTACCCGCTTCGAGTGGTACCAATAGCCTGGCATCGGCACCGGTGTCGAGTGTTCCACTCTTCACCAGGGATCGTCATCTGGTGTCTTCGGGACCGATCAATACGTTCCAGATTGACTTTCCTGTTTCTAAGCCATGCTCGGGGGTGGTATCCGCTTCGAGCGGTACCGATACCCCAGCATCCGCACCGGTGTCGAGTGTTCCACTCTTCACCAGGGATCGTCATCCGGCGTCCTCGGTACCTTCGGGACCGATCGATATGACCCAGAGTGACTTCCCTGTATCAGCATCGCCGGTACCACCACCGACGTCGGTGCACTCTAGACATGCATCGATAGACTCGCTCCCTTCGATGCCGAGTCTGGAATCGATCTCTAGTCTAGATGACTGGGTACCGACGCGCCTTGGAACCGACCCTTGTCGTTTCCGGATGCGCAGTACCGAGGATACTCACCAAGACTCTCTGGTTTCCTCGGTACCGCTTGAGCAGCCTCCGATGACGGCCTCGATGCAATTACCGGTATCGGTATCGATGTCGATTCCTGCAGTTACATCGGTGCCATCGATCCTTTCCATGTCTAGTTTGGAATCGATACCTGGCATAGACGATGCAGTACTAACTGCCTCAAATCGTGACTGCCAGTATCATTATCCATCTAGTAAGGTTCTTTCTCTGCACCAGACCAGTACATCCTCTGGTGCTCAGGCTGCATCTTCGACCTTAGCCTTCCCAGGGATGGTTCCCATTGGAGATCCTTCTTTTCAGAAGTTTCTCCTTGACATGGCAACCTTTCTTGCTATTCCTATCCCTGGCTGTAATCTTAACCAAGGCTCTCCTGCAGAAAAGGGAAATATAATGCTTCCTTTACATCATTCTTTGCAGGATCTTCTTCTGAGAATATGGGAATCACCTTTAAGGGTTCCCTCACCTTCTACAGCAACTAATGTTCTGTATCAGGTGCCCCCCTCTCCAGGGTTTCAAAAGAATCAACTTCCCCATCATTCCATTGTAGTGGATTCAGCAATGAGGAAGGTAAAAAGCAAGAAGAAGCATTCTTCTTATCCGCCAGGTCGTACTTCTAGAGCACTTGATGCCTTTGGACGTCAAACCTTCCAAACATCTATGCTGGCATCAAGAATTATTTCTTATATATTTTATATGAGTCTAACACTCCAGGAGGTCACAAAGAAATTATCTCTTTTGACTCCTTTTTTGTCAGAGCCTAAGGCTGCTGACTATTCCTTGCTTCTTAGTCATAGCCAGAATATCTCTTGGTTTCTTTCTCGTGCTTCTCTAGACTCTTTTGAGTCTGTTAGCAGATCCTCTGCTATTGCCATTGGAGCACGTCGTAGAGCCTGGCTCCAAGCTTCTGACTTGAGCAGATGGGCACAACATACACTGGGTAATTCTCCTTGTACTGGAGAAAATCTCTTCAATAAGGAGGCTTTACGTCAGATTGCTCATTGCTCCACTGACTTCCCTGGTTCTGGAGACCATTCTAAGCCGCCTTCTTCCCCAGGAGGTAGGAAATGTCCTACCAAGCCTTCTTTCCCTAAGAAAAGAAGGTTTCACTCTTCTCCTGCCCATCATCCAGAGGCGCCCAAGCAAGGGACACCTCGTCCTAGTCTGAAATTTCCAAATTCTAGCCAGTCTCAACATACCCAGCAACCATAGGTTCTGAAGGTTACAATCTACAGTTAACTTCTTCTTAACAGAAGTTTGTTCACTTTTTTTTCCTAAAGCTCTACACTGGAGTTTTCCTTTTTCAGTATGCTAAGCTGTCAGGATATTCTTGTCCATGGGTTACAGAATGCTCCTCTTCTTCCTACCAAGAAGGGAAGTTACAACTATCTCATGATAGTTTCTGTCCCAACATGAACATTTTTTCCTTCAGCTGACTCGCCATATGGGTAAGTCACCCTTCCCCTCTCATCCAGGGTTTCCCCTGACTGAGTGATACCATACTGAAAAGCTTCTCTAGCTTTCATTCCAGTGTAGACTTTTTGTTTCCTTGAATACATTCTCAAGGTAACTCATCAGGCAGGGACAGGAATATCTCCTCCCCCTTTGTTTCTCTTTGTTTTGCACAGTAAGATTCTCTCTGCTGTCTTTTTCAGCTGCTGTGCATGCAGGAGTTCCAGTGATTGAACTACTGGTACTTTCCCACAAGTTCCAGTCTATCTTCCTCAATTTTTGTAGTGATTCCAAGCTAGTCCTCATCTATCCTGGATAATCCTACTCACTTAGGCTTCTCACATTATCTTCTTTCTAGCCATCTCCTTTTCCTAGGATGTGGCAACACACCTGACTTCAGTCAGTTTTATCTCATAATTCTCCTGCACAATGCTCTCTGCAATCTTCAGAGAAGCTTTCTACTATGGGCCCTTGCTACAGAGCATTGATCTTTGTCTCTGAGGGCTATTCTATATAGTAGAAAAAAGCTTATAAATCATTCCCATGACTGTGAGGGTTCTCCATACCCTCTTGTCTCCTGTTATAATTCAAAATATAAGCTTTTTCTGCGTGAATATCCAAGGCTATTAGTAATGCATGATACCCCTATGTCCCTCCAGTGGGTCCTCTTGGTATCTCCTCTATGCGTTTCTACCCATCTACCATGTCAGAGTTCTAAAGGACTCCCGACTTGCTCTTTACAGACTGATATTATCCTCTGTTTTTCACGCAACCATCCTGGTTATTTTACTGGATTGCATTCCTGCATCCTCTTAGCCCACGGAAATAGATTATATAATCTGTCAAGTGGGTTTCACCCTCTTGTTATTGGATGAATCTTTCCCCTCACATTCCCCATGTGAATGTTCTTATGGGGCTTAGTGTATCTTCAGACTTATTGTCATGTATGTAAATATCTCTATATATGCCTCTACATACATATGTCTGTAAGCTGTGTGTGCATAATTATGCCCCCATATGTATATATATATATATATGTTGATATATATATGTATATCTAGATATGCAGAAATATGTATCTCCCTATATATAGGTGTGTGTATATATATATATGTAGCTGTTGGGAGACTTTTATAGATCGATATGTATTACATACTATCTCCTCACTGTCTATGCTATAGCAATTTGTACCTTTCTCAGAGGTTACAGACAGTGGGCTCCCTTTTTTCATACTGTTCCTTAGTATGTGGGGACTGTTATGCACACAACCACTACTGTGGTGATAACAGCTTCCGCTTTGCTCTAGGTCTCCCTATCCTTGAAGATTCAAGCTTCAATATCTTTCCTATCTCTCATCAGCTAGGAAAGATAGTGTACATCTTCATTGTTTTGAGTACACATTGTTCTCCTTGGGAATATGGGCTTTTTTCCATACCCCTTCTTCCCTCCAAGACTGGGCTAGTTGTCCAAATCGGTCAGTCTTCTTCTTTTAGTCCTCAATGTTATGACTCTGTACCTAAAAGAGTTTTCAGCTTTTTCTCATAAAGCTTTCCATTGAAGACCTGACGTTCTAATCCTACCCCAGTTGACACCTGGATCACCTGCTAATTCCAGGTCTGGACCTTCACCCTCACTGCTGTGAGGTCACCTTGAGGATTCCGCTACTGCATATCCAGTAGACTCCATCACGCTTTCTACTTCCTACAATCCAGTAGGTAAGCTCCATATTATAACTGTTCATTACATGATTTTAATGGTACTTATCATACATGCCATGGACTCCTTTCCTGTAGTCCTTGGGTTTACTGTTTTCCTACAGCTCTTCTATTCTCAACTCCTACCCTCCATTCCCTCATGGGATGCCGGAGATCCTGTGTGGGAAATGCACTCCTGATCCAGGAACATGCATTTTATGGGATCTCCCCCTGGCATCTCTAGCTAGGGAGTCCCCATATGTGAAGACTCATTCCTGCTTGTTCCTAGAGATAGCACAGTTACTTACCTGTAACAGGTGATCTCTGGGAACAGCAGGAATAAGTCTTCACAACCCACCCACCTCCCCTAGGAGTTGTATCTATCTATCTTCCTTTCCTCTTTCTCTCCTTTGTCTCAGCTATGAAACTCAACTGAGGAGAAGAAGTGGAAAGGGCGGGAAGTCAGCGCGAGGGATGCTCCCAAAAGCTTTCTGATTGGATGCTGGGGAGCATTCCCGTGCATGCTCCGTCGGTACCGATGTACCCATATGTGAAGACTTATTCCTGCTGTTCCCAGAGATCACCTGTTACAGGTAAGTAACTGTGCTTCAGGCATATGTAAAAAAAAAAGAAATTCTGGCACCAAATAAGAATAAAAATATAAACCATTCAAGAACAAATACATTCTACAAGCCTCTATTACAAAAGCCTCTTAACTGGTTAAGGGCATTTTAAAATGTGACAACAGGGAATCAAGAGCACTAATGCACAAGTAGGTCCACAGCCGCATACTAATACACTCGTTGACGGATTGAGCATGGGCATGGAAAGCACATCGCTATATGCTGAGCAGCCATGCAACTCTTAATGTGGGTTCACTTAACAACTCCCCTATAGGAGTTGTAAAGTGAACCACCCTTGGTGGAGTGCACGTTAGGCGAACCCATTGCACATTAACTGCCAGGAACATGCTAGTCACGCCCCCGTCAGCTATCATGGAGGTTTTGCAAATAATGCATGCGTTCGGCACATTATTTGCAAATCCTTAGCAGGCTTTAGTAAAAGGGGACTCTCTAAGCTTTGCCACTATTTTGGTTTTCTGTTGACCTCATTATTAGGGGCTCCTTGAAAAAAGGTGTTCCTATGAAACTGAAAGGCTGGTGCTGAGGCATAAGATTTAGTAGTTCTTAATTTATTTGTAGATTTTTTTCCTGTATGTATCAAAATGGACAAATCAGTAAGCATTATCCATCCTGAAAGAGCTTTAATGCAAAAATTCTTAAAAGCAACAGCTTTCTGAATGTTGAGGTACTTCTGTCCACAAAAGAGGCGTGGGACCTGGGCATAATTGTCTGATGATTTTAAAGTAGCTAAACAGGTAGAAAAGGCAACTGCCAAAGCCAGAAGGTTGCTCAGGTGTTATAGGGAGAGGAATGGCTAGCAGAAAAAAGAAGGTGATAGTGCCTCTGTATAAGTATCTGGTGAGACCTCATTTGGAGTATTATGTGCAATTCTGGAGACTGCACCTTCAAAAAGATATAAGCAGATTGGAGTCAGTGCAGAGGGTGGTTACTAAAATGGTTAATGGTCTTCGTTATGAAGCATATGAGGACAGACATAAAGATCTAAATATGTATACTTAGAGGAAAAGCAGAATAGGGGTGATATGATAGAGGCATTTAAATACCTCCGTGGCATAAATGCACAGGAGGGTCTCTTTCAATTGACGGTAAGCTCTGCTACGAGGAGACATAGCATGAGAGTGAAAGGGGATAGACTCAGGAGTAATATGCAGAAATATCTCTTTATGGAAAGAGTGGTAGATGCATGAGTCTCCCAGTGGAGGTGGTGAACAAAAGGACAGTATCTGCATTAAAAAAAAAAGCATGGGACAAACATAGAGGATTCTCTAAAGGTAAAAAGAGGAATCTCCAGAAACAAGCAGGAATGTAGTCTTCACATAATGGGTATCATCGGTACCGATGGAGCCTGCGTGGGAACACTCCCCAGCGTCCAATAGGAAAGCTTTTGGGAGCATCCCACAGTGCCTGCGTGCTGCCTTCCCAACTCTCCTTCATCAGTTCTTTGTTTTCCATGGAGCCGACAGGAAAATTCTTCTTCTTTTGTTTTTTTGTGATCTCGTCTACCTTCACTCGACGCCTACCGGTACCGCTGGTTCTCTTTTCTTCTTTAAAAAAAAAAAACTAGCTTCTAAAAATCTTTTCTTTAGGAGCCTTTCCCCTCTCAGGGTTAGGCGCCATTTTGGGCACTAGGCCCATTTTTTCCTCAGATATGGAAAAGCCAGCTAGTGGTTTTAAGAAATGTTCTAAATGTGGCGGTACCATATCCATCACTGACACCCATGAATGGTGTCTTAAATATTTAAGCCCTGACCATTCTCCATCGGAGTATCTCTCCTGCAGAAAGATGAACAAGAGGGGCCTGCAGAATAGAGTTGCAAAACTCAGTACCCTTTTTGCCGCTGATATGATGTACCTTGCATCGACGTCTTCCAGGGCTTCATCTTCTTCCCATAGATCTCAGGTAACTAAACCTAAGTCTTCTAAGACTGGCCGGTCCTCAAAGGGTAGATCTCCTAAGTATTGAGATGCCACTGGTGTTGCCCTCAAGGAATGTTCACTGGCAAAACAGCCCCGGCGGGAGGCCTCGGTCTCCAAAGCATTAACAGGGCTCCAGAATGTTCCAGAGGCTTCAACCTCTGCAGAACTACTGGTGCCATGTTCTGGGGTTATGGCTGCTTCCGCCAGTACCGACACCCAGGCATCGGCAGGAGCGATGGATCAGAGAATCCTCGCTATCGAACACAGTCTAGCAGCTCTCTTAGCAGCTTCAATACCGCTAAGACCGCTACAAACGGTTCCACAGGTATCAGTACCGACATCAGTGCTAGTACCGAGTGCACCTGCCTCGGAAGGTATGCTGCCCCCCCATGCCGAGCCTTGAGTCTATCTCAGGTATCGAGAGGCTGGTACCGAGACACTCCGATACCGACTTTGAGTGGTACTGGTACCGAGCGTTGCAGGAACACCCGGCACAGAGATATTTTGAAACCTCCGATTCTGATGACATTGCCGGTACTAGAGCAATCCTTCCGGAGGATCCATCTCCTCCTCCTCAACGCAGAATGTCTCCTCCAGAGGACATGTCCTTCCATGATTTCATGGATGATGTAGCTCGAGGTCTTGCAATCACGGTGACTCCAGAAAAGGAACCCAGAGCAGAAGAATTAGAAATTCTTCAATACCCTAAGGCTCCTGAAGAGGCAGCTACCCTGCCCATTCATAGGATCTTGCAGGATCTTATGCTAAGAATGTGGGAAATCCCTTTAACGGTGTCTCCACACTCCCAACGACTCGATACCATGTACCGAGTTCCAAGCTGTCCTGGGTTTCAAAAGACTCAGTTACCACACCATTCTATGGTAGTGGAATCGGCAATGCGTAGGATTAAGAGTGCTAAAACGCATTCTTCCAATCCTCCGTGCTGTGAGTCGAGTACGCTCGATGCCTTTGGGCGTCGATACTTCCAATCCTCCATGTTGGCAGCCAGGATCAGCTCTTACATCCTCTATATGGGAATGTTCCTCAAAGAAGTTACAGGAGACTTGGAGCACATGAGCTCTCTTCTTCCTGAGGACAAAAGAGGGGATTTTATTACTCTGGTCAAACACGCCCAGGATGTGTCTAAGTTTGTGAACCGTGCAACCTTTGATTGCCTTGAATGCATTAGCAGAACCTTATTTCCATCGGTGCACGTCGTATTGCCTGGCTCCAGGCATTGGACTTAGAACAATGGGTGCAAGAGAAACTGGAAAATATTCCTTGCACAGGAGAAAATCTTTTTGGCAAGGATTGGCAAGACAAGGCAAATCAGCTTGAATCTGAAAATACTACCTTGAACAGACTATCAAAGTCTACAGCCAACAATCCCTTTTTCAGTAAGAAAAAGAGGTTTTACCCATCTTACACCCATCATGCTCACTGTCCAGTTCATGTTCCCCAAAAGGGGAACCAACAGAACAGACAGCAGCGAAAGCCACAAGTTCCAAGAACTCAATCGGATCCACAAGCTCGGCCTCCTCAGGGGCTTTGACTTTTTCCTAGAGAATTTAGTCTTTCTGCCCCTGAAAGGTCCAGAACCCCTGACCATTCCAGGAAGGTTATGCCATTTTGCCAGCAGATGGCAACAAATAACATCAGAAAACTGGACTCTGTCCATTGTACGAAAGGGGTACAGACTTCACTTCCACAGCATGTCCCCTCCTACAATTATAAAGCAGTTCATTTCTCAGGTCCCTGTCACCAATCTCTTGGGTCAGGAGTTCGCATCACTTTTTGCTCAAGGACCAATAGAAGAAGTACCCCATACCCCAACAGGGGACGGGATTCTACTCCCCCTAATTTCTCATTCCCAAAAAACAGGGAGACACAAGCCTATTCTGGACCTCAGCGGATTAAACAAATATCTGTTCTGGGAAAAATTCAAAATGATCTCCCTCGGAACACTCTTGCCATACCTTCAGAGTCAGGATTGGCTATGTTCTCTAGATCTAAAGGATGCATATACTCATATTTTCATCCATACAGATCACAGAAGATTCCTTTGATTCCTTTTCCAGGGAAGACACTTCCAATACAGGGTTCTTCCTTTCGGTCTGGCTTCTGCCCCAACAGTCTTCACAAAATGCATAAACTTCTCTGGTCTCTCTTCCGAATGTATGAATGTATATATCTCAAAGGCTGTACGTTCACTCAAACCTCTATAGTAAAGTCAATTCATTCACTCTTGTTACAACACTATATTAAGGTCTCAGACTTGTATGGCACTTGATTTCGGACTTACGTCCGTTCTTATAGTGCTATAATTTGCATCAATGACCTTGCAAGTTGTGTATATAGAGATCAATACATATAGCCAACGCTTTAAAAACCCTTCAAAACTTAATTGAAACTTAGCTTAACCACTCTTGTGAGTCAGGGCCAGCGTGCTGAATGGATCCCATTCAGCACGCTGGCCCTGACTCACAAGAGTGGTTAAGCTAAGTTTCAATTAAGTTTTGAAGGGTTTTTAAAGCGTTGGTTATATGTATTGATCTCTATATACACAACTTGCAAGGTCATTGATGCAAATTATAGCACTATAAGAACAGACGTAAGTCCGAAATCAAGTGCCATACAAGTCTGAGACCTTAATATAGTGTTGTAACAAGAGTGAATGAATTGACTTTACTATAGAGGTTTGAGTGAACGTACAGCCTTTGAGATATATTCACAAAATGCATGGCAGTAGTAGCAGCATTTCTGAGAACTCTAGGAATATTTGTCTTCCCCTACTTAGACAACTGGCTCATTCGAGCATCCACTGCTCCAGAAGCCATCTTCGCTCTTTCGCACAATGCAAATTCTTCACTACTTGGGATTGGTCATAAACCTCCCAAAATCTCGGCTCACCCCTTCTCAGTCCCTGGAGTTCATAGGAGCTCGACTGAATACCAGACGGTCAAGGGCTTTCCTACCACAGCCCCGCTGTCTTCGTATAATGCAGCTGGCATCCCAAGCAGCTATGAAAGTCTTCCTAACTGTTCGGGAAATGCTTCAGCTTCTGGGGCATATGGCATCCACTGTCCATGTGGTTCCTTATGCTTGCCTTCACATGCGAGCAGCCCAGTGGACCCTCTCCTCTCAGTGGACACAGGCCTCGGGTCGCCTATCGGACAAAATCAGAAACTCCACACGTCTCATTTCGTCCCTTCAATGGTGGCAATCGCTGGAAAACCTCCTAGTAGGCTCTCCTTTCCAGTAGCCTCTATTCCAGGCCACCCTAACAACGGATGCGTCCAAGTTGGGTTGGGGGGCTCACTTGCATGATCTCTCGGCTCAGGGTCTTTGGACCCCGCAGGAGGCGTGTCTTCACATAAACCTTCTAGAATTCAGAGCCATTTTCCATGCTCTTCAAGTATTCCAGGCCAGCTCAGCTACAAGACAGTTCGGGTCCAGACTGACAATCAGGTAGCCATGTTCTACGTGAACAAGCAGGGCGGAACAGGCTCTCTGTCCTTATGCAACGAAGCTTTGTGACTGGTGGCCCTCGCCAGAGAGCATCAAATCCACCTCCTAGTGGTATATCTTCCAGGCATTCAAAATCTTTGGGCAGACAAACTCAGTCAAATACTGCTGCCACACGAATGGTCTCTTCAGTCAGACCAGATTGCTCGAGTGTTTCAAATCTGGGGGACCCCAGATATAGACCTCTTTGCAAGTCCACAGAATGCCAAACTTCCCCAATTCTGTTCCAGAATTCCGGCTCAAAACTGTCAGGCAAGAGATGCTTTCCTCCTCCACTGGGGGCAAGACTTCCTCTATGCCTTCCCACCCATTCCCCTCATTCCCAAAACACTGTTCAAACCTCAGAGAGACAGAGGACGTATGAATTCATAGTTCCACGTTGGCCACAGGAAACGTGGTATCCTCTATGTCTCTCTCAAGCTACGCCACTGGAGTTGGGACATGCTCCAGATCTTCTGTCCCAGGAGGACAGGACACTATTGCACCTGAATCCCCAGTCCCTGCATCTCGGGGTCTGGTTGCTGAGGGCGTAGAACTTCCAGATATCAACCTTTCTCAACAGGTAAGGGATATCCTGGTGGCCTCCAGAAAACCTTCCATAAGACGATCCTATGCCTTTAAGTGGAAAAAGTTCTCTGTATGGTGTTCTCAAAGGAGACTTACCCCCTTTTCGTTGCCTGTGGAATCTCCTCCACTTTATTTATTTATTTATTTAAAGTCTTTTCTATACCGCGCTTTTCAAATTCAGCTCGGTTTACAATAAACATTAACTTTGTCCAGTCGAGAGGTCCGTACTGGACTTACAGAGAACAGGGTTGGTAAACTTGGGTTGAACTGGGTAAACTATATACAGGTTTAAGCTAGATATTTACATTCTAGGTTATTACAAACATTCTTAGATACTATGTACATTAGGGTGGTCCACTGCCATAGGGGAAAAAATAAAAGTAGGAATTTCTTTGCTCCCTGGCCTGATTCTGGTTCCATTGATGTAGAAAACAATGTGTTCAAAGTTTGAAGCCAATCAAATAATATTTAGGGGTGGCTCAAGGTCAATATCTATCAGGCCCCTGGATCCCCCCCAGGGTTCGTCAGACCACTGGGTATTATCCGCTCATAGACGGGGGTATCATGCTTGCCAAGCACTCAATGTGGTCCAGATGCTAGTAAGGACTTTGACGATGTGGGGAACATCTTACGGTGTTGCGAGACAACACCCAGAAGGAACTGGAGTTGCTCTTCTTTTGTGGTGTGTTGGCCTTTGAACTCCTCAATGAGTTTGACCCCTCGCTCAGCCACATCGTTGATCACTGGAAGATTTTTTACTTTCTTCAGACCGTCTTTGAATGATGCATTCTCTTCCCAGTCTTCTGGGTCTGCATTAAGAAAATCAATGTTGATGTCGAGGTGTTTCAGGAAACGGATTGACTTGCGAGTTGCAAAAGATTCAAGTGGTGGAATCATGGAACTTTTCAATTTGACCCGCTTTGGGGAATCTTCGTCTTCGTCATCATCCTCATCGCTTTCATCTGATTCTGCCGGGATCATGGCCGACACTATGGATAAGGATAAGGCGGTATACAAAACTGTCTAAATAAATAAATGGCCCGCTTTGTCGGTGCTGAAACAGCTTCATCAAACAGTGACAGTGCCACAAGCTCCTCTGACACATACCACAGATGCTGTTGCAGTTTGTCTCTGGCCGCTCTTCCAACACGGCCATTGTGGTAAGAGTGTAGTTTCTTCAGCATCTCCAAATCTGTTCGAGGAGCAACTGCGGCATCAGGGGCAGAAAACCAGGCTTCCACATGAATCAGGATGGAGAAAATGCTCACATCACAAACACAGGACTCCTCCCGTTGGGTAAGATCTTTGAGTTGTCCTCGGAACATCCAAATCTTGAGACAGTACAAGACTTTTGCCATCCATCTGGCATGATGGAAAGCTCCGGGTTTCTTGAAATTGAAACTAGGAAGATTCCCTTCAAGGCAGACAATCGTTAACTCCAAGAATTCCAGGTAATCATCTCGGTGATTGCCCTGTGCCAACTTGGATTCCGCAGACTTCATGATGCGATCCCTGTCAGGTTGCAGCACCTCCAAGTCTTTTCCAGTTTGATAGTTGGACTTGTCAAGGGAGCCCCAATTCTTTTGGAACCGGCGAAAGAGTTGGACATCGGGACCCGATGAAGCTCCAGAGCATGTAGAGAATACTGCACCAAGAATTATTTCGGAAATGTGATGGCGGCATGCCAAATGAAGGACTGTGCGACGGAGTCTCTGTTCTAGAAGAATGCACGCTCCTGATCGACGTCCCGTGTTCGATGCAGTTGTATCAAAGCAGAAGCCTGCAACCTTTTCATCCAAACACCATTCCTGTAACAGTTCATAAACTGCTGCAGCTTGATTCTCGCCCGTTCCTGATGTCAGTTTTGGTACACCAAGAAGTTGTGTATCTCCAGGAACAAGCAGGAATGAGTCTTCACATATGGGTACGTCGGTACCGACGGAGCCTGCGCGGGAACGCTCCCCAGCGTCCAATCAGAAAGCTTTTGGGAGCATCCCTCAGCGCCTGCATGCTGCCTTCCCGCCTTTCCAACTGTCTCTCCTCAGTTTTCGTTTTTCGGCGGAGCCGGCAGGACGTCCTCCTGTCACCGCAGAAAATTTTTTCTTTTTAATTCTTTAATTCTTTAATTCTTTGTTTTCTTGTGGTCGCGGCTGTCTCCCCGACTCCACCAGTACCGCCGGTGTTTTTTCTTTTCTTTTTCTTAAATTCAGGGAATTTTTTTCCCTCAGTTTCTGTTTAAACTGTTTGGGCCTTTCAGGCCTCTCCATTATGGAGCTGCCACCTTCTTTTCTTAAGAAGTGCCTTAACTGTGGCAGTACAGTTTTGTTTTTAGACTCCAAGAACTGGTGTCTAACCTGTTTGGGTCCTGACCATTTTCCTCCGGAGCCATTAGGCTACAATGTTATGAGAAGAGATTTTCCATTTCGAGTTTCCCTCGATACCGAGTTCCCTTCCAGTGTCAGGGCACCGACCACTACTTCTTCTCTACAGGATCAGGTAACCCACAAACAGTCTGTTAAGACTAGCCAATCCTTGAGTGGTAGGTCTCATGCACAGCATGATGACGGCTCCGGCCTTGCCCTCAAGGGTCCATTGGCTTTAAAACCCCGGCGGAAGTCTTCGGTCTCCAAAGCCTTTCAGGGGTTTCAGGTTGTTCCTGGGGCTCACCCCTCACAGAACATACCTGAGCCATGCTCGGTGGTGGGTGCCACTTTGAGCGGTACCGATACCCCGGCATCGGCACTGGTGTTGAGCGATCCACTCCTCACCAGGGATCGTCATCTGGCTTTCTCGGTACCTTCGGGACCGATCGATACGTCCCAGACTGACTTTCCAGTATCAGCATCACCGCCGATACTACCACCGACGTCGGTACCTTCTAGATATGCATCGATAGGCTCGCTTCCTTTGATGCCGAGTCTGGAATTGATTTCTAGTCTGGAAGACTGGGTACCGACACGTCTCGGAACCAACACTTACCGGTTCCGGATGCTCGGTACCGAGGGTAACTACCAAAGGCCTTTGGTTACCTCGGTACCGCTTGAGCAGCCTCCGATGACTGCTTCGATGTCCGTATCGCCTTCGATTCTGGCACAGCTACTGATATCGGTGTCGGTACCTGCGGTAACATCGGGGCCAGCTCCTTCCATTCTTCTTTCACCAGGGTCGCTCCTTTCTATACTTAGTTTGGAATCGATACCTGGCATGGACGATGCAGTGCTGACTGTTTCAGGTCATCACCTCCAGTACCAGCATCCATCCCTTAGGGATCCTTTTCTGCACCAGGCAGCAAGTAGATCCTCCGGTGCCCAGGCTAATTCTTCAGGTCTAGCCTGTCCAGAGATGGTTCCCGTTGGAGATCCTTCTTTTCAGAATTTTCTCCTGGATATAGCAACATCCCTTGCTATTCCTATCCCTGACTATGATCCTACACAAGGCTCTCTTTCTTCTGGAGAAAAGGAAAATATAATGCTTCCTTTACATCATTCTTTGCAGGATCTTCTTCTAAGAATGTGGGAAGCGCCTTTAAGGGTTTCCTCACCTTCTAGAGCAACTGATCATCTGTATCAGGTGCCCCCCTCTCCAGGGTTTCAAAAGACTCAACTTCCCCATCATTCCATTGTAGTGGAATCAGCAATGAGGAAGGTAAAAAGCAAGAAGAAGCATTCTTCTTACCCGCCAGGTCGTGAATCTAGAACACTGGATGCCTTTGGACGGCAAACCTTCCAAACATCTATGCTGGCAACAAGAATTCTCTCATATTTTTT
Source organism: Ichthyophis bannanicus (assembly GCA_033557465.1). Classification (NCBI taxonomy): domain Eukaryota; kingdom Metazoa; phylum Chordata; class Amphibia; order Gymnophiona; family Ichthyophiidae; genus Ichthyophis; species Ichthyophis bannanicus. Next base: position 51,001,128 of record CM066047.1, on the reverse strand, counting down.
ATATGAGTCTATCCCTTCAGGAGGTCACAAAGAAATTATCTCTTTTGACTCCTTTTCTATCAGAGCCCAAGGCTGCAGACTATTTCTTACTTCTTAGTCATAGCCAAAATATCTCTTGGTTTCTTTCTCGTGCTTCCCTAGACTCTTTTGAGTCTGTTAGCAGAACCTCTGCTATAGCCATAGGGGCACGACGTAGAGCCTGGCTCCAAGCTTCAGACTTGAACAGATGGGCACAACAAAGACTGGGTAATACTCCTTGCACTGGAGAAAATCTCTTCAATAAGGAGTCTTGACATCAGGTTGCTCAGTGTTCCACTGACTTCCCTGTTTCTGAAGGCGATCCTAAGCCTTCTCCTTCCCCAGTAGGTAGGAAATGCCCTTCCAAACCTTCTTTCCCTAGGAGAAAGAGGTTTTACTCTTCTCCTGCCCATCATTCAGATGTTCCCAAACACAGGAAACCTCGTCCTGGTCTGAAGAATCCAAACTCTAGCCAGGCTGAATAAACACAGCAACCATGGGGTTCTGCTTAATCTCTTTATAACCTACAGTTATCTTCTTTTCAACAGACGTTTTTCACTGTTTTTCATTCAAAACTCTACACATGGATTCCTGTTCTCAGGGCATCCAGTTGCTCTTGGGTATGCTGAGCTGTCAGGATATTCATGTCTATGGGTCACAGGTTTTCCCTCCTCTTCCTGCCAAGAAGAGAGGGTTAACAACTATCCCATGATAGTTTTTCTGTACCGACATGAATTTTTTCCTTCCACAGACTTACCATATGGTAAGTCACCCTTCAGCTCCTGTTTCTCTACCCTCTTCTCCAGGGTTTCCCCTGTAAGAGTGGTACCATACCACTGGAAGGCTTTTTTAGCCTTTCTAATCTTTCTTTCCATTCCAGTGTGGAGTTTTTTCTCTTGAGTAAACTCCCTTCTTTTGTCTGGGCAGCTCATCAGACAGAGACAGGATGTTCTCCTCTTGTTCTGTCTGTTCTCTCTGTTCTACACAGAAAGATTCTCTCTGCTGTCCTATTCAGCAGCTGCCCATGCAGGAGTTCCAGTGATTGGACTACTGGTACTTTTCCACAAGTTCCAGTCTTGTCTTCCACTACTTTCTGTCTGGCCTTAGTAGTGCTTCCAAGATAGTGCTTCCTCTGTCTTGGATAATCCTTATCACTATCTTCTTTTCTGCCATCTCCACTTCCTGGGATTTGACAGCATAGTTGAAGTGGCAGCTGGTTTTTTCCAACAGCCAGTTTTATTTCCCAATTCTCCTGCATAATGCTCTCTGCAATCCTACAGAGAAGCTTTCCAATATGGGCCCTTGCTAGAGAGCATGGGGTTTTTTCTCTAATGACTATCCTATATGGTTGAAAAAGGCTTCCTCAGTCATTCCCCATGACTGAGGGTTTCTTACACCCTTCTATCTCCTTTTAAAATAAAGGACATAAGCCTTCCCTACGTGACAGTCTAAAGAGTTGTCCAATTCCTACAGGGAATATGCTCTCTTTATCCTTGCAGCTTGTCCTCATGGTATCCTAATCCTTCATGGACAGCACATATTTCACTAAAAAACGCATGATATCCCTTTTTGTCCCTCAAGTGGGTCAACCTGGTATCTCATCCTATGCGTTTTTCTGTCCATTTACCATGCTAGAGTTCTACCGGACTCAGGACTTGCTGTTTACAGACTGCTATTATCCTCTGTTTTTTCACGCAACCATCCTGGTTATTTCACTGGATAGCATTCCTGCACCATCTTAACCAGGGGGAATAGATTCTCTATATATCTTCTCAAGTAGGTTCCACCTTCTTGTTATTGGATGAATCTTTCCTCTTCACATCTCCATGTGAATGTTCTTATAGGCATAGCTCTGTCTGCTTACTTGCAGACATTTATTCTAGACCTATATGTTCATATATGTATATATATCTATATACATCCCTATAGATACATATGTCTGTCAGCTGCGTGTGCATATGTTATGCCCCTCTAGATCTCACTATAAACATATATATATATATATATATACCCTTGTATGTATGTATATATGTATGTATGTATGTATATATATATATATATGTATATATATATATATATGTATATGTATATGTATATATATATGTATGTGTATATATATATATATATATATATATATATATATATATATATGTGTGTGTGTGTATCTGTTGAGATGCTTCCTCATAGGTAGATATGTATTTACATACTTATCTCTCTAACTGTCTATGCTCATAAAGGTTTTTCCTTCCTATATGTTCCAGACAGTGGGCTTTGCACATGTTCATACTGTTCCTCAGTATGTTTGGGGTATTATGCACACAACCACTGCTGTGGTACTGACAGCTCCTACCATAACCCTAGGTTCAGGTATCTCTGAAGCTCCATACTCCAATATCTTCCTACCTCTCTCCAGTTAGGAATGACATGGTGGACCTTCAGTAGATCTGAGGTTTCAACTCCTCAGACATCTGTCCTTTCTTTGGGAATACGGGGTTTTTCCCATACCCCTTCTTCCTTCAAGGACTAGGCCAGTTTGTCCAAATCGGTCAGTCTTCCTCTTTTGCTCCTAACTGTGAATAACTCTGTAGCCAAAAGAGTTTTCAGCTTTTTCCATAAAGCTTCCCACTAAAGACCTAGCGTTTTTGTACTACCCCAGTTGAATCCTGGGGTCACCTGTCACTTCCAGATTTTGACCTTCACCTTCACTCCAGTGAGGTCACCTTGAAGATTCCTCTACTGGATCCCCAGTAGACTCCATCAGCCTCTCTACTTCCTGCAATCCAGTAGGTGAGGTCCATATTGTGATTGTTCATTTCAATATATTTCATGATGATTATCATACATACAAGGACGCCTTGCCTGTAGTCCTCTCTTAAGTTAGCTGTTTCCTACAGCTCATCTCTTTTTCAACTCCTACCCTCCCATCCTCAGGATGCCTGGCCATATGAGGTGTAGCATGTTTCAATCTCCAACATGCTAGGGCTCCAGGCATCTTAGCTTGGGAGTCCCCATATGTGAAGACTCATTCCTGCTTGTTCCTGGAGATAGCACAGTTACTTACCTGTAACAGGTGATCTCTGGGAACAGCAGGAATAAGTCTTCACAACCCACCCACCTCCCCTAGGAGTTGTATCTCTCTATCTATCTTTCCTTTCCTCTCTCTCTCTTTGTCTCAGCTATAAAACTTAACTGAGGAGAGACAGTTGGAAAGGCGGGAAGGCAGCACGCAGGCGCTGAGGGATGCTCCCAAAAGCTTTCTGATTGGACGCTGGGGAGCATTCTCGCGCAGGCTCCGTCGGTACCGACGTACCCATATGTGAAGACTTATTCCTGCTGTTCCCAGAGATCACCTGTTACAGGTAAGTAACTGTGCTTTCTCCAGTGGAGACAGCCGTTATAAAAACTGGAAGGCGGTCAACGGATGTGGTTGAACAGAGGAGAGATGGCAATAACTTGCTATCCCAATGCACAATGCATGTTTTGCCTTCGGCTTTGAATGCGTTGTGCAGGTCCGTCCATTGTTGCTGACGGTGCTTTTCTCTATGGCGCTTGACGCTGGAGCGGCTGATATTGAGCTCCCCAGGATAATGTCCCAGACTTCTGGCGGTTTCAGCTACCACAAACAGAGCATTGCGATCCGTTGTCCCTGTCCGATCCAGGGCTGCTGTAAGCTCTGGGGTCCAGACATTGTTAGGTCGAAACTGCTTCGTTTGTGGAGTTGCTTTCTTCTGTCCGTTATCTGAATCCGCAGATGTCGACGAGTCTTCACCTGACTCTGATGAGGAAGAAGATCCTTACAGCTGAACTTGGCTTGTAGTTGCCTCGGCTTCGGCAACATGTTTTTGTCTGCGCCTTTTCAGTTCTTCTTCTCGCTGTTGCGATCTTGCTTCCGTGTTGGCCAGTTTCTTGTCCATCGCGCACATTGAGCCACGGCACCCTGGTTCTCATTGCGCTATTAAGAATTCTTTGTCTTCTTGAATATGAATTAAAGACATTGCATTGGCATGCGCCACATCAAATAGGTTTTTCATTGCAACCTGGAATTCTTTTTCATTTGCCTCTTGTTTCCCTCCTCTCCCTTTGTTTTTCTTCAAACGTTTCCACTGATTGAACAATTTCTTTACTTTTTCTTGAATTTTGTCATTTCTTTGAACAGGAAGCCTGGCCTTTTCCCAGTAAGCTTCTACTTCACTTGTTACAATAGATGCACTTTCACTAACGCCTTTGTTTAATGTCATATGGTGATATAAAAATACACTTAACACTTGCTCCTTGCTGGGGAGCTTGGCCCCCAGAATTGTGGTGGACATTTCTTCAATGAGATAAAAACCACGTTTTTTTCGCCATCTGAAAAGAATAAAGATACAAAGATAATAGTACAATGTCTTTGCCACCTCTCAGAGACGAGATTAGTTCAAATATGACGCAATCAAATGTAATCAGCGTGGAACTGAGTGGATGATACAAGATGATGCAACATTTCGTCATCTGCTCCCAGGGGGAAATCTCAAGACTTGCTGAGCCACCCCTAAATATTATTTGATTGGCTTCAAACTTTGTACACAGTGTTTTCTACCTAAATGGAACCAGAATCAGGCCAGGGAGCAAAGGAATTCAGGAATTCATTTTTATGGACCACCCTAATGTACATGGTCCTAGTCAGGTTCTGGTAGGGCTAACATGTTGTGCTGGTGTCATGTATAATGGGTGGCGTGGGATGGCTGTTTAGTTGATTGGAGATGACTGGTTGTTGTGTGGTGCCATAGTGTTGCATCAAATTCTGGTCTTAAAATCAATTCAATAAGGGTTTATCTTAGTGCCATTGCTGCTTCCTGCAGACCACTGGATGGACAACCTATCTCCTCTCATCCACTCGTAGCAAGATTTATGAGAGGTCTACTCTTAACAAAACCTCCCATTAAGCCGCCGCCGGTGGCATGGGATCTTAATCTTGTTCTCGGGCAGCTTATGAAACCACCCTTTGAGGCCTTAGCCACTACAGACCTGAAGTTTCTTTCCTGGAAAGTCATCTTCCTAGTTGCTCTCACTTGTGCAAGACGCATCAGTGAGTTGCAGGCCTTAGTGGCTGATCCTCCTTATACAAGATTTCACCATGATAAGGTAGTTTTTAGGACTCATCCTCACTTCATGCCAAAGGTGATTTCGCCTTTTCATTTAAACCAAGCGGTTTACCTTCCTATATTCTTTCCTAGGCCTCATGCCTGTAATGCAGAAAGGAACCTTCATACCTTGGATTGTAAAAGAGCCTTGGCTTTTTACCTTCAAAGAACTAAGCAACATAAAAAATCTTCTCAGCTTTTCTTTGCTTTTGATTCTAGTCATTTGGGACTTCCAGTTTCCAAAAGAACTCTCTCTAGATTTTTATTTTATTTATTTAGCGTACACTTGTATCCCACTACTTCCAGCGATCAGCAGCGGTTTTCTGTACATAAGGGAGAGGCTGTACAGGCCAGAATTAGAACATACAGTATGATTGCAGGGATGGGTAATAAGCATAGCAAACGGTTACAAGTTTACATTTGATTTGTTTGAGAGGAATCTTACATAAATACATTTGATTGCATAAGAAGCGGCTTTACATATATACATACTTTACGTAATTACAGAACACATTTCTTGCTGGTATGATTAGTTTAAGTGGGCATGTTGCTCTAGTAGTATATGACACTCTGATTAGGTTAGGTTGTAGTGGGTCTGCAAGAGGTGTGTCTTAAGTTTTTTCCTGAAATCCTTCAGGTCCTTGTTTGCTCTCAGTTCATAGGGCAGTTGGTTCCAGAGTGCTGGAGCAGTAAAGGAGAACGCTCTTTTGGTGGTGTTTGCGTTGCAATTTCTCATGCTATTCGGGACATGTAGGGTGTTGGATTGCAAATTACATATCCATTGCATACAAGAGTAAGGGACTTTCTCTCGAAGGCCATGTCACAGCTCACAATGTGAGAGCAATGGCAACCTCTATGGCTAATCTTCGTTCTATGTCCATTGATGACATCTGTAGAGCAGCCACCTGGGCTTCAGTACACACCTTTACAGCCCATTATTGTTTAGACAAGGACTCCCGTTGGGATGCCTCGTTTGGATAGGCTGTTTCACAGCATCTCTTTCAGACTTAGTACAACTCCTACCCACCGTCCTGGGTTTTCGATGCCAGAGATCCATGGGAGGAAGAATGACCCATCTCACCAGAGGTTCGCAGCTTGCTAGGATCATCCATCTGGCATCTCTCAGCTGGGGAGTCCCCATATGTGAAGACTACATTCCTGCTTGTTCCTGGAGATAGCGTAGTTACTCACCTGTAACAGGTGATCTCCGGGAACAGCAGGAATTAAGTCTTCACAACCCGCCCACCTCCCCTAGGAGTTGTCTCTCTCTCTCTCCCTTTCTCTCCTTTTGTTTCAGCTATAAACTCAACTGATGAAGGAGAGTTGGAAAGGTGGGAAGGCAGCACACAGGCGCTGTGGGATGCTCCCAAAAGCTTTCCTATTGGACGCTGGGGTGCACGATACCCATATGTGAAGACTTAATATCTGCTGTTCCCGGAGATCACCCGTTACAGGTGAGTAACTACGCTTTATTGTAGTTGATATGGAAGGGCAGACTAGATAGACCATGTGGTCTTTTTCTGCTGTCATGTTTCTATGTTTCTACTTGCATTTTTAATTTGAAATTCTCCACTTTGTAGATTAACTTTTAAGACAGCAAATGGAAAGAGAGAACTTGATTCAACAATGGTGCACCAACTTGTGTGCCAAAAATGAAATGTACTTTTATTCCTTGCAAGTCTCCTGCATAATTTCCACCCTAATTTGTTTCAGTCTCTTAAGTGTTACAGCTGGCAAATTCTGAACACTTATGACTACAGTCCAACTTAACAACTAATTACATGATATTAACACAAGCTTTGCTTTATTCAACCATCGGGAGAAAGAGCTGCATCTTTAAAGCCGGTAAAAATGCTGTCACTGCGGCAATAAAGTTTCCTTGAAATTTAGAACAACAGCCTAATGCCTTTCATCCTGCACTAAAATAGTAAGAAGATTTTTACATTAACAGAAAACAATATCAATTTATGGCTTTCTGTCTTCATTAAATAATCTTTTATAAAACCAATCGACCTGTTATAAATCATTAACTCTTCTGCCTACATTGATTCGCTCAGTTTCCCACTTAATGGTGAAATCAATCAAATGAAAAAATTTTTTACTCAATAAAATTTTATTGGCAGAATTATAAATAATCTTCATTGTGTTCTTTATTTACATATGCAAAATAGTTTAAGATATTTTACCTTCACCCATCATTCACCATCTTTCTAGAAACACCATGAAAATTTATTATGGAATAAAAAAAAATATTTACTTTTAGCCCACAAACCCAAACATCCATACTCATTAATAATAACGAAAAAAGACCCGCAAAAAAACCATACAGCAGGCAGCATTGCGATATTTGCTACATGGTAGCAAAAGGATTGTCCACCTGGAGTCTGTCATGATGCCAGGCTTTTCAAGACATTCGTAATGGTCCAGTGCTGACCAGTGCATTTTTGAAGAACCAGCTGAAACCCGAACTCATTGTCACCGTTCTCCTGTAATTCCAGACAGCGCTTAGATTTCCTATTCTGGATTGGACCTCCCTATAAGCAGGAAAAACACAGGTTAGATAAATTGCTATTAATGCTATTCTTTTCAGAATTGAGTATGGAGGCCATAGCAGATATATTCATGCCATAGTCCCATCAGAATTCTCAACTCTGAGAATTCCAACGCACATTGTGTTATCACAATCGGGTCATTTTCAGAGATGGCCCTAATAGTTAAGAAGAAAATGAGAGGAAGAACTGTGTGTAAGGATAAGGAGGGGCTGGGTGGAATAAATCATTTCTTCTTCTTCTAGTGACCAAATTGACAGTCAGTGCCAATAAAGAATGTATAACTTTCTTCCATTTGCTTTTATTTTAATTTAATGCATGCTAAAACTCTTAGCACACTAAAATTAGTGCACACTAAAAGTTTTTTTGTGTGCTGTTTAGTTTTAATTTGCAGTGACATGAAATGGTACACATTTAAATGATGAAAAGAAACAAAACCAAGTAAAAATGAAATATATAAAATCAAAGTGAACCCTTCCCCTGAAAATTTCTGTTTATACACTCTTAATTCCAAACCCGAGAAGGGACTATGGTTGTGTTCTTTTGGGAAGACACAGCAGACCAAGGGATCCATCTTAAATATAATATACACAACAAATGGTGCAATTTATTAGTGATTCAAGAAAAATTCAAGACTCCAAACATAGCAATAACTGCCCTACAAAAAAGACTAAACTATGGGGGGCATATTCAAAGCAGTTTAGCAGACCCGCTAACGGCTAAACTGCACTCAGCTTTGCTGAATATTCCCTCCTATCGGATTTTAATGACCAAATGCTAATGTTTTAACACTGGTGGAGCAGGGTAGCGACATAGTTTAGCCGGTCAGCAGCACTAAATGGTCAGCAGCACTAAACAAGGTTGCCCTAACTTTAGCCAGTTTAGCTATCTGGCCAGTGGCTGAATATTCACACTGATCAGTAAACTAAAATGATAAGCTGGTAATCTGCATATTCAATGCTGGTGACCAGATATGGCTCTAGCATTGAATATCTGGGCATAATTTAAAGCAGCAATGGCCAGCCACTTTAACAGCACTGGCTACCTCCATTGAATATGCCCCATATGACTTTCCACTAACATTCCCTCAAAGCCGCAAAGGTGTCTTCCGCCCGTGCTGCTAAACGTGTGATATCGCAGCACATCCCCTCCTTCCCTCTAATCAGCAGGCAGAGGACTCGCATGCAGCTTTGTGGGACCACTGCTTCCCACCTGTAACTGGAGAAATGGGAAACGCTCTATCCACATCAACTGAACACTACTGTTTTTTTCCAATCTAATAATGCTTCATTATATGGTTATTTATCAAAACAAAAAAGAGCAGTCAATATGATTAACTATTAATCCCAAACAAAATATTTGTATGGATATTCATATTTAGCCCATAATCAGCCTTTGCTTTGGAAGGCATTTGTTAAGGTACAGTAAATATGAGAGCCAGTCATTGTAGCCCAGATGAAGTGAAACGCTCCCACTGTTGGGTGCTTTCGTGAGCATATTAGACTGCACTTGTTCTAATTAAGATAAGTCTAATACAATCAGAGTTCTAAAAGGTTCTATAAATAAGTTTAATTTCATGTAAAAAGACAAAGCTTGGAGGCTTTTATGATCTACAAGGATCAAGCCTGGTTTTTACAAAGAAGTACTTTAAAAGGTACACAAAAAGAGTAATACACAGGATATATTCTGAGGTCTTCTTCATCCAGCATATATTTCTTTTCCTAAAAAGTTTAAAGATCATTATTCTGGTTTGTTTGGGATTAATGGTAAGATATATTGTGCCAAATAATAAATGTGACCATGCCACCCTCAGTGAGCCTGATCTTGGAAGCTAAGCAGGGGTGGGCCTGGTTAATACTTGGATAGGAGACCACATTGTAAGACCAGGTGCTGTAGACATAGTGGGGGTTATTCTGCACTACAAATAGCAGGGATGGACAGCCTGACGAGACATCCATTCCTGCTATTTGTGCCTTCACCAGGCCCCGACTAACTTCCCTGCCGGTTGTGCGGGGAAAGTAGATGGGGGCAGGGAAGGGGCGGTTCGGGTGCAGAGTCTGGGAAGTCGCCGGCCCTGGACATACAGAGCTGATTCTAATGTCTGTCCTGTACGTCTGGGGCTGGCAATATGTGCAGGGAAGTTAGTCCACCTCCGAAGTAGAATAATTTCCCTGGACTTATTTACATTGTGTGCCCGGGGAGCGTATGGGACAGGGGGACCAGGGGACATTCCCCGCAGCTCGCCCTGGCCTTAGGAGGCCAGATCGGGGGTTGGGCTGTGGGGAATAGGCAGTTTTTGCTGGTGGCGGGCGTCGCAGTTTTTAAATGGAGCCGCAGTGCCATGGCAACCGGACGCCATGGCGCTGTGGCCCCATTTAAAAGCCCTGACTGAGTTAGCTGGGCTTTTCATGTATATTCAGGCCAAACTGAATCGCTGTTCTGGCCTTCACATACATGACTGTTCATGATTCTGATCCTACGGGGCTAGAAGTACCCCACGGGATCAGAATCGTGATCCCCTCTGTGCATCCGGTTCAGAGGGGATCTACGTGCGGGACGGAATCGGGCCCAGTGTGTGGAAGAAAGGCCTGGCAATCTACTTCTGGTTGCATCTTGCCATGAAAACCCAAGGGATGGTCCACAGAATTACCAGGAGATAGCACGCGCTAAATGGCACACGACAGCATAATAAATACAAAACAAATGAGTTATTGAATCAATCCAAGGGATTTCAGTATGGCTTTACTAAAGGTTGGAGATGTCAGACAAATATGATAGATTTCTTTGATTGAGTGACAAGAGAAGTAGATTAGGAGGCCGGAGGGACTGGGGGTTCTAGTCCTATGGGTACTCCTTGCAGCCTTGGGCAAGCCACTTAACTCTCAATTGCCTCAGGTACACATAGAGTTTGAGCCCTTTGGGGACGAGGGAATGTATCCAGTACTTGCTGGTAGGATTGTAAACCGCTCTGATGCCCTTCAGCCTGGGCGGTATATCAAGAAATTGCATAAGCATATGAGATGGATATACTTAGATTTCAGCATGGCCTTTGACACTGTTCAATATAGGTGACCTATAAATTAGTATTTATCTCATGCCTTTCCAGTAATACTTCAAGGCAAGTTACAATTAGGCACAGGTGGTATTTGCCTGTCCCCAGAGGGCTTAGTCTATGGGCCCGATATTCAAAGGCAGTTACACGGTTTACAGACCTGTAAACCTTGTAACTGCCTCTAGGCGGACTATTCAGCCGCTGAATATCCCTGGATACCACCTCTATACACCTTGATGCTAAATGGTTAGCATCAGGATGTGTTGGGGGTGGTACCTGGTGATAACTGGTCAGCAGCAATATTCAGCTGCTGCCCGGTTATCCCTGAGTAGCGAAAGTTAGGCTGTCCTATCTTTTGCCACCAAAGCTAACTGGCCAGTGGCTGAATATCGCCGCTGCATGGTTAGCTTCCAGCTTCTGCAGCAAACCTGGATATTCAGTGCCAGTGGTCGATATGTTCTCGACATTGAATATCTGGATTAACTCTTCAGCGGCAGCAGCAAAGGGTTTTCTTCACCTGTCTTTAATGCACAGATTGCTAAACGGGCAGCAAGTGATATCGCTGCTGTCCAGTTAGTGACAATCTCTGCCTCAGAATGCTCCCAACATGCCCCGATGCTAAGCGGTTAGCATTGGGGCGCGTAGAGGACTTAGCAGGTGATGTTCAACGGCACTAACCATGTAAGTGCCGCTGTATATCCCCATCTAAAGCATTTACTGGGCTGTAAACTGTTTAAATGCCTTTCGAAAATCAGGCCCAATATGCATATCTTGGAAGCAAGGCAGGAGAGAGGAGATATGATGGAAACATTTAAATACCTCCATGATATAAATGCATAAGACATAGCCCTCTTCCAATTGAAAGAAAGTTCTAGAACATAAGAAACATAAGAAATGCCATACTGGGTCAGACTAAGGTCCATCAAGCCCAGTATTCCGTTTCCAACAGTGGCCAGTCCAGGTCACAAGTACCTGGCAGGTACCCAAAGTCCACAGCTTCCACAGGCACGGGTAAATTCCTTCTTCAGTAAAGATTGAATCATTTCTTTGCTTCTGTCTCTCCGCTATGGCCTTGTCTTCAATTAGCACCCCTTTTACTCCTCTATCATACAGTGGTCCAACTGACTGTCTCACAAGTTTTTTTGCTACAAATGTACTTGAAAAAGTTTTTATTATGCATTTTTGCCTCCACGGCAAGCATTTTTTCAAATTCTCTCGTTGCCTCCCTTATCAGTGCCTTGCATCTAACTTGGCAATGCTTATGTTGTTTCCCGTTTTCATCATTTGGCTCCTTTTTCCATTTCCTGAAAGATGCTTTTTTGGCTGCAACAGCCTCTCTGACCTCTGACCTTTAAACAATGCTGGCAGTTTTTGGTCTTCCTTCCACCCTTCTTAAAGCATTGAATACATCTGGTCTGGGCTTCCAAGACAGTAACGTTAAAAAATGCTCACGCTTCATGCAAATCTCTAACCTTTGCAGATGCTCCTTTTAGTCTTTTGTTAACTATTTTCCCCATTTTATCATAGTCTCCTCTTCAAAATAAATGGAAGTACTGTAGATTTCCTTGCCGTCCTTCTTTCATTTATTAAATAAAATACAACCATGCTATGATCACTATTGCCAAATGGACCCAACACCCTTATCTCTTGCACCAGATCCTGCATGCCACTAAGGAGTAGGTCCAAAATAACTTCCCCTCTTGTTGGTTCATGAACCAGCTGCTCCAAGAAGCAGTCATTTATTTAATCTAGAAACTTTCTCTCCCTAGCATTTCCTGCCGTGACACTGACCCAGTCAATATCGGGGTAATTGAAATCACCCATTATTATTACTGTGTTGTAACTTTTGTTAGTTTCCCCCGATTTCTTTCAGCATTTCATTATCCATCTGTTCATTCTGGCGAGGCCCCACTGCTATTGCCTTCCTCTTTTTCCATGGAATTTCTATCCATAGAACTTCTGCAATGTATTTTGTTTCCTGCAAAACTTTAATCCTTTGTGACTCAATGCCCTCTCTAATATAGAGTAGATCAAATTGGTGGAGGGGCAGCACTCTAACACTGCGATATAGGTTGTACCCAGGTATCACAGTGTCCCATTGGTTGTTAATCATATTTAATGTCTCATTTAGAGCTATATATTCTAACTCTTCCATCATATTTTTTAGACTTCTAGCGTTTGTATACAAGCAAATTAGAGGTTACATTTCAATCATATTAATGTGGTTATCAGTTGATAGAGGTAATTTGGAATCTTTTAGCTCTGTACTTAAGGGCATATGGGTAACTTATCTTTATTGGAACCTCTGTTTGGATGTCTTAACTTTCTTGTTTTGTTAGTAGCCTTCAAAAAAACATTCATCCAAACCATGTGCTCTTGGGCACCTGTCCGTTAACCCCTATTATCTAGTTTAAAAGTTGCTCTATCTCCTTTTTAAATGATTAAGGTGGAGCCCATCCCTCTGGAAGAGCCCCTCCCTTCTCCAGAAAGTTGCCCTGTTCCTAACAAATCCAAAATCCTCTTTGCACCATTGTCTCATAGACGCATTCAGACTCTGGAGTTCCGCCTGCCTTTGGGCCCTGCACATGGCAAGGGAAGCATTTCAGAGAATGCTACCCTGGAAGTTCTGGATTTCAACTTCCTACCTAAAAGCCAAGGGATCATACTGTAGGTTGAAGGTGAAAGGGTGTAGATTCAGGAGTAATCTGAGGAAATACTACTTTATGGAAAAGGTGTTGGATGGGTGGAACAGCCTCCCAGTGGAGGTGGTGCAGATGAGAACTGTATTTAAATTCAAGAAAGCATGGAACAAGTACAAAGGATTTCTGAGCGAGAGGAAGGGATTATAGAACTTAGTGATTCATGTGTCTGGCAGATTGGATAGGCCATATGGTCTTTATCTCGTCATTTTCTATGTTTCTATAGTTCTCCAGGACCAAGCAGGAAGTCAGTCCTCACTTATGGGTGACGTCGGCGCCGACGGAGCCCTCGCGGAGCAATTTTCCCCAGCTTTCAAAGAAAGCCTTTGGGAATTGCAGCGCGCATGCGCGGTCGTCTTCCCGCCCGAAGGTGCCATCTTAGCCAGTCTTCTTTTTTCCGCGGAGCCCTGCAGACGTCCCCGTCTTGTCCCCGCGAAAAAGTTGATTTTCCTCTTTCTTTTATACTTTTTTCTTTCGGTTCGACGCCGATGGTTTTCCCGCCCGGACTCGCGACGCCGGTCTCGAGTCCTCTAGCGTTTTTTCGGTTTTTCTGACTTAGTCAGCTTTCATTTTCGTTTTCCCTGGCAGCCCGGTCCTTTGACCTCGCAGGGGCCCTTTTTCCCCCGATGGCTGCCAGTGGCTTTAAGCGGTGTGGTCGGTGTGACCGAAATATGTCACTAACCGACACACACGACTTTTGCCTCTGCTGCTTGGGCCCGGATCATGAGGAACTGATCTGTGGGCCCTGCAGCAAACTGTCCTCGAAGGCGTTGAGAAGTCGGCGGCATCAGCGCGAGAGAATCTTCGCTGACCCCAGCCGTACCCGGACCTCGTCGGAGGCCTCCGTGTCAAAGGGCTCCAGCTCGGACCGTCGCCGGAGCTCCTCCGACCGGGGTTCTCCCTCCGGGGACCATCGTCGGAAGGAAAAACCCGCGAGGGCGGCGTCGGTGGACACTCCTGGCTCCGCGAGGGCCAGGTCGCATAGCCCCGACAGCCGCCCCGGGTCCTTGGAGAAGGAACATCTCCCGAAGCGACCTCGCCTGGAGTCGGAGATGCCTGCCCGGGTAAGTCCTGTAGTCCTTCTGGACTCGCCTCCGCGACAGCCGACGTCGGGCCCGACGCCGTCGGGGCCCGAGTCGGGGGCTGCTGGGTCACCTGAGCTCGGACTCAGGTTGACGGCCTTGGAGAGCAGACTGTCTGCCTTCATGGACCAGCAGCGGGCACTGCTCGCTGGCCTCGCTGGCGCCGCTGCCCCGACCGCCGGGACGTCGACGTCCAAGTCGACCCCGGAGACCGAGCCGATCCTCGAGTCAATGAGAACTCGAGTCGATCCTCGGTCGAGGTCACCCTCGGCCTCCCGTTCGGGACCGAGGTCGCCGACGCCGACTCCCTCGACGTCGGGGCGGCTGGCGCCGCACCCTGCCCGGGCCGACCCCACCGAGTCCTCGTCGGAGTCGGTCTGGGAGTCTGAGGAGGAAGAGTCACCTGATTCTTTCCGGACTCGGTGTGTCCCATCGGACTCACCGGGGTCCGAGCCTCGGAAGCAGTCCCCCCCGGAGGATGCCCGGTTCTCGGACTTCGTTAGGGATATGGCCAAGGCTTTGGCCTTCCCTGCGGATCCCGAGGAGGAGCCTCGAGCCGAAGAGCTCGACGCCCTCCAGTATGACTCTCCCGCGAGGGAGCACTTTACTGTGCCAGTTCCTCCTATGCTGGAACGACTACTCTTCCGCATGTGGGAGAGTCCGGCCTCCTCGCCGGTCCTGAGCAAGCGGGTCGATTCTATCTATCGGGTCCGCAAGAGCCCTGGCTTTCAGAAGGCACAGCTGCCACACCATTCCATGGTAGTGGAATCGGCCATGCATCGTCTTAAGAGCCAGAAGATGCACTCCTCGGTGCCTCCTGGAAGGGAGGCCCGTAACCTGGATGGCCTTGGCAAGAAGTGCTTCCAGGGCTCTATGCTCGCATGTCGTGTCCAGACTTACCAGCTCTACATGGGCATGTATCTCCGGGATCTGGCTAAAGAGCTAGCCGGATTTTCCGCTGGTCTCTCCGAGGAGCCCTTGCGGAGGTTCCTAGCCTTGTCCACGGGCATTCGGGAATGCTCAAAGTTCATGTCCCGAGCAGCCTATGATGGCTTTGAGGCCTCGGCTAGAGTGGCCGCAGCCGGCATCGGTGCCCGCCGACAGGCTTGGCTTCAGTCGTCGGACCTTGAGCCCTGGGTACAGGACAAGTTGGTCGATGTCCCCTGCCGAGGCGAAAACCTCTTTGGCAAGCCCATGGCGGAAAAGGCTGCACAAATTGAGACTGAGACTCTCACCAGGACCAGGCTTTCTAGGAAGACCTCCGCCCCTTCCCAGAAAAAGAAGGGCTCGGGAAAAAAGTCCTTTTACCCGAGGAAGGCGGCTGCCTACAAACAGTACCCCCATTATCAGGCCCCTGCAGCTCCCCAACAGGGCCAGCAGGCCAAGGGATGGGGTAACGGGTCCCGTAGGCAGCAAGCCCCCAAGCCTGCACCACCAGCCCCTGCTCAGCAGGGAGGGGGTTTTTGACTCGCTCAGCATAGCCTCTCCCCCCCCGCTGGTCCCTCCCAGCACCGGAGGCCGGCTGGTTCACTTCGCCCACAGGTGGTCCAGCATCACCGCAGATGCCTGGGTGCTTCAGGTCGTGCGAGAGGGCTACCTTCTCCACTTCCATCAGGTCCCTCCCTCCTATTTTCCGGGAGAACCTTCGCGCCCCCCCTCTGCACAGGGAGTTGCTCCTTCAGGAGTTAGCAGGTCTTCTGCAGGAACAGGCGGTGGAACCGGTGCCCCACCACCTGAGAGGTCAAGGCTTTTATTCAAGGTATTTTCTGATACCAAAGAGAACAGGGGGCCTCAGACCCATCCTGGACTTGCGCAACCTCAACAAGTTCCTTGTGCGGGAGAAGTTCAAAATGCTTACCCTTGGAATCCTTCTGCCCTACCTCCAGCAGGGAGATTGGCTATGCTCCTTGGATCTAAAGGATGCCTACACGCACATCCTCATCCACCCAAGCCACCGCCAATACCTAAGGTTTGTGGTGGCAGGAAATCATTACCAGTACAGAGTACTGCCCTTTGGCCTATCCTCCGCACCGCGAGTCTTCACAAAATGTCTCGCGGTCGTGGCGGCCCATCTCCGGCTTCACGGCCTCTATGTCTTTCCGTACCTCGACGACTGGCTCATCAGAGCAGCGTCCGCTCAGGAGGTCACCAACGCCACGTGCCGCACGGTGACTCTGCTGCAGCACTTGGGCTTTGTCATAAACTTCGCAAAGTCCACTTTGCTCCCCTCACAGGATCTCGAGTTCATCGGCGCAAGGCTGCACACTCCTCGGGCACGAGCGTACCTACCGCTCGACAGGGCTCAACGGCTCATGGACCTAGCCGACCGCTTTCGCAGCCAGCCCCTGGTCTCCGCCAGGCGCTTCCTGAGACTGCTTGGCCATATGGCTTCCACCGTCCATGTGACCCCCAATGCCCGCCTGAACATGCGGTCTGCTCAATGGTGTCTCCGCCAGCAGTGGCGACAAGCCACAGGCGGCCTGGCAGACCTAGTGCGCGTCTCCGAGCCGCTGCTCTCGTCTCTCCGGTGGTGGCTCCGGCAGCCGAACCTGATATTCGGAATGCCTTTCCAGTCACCTCAGCCGACCCGGGTGCTGACCACCGATGCATCCCTCCTGGGCTGGGGAGCACATTGCCAAGAGGCACGTACTCAGGGCCTCTGGACCACGTGGGAGTCTGCTCAGCAGATCAACTTCCTGGAGCTCAGGGCGATCCGCCTCGCTCTCAAGGCCTTCTCCCACCTGACTTCCCAACAGTCCGTCCTTGTCCAGACGGACAATCAAGTTGCCATGTTCTACGTGAACAAGCAGGGGGGCACGGGCTCCTTCCTCCTCTGCCGGGAGGCACAGAAGCTCTGCTCTTGGGCCGTCAGTCACGGCATTCTCCTCAGGGCAGTTTATCTCCCGGGCCAAGAAAATTGCCTTGCAGACAAACTCAGCAGGGTCCTCCAGCCGCACGAGTGGCGTCTGGATCCCTTGGTAGTTCAGAAGCTCTTCCTCAAGTGGGGTCTCCCCACGGTGGATCTCTTTGCCAGTCCTCACAACCGGCAGCTTCCTCGCTTCTGCTCTCGTCAGCCACACCCCCTTCGGGTTGCGGCGGACGCCTTTCTGATCTCGTGGTCGGGGAGCCTTCTGTACGCTTTCCCTCCCATCCCGCTGGTCTCTCGGACTCTTTTCAAGGTTCTCCGAGACAAAGCCTTCATGATCCTGGTGGCCCCTCGCTGGCCCAGGCAGCCGTGGTTTCCTCTCCTGCTGCAACTGGCGGTGGAGGGCCCAATCCCTCTGGGGATACAACCGGATCTCCTCACTCAGGATCAGGGGTCCCTTCTGCACCCCAACCTCAGGTCTCTCAACCTTATGGCCTGGCTGCTGAGAGGGTAGTCCTTGCTCCCCTTCTCCTGCCGGCAGAGGTGGAGGAGGTCGTCTTAGCTTCGCGACGGCCTTCTACCCGCAAATGCTACGCCCTTAAATGGCGTCGCTTTGCAGTCTGGTGTACCCAACAGTCTCAGGATCCCTTCTCCTGCCCGGTGTCGGTGATCTTGCAGTACTTGCTGCACCTCTCTAATCTGGGACTTAAGTCCAACTCCGTCAAAGTTCACCTCAGTGCTCTTTCTGCACATCATGTGCCAGTGGACGGCAGACCTCTCTCCAATGACCCTCTCGTAGCGAGGTTTCTCCGAGGTCTCCTTCTACTTAAACCACCTCTGCGCCCGCCAGCGCCTGACTGGGACCTGAATGTGGTTTTGCAGCGGATCACCTGTCCGCCTTTTGAACCTATGGCTACCTGTTCTCTACGTTTTCTGTCTTGGAAAACGCTGTTCTTGATAGCCCTCACTTCCGCTAGGCGCGTAAGTGAATTGCAGGCCCTCGTGTCTGATCCCCCCTACACTCGATTCTACAAGAATAGGGTAGTCCTACGGACTCACCCAAAAGTTTTGCCTAAAGTGGTCTCCCCTTTTCACATGAATCAGGAGGTGGTACTTCCAACCTTCTTTCCCAGACCACACTCCAGCCGAGCTGAGACGGTCCTCCATACCCTGGACTGTAGAAGGGCATTGAACTTCTACCTTGACCGTACGCGGGAGCACCGTAAAGCTGCTCAGCTTTTTGTGTCTTTTGACCCCAATAAATTGGGGCTCCCGGTCTCCAAGCGTACTCTGTCCATCTGGGTGGCGGACTGTATCTCTTGGGCTTATGGGGCAGCCGGACTCGCCTTAGAAAGTCGAGTCACGGCTCATTGCGTTCGGGCAAAGGCCACGTCAGTGGCTTACCTCCGCTCTGTTCCGCTGGCAGACATCTGCCGGGCCGCTACTTGGTCTTCGAGCCAGACTTTTGCGGTCCATTACTGTCTCGAGAGGGAGTCCCGTAGGGACAGTGCTTTCGGACAGGCAGTCCTCCGTAATCTCTTTGAGGTCTGAGCAACTCCTAACCTCCATCCCGGATGTGGGCTACCGGTGGGTGATAATTCAGCGAAGATTCTATCCTTCTGTGCTGCTGAGCTAGAGGGAGCTCATTTTTGTGCTTAGGGTCTCCGGTAGCCTTGAGCTTGGGAGTCCCATAAGTGAGGACTGACTTCCTGCTTGGTCCTGGAGAAAGCGTAGTTACTCACCTGTAACAGGTGTTCTCCAGGAGCAGCAGGAATCAGTCCTCACTACCCTCCCTCCTCCCCTTGGAGTTGCAATCGTCTGCTTATGTTCTTTTTGCAAATTTTTATGCTGTCTTTTTTAGCTATGTCATCTGACTGGCTAAGATGGCACCTTCGGGCGGGAAGACGACCGCGCATGCGCGCTGCAATTCCCAAAGGCTTTCTTTGAAAGCTGGGGAAAATTGCTCCGCGAGGGCTCCGTCGGCGCCGACGTCACCCATAAGTGAGGACTGATTCCTGCTGCTCCTGGAGAACACCTGTTACAGGTGAGTAACTACGCTTTCTCTTTCTATCTTGGATGGGATAAAATAATGTATGGAAAGAAATCTTATGCAAAGGGTTAACTTGGAGATCCCTGTGAGACAATAAATAACAAGAGCAGATCTACCTGTGAACTGTGTCTATCATGCAAGTGTCTTTCCTTGAAAATCTCCCTCTCTAGTCATAGTGCACTTTTCTTCCAAACAGTATTCCAATCTGCTTCACAATTCAGAATTTCAGAAACATATATGCATAGACTCTTTGTCATGCATAAAAGTTGCCAAAGGGAATTGACAAAGCTATAATTATCAAATTCTCCAGGACCAAGCAGGAAGTCAGTCCTCATATATGGGTGACGTTGGCGCCGACGGAGCCCTCGTGTGGAGCATTTCCCCAGCTTTCAAGGAAAGCCTTTGGGAATGCAGCGCGCATGCGCGGTCCCCTTCCTGCCCAAGGGTGCCATCTTGCGCAGTCTTTCTTTTTCTGTGGAGCCCAGCGGACGTGAGTTCGTGTCACCTGGGAAAAGTAGTTTTTTTCTGCGATTTTCACCTTTTTCTTATCCGGTTCGACGGCGGTTCCCCTTCCCGCCTGGGCTTGGTACACCTGTATCAAGTCCGTAATTTCTTTTTTCGGTTTTTGTCCTTTGTGACTAGCGTTCGCGCCTTTTTTTTTTTTTGTTATTTTCACTGGCAGCCCGGTCTTTTGACCTTGCAGGGGCCCTTTTTCCCCCCAATAGCTGCCAGCGAGTTCAAAAAATGTGATTGGTGCAAGAAACTTATGTTTCTCACCGACACACATGACTGCTGCCTCCGATGCCTCGGGCCCGACCATGAACCGCTGGTCTGTGGCCCGTGCGGCAAAATGTCGTCGAAGGCACTTCGGAGCCGTCAGCATCAACGTGAAAGAATTTTTCAGAGTCCACGTCCGGCCGGACCCGGACTTCATCAGAGGCCTCGACATCTCGGGAGTCTGACCCCTTGCGCAGTTGTGGTTCCTCTGAGAGGGGGTCTCCCATCCGGGAGCACAAAAGGAAGAAGCAGCTCGTGAGGGCGGCATCGGTGGAGGCCCCTGGGTCCTCGAGGGCCAGGTCGCGTATCCCTGACTGCCGCCCCGGGCTCTCGGAGTCGGAGAGACCATCCAAACTACCTCGCATGGAGCCAGAGTCCCCGAGTCACGTAAGTTCTGTTGTCCTCGTGGACTGTCCTCCGGGAGAACAGACTTCGGGCCCGACGCTGTCGGGGCCCGAGTTGGGGGCTGCTGAGTCTCCTGATCTTGGACTCAGGCTGACGGCCTTGGAGAGCAGCTTGGTTGCCTTCATGGAACAGCAGCGGGTGCTGATCGCTGGTCTGACTGGTGCATCTGCCCCGACCACAGGGACCTCGACGTCCTAAGTCGACCCCGGAGGCCGAGCCGATCCTCGAGTCCATCAAGTCTCGAGTCGATCCTCTGTCAAGGTCCCCCTCAATCTCCCGTGCGGGGCCGAGGTCTTTGACGCTGGTGCCCTCGGCATCGGGGCGGGTGGCACTGAGGCCCACACGGCCGGAGCCACTCGACTCCTCCTCGGAGGAGTCGGCGTGGGAGATAGAGGACGAGGAGTCTCCGGACACCTTTCGGACCCGGTGCGTCCCTTTGGACTCCCCAGAGTCTGAGCCTCACCCTCGGAGAAGGTCCCCCCCAGAGGATACCCGGTTCTCGGACTTCGTGAGGGACATTCCTTGCAGACGCTGAGGAGGAGCCTTGAGCCGAGGAGCTCAATGCCCTCCAGTATGATTTTCCTCCGAAGGAAACCTTTACAATACCGGTTCCTCCAATGCTGGAATGGCTGCTCTTCCGTATGTGGGAGGCACCGGCCTCAGCGCCAGTTCATAGCAAACGTGTCGATTCCATTTATCGAGGCCGTAAGAGCCCTGGGTTCCAAAAGGCGCAGCTACCGCACAATTCCATGGTTGTGGAATCGGCTATGCACCGCCTGAAGAGTCAGAAGATGCACTCCTTGGTGCCCCCCGGCCGGGAGGCTCAGAACCTGGATGCCCTCGGTAGAAAGTGCTTCCAGGGCTCTATGCTATCTTGCCATGTCCAGACTTACGAGCTATACATGGGGATGTACCTAAGAGACCTGGCAAAGGAGATTGCCGGGTTCTCAGCTGGCCTCTCCGAGGAACCCTTGCAGAGGTTCAAGGCCTTGTCGACAGGGATCCGAGAGTGCTCAAAGTTTATCTATCAAGCAGCCTATGATGGCTTTGAGGCTTCGGCCCGGGTAGCCGCAGCCGGCATCGGTGCACACCGTCAGGCCTGGCTACAGTCATCGGACCTGGAGTCATGGGTGCAGGACAAGTTGGTCGATGTCCCGTGCTGAGGTGACAACCTATTCGGTAAGCCCATGGCTGAAAAGGCTGCAGAAATCAAGACTGAGGCTCTCACCAGGACAAGGCTGTCCAGAAAGACTTCTGCCCCTTCTCAAAAAAAGAAGGGCTCGGGAAAGAAGCCCCTTTTCCCGAGGAAGGGTGCTGCCTACAAATGCTACCCTCAATATCAGGCCTTTCCAGCTCCCCAACAGGGTCAGCAGGCCAAGGGGCAGGGGCATGGGCCCCGTAGGCAGAAAACCCCCAAGCCGCCAGCTCCAGCTCCTGCACAGCAGGGAGCAGGGTTTTGACTTCCACAGCATAGCCACTTCTCCGCCCCCAGCACAGAAGGTCGGCTGACCCTGTACGCCTACAGGTGGTCAGCCATTACAGGGGGATATCTGGGTATTGAGCATAGTCCAAAAGGGCTACATGCTCCACTTCCACCAGTTACCCCCCTCCTACTTCCCAGGGGAGCCTCCAAGACTCCTTCTACACAGGAACCTCCTCCTTCAGGAGTTGGTAAGTCTTCTAAAGGAACAGGCAGTGGAACCCGTGCCTCACCACCTGGAAGGGCGAGACTTCTACTCCAGTTACTTTCTGGTACCAAAAAGGACAGGAGGCCTCCGGCCTATCCTAAACTTGCGAAACCTAAACAAGTTTCTGGAGAGGGAAAAGTTCAAGATGCTTACCCTTGGGATACTGCTGCCCTACCTCCAGCAGGGAGACTGGCTATGCTCCTTAGACCTAAAGGATGCTTATACTCACATCCTCATTCATCCAGACCACAGACAATATCTCATTTTCAGTACAGGGTACTTCCCTTTGGCCTAACCTCTGCCCCCAGGGTTTTCACCAAATGCCTGGCAGTGGTGGCAGCTTATCTCACGAATCAGGGGATTTTTGTCTTCCCATACCTGGACAACTGGCTCATCAGGGGCTAGTCTCTCCAGGAGGCCAGACAAGCCACTCTTCACACTGTCTCTCTTCTTCAGCATCTGGGCTTTGTCATAAATTACGCAAAGTCCACTTTGCTCCCCTCTCAGAACCTAGAGTTTATAGGGGCAAGCTTAGACACCCTTCAGGCAAGAGCTTACTTGCCCGAAGACAGGGCCCACAGACTGATGGACTTGGCCAACCAGTTACAAAGCAAGTCCCATGTCTCCGCCAGGCACTACCTGCGGCTCCTGGGCCACATGGCATCCACGGTAGATGTGACTCCGAATGCCCGTCTACACATGCGGGCTGCTCAGTGGTGCCTCGGAGATCTGTGGACGCAGGCCACAGGCGACCTCCGAGACAGAGTAAAGGTGTCCAAACCACTTTTGGACTCCTTACAGTGGTGGCTACATCTCCCAAACCCTCTCAGAGGGGTACCTTTTTAGGCTCCAGTACACACCAGGGTGCTGACGACCGATGCTTCCTTAAAGGGCTGGGGTGCACATTTCCAGGGCACGTACACTCAAGGCCTTTGGTCTCCTCGAGAGGCCACACAGCAAATCAGTCTTTTGGAGCTGCAAGCAATCGGCTTAGCTCTACAGACTTTTTCTCATGCCCTCTCTCACCAGTCTGTCCTAGTTCAGACGGACAATCAAGTGGCAATATTCAATGTAAACAAACAAGGGGACACGGGGTCCAGGCTCCTATGTCAGGAGGCACTTGTCCTTTGCTACTTTGCAGTCAAACAAGGCATGTTTCTCAAAGCAGTTTATCTACCTGGTCAGGAGAATTTCCTTGCAGACAAGCTAAGCAGGATTCTCCAGCCTCACGAATGGCAGTTGAATCCATGGGTGGTCCAGCAGATCTTCTTCCGCTGGGGACTTCCAGCCATCGATCTCTTTGCAAATCCACAAAACCGTCAGCTGCCCAGGTTTTGCTCCAGACAGCCGCATCCCCTGAGGATGGCAGCAGATGCTTTTCTGATCTCTTGGTCTACGGGCCTCATATATTTATTTTATTTAGACAGTTTTGTATACCGCCTTATCCTTCAATCACAACACAATTGGGGGATACATTTAACACGTGGGGATATGAGACACATACTTACAGGGAACATGGACAATGGAGGGTTAAGTGGCTTGCCCAAGACCACAAGGAGCATCTGTGGGACTAGAAACCCCAGTCCTTCCGGGCCAAGGTTGCTGTCCTCTAGTGGGATTTGAACCCCCGACCTTCCGGCCTGAAGTACCTTACCCCAACAACTAGGCTACTCCTCCCTGCATATATGCGTTTCCTCCCACGCTCCTGGTGGCCCAGACTCTGCTCAAGATTCTCCGGGACATGGTCATGGCCGAGGCAGCCTTGGTTTCCACTTCTGCTGCAGTTCGCGGTGGAAACTCCATTCCCTCTGGGGTTGCAACACGATCTCCTGTCTCAAGATCAGGGTTCCCTTCGGCACCCCAATCTCAGATCCCTCAATCTGATGTCCTGGCTGCTGAAAGGATAGTGCTAGCTCCCTTACTTCTACCTCAGGAGGTTGAGGAGGTGGTCTTGGCCTCTAGGAGGCAGTGCACCAGAAAGTCCTATGCCCTCAAGTGGCGTAGGTTTACGGTATGGTGTGCTTTCTCTTGCCTTGTGCCAGTAGTACTGCAGTATCTACTTCACCTGTCAGACCTAGGCCTTAAGTCTAACTCTGTTCGGGTCCACCTCAGTGCTCTATCAGCGCACCACTCTCTGGTGGAGGGACAGTCTCTGTCCGTTCACCCCTTGGTGTCCCGATTTCTCAGAGGTCTGCTTCTTCTCAAGCCTCTGGTTCGTCCACCGGCGACTGAGTGGGATTTGAACGTGGTCTTGTAGCAACTTACTCGCCCGTTGTTTGTGCTGATGGCTACTTGCCATTTGCGCTTCCTTTCTTGGAAAGCGCTCTTCCTGGTGGCTCTTTTACCTCGGCCAAACTTGTGAGTGAACTACAAGCTCTGGTTTATGATAGACCGTACACACGGTTCTATAGGAACAGGGTGGTGCTACAGACCCATCCGAAATTCCTTCCAAAAGTCGTCTCCTCTTTCCACGTCAACCAGGAGGTGGTTCTTCCGACCTTCTTTCCCAGGCTGCATACCAGCCGGGCTGAAACAGTCTTGCCTACCCTGGACTGTAAGAGGGCGTTGTCTTTTTACATAGAACGTACACGGGGGCATCGAAGGGCTACTCAGCTCTTCGTCTCCTTTGACCCTAATAAGATGGGGTTACCTGTCTCCAAGTGTACGTTTTCCACTTGGGTAGCAGATTGTATCGCCTAGGGGTACAAGGCAGCCGACCTCCCCTTGCAGGGTCGAGTCACGGCCCACCGTGTCAGGGCGAAAGCCGCGTCAGTAGCTCATCTCCATTCTATTCCGTTGGCAGACATCTGCCGGGCCGCAACTTGGTCTTCAAGCCAGACTTTTGCAGCCCATTACTGCCTTGAGAGAGAGTCCCGAAGGGACAGTGCTTTCGGACAGGCAGTACTCCTTAATCTTTTTGAGGTTTAGGCAACTCCTTCCCTCCGGCCCTTGTGTTGGGCTACCGTATGGGGGCGTTCTCAGAGGATATTCTCATCACGGATGCTGAGGTTCTTAAGAGGGAGCCATTTTTTCAGCTTAGGGTTCCCGGTAGCCTGGAGCTGGGGAGTCCCATATGTGAGGACTAACTTCCTGCTTGATCCTGGAGAAAGAGTAGTTACCTGTAACAGAATATCTCTGTGAACTTAGGAAAGTTGCTTTTATCTCCCTGTGCCTCAGTTGCCGAACTGTAAAGAGTAGTTACTCACCTGTAACAGTTGTTCTCCAGGAGCAGCAGGAATCAGTCCTCACGACCCTCCCTCCTCCCCTGGAGTTGCAGTCATATCATTCATTTTGATTTTTGCTGTCTTTTAGCTATGTCATCAGACTGAGCAAGATGGCACCCTTGGGTTTGAAGGGGACCGCGCATGCGCGCTGCATTCCCAAAGGCTTTCCTTGAAAGCTGGGGAAATGCTCCGCACGAGGGCTCCGTCGGCTCTGATATCACCCATATGTGAGGACTGATTCCTGCTGCTCCTGGAGGACACCTGTTACAGGTGAGTAACTACTCTTTACAGTTGGGCAAATGAGGCACAGGGAGATAAAAGCAACGTTCCTAAGTTCACAGAGATATTCTTGGTGAAAGGGAAAATCGGCCACTTCCTAAGGCTGCTTTTGGCTTACAGTCCAGTGCTGCAAAAACTAGGGAATAGCATCTTGTGTGGGAAGCATGTACAGCTATCGGGGAAAGTTATCACGCCATAACAGCATTACAGCAACTCTGATATGGCTGTGTTCCATACTGTTCAGACTCCTGCCCCAAATTAGCTTTGACATTTTTCGATAACATTAATTCATATTTTTGTGTTAGGTACCTGGATGTATCTGTTCTGTTCCCATCTGTAAAACAATCTACACCAATAACACTACTTTAATCTGCCAGCAATGATAAAGTCACTGGCCAGGTACAATTCCTTCGAATTTTCACTAAAGAAGCACTATCAATGCATACCAGTTTCTAAGATTAGATCTTCAGGCTTCAAAATGACGTTTAGCAAAGCATTGTCTGGGGTAGATTTCCTCCAGGTCTCAGGGGGCATTGCTTCACTAATGCAATGGATATAAAAAGCAGCCGTACAAGCAGATAAAACTCAGCACATCTAAGCTGCCCATGCTAAGCTTGTTTAATAAATTTTAACAGGGAGACAGAGCTCTTTTAGGATGCAAGAGGAAACTGGAGTTTTGGGGTATACCTCAAAGGAAAGTAGTGCACAGAGGAATGGCTGCCTCTGTGGCATAAATTGGGTATTATGAAGGAGATAGCATTTTTAGAACTGTTCCCTATCATAGTAACACTGACTGTGTGGGGGCAAGAGCTCTGGTTGGACAAAGAGATGGTGGTCTACGCCACTAATCGGCAGACTGCCAGAACGGACAGACTAATAGGTTTAGGTTAGGTTTAGGTTTAACCTAAACCTAACCTAATGAATCTAACGCACTAATTAGTATTAAGAAGCCTTGAGTTGAATGCTTACATTATAGCCAACTGTGCCTAATAAATCAGCCCCGCGGGATCAGAATTGCGTCCAGGCCTGTACATGCAGGCCAGGACCCTGATTCAATCCAGCCTGCATGTACAGGCCTTGCCCGGATAGTTCAGTCAGGGCTTTTCAATGGAGCTGCGGCGCCACGGTATCCGGTTGCCATGGCGTCGTGGCTCCATTCAAAAGCCGCGATCCCTGGCCGCCAGCTCCAAGAGTGCTTTCCCCGCAGCCTGACCCCTGATCTGGCCTCCCAAGGCCAGGGTTGGGCCACAAGGAATGTCCTCTGCTCCCTCCTGCTATTTCTGAGCCCCAGGCCCGCCATCCCCTGCCGACTAGGGGAACTTATTCCACCTTGAAGGTGGAATAAGTTCCCCGTTCAAGCTGCTGATCCCGGACGTACAGTGATGACATTGGAATCGGCCATGTATGTCCGGGTCCGATGACCGCCCACTGCCTATCCTAATGCCGCCCCCGATCCACCGCTTTCCCGCCCCCATCTAACGTCCCCATACAACGAGCGGGGAAGTCAGTCGGGGTCGGGAAGGGGTCTGAATAGCGGAATGACCCCCTATGCTTATTAAATGTGATACATACAAAAAAAATGGACAGTAGGTATACACAATTTGTATGTCATATTACATTGTCTAAGATAGACAACAGGTCTGCCAATCTAAAAAATCATGGTGTAGTTGTAGACTGAATCTAAAAAGAGGAAAAGAACCAGAATGAGAGAAAGGAGAAACAAGGAAAACTATATCCAAGACAGCCTTGAGATCGCTACTTACCAAATGTGAAAGATTGTACAAAATCACAAGGTAAAAACACCAAATTATATCAGGGCTCCTGTGCATCACACGAGATCATTTATAGGAATGCCTGTATACACTGTTATATTCTGGAACAGAAACGATTTATGGAATTCTGATTGGCAAACCTGTTTAGCTTAGACAATGCAGTATGACATACAAATTATGTATCTCTCCCTACTGTCTGTTTTTATGTATGTATCACATTTTATAAGCATAAAGTTTAACCCTGAATGTTTTTATCATTTTATGCTATCGACTATTTATTTAATTATTTATTTTTACTTGATTTTCATCAGGTTCTTATGGTTCTCCATTGTTTTTTATGTGTTCTTTTTAATATTTGTAGTTAAATTTTCTTATTTTCTTATTGTAGAGGTCATCAAGCCCTGAAGGCGGCCTCCTGGCTAAAACACGGGTCAGATTGACCTCATAGGTTAAATAAAATCCTCTTTCCATGGTTGGTCCTTTGTCCTGCTGTGGGAAGGGTGTCCCCCCCCCCTTGCTTCCAGGATATCATTCTTCAGGTTGAGGGAGAGAGTTGACGCCACTGAGGCCTTCATGGTAAGGACAGTAATGAAGGGTTGGATCCACTAGAACCAGCAGTCTGTCAGCCTGGACATCATTAGAGCAGCGCTCAAGCAGTTTAGAGATGTGTTTAAGGCTGAAATGTTCAAAGCAGCATTTTTAAAAATATATTTTAGGGCCTTTCATTTCAGTGAGAACATAATCCCACACAAAAAGGCTCAGGGGGGCCCTGGGCTGTTTGAGGAATGGGTGAAGTACAGCATAGCATTAAGGGTGAAAAGCTACAAGATGGACCAACAGGCAGAGGGTATTAGGTATGCTTATCAGAAATAGAGATGAGCTCATTATGCCCAATTTCACCACTACTCACATACAGGCAGATTAGAATGGTGGGGGACAATATCCTATTCAGATACCAGGATGGGAATTGCCTATCAAGATACCAGTTCAGAAAGTTATGGGAGATGGGATCAAGTGGGTCACGGGTGGATGCCAAGGGGCTATCACTTGGCTCACGAGGCTGGGTTGGGAGAGGAACAGATAAGTGGTGGGCAGATGGAGGTCCAACAGGTAAAAAAGCTCACTCTGAGGAGAAGGATGTTACCAGTGGTGTGCCCCAGGGATCTGTCCTTGGTCCGATTCTTTTTAACATCTTTGTTAGTGATATAGCGGAAGGGCTGTCGGGTAAGGTTTGCCTCTTTGCGGATGATACCAAAATCTGCAATAGAGTAGACACCCAGGAAGGTGTAGATAACATGAGGAGGGATCTAGCTAAGCTTGAAGAATGGTCTAGAATTTGGCAGCTGGGATTTAATGTTAAAAAATGTAAGGTCATGCATTTGGGCTGCAGCAATCCAAGGGAGCAATACAGTATAGGAGGTGAAGTACTTTTGTCCACTAAAGAAGAGCGGGACCTAGGCGTGGTTGTGTCTGATGATCTTAAAGTAGCTAAACAGGTAGAAAAGGCGACGGCAAAAGCTAGAAGGATGCTTGGGTGCATACGGAGAGGAATGGCTAGCAGAAAAAAGGAGGTGATAATGCCTCTGTATAAGTCTTTGGTGCGACCTCATTTGGAGTATGGTGTGCAATTCTGGAGACCGCACCTTCAAAAGGATGTGAACAGGATGGAGTCGGTGCAGAGGGTTGCTACTAAAATGATTAATGGGCTTCATTATAAAGCATATGAGGACAGACTTAAGGATCTTAATATGTACACCTTAGAGGAAAGGCGGGATAGAGGTGATATGATTGAGATGTTTAAATACCTCCGTGGCATAAATGTTCAGGGAGAGAGCCTCTTTCAATTGAAAGCAAGTTCTGCTACGAGGGGACATGGGATGAAGGTGAAGGGAGATAGATTCAGGAGTGATATGCGGAAATATTTCTTTACAGAAAGAGTAGTGGATCCATGGAATAGTCTCCCAGTGGAGGTGGTAGAGATGAGGACAGTAACTGAATTCAAAAAAGCATGGGACCAACACAGAGGATCTCTAAAGGTAAAAAGTGGACTGTTGTAGTTGTTGTTATGGAAGGACAGACTAGATAGGCCATGTGGTCTTTTTCTGTCATCATGTTTCTATGTTTCTATGCATGAGGGGGCAAAGTTGTTAGGCAAGGAAGGCCAGGTGTTAATTGTGCCTTATCATATTATAGGGGGAAGAAAGGCCACTGTTTGGCTAATTGGGTACGCTCACATTTACTGGGCCAGAAAAAAGGGCAACAGAACTGACAGCATGCAAGCAGCTGGGATTCCCCACAGGAGTGGCAACACTAATATGGCTAGGCAAGCGTGGAATGTTCTAGAACTAACTCAGCCTAGCTTTGTAGACTTGGGCCCAAGACAAAGATCCAACAAATTGGTTGGTATTGCATTGGGGGGGGGGGAGGGGGTAACAATCTTGTTCAGACCAAAAGCATAGACTTCACTATTGTGTTTAAAAAGATGTAGCTCGCATGAAAATACATGTGTTGGAGTGGCATCATATGGTCCTGGGTAATTCCATGAGTTAGTTGGAGGGATACAGAAAAACCAATCTATGAAGAAGCTGAACAGTGATATCAGCAGCTTCATAAAAGAAATGGGAGGTATAGTCATCAAGCATGAGGATTTAGTGAAGGGAAACTGAACTGTACTGTACTGATGGGGGTTCACATTTCAGCCTCAGGGTACAACATATTATCACATGCTCTTATCCTACCTGCAGAAAGTGAACATAAGAACATAAGATATGCTATACTGGGTCAGACCAAGGTCTGTCAAGCCCAGTATCCCGTTTCCAACAGTGGCCAATCTAGGTCATACGTACCTAGCAGTTTCCCCAAAAGACACAGGTTCCACAATGCTTGTATTGGGTCAAGCATTGATATCCTGGGTCCCTTTTTAATAATGGTTTATGGACCTTTCCTCCAGGAACTTGTCCAAACCTTTTTTAAACCCAGCTACACTAACAGCCTTTACTACATCCTCCGGTAACAAATTCCAGAGTTTGATTACACGTTGAGTGAAAAAATATTTTCTTTTATTAGTCTTTAAATAGTTTACCCTGTAGCTTCATTGCATGTCCCCTAGTCTTTCTATATTCTGATAATGTAAGCAATCGATCTACGTTTACCCGTTCCACACCGATCATTAATTTATATACTTTTATCATATCTCCCCTCAGCCGACTCTTTTCCAGATTAAAGAGCCCTAACCTTTTTAGCCTTTCTTCATAGGGGTATCCTTCCACCCCCTTTACCATTTTGGTGGCTCTTCTCTGAACCTTTTCTAAAACGCTATATCCTTTTTAAGATACGACGACCAGAATTGCACACAATATTCAAGGTGCGGTCTCACCATGGAACGATATAGAGGCATTATAATATCCTTTGTTTTATTTTCCATTCCTTTACTTATGATACCTAGCATTCTATTTGCTCTCTTGGCCGCCGCTGCACACTGGGCCAAGGGTTTTAACATATTATCCACAATGACGCCTAAATCTTTTTCCTGGGTGGTGGTTCCTAATGTGGAACCTTGCATCGTGTAACCATAGTTTGGGTTGTTCCTCCCTAGGTGCATAACTTTGCACTTGTCCACATTAAATTTCATCTGCCGTTTTGTTGCCCAGTCTTCCAATTTATCAAGATCCTCTTGCAATTTTCCACAATCCTCTTGGGTTTTAACAACTTTAAATAGTTTTGTGTCATCTGCAAATTTGATAACCTCACTCATTATTCCCTTTTCCAGGTCATTTATGAATATGTAAAAAAACAGCGGACCCAGCACAAATCCCTGGGGTACACTACTGTTTACCTTTCTCCATTGGGAAAATTGGTCATTTAGCCCTACCCTCTGCTTTCTATCTTTTAACCAGTTCCTGATCCACAATAGTGCACTGCCTCCTATCCCATGACTCTTTAGTTTTGCCAAAAGTCTCTGCTGAGGGACCTTGTCAAAGGCTTTCTGAAAGTCCAAATACACTATATCAACCGACTCACCTTTGTCTACCTGTTTACTCACACCTTCAAAAAAACATAACAGATTAGTAAGACAAGATCTTCCTTGTCTAAAGCCATGTTGGCTGTCTCCCATTAAGCCATGACTATCT
Source organism: Ichthyophis bannanicus (assembly GCA_033557465.1). Classification (NCBI taxonomy): domain Eukaryota; kingdom Metazoa; phylum Chordata; class Amphibia; order Gymnophiona; family Ichthyophiidae; genus Ichthyophis; species Ichthyophis bannanicus. The sequence continues at coordinate 50,969,417 of CM066047.1, read as the reverse complement.
ACATGTTCAGCAATTTTGTTCTTTATGATGGTTTCATCCCTGGAACCCTTTTTAAAAATTGGTGTTACGTTCCCCATCTTCCAGTCTTCGGTTCAGTTTTGGACAGGGTGGGGTAGACTGTGACAGATATGTGTAGGAATGATCCTCACTTCCTGATGATGGGACCTCATTGGTAATTTGGGGGAGGGGTGTGGCAAGCAGCACAGGAGGGTCTGGGTGGCATAAGTGAGCCCATGGGTCCCAGCAAGAAGTGGGGGAGTCCATACACCAGGCACAGGGTATCTGATTTCAGCAATAAAACAGGGATCTGGGAGCTATAGATGGGCCCAGAATGGACCCACTCACCTTGATGCGGGAGGGGGCAGGCCCAACATTATGTGCCACAACTCAGCTAATTGGATGGGCTGGAGTAAGAAATCAGAAAAACAGCTAATCTCATGTAGTGATGATTGGCAAGTGAACGCTGGACACTTCTTCCCCATATGAACAGAATAATGTAATAACTATTAACCTGTCAGTATGGAAGTGAGCAAAGGCTGCATAAACTCCTTGAAACTGGGGGGTTGTATAATTTAAATTCAAGCTATTTGATTTGAAATGTGTTAATAAAGGTGAAATTAGGCCTTACTTGTTAACTGGCTTTTCTTGAATCCCTCCAGTCCAATCCAGACGCATGAGACGTACCACAACAGTACCTCCTATAGGATGCGACCTGTGATGCCCCCTTGTAGCACAGTGGCTCTGAAATGGGCTTACTCCTGAGCTCAGAGATGAGGTGATAATATTTTGTGAATGGGTGTAATGACACCTAAGTGGCCGCCCTACAGATCTCTCTCAGCGGGACATGACATGACATGTTTCCACCCAGGAAAATGCCTGCACTCTTGTAGAATGGGCTTTAAGCCCCGCAGGCATCACCATCCTGCTCCTTAGTATATAGGTGATGGCTATTGCCTCCTTGAGCCACCAGACAATGGAAGTCTTCACCGCTTCCCTGTGGTGGGCACCCCTGAGCAGCATGAAGAGCTGCTCCGAATGGGAGGAGGACTCTGTCCTCTTCAAGTACCACTGCAAGGCTCTCTTTGTATCGAGTAAATGCAAGGCAGCATCCGCCCCCAGCCCGAAGGACCAGGAGAATGATGGGTTGGTTGAGATGGAACCCCATCACTACCTTAAGAAGAAATGTAGGAATCGTTTGCAACACCACCTTCTCCAGGTGGAACACTAAATAGGGCTCATGACAGGACAAAGCCTGAAACTCTGAGACACTCCAGGCTGAGCAAATCGCCACTAGATACACCATTTTCAGTGTCATATCCTTCAGCGAGGCTCCGTCAAGTACGTCAACATGATATTCAAATTACAGGATGGTACCACCAGCCACTGTGGTGGATACATCCACTGAACCGCCCTCAGTAAAGAAGCCAGACACAACCCAGACCCCTACCATTGTAACATGCCAATGCCACTACTTGGACACGCAGGAAGCCCAGGGCCAGCCATTTGTCCAGACCAGTCTGCAGGAAAGTCAGCACCTGAAGAATCAAAGCAGTCCATGCTGAGGTGCTGTGCTCACACCAGTTCTCAAACACATGCCAAACTCGTACACATGATAAAGAGGTGGAGTGCTTCCTTGCCCTCAGAAGGGTAGCCAGCACTGCTGGCAAATATCCTCTCTGCCACAGCCATGCCCTTTCAAGAGCCAAGCTGTAAGCAAGAATTGATCCACCTGAGGCATCCACAGCAGGCCTTGTCACAACAGATCGGGGTGCAATGGCAGGTGCCAGGGCATCACTGCCGTCAGCCATACCAGGGCCTTTGGGGCCAGTCTGACCCTATAAGGACCACCAGACCATGATGCCTCTTGATCTGGTGAAGCACTCTGCTGATTAGAGGCCAGGGAGGAAACACATAGAGCAGCCCCTCCTGTGGCCATGGCAGCACTAAGGCGTCTAGTTCCTCCGACATCCGTTTGCACCTCCTGCTGTAAAATCGGTTTGCCTTGGCATTGGTCATGCATACCATTAAGTCCATCACTGGCTGGCCCCAACGCTTCCTGATGCTCCAAAACACCGAGTCCTCCAGGGACCATTCTGCCGGATTCATTTGATGGCGGCTCAGATAATTGCTTGCACGTTGTCGTTTCCTGCCACTTGTGCCACCAACAAGACGCTTAGGTGGAGTTCCGCCCACTCCAACAGTGGGCCTGCTTCTTCCATCAGTCCTTGGCTGGCCGTGCCATTGGCGGTTGATAAATGCCACTGAGGTGGCATTGTCCGAGAAAACTCACATTTCTCAGTTCTGTAGCACTGGCTGAAAATTCCACAATGATACAACACCACTCTCTGCTACAGTCGATTTATCGACCATGTGGATTCTTTCATTGACCAGTGACTCTGGGCCAGGCTCGCCTTGCAATTCAATGAGTTGTAATGTAAACAGCTTTGAATGTATGATAAAACCTGTTAAATAAATGCACTCCCCAGCTCACTAGGCTGGCATCAGTTGTGACTGTGATCCAAGTCAGTACCTCCAGCAGCATTCCCTTTGTCAGGGTCTAGGACTCGTGCCACCAGCGCAGGCTGAGTCGAACCTCCCTTGGGGATGGTAGCCGTCAGGACTATGGATCCTGTTGCAGGGACAACTGGGATAAGAGGGAGCACTGAAGTGGTCGCATGTAAGCCTGCGCCCACGACACCAGCTTTATGGTCACCACCATGGTTCCTAGGAGCTGGAGGTAATGCCAGGCTGAAGGATATGCCATCCAGAGGATCAGCTGTACCACCATCCCAGACCTTCTCTGCTCTGTCCTGCAGAAGAGGCACAAGCCCCACCTGGGTGTTGAACAATCCCCCAAATAAATCAGGCTCTGAGAGAGACGGAGGTGACTCTTGCAGCTCTCCTCGTTAGACTTTGCCCAAATCAATCAATTCTCCAGGACCAAGCAGGAAGTCAGTCCTCACATATGGGTGACGTCGGTGCCGACGGAGCCCTCGTGCGGAGCATTTCTACAGCTTTCAAAGAAAGCCTTTGGGAATGCAGCACGCCTGAGCGGTCCCCTTCCCGCCCAAGGGTGCCATCTTGCTCAGTCTTTACTTTTCTGCAGAGCCCAATGGACGTAATTCGTGTCACCCGGTAAAAAGTTGATTTTTCTGCGATTTTTCGCATCCCTTTATCTGGTTTGTCCTCGGCTTGGTACACCAGTATCGAGCCCGGAACTTCTTTTTCGTTTTTTGTCCTTTGTGACTAGCGTTCGCGCTTTTTCTGGCAGCCCTGTCTTTTGACCTTGCAGGGCCTGTTTTTCCCCTGATGGCTGCTAGCGGGTTTAAGAAATGTGATCGGTGTAAGAAACTTATGTCTCTCACTGACACACACGACTGCTGCCTCTGATGCTTCGGGCCTGACCATGACCTGCTGGTCTGTGGCTCGTGCGGCAAGATGTCGTCGAAGGCGCTTCAGAGCGGTCAGCATCAACGTGAAACAATTTTTTCGGAGTCCGCTTCCGGCTGGGCCCAGACTTCGTCAGAGGCCTCAACATATCAGGAGTCTGACCCCGAGCGCCGTCGTGGGTCCTCTGAAAGGGGGGTCTCCCACCCGGGAGCACAAAAGGAAGAAGCAGCTTGTGAGAGCGGCGTCAGTGGAGGCACCTGGATCCTCGAGGGCCAGGCCACGCAGCCCTGACCGCCGTCCCGGGCTCTCGGAGTCGGAGCGGCAGACCAAACTGCCTCACCTGGAGCCGGAGTCCCCAAGTCAGGTAACATCTGTTGTCCTCGTGGACTCTCCTCCGGGAGAACCGACCGGGCCTGACACCGTCGGGGGCAGCAGAGTCTCCTGATCTCGGTCTCAGGTTGACGGCCCTGGAGAGCAGCCTGGCTGCCTTCATGGAGCAGCAGAGGGTACTGATCGCCGGTCTGACCGGTGCATCTGCCCTGACCACCGGGACCTCAAGGTCTAAGTCGACCCCAGAGGCTGAGCCGATCCTTGAGTCCAAGTCTGGAGTCAATCCTCAGCCGAGGTCGTTGACGCCGGTGCCCTTGGCGTCGGGGTGGGTGGCATCGAGGCCCACATGGCCGGAGCTGCTCTACTCCTCCTCGGAGGAGTCGGCGTGGGAGACGGAGGACGAGGAGTCTCCTGACACCGTCGGACTCCCCGGAGTCTGAGCCTCGGAGAAGGTCCCCCTCTCCCCCCGGAGGATACCCGGTTCTCGGACTTCATCAGGGACAAGGCCAACGCTTTGGGATTCCCGGCGGAGGCCGAGGAGGAGCCTCGAGCTGAAGAGCTCGATACCCTCCAGTATGACTTTCCTCCGAAGGAAGCCTTTACTGTTCCGGTTCCTCCGATGCTGGAATGGCTCTCTTCCGTATGTGGGAGGCACCGGCCTCGGCGCTGGTTCTTAGCAAGCGGGTCGATTCCATTTATTGAGTCCGTAAGAGCCCTGGGTTCCAGAAGGCGCAGCTACCGCACAACTCCATGGTTGTTGAATCGGCCATGCATAGGCTGAAAAGACAAAAGATGCACTCTTTGGTGCCTCCTGGCTGGGAGGCCCGGAACCTGGATGCCCTCGGTAGAAAGTGTTTCCAGGGCTCTATGCTATCTTGCCATGTCCAGACTTACCAGCTGTACATGGGCATGTACCTATGGGACTTGGCAAAGGAGATTGCCGGGTTCTCGGCTGGCCTCTCCGAGGATCCCTTACAGAAATTCAAAGCCTTGTCTACAGGGATCTGAGAGTGCTCGAAGTTTATCTCTCGAGCAGCCTATGATGGCTTCAAGGCTTTGGCCTGGGTAGCCGTGGCCGGCATCGGTGCACGCCATTAGGCCTGGCTACAGTCCTCAGACCTAGAGTCATGGGTGCAGGACAAGTTGGTCAATGTCCCGTGCCGAGGTGACAACCTGTTCGGCAAGCCCATAACTGAAAATGCTGCAGAAATCGAGACTGAGACTCTCACCAGGACAAGGCTGTCCAGAAAGACTTCTGCCCCTTCTCACAAAAAGAAGGGGTCGGGGAAGAAGCCTTTTTTCCCGAGGAAGGGTGCTGCCTACAGAACCTACCCTCAGTATCAGACCTCTCCAGCTCCACAACAGGGCCAGTAGGCCAAAGGGCAGGGTCAGGGACAGGGGCATGGGCCCTGTAGGCAGAAAACCCCCAAGCCGCCAGCCTCGGCTCCTGCACAGCAGGGTGCGGGGTTTTGACTCTCACAGCATAGCCTCTTCTCAGCCGGTGGCTCCACTCAGCACAGTAGGTCGGCTGACCCTGTACGCCTACAGGTGGCCAGCCATCACAGGGGATACATGGGTACTGAGCATAGTCCAGAAGGGCTATATGCTCCATTTCCATCAGCTACCACCCTCCTACTATCCAGGGGAGCCTCCAAGACTGCCTCTGCACAGGGCCCTCCTCATTCAGGAGTTGGCAAGTCTTCAAAAGGAACAGGCGGTGGAACCGGTGCCACACCACCTGGAAGGGCAAGGCTTCTATTCCAGGTACTTCCTGGTACCAAAGAGAACAGGAGGCCTCAGCCCTATCCTAGACTTGCGAAATCTGAACAAGTTTCTGGAGAGGGAAAAGTTCAAGATGCTTATCCTTGGAATACTGCTGCCCTACCTCCAGCAGGGAGACTGGCTATGCTCCTTAGATCTAAAGGATGCTTATACTCACATCCTTATCCATCCAGACCACAGACAATATCTCAGATTTGTGGTGGGAGGAAACCACTTTCAGTACAGAGTGCTTCCCGTTGGCCTGACCTCTGCCCCCAAGGTTTTCATCAAATGCCTGACGGTGGTGGCGGCTTTTCTCAGAAATCAGGGGAGTTTTGTCTTCCCCTACCTGGATGACTGGCTAATCCAGGGCCAGTCACTCCAGGAGGCCCGACAGGCCACTCTCCGCACTGTCTCTCTTCTTCAGCATAAGAATAAGAGATGCCATCAAGCCCAGTATCTTGTTTCCAACAGTGACCAATCTAGGTCACAAGTACCTAGGAGTGATGTCATTAAAACATGGGCTTTTCATTTGTCACCGCTGATCTGCTGGTGGGGGAACACAACCCGCTTGTCTGGACTGGTCTAGCAGGACTCAAGGAAAGGACATCTGGTAAGTAAAATGTCACATTTTGCTAAAATGTGATTGTTTTTGGTGTAATCTTGGAAATGTTGGTTGAGGTGGAATATAAATGTCTGAATTAAATTAGAGGTATATAAGCAGAATTGAGATGAGTGAAAAGATGCATTTCAATAAGTATGCATGACAAGTGCCCTGTGCATGAAGGTCCATTGTTAGTATATATATTTTTTCAGGTAGTACTAACCTGATGTAGTTTAATATGGCTTTCCATTGTGCAAATTAGCCTCCATCCATAGTGTCAATATGCTGTCCAGGTTTTTTTACTCATGAAGTTGGGATTCACTTTTGAGTTATATGAAAAGTAAAGATTGTGCAACAAAACAAATTTGCTTTAAAATCCAGTGAATATAAATATAATGCTGTATTTGAAACAAACTGATGTCTAGTTTCCTACTAATTTTACTTTTTGGTGTCACTGAGAAATTGTGCTTTATCCCATGGCTTGCCTGCATATCTTCTGGTTGGCTGCAATGTGACTTGAAAATAGGACTGTGGGAACTAACAATTTTGCTTCATTTTTTGTGAATTATTTTTATCTGTGTATGTATCTTGTAGGCATTTAAAGATACTGGCAAAGCACCCGTGGAGCAAGAAGTTGCAATCCATCGGATTAGAATCACTCTAACAAGTCGCAATGTGAAATCTCTCGAGAAGGGTGAGATGTTTTGACTAGAGAAGTATGATATGCTTTAGATTCCAGTTCTTTTTAATGTGTACAGTATAGTTTGCTTTAGGTTTAGATGAGGGTGTGGTAGAGTGATTTAAGGGGATCTGTATATCAGTAATGGCCATTTTTGCATAGTGGTGGCACGATAAATTAGGTTTAGTATTAAGGAGCTGAATTTTAATTCATCTCTTTCATAACTCTCCAAGATCATGCTTGCAAGCAGCTGCTTCTGGAATGGATGTTGTAGCATGCATCATACATTCCTCTCTCCCTCCCCCCGCACCCCCCCAATTCGTAAGCAAGGGCCTCTTTAACAATCAGCGAGCGCTGATGTGGCATTAGCACATATGTGCTGTCATAGCCCATTATATTGTGTAGATGTGATGGTATATAGCAGATTAAAACTTACTTTAGTATAAATGGCCCAGTTTCCATTTTGGCTCAGGACTTGATGCAGGTTTGTGGCCCTGGAAGTTGCTAACTGATGGACTGATGCTTGAGCAATTTTGGCAGCACAGACATCGCTGATCTTCAAACATGGCTCCTATGAAGAAAGGCTAAAAAGAGTTAGGGCTCTTTAACCTGGAAAAGAGACGGCTGAGGGGAGATATGATAGAAGTCTATAAATTAATGAACGGAGTGGAACGGGTAAACGTAGATCGATTGTTTACGTTATCAGAATATAGAAAGACTAGGGGACATGCAATGAAGCTACAGGGTAAACTTTTTAAGACTAATAAAAGAAAATTATTTTTTCACTCAATGTGTAATCAAACTCTGGAATTTGTTACCGGAGGATGTAGTAAAGGTTGTTAGTGTAGCTGGGTTTAAAAAAGGTTTGGACAAGTTCCTGGAGGAAAGGTCCATAAACCATTATTAAGAAGGGATCCAGGATATCAATGCTTGACCCAGTACAAGCATTGTGGAACCTGTCTTTTGGGGAAACTGCTAGGTACGTATGACCTAGATTGGCCATTGTTGGAAACAGGATACTGGGTTTGATGGACCTTGGTCTGACCCGGTATGGCATGTCTTAGGTTCTTATGTTCTTATCTGGGCTTTGTCATAAACTATGCAAAGTCCACTTTGCTCCCCTCTCAGAACCTAGAGTTTATAGGGGCCAGGTTGGACACTCTTCAGGCAAGAGCTTACTTGCCCGAGGACAGGGCCCACAGACTTATGGACTTGGCCAACCAGTTCCAAAGCAATTCTTGTGTTTCCGCCAGGCAGTACCTGCGGCTCCTAGGCCACATGGCATCTACGGTACATGTGACCCCGCATGCCCGTCTGCACATGCGGGCTGCTCAATGGTGCCTCAGAGATCAGTGGACACAAACCATCGGCGACCTCCGAGACAGAGTAAAGGTGTCCAGACGACTTCTGAACTTCTTACAGTGGTGGCTACATCTGCCAAACCTTCTCAGGGGTGTACCTTTTCAGGTTCCAGCACACACAAGAGTGCTGAGGACAGATGCCTCCTTAAAGGGCTGGGGTGCACATTGCCAGGACAGGTGCACTCAAGGCCTGTGGTCCTCTTGGGAGGTCACACAGCAGATCAAACTTTTAGAGCTGCGAGCAATCTGCTTAGCTGTGCAAACCTTCTGCCATGCTCTCTCAACAGTCTGTCCTAGTTCAGACGGACAATCAGGTAGCAATATTCTACATGAACAAACAAGGAGGCACAGGCTCCAGCACCTTTGCTCCTTTGCGGTAAAACAAGGCATGTTTCTCAAAGCAGTTTATCTACCTGGTCAGGAAAACTTCCTAGCAGACAAGCTAAGCAGGATTCTCCAGCCCCACGAATGGCAGTTGAATCCATTGGTGGTCCAGCAGATCTTCCTCCGCTGGGGACTTCCTTCCATCGATCTCTTTGCAAGTCCACTAAACCATCAGCTGCCCAGGTTTTGCTCCAGACAGCCGCATCCTCTGAGGATGGCAGCAGATGCTTTTCTAATCACTTGGTCTATGGGCCTCCTGTATGCGTTTCCTCCCACGCCCCTGGTGCCCCGAACTCTGTTCAAGATCCTCCGGGACAAGGCCTCGGTGATTCTGGTAGCCCCCAGATGGTTGAGGCAACCGTGATTTCCACTTTTCCTACAGTTGGCGGTGGAAGCCCCGTTCCCTCTGGGGCTGCAACACGATCTCCTGTCTCAAGAGCAGGGTTCCCTTCTGCACCCCAATCTCAGATCCCTCAATCTGATGGCCTGGCTGCTGAAAGGATAGTGCTAGCTCCCTTACTTCTACCTAAGGAGGTTGAGGAGGTGGTCTTGGTCTCTAGGAGACAGTCCACCAGAAAGTCCTATGCCCTCAATTGGCGTAGTTTTATGGTATGGTGTGCTCAGCGCAATGAAGATCCTTTCTCTTGCCTTGTGCCAGTAGTACTGCAGTATATACTTCACCTGTTAGATCTAGGCCTTAAGTCTAACTCTGTTTGGGTCCACCTCAGTGCTCTGTCAGCGCACCACTCACCGGTGGAGGGACAGTCTCTGTTGGTTCACCGCTTGGTGTCCAGATTTCTCAGAGGTCTGCTTCTGCTGAAGCCTCCGGTTCGTCCACCGGCGACTGAGTGGGATTTGAACGTGGTCTTGTAGCAACTGACTCGCCCACCGTTTGAGCCGATGGCTACTTGCCATTTACGCTTCCTCTCGTGGAAAGCGCTCTTCCTGGAGGCTCTTACCTCGGCCAGACTGTGAGTGAACTACAAGCTCTGGTTTCTGATAGACCGTACACGTGGTTCTATAGGAACAGGGTGGTCCTACGGACCCATCCCAAGTTCCTCCCAAAAGTGGTCTCCTCTTTCCACCTCAGTCAGGAGGTGGTTCTTCCGACCTTTTTTCCCAGGCCGCATGCCAGCCGGGCTGAAACAGTCTTGTATACCCTGGACTGTAAGAGGGAACTGTCCTTTTACATAGAACGTACGCGGGAGCATCAAAGGGCTACTCAGCTCTTCGTCTGCTTTGACCCTAATAGGATGGGGTTACCTGTCTCCAAGCATACGTTGTTCACTTGGATGGCAGATTGCATCGCCTGGGCATACAGGGCAGCCGACCTCCCCTTGCAGGGTCGTGTCACGGCCCACCGTGTCAGGGCGGAGGCCGCGTCAGTAGCTCATCTCCGCTCTGTTCCATTGGCAGACATCTGCCGGGCCGCAACTTAGTCTTCAAGCCAGACTTTTGCAGCCCATTACTGCCTAGAGAGAGAGTCCCGGCGGGACAGTGTTTTCGGCCAGGCGGTACTCCATAATCTCTTTGAGGTTTAGGCAGCTCCTACCCTCCGGCCCTTGTGTTGGGGTGCGTTCTCAGAGAAAATTCTTATCACGGATGCTGAGGCTCTTGTGAGGGAGCCAATTTTTCAACTCTGGGTTCACGGTAGCCTAGAGCTGGGAGTCCCATATGTGAGGACTGACTTCCTGCTTGGTCCTGGAGAAAGTGTAGTTGCTCACCTGTAACAGGTGTTCTCCTGGAGCAGCAGGAATCAGTCCTCATGACCCTCCCTCCTCCCCTGGAGTTGCAGTCCTATCCTTTATTTTGATTTTTTGCTGTCTTTTAGCTATGTCATCAGACTGAGCAAGATGGCACCCTTGGGCAGGAAGGGGACCACGCATGAGTGCTGCATTCCAAAAGGCTTTCTTTGAAAACTGGGGAAATGCTCCGTACGAGGGCTCCGTCGGCGCCAACGTCACCCGTATGTGAGGACTGATTCCTGCTGCTCTTGGAGAACACCTGTTACAGTTGAGTAACTACGCTTTGTCCAGGTAAGGATGGACTGCAATTCTCTCACCACAAGGTGGCCCCAATTACACGCATGACTTTGATGAAATTCTGGGTGTCGTAGTAAGCCCAAATAGGAGTGCACAAAATGGAAAATGGCCCATGAGTACAGTGAAACATAGCTAACGCTGATATTCCTCTGATCAGTATGTGAAGACTATGCATCTGTAAGATCCAGGGACGTCAAGAACTCCCCTGAGTGCTCTGCCACAATGACTGCATGCAAGGTTTCCATTTGAAAATGCGGAACCCACAGCATCCTGTTTACGCCCTTGAGATCCAGGATTGGGCGGAAGGACCCTTTCTTTTTGGGTATCACAAAGTAAATGGAGTATCTACTGGACCTACACTGGGTGGGGGGTGGGTACTGGCCAATTCGCCCCCATGCAGACCAGCTTGCCCAGCATTGTTTGCACTGCCTCCCACTTGACAGCAGACTTGCATGGAGAGAGATTATGAAGGTGTTGGGAATGGGCCACACCATATATATTTTTTAATTATTGCCATTCTCTTAAAGCAAAGGCCATTGCCCTCTTACAGCCATCCCTGGGGGTAATTCTGCTCAGAAAGGCCTCAATCCAGTCCCTGTAGAGTAGTACAGATGCACAGGAGCCCTCAACCACCTGCTGGAGACAGAGCAATACTGAACAACCTTCTGATGCACAGAGCCCTAGGATGGCATCACAAAGCTGTTATGCTCAGTCTCCGCCTGCTGGTTAGGGGACACAACCCATACATCTGGACTGGAGGGTTGATATGAAAATGCTTGTTTGTGTCTTAAGAAAACAAAAATAAAAGCTGTGGCCAATTTTTCCCCACACAAAATGGAATGGTGCTCAGTGTTCTTACTCAGGAGGTGGGGAAGGGGAGAAGCAGGTAAGGGTCAGGGCGCTCCCCGCCCTGTGGCTTCATACCTAGGTTAAATCACTGGCCAGGTACAACTCCTTCCACATTTTCACTAATGAAGTACTATCAATGCATCCCAGCTTCCAAGATTAACATCATTTCAAAGCCATAAGATCTGAAGCAAAGCATCTTCTGGGGTAGATTTCTTCCAGGTCTCAGCGGGCACTGCTTCACAAATGCAATAGATATAAATAGCAGCCACTCATCACAGCTCAGCACATCGAATCTGCCCATGCCAGGCTTATCCAATAAATTTTTAAAAGGTCATACAAGGGGTGTTTCGCAAACCATACATTGTAAGAGGGAAATCAGAACAAAATCAATAGACTTGCAAGCTCATAGCCTTAACCATTCCATTAATCTTCTAAGAAAGGTTTAAGTTGGTTAATCCAGTATTTAGCACTCACTAATTGCTTTTTTATTACCAGCTTTGTTTAAATACTTGGTTTTACTGAGCTGTGGATTCAGAAATGTGTTCAACAAACAAACATCTTCATCAATTAAACGTGAATAGCTCTAATGGCTTGATCTGAAGCATACAGCGGATGAAGTAATAACCAACAGGATTTCCTGAAAATCAGTGTGTGTTTCCGGAGAAGGTTTGTAAAATATGAAAAGGCACATGTAGCACATTTTTGCCAGAGACATTGCTTTGGGGCAGAGTAAAAAAGGGTGACAAGACCTCCTCAGGGCATGCAGAAGACACCTGCGCCTGCTGTTTTTTTCACTTTGTTTGGAATTAGAGGAGTTGTGCATGGTACTGCCAGTACTGCAGCTCATTAAATCAGAATTTTGTGTATTTATTTAGCTGCATTTATATCCCGTTTTTCACCGGGCCAAAGCGGTTAGAATTTTGCATGTTCTAGACTCCGTCTGGAATTTTACTACCTGGGAAATGAGGAACAAAGGAATTTTTTCATAAGCAGAACTGTACATGGAATAACATGTGACAAACCTGATTGTTCAGTATTTTGTGCATTTCCACATACTGTCTATATGAAGCTTTGCCTAAGAAAAATGTTTCATAATTTTTTCAGTGTTGGAGGTTTCTAGGCAAACTTTTAGCATGCTGTGCAATGATGTCAGGTTTTTTTTTAGTTTTTGAACTAAAATAAGTATATATATGTTAAGCATATGCATGACCATACACATACATATATACTTCAAACGATCTAAATGAAAAAAGATCAAATGAGCAAATGGAAGGCTCATCCTTCAAGAGGACATGAGGCTTCCTGCTGACAGAGAAAATAACAAGGCTATTGATGTCCTCCTTTTGCACTGGGAAAGGGAGTTCAGACAGTCCCTATCCATACCTAAATTTTACCTTGTTACAGCACCTCAGCAAGAGTGAAGACCAACACATCTCTTATTCCACTCAGAATGAGATGCTAGAATATTCCGAGAAGTGCAGTCTTCTTCAAAATATGTTCAACTAACAATTCAACAATCCCAGAAAAAGCAAAGGTTCACTGAATTGCCTAGATGAGCCTTTATGAAGATTTATATGTGCATAGCTACGTTTTAAACTTTCTTTGTTTTTCTACTATAAGTACTCAGCACTGTACAGTCATGACACACCATTAGAGTGTTCTCTCATCTTGTTACACCCTTTTCCTCGCACCTCAACAGTTGCCTCACTATGTATAGTCCCAAGGCTCCTTCCTCCCTCCCTACTCCATCGCACAGCATTTCACAAATGAACTGACACCCCATCCCATGTACATGCTGCAAGTATCTCAATAATAGTGTCCACTGCTTTTCTAATTTGTCTATCTGCATGTTTTGTGAGGCTATTTTATAAAGATACGTGGAGGGGGATTTTAGAAAGGCCATCCTAGTGAAATCTGGGATGTCCAAGCCAGAACATCTGGAAAAAAGCAGACACAGCCAGGGTCAGACATGATGTCATAAACGTGGATGTGCCCAGTATGGACATCTGCAGGGGCATCTACATAGACATCCCCATAATAGTATTTCAGAACCCAGATGTCTAGGAATGGCCTAATGATTAAGAATAGTTGGCTAGGACCAGGGAAACTAGGGTTCAATTCTCACTGCTGCTATCATTGAAAATTGTGCAAAGTACTGGGGATGATAAAGTACTTTCTTCTCTAGACTCTCTGGATGTTTTTCAACCAAAACAAGCACCTTTCAGATGCCTGTTTGTGCCTGGAGCAGGTTTAAACTTAGATGCGACATCCCCGTTCAGTCTAGGGCATCCTCATACTGGGGATGTCCACAGACCTGGCTTCTAAAGTGGCTCTGGAGATATCTCTATGTCCAAAGCATGAAAAGAGCTTAAAAAATGACTGCCATAGGCACCTATGTGGCTTTTTAAAATAGGGTCATCGAATGCCCAAAATAGGTGCCTACTTGGGCATTTGATGACCCATTATAAAATTACCCTCCATATGTCCTAACAGGGGCTGTACATTTCAATCAAAGGTAAGAGTTTGTGGCTTTTTAAATTACTAGTTCTATGCCTGCAAGCTCGTAAAAGGGTTTTGGTACATTTTTAAAACAAAGTTGCATTATTTAGTTTAAAAGGAGAAATATTTTCTTTAGTGGGGTAGGTTTAAAACTCTGCTTTAGTATCTTTCTCAGCTCTTTGAAGCTACTGACACCTCATCAGGTATTAGTTCCCTCCCTACCCTCCCAACTCCCACCCACTCCTAGTGAGCAGTCTTGCTTTATAGGGCACCTCCCCCAATTATCTACACACAGGGACTTGGAACAGCACATTTTGAACACAATTAAAAGAGATTTAATTGATTTTTCTCTGAAAAGACAGCTGGGAAACTGGCTGGTACTTTGGTAGGTTTCTCTCTCTTTTGCTTCAACAGATACTTAAGCTCCACCAACTGAACAATGGCTGGGAAAAATTGTATCGCCAAAACTGTTGCCCCATTACAGCTTCTGCCTCTATCCAGACAGAGGTCCCAATGCCAGTAGAAGGACTGGTTCCATGTGCAGGATGCCTGCATGCTGAAACTCTTGAGAGAAGTGAAGGAACTCAGAGAGAGGTGGCGAGGCTGAGGAGCATTCAAGACAGTAAGAAGTACATTGATGAGATGCTTCTTGCAACATCCAAGCTCTACAGCAGAGGAGAAGATGGGAGCCTACAGAATGACAAAGGTTGGACACAAGTCACCAGGGCCTGCAGAATCACCAATCCAATTTCTCCAGCCCTTAAAATGAAGAACCATTATGCAGCCCTGGAAGTGGAGGAGGTGAAAGCATCCCTGGAAAGGGAAATATCAGAGCTCAAGCACTTCAAAGTTGCAAACTCATTGACCACAAGGAAGCGAAGGGTAGTGGTGGTTGGTGACTCTCTTTTGAGGAATACTGAGGCGTGTATCTGAGAACCAGATGATGTCCAGAGAGGTACCAGTCTGCCAGGTGCCAAAATCTGAGATGTTATGGAGAGTTTGCCGAGACTCATCAAGCCCACTCACTGACTATTATCCAAGATTGCTAATCCATGTCAGCACAAATGATACTGCCAGGTATCCCTGCATCTATCAAAAGTGACTTCATGGCTCTGGAACAGAAGGTGAAGCAGATAGGGGCGCATGTGGTGCTCTCTTCAATCTTCCCCGTTGAGGATAAAGGCCAAGGCAGAGAAGCTGACATCCTGGAGATGATACCATCCATGCAGCCATGCATTCATCAAGAGTGGTTTGGCTTCCTGGACCATGGGATGCTGTTTCCAGGGTTGCAGAGCAGAGATGCTGTCCATCTGTCCAAGAAAGGTCAACGTGTCTTCAGTAGCAGACTGGCTAATCTACTGAAAAAGGCTTTAAACTAGATTCATGGGGATAGGTGAAGAAAGCCCCCAGGTAAGTGAAACATTAAATACCTTTATGGAAATGGGTAAAAGGGGCAACATGGAAAGTGGTGTGTATAAATGCCCGTAGCATGGTAAATAATATCCCAGATATTGAATCTTTAATAGGAGAGGCTGACTTGGATTTAGTGGCAGTTATAGAAACATGGTTCACAGAAAATCATTACTGGGATGTAACTATACCAGGCTATACTTTATTCAGAAAGGACAGGGTAGGAAGAAGGGGAGGAGGAGTGGCACTATATGTAAAAAAAAAAGAATATTAAAGCTTTGGAACAACAGAGCTTAAAAGGGAGAGAGGAGGCACTGTGGGTTAAATTAGAAAGAGGGAAAGAGAAATCTATTTGCATTGGCATGATATATATAGACCACCCTCACAGGAGGAAGAGATGGAAGGAGAGTTAATTGAAGACATATGCAGCATTGCCAGGAAAGGGGAAGTGTTACTGATAGGGGATTTCAATATGCTAGATGTTGACTGGCACATTCCTGCTGCAGTATCATCTAGAAGTAAGGAGATCCTGGATTCTCTACAGGGAGAACTATTCAGGCAACTGGTAACAGAACTCAAACGTGAAGGGGCCATACTGGACTTGGTGCTTACCAATGGTGAAAGTATTTCTGATGTTATAGTGGGAGATCATTTTGCAACTAGTGATCGCCTGATGGTGTGGTTTAGTTTTAGGACTAGGATTGTTAAAATCCATTCAAAAGCGAGGGTCTTAGAGTTTAGGAAAACTAACTTTGCCAAGATGGGCCCATACCTCAAGGAGTCGTTAGCGGGATGGGAACAGCTGGGGGATGTAGAAAAACAGTGGGCAAAACTAAAAGGGGATATTTTAAGGGCAACCAACCTTTTTGTTAAAATGGTAAATAAAGGTAAAAGGAAAAGGAGACCACTATGGTTTTCGAAAGAAATAGCTGAAAAGGTGAAGAAAAAGAGGGAGGCCTTCATGAAATACAAGAGATCACAGAGAGAGGAAGACAGGCATCTATATTTGGAAAAACTTAGGAGAAGCTAGCAACGTAGTCAGGAAAGCAAAGATTCAAAAAGAGGAGGAAATAGCCAATGCAATAAAATGGAGGGATAAGACATTTTTCAGATATGTTAGTGAGAAAGAGGAAGGGCAGAAATGGTATTGTCAGACTCAAGGGTGAAGGGAAAGAATATGGAGAAGCTGGTGAGGATAAAGCAGAATTGCTTAACAAATATTTCTTTTCTGTGTTCGCAGATGAAGAACCAGGAGTAGGACCTCAGAAACTAGCTAAACTTGAATTAAACATAGCTATGGGACTGGATGGGATACATCCTAGAATACTGAGGGAACTTGGGGACATTCTAGCAGCTCCACTGACTGACCTTTTCAATGCCTCGTTGGAGTCGGGAGTGATGCCTAAGGACTGGAGAGAGGCATATGTGTCCCTTTGCACAAAAGCGGAAGTAAGGATGTGGTTGAAAACTACAGGCCGATTAGTTAACTTCGATGGTGAGTAAATTATTGGAAGTGCTGCTGAAAGAGAAAATAGTGAGATTTCTGGAGTCCAGCGGATTACAGGATCCGAAGCAGCATGGATTCACCTGAGGCAAGTCTTGTCAGACAAATCTGATTGATTTCTTTGACTGGGTGACCAGGGAGTTGGACTGAGGGAGAGCCCTAGATGTGGTATATTTGGATTTCAGTAAAGCCTTTGACACCATTCCTCACGACGACTTATAAACAAACTGAGCACCCTAGGGATGGACCCTAAAGTTACTGCTTGGGTTAGAAATTGGTTGAGTGGGTGGCGACAAAGCATACAGGTAAATGGAGCTCACTCTGAGAAGAAGGAGGTTACCAGTGGTGTGCCCCAGGGATCTGTCCTTGGTCTGATTCTTTTTAACATCTTAGTGATATAGCAGAAGGACTGTCGGGTAAGGTTTGCCTCTTTGCGGATGATACCAAAATCTGCAATAGAGTAGACACCCAGGAAGGTGTAGATACCATGAGGAGTGATCTAGCTAAGCTTGAAGAATGGTCTAGAATTTGGCAGCTGAGATTTATTTAATTTATTTATTTAGCTGTGCTTATATACTGCTTTTCACCCGGTCAAAGCGGTTTACAGATATATGCTATACAGGCACTTATTTTTTTATTCCCTTGTCCCCGAAGGGCTCACAATCTAAGTGTACCTGAGGCAATAGAGGTTTAAGTGGCTTGCCCAAGGCCACAAGGAGTGGCTATTGGACTAGATACCCCAGTCCCTCTGGCCTGAGGTTACTTGTCCCTACATGAGAATTGAACCCTTGGCCCTCCAGCCTGAGGTAACCTGCCCCAACCACTGAGCAAGGTCATGCATTTGGGCTGCAGCAATTCAAGGGAGCGACATAGTATAGGGGGTGAAGTACCTTTGTCCACTAAAGAAGAGTGGGACCTAGGCATGATTGTGTCTGATGATCTTAAAGTATCTGAACAGGTAGAAAAGGTGACAGCAAAAGCTAGAAGGTGTATAGGGAGAGGAATAGCCAGCAGAAGAAAGGAGGTGATAGTGTCTCTGTATTTTGGTGTGACCTCATTTGGATTATTGTGTGCAATTCTGGAGACCATACCTTCAAAAAGATATAAACAGGATGGAGTTGGTGCAGAGGGTGGCTACGAAAATGATTAGTGGTCTTCATAATATGTACACCTTAGAGGAAAGGCAGGATAGAGGTGATATGATTGAGACGTTTAAATACCTCTGTGGCATAAATGCACAGGAGGAGAGCCTCTTTCGATTGAAAGCAAGCTCTGCTACGAGGGGATATGGGATGAGGGTGAAGGGATAGATTCAGGAGTGATATGCAGATATATTTCTTTACAGAAAGAGTAGTGGATCCATGGAATAGTCTCCCAGTGGAGGTGGTAGAGATGAGGACAGTATCTGAATTCAAAGAAGCATGGGACAAACAGGATCTCTAAAGCAAAAAAGGGGACTGTTGTTATGGTTGATATGGAAGGGCAGACTAGATGGGCCATGTGGTCTCTTTCTTTCGTCATGTTTCTATGTCCCAATATCTCTACCCAATTTAATCAAAGACTGTTTTCATGTCACAGCACCACAAAAAGCTGCTTTATATTCTCAGGGTAATAGAAACGTTTGCTGTAAAAACAGTGTACTAGTAGAATATTAGACAAGGGAAGCAAGCAAAGAAAGCTCTAAAGAGAAGAAAATGGACAAATATTTTCTTCCTGAAAAAAATGGAGCATAAAGAAAAGCTAAAACGCAATGCTAAAAAATGCAAATAGCTCTCAGCTTTATAAAACAAGCTACAGCGTGCACAGTGTCTGTACAACTAATGTCTTTGAAGCTTAAATGTTGCTCACAGGAGAGTAAATAGAGCATAATGTGAAATGCTGAAAACTTCAATGCCCTGCTAAAAGCTCGCTGTAATGTATCTTTCACAGAATAGCTCTCTTGCTGCTACAGTCCCTAAGTATCAGAACTCCTTGCTGGAAAATGATTCTGTGGAGAGCTTAAATAATTAAATATAATGTTTTTATTACCCTTAAAGGCAGTTCCTACAAACAAAAAATTAATTTTAAAGTAATATTTTTCTCTCAACTGTATCAATTATGAGGTCTATATTCAAAAGGACTTATCTGGTTAGTAGGAAGTGCTATTTGGATATTGGCACTGAATATCTGGATACTTGGTAACCATGGTGACTGGCAATTTTAAAAAACACTAATGGCTGTGGCTTCAATATTACCTCCCATATACATTTTAGAAAGTCTAGGAGACGTGCAATGAAGATACAATGTAACCCATTTAAGACTAACACGAAAAAATAATTTTCACTCAATGCGTAAAATCAAACTCTGAAATTCATGACTGGAGGATGTAGTAAAAACTGTTAGTGTAGCTGGGTTCAAAAAAGGTTTGGACAAGTTCCTGGAGGAAAGGTCCATATAACATTATTAGAGAGGAGCCGGGAAATCCACTGTTTAACCTCGGGACAAGCATTGTGGAACCTGTGTGTCTTTTTGGGAACTTGCAGGTACTTGTGACCTGGATTGAGCACTGTTGGAAACAGGATACTGGGTTTGATGGACCTCAGTCTGACCCAGTATTGCATTTCTTATATTCTTAGGAAAGACATTCAAGTACAGTTGGGGACGTCTGCCGAAAAAGGCCAGTCACATCCAAATTAGGGCACAATTTCTGAAACATGGTCATCTCTGATACCTATACCCTCTCCAGATGTTTTGCTAGCAGAACAAGCACTTTTTATGATGCTTATTCATGCCCTGGAGCAGGTCTAGACTTCGAAATGGGTGCAGATGTGACCAACATTTCTGAAATTGAGCATGTTTGAAGGAACATCCTGGTTATGACTCTGCCACGCCTCTGTCCCTATGAATGTACCTGCGCCAGAGATGTTTCTATGCCCGGTTTGCAAAATGAGTCCAGAGATGTCTCTGAAATTTGCACATCTGCTTGCCTGTTTTCAGACATCCAAATTGCTTATAGGGCTTCTAACATAACCACCTTAGAATACTTATCTTATAAATTCTGAACATTTTGAGATTTTTCAGAATTAAAGCAGTTAATTTTAGTACAAAGTGATCAAAGGAAAAATGCATGAATTGGCCCACAGGCATTTTCATTAGAACTACGTAAAGCTGCTGAAAAATGTATACATTTCTTCTAGTACTGTTTGCGCTGCTAGTGAACTTGAAATAACATTTTAGCTGCATAGTGCTAAATGAGTCATTTTATTAGATAAATAAACACACACATTCAGAATTTTCTATGTATGTATCTTAGATGGAAGAATACAATGCCATTGCAAATCTGCAACTTATCAAAAATGTAAGCCAGTATGTTGTACAAAACAAACTGGCCTCACACCCTCCCAATATGTCAGGCAAGTGCAATCATTGATTGCACAAAACAGGGCCGTACCAAGCCATAATTGCGCCCTGTGCTTTCTCCAATTCTGGCATGACCCCCCCTCGCTAGTTGCCCGCCTCCCTCCACCGTGTTGCCCTGCTGCCGCCGCTGCCACTTTTTTGTTTTCTCTGAGGCGGCAGCAGCAGTGAGGTAGACCCACGTTTGTAGGCAGGTCGGGTTCCCCCTTCCCTTCTCTGATGTAGGTTGTGTCAGAGGAGGGAGGGACGCAACCTGCCTACAAATGTGCCTCACTGCACCGCCACCGCCTTCGAGAAAACAAAAAAGTGGCAGCGGCGGCAGGGCAATGCGGGGGGGGGGGGGGGGCGGCAGGCCAGGGCCCTGCAGCTCAACATGCACCCTATGCAGCTGCACCGCTCACAAACTGCTAGGTACAGTACTGACACAGAATAAATTACACAGGTCTGCAAAAAATTTTTTTTCGAGAGCTGTTTTGGTTATTCCACGTAATCTTTATGTTTTTTGGTGCGCTGAATCCGAAAATGAACCCCATTTTGTCATAGGACATCACGTTTCTTGACAATTTAGGTAACTATTTTAAATTAAGGCAATACCTCAAAATAAATGGAAATAGA
Source organism: Ichthyophis bannanicus (assembly GCA_033557465.1). Classification (NCBI taxonomy): domain Eukaryota; kingdom Metazoa; phylum Chordata; class Amphibia; order Gymnophiona; family Ichthyophiidae; genus Ichthyophis; species Ichthyophis bannanicus. Next base: position 50,948,593 of record CM066047.1, on the reverse strand, counting down.
CTTATAAAATTAAAGTTTTATTACAATATTTTCATGAAAATACTTTTTTGAACTGAAATGAGCTCACCTACATACACTAACCTTGATTCTTCTTCCTTGTGAGGCTCCTCTTGGTGCATTTACGCTTGTGAGTAGCATCTGGAATGTCTCTCTGAAGCATCCAACAGTAGTCTGCCATCATTGTAATGCTCCATTTTCCCTGGTATCTCCTTTTCATCTCTTTAATGTCTTGGTGGAATCGTTCACCTTGTTCCTCACTCACAGCTCCCAAATTTTCAGGAAAGTAGTCAAGGTGGGACTGGAGGAAATGCACTTTCAAACTCATCAGGCAACCTAAAGCTTGAAATGCTTTCAGAATTCGTCCGACGATCTTTTTGTAGTGAGGATTTTTGTTATTGCCTAAAACGTTCTGTACGACTTCTTTAAATGCAATCCACCCTTCTTTTTGAGGATCCGTCATGGTATTAACAAACTCTTGATCAACTATAAGCCTTCTAATGTCTGGTCCGACGAACACACCTTCCTTCAATTTTGCCTCCGACAGGCCTGGAAACTTGGTGACCAAGTATTTGAAGCATTCTCCATCTCTTGGAAGTGATTTTACAAATTGCTTCATCAATCCCAATTTTATGTGGAGAGGTGGTAGAAGAACTTTATGGGAAGGTACCAAAGTTTCTCGGAGGACATTTTTTCACCGACTGTTAGCACCCTTGGCTGCCAACTCTTCTTGGTCCAGTGATTTTGTCGGTCTCGACTGTCCCATAGACACAGAAAACAAGGATATTTGGTATACCCAGCTTGTTGCCCGAGCAGCATGCACAAGACCTTCAAGTCTCCACACACTTGCCAACCATGGTCTTCATATTTAAGTTTACGAAGAACCAATTCCAAGTTCTCGTAGGTTTCCTTCAAGTGTACGGAGTGACCTACAGGTATGGAAGTGTAAAAACTGTTGTGGAGTAAAACTACTTTGAGACTTCTTCTTGAAGAATCTATAAAAAGACGCCATTGCTCTGAATCATATTGGATTTAAATTGACCCATCAGACCTTCGACATCGATGCAATAAACCAACTTGTCTTCTTGGGCGAAGTAAGGAACGAACTCCTTTTCACGATGTCTGAACATGAAGATGACACTCCTGGCAACAATAAATCTAACCACCCCAGTACTTAGCTAATTCCTCTTAGACTAGTACATTCTGATACAGCCATTTAGCAGGTACTTTTATAAGACGCATAAAGATACGTGCTATTTACATGCACAGATTACCTATCTTCAAGGACTTCCGCGTGTGAATGGGACTTACACACGCCTGCTTTAGCTGGCTGCTACTCTGTGCATACTTCCACATGGATGGAGCATATTTACATATTAGAACTTAAGTGTATTCTTTAGAAATCTAGGCATGGACATTATCACCAGCAGATATGATAGAGATTTAAATACCTCCATTGTATAAATGCACAGGAGGTGGCCCTCTTCCAGTTGAAAGGAAGCTCAGGAATGAAGGGTCACAGGATGAAAGTGAAAGGGGAAAGACTTAGGAGTAATTGGAGGAAATATTCATTCCCCAGTACCAAGCAGGAAGTCAGTCTTCACATATGGGCAACGTCAGCGCCGACGGAGCCCTCGTGCAGAGCATTTCCCCAGCTTTCAAGGAAAGCCTTTGGGAATGCAACACGCATGCGCGGTCCTCTTCCCGCCCAAGGGTGCCATCTTGCTTAGTCTTTTTTTTCCGCGGAGCCCAACGCACGTGATTTCGTGTCACCCGGGAAAAGTAGATTTTTTCTGCAATTTTCGCTTTTTTCTTATCCGGTTCGACGGCGGTTCCCCTTCCCACCTGGGCTCGGTACACCGGTATCGAGTCTGGAATTTCTTTGTTCGGTGTTTGTCCTTTGTGACTAGCGTTTGCTCCTTTTTTGTTATTTTCACAAGCAGCCCGGTCTTTTGACCTTGCAGGGGCCCTTTTTCCCCCCGATGGCTGCCAGTGGGTTCAAAAAATGTAATTGGTGCAAGAAACCTGTGTCTCTCACCGACACACATGACTGCTGCCTCCGATGCCTCGGGCCCAATCATGACGGGTCTGTGGCCCATGCGGCAAAATGTCGTCGAAGGCACTTCGGAGCCGTCAGCATCAACATGAAAGAATTTTTTCAGAGTCCACGTCTGGCCGGGCCCGGACTTCAGAGGCCTCGACATCTCGGGAGTCTGACCCCAAGCGCCGTCGTTCTTCTGAGAGGGGGTCTCCCACCTGGGAGCACAAAAGGAAGAAGCAGCTCATGAGGGCGGCGTCGGTGGAGGCCCCTGGGTCCTCGAGGGCCAGGTCGTGTAGCCCTGACCGCCGCCCCGGGCTCTTGGAGTCAGAGAGGCCATCCAAACTACCTTGCATGGAGCCGGAGTCCCCGAGCCACGTAAGTTCTCTTGTCCTTGTGGACTCTTCTCCGGGAGAACCGACGTCGGGCCCGACGAGTCTCCTGAGCTTGGACTCAGGCTGACGGCATTGGAGAACAGCTTGGCTGCCTTCATGGAACAGCAGCGGGTGCTGATCATCAGTCTGACTGGTGCATCTGCCCCGACCACCGGGACCTTGACGTCTAAGTCGACCCTGGAGGCCGAGCCGATCCTAGAGTCCATCAAGTCTCGAGTCGATCCTCGGTCAAGGTCCTCCGACATCCCGTGTGGGGCCTAGGTCATCAACGCCGGTGCCCTAGGTGTTGGGGCGGGCGGCACCGAGGCCCATACAGCCAGAGCTGCTCAACTCCTCCTCATGGGAGATGGAGGACAAGGAGTCTCCGGACACCTTCTGGACCCGGTGCATCCTTTTGGACTCCCTGGAGTCCGAGCCACAGAGAAGGTCCATCCCGGAGGATACCCGGTTCTCGGACGTCATGAGGGATATGGCCAAGGCTTTGGCATTACCTGCGGATGCCGAGGAGGAGCCTCGAGCCAAGAGGCTCGATGCCCTCCAGTATGATTTTCCTCCGAAGGAAGCCTTTACTGTACCAGTTCCTCCGATGCTGGAACGGCTGCTCTTCTGTATGTGGGAGGCGCCGGTTCTTAGCAAGTGGGTCGATTCCATTTATCGAGTCCGTAAGAGCCCTGGGTTCCTGAAGGCGCAGCTACCGCACAATTCCATGGTTGTGGAATCGGCCATGCACCGCCTGAAGAGTCAGAAGATGCACTTCTTGGTACCCCCCAGCTGGGAGGCCCGGAACCTGGATGCCCTCGGTAGAAAGTGCTTCCAGGGCTCTATGCTATCTTGCCATGTCCAGGTTTACCAGCTGTACATGGGCAAGTAGCTAAGAGACCTGGCAAAGGAAATTGCCGGTTTCTCAGCTGGCCTCTCCGAGGAACCTTTGCAGAGGTTCAAGGCCTTGTCAACAGGGATCCGAGAGTGCTCGAAGTTTATCTCTCGAGCAGCCTATGATGGCTTCGCGGCTTCGGCCCGGGGAGCCGCGGCTGGCATCGGTGCACGCCATCAGGCCTGGCTACAGTCATCGGACCTGAAGGCATGGGTGCAGGACAAGTTGGTCGATGTCCTGTGCCGAGGTGACAACTGACTCGGTAAGCTGATGACTGAAAAGGCTGCAGAAATCGAGACTGAGACTCTCACCAGGACAAGGCTGTCCAGAAAGACTTCTGCCCCTTCTCAAAAAATGAAGGGCTTGGGAAAGAAGCCCTTTTTCTCGAGGAAGGGTGCTGCCTACAAATCCTACCCTCAATATCAGGCCTCTCCAGCTCCCCAACAGGGCCAGCAGGCCAAGGGGCAGGGGCATGGGCCCCGTAGGCAGAAGACCCCCAAGCCGCCAGCTCCAGCTCCTGCTCCTGCAAAGCAGGGAGCAGGGTTTTGACTCCACAGCATAGCCTCTTCTCCGCCAGTGGCTCCACTCAGCACAGGAGGTCGGCTGACCCTGTACGCCTACAGGTGGCCAGCCATTACAGGGGGGATACCTGGGTATTTAGCATAGTCCAAAAGGGCTACATGCTCCTCTTCCACCAGCTACCCCCCTCCTACTTCCCAGGGGAGTCTCCAAGACTCCCTCGACACAGGAACCTCCTCCTTCAGGAGTTGGTAAGTCTTCTAAAGGAACAGGCAGTGGAACCGGTGCCTCACCACCTGGAAGGGCAAGGCTTCTACTCCAGGTACTTCCTGGTACCAAAAAGGACAGGAGGCCTCCGGCCTAACCTAGACTTGCAAAACCTAAACAAGTTTCTGGAGAGGGAAAAGTTCAAGATGCTTACCCTTGGGATACTGCTGCCCTACCACCAGCAGGGAGACTGGCTATGCTCCTTAGACCTAAAGGATGCTTATACTCACATCCTCATTCATCCAGACCACAAACAATATCTCAGAGTTGTGGTGGGAGGAAACCATTTTCAGTACAGGGTACTTCCCTTTGGCCTAACCTCTGCCCCCAGGGTTGTCACCAAATGCCTGGCGGTGGTGGCGGCTTATCTCAGGAATCAGGGAATTTTTGTCTTCCCATACATGGACAACTAGCTCATCAGTGGCCAGTCTCTCCAGGAGGCCAGACAAGACACTCTTCGCACTGCCTCTCTTCAGCCTCTGGGCTTTGTCATAAACTATGCAAAGTCCACTTTGCTCCCCTCTCAGAACCTAGAGTTTATAGGGGCAAGCTTAGACACCCTTCAGGCAAGATCTTACTTGCCCACAGACTGATAGACTTAGCCAACCAGTTCCAAAGCAAGTCTTATGTCTCCGCCAGGCACTACCTGCGGCTCCTGGGCCACATGGCATCCATGGTACATGTGACTCCGAATGCCCATCTACACATGCGGGCTGCTCCGTGGTGCCTCAGAGATCAGTGGACGCAGGCCACAGGTGACCTCCGAGAAAGAGTAAAGGTGTCCAAACCACTTTTGGACTCCTTACAGTGGTGGCTACATCTCCCAAACCTTCTCAGGGGGGTACATTTTCAGCCTCCAACACACACAAGGGTGCTGACGACCGATGCTTCCTTAAAGGGCTGGGGTGCACATTGCCAGGGCACGTGCACTCAAGGCCTCTGGTCTCCTTGAGAGGCCACGCAGCAAATCAATCTTTTGGAGCTGTGAGCAATTCGCTTAGCTCTACAGACTTTTTCTCATGCCCTCTCACACCAGTCTATCCTAGTTCAGACGGACAATCAGGTGGCAATGTTCTATGTGAACAAACAAGGGGGCACGGGGTCCAGGCTCCTATGTCAGGAGGCGCTGGCCCTTTGCTCCTTTGCAGTCAAAGAAGGCATGTTTCTCAAAGCAGTTTATCTACCTGGTCAGGAGAATTTCCTGGCAGACAAGCTAAGCAGGATTCTCCAGCCTCACGAATGGCAGTTGAATCCATGGGTGGTCCAGCAGATCTTCCTCCGCTGGGGACTTCCAGCCATCGATGTCTTTGCAAGTCCACAAAACCGTCAGCTGCCCAGGTTTTGCTCCAGACAGCCGCATCCCCTGAGGATGGCAGCAGATGCTTTTCTGATCTCTTGGTCTACGGGCTTCCTATATGCATTTCCGCCCACACACCTGGTGGCCCGAACTCTGTTCAAGATTCTCCAGGACAAGGCCTTGGTGATTCTGGTAGCCCCCAGATGGCCGAGGCAGCCGTGGTTTCCACTTCTGCTGCAGTTGGCGGTGGAAACTCCATTTTCTCTGGGGTTGCAACACAATCTCCTGTCTCAAGATCAGGGTTCCCTTCTGCACCCCAATCTCAGATCCCTCAATCTGATGGCCTGGCTGCTGAAAGGATAGTGCTAGCTCCCTTCTACCTAAGAAGGTTGAGGTGGTTGTCTTGGCCTCTAGGAGGCAGTCCACCAGAAAGTCCTATGGGCGTAGGTTTACGGTATGGTGTGCTCAGCGCAATGAAGATCCTTTCTCTTGCCTTGTGCCAGTAGTACTGCAGTATCTACTTCACCTGTCAGACCTAGGCCTTAAGTCTAACTCTGTTCGGGTCCACCTCAGTGCTCTATCAGCGCACCACTCACCGGTGGAGGGACAGTCTCTGTCGGTTCACCCCTTGGTGTCCCGATTTCTCAGAGGTCTGCTTCTTCTCAAGCCTCCACTTTGTCCACTGGCGACTGAGTGGGATTTGAACGTGGTCTTGCAGCAACTTACTCGCCCACCGTTTGAGCCGATGGCTACTTGCCATTTGCGCTTCCTTTCTTAGAAAGCACTCTTCCTGGTGGCTCTTACCTCGGCCAGATGTGTGAGTGAACTACAAGCTCTGGTTTATGATAGACCGTACACACGGTTCTTAGGTACAGGGTGGTCCTACGGACCCATTCGAAGTTTCTTCCAAAAGTGGTCTCCTCTTTCCACCTCAACCAGGAGGTGGTTCTTCCAACCTTCTTTCCCAGGCCGCATGCCAGCTGGGCTGAAACAGTCTTGCATACCTTGGACTGTAAGAGGGCATTGTCTTTTTACATAGAATGTACGTGGGGGTATCGAAGGGCTACTCAGCTCTTCGTCTCCTTTGATCCTAATAAGATGGGGTTACCTGTCTCCAAGCATATGTTGTCCACTTGGGTAGCAGATTGTATCCCCTTGCAGGGTCGAGTCACGGCCCACCGTGTCAGGGCGAAAGCCGCGTCAGTAGCTCTTCTCCATTCTGTTCCGTTGGCAGACATCTGCTGGGCCGCAACTTGGTCTTCAAGGCAGACTTTTGCAGCCCATTACTGCCTCGAGAGAGAGTCTCGAAGGGACAGTGCTTTCTGACAGGCGGTACTCCGTAATCCTTTTGAGGTTTAGGCAACTCCTACCCTCCGGCCCTTGTGTTGGGCTACTGTACGGGGGCGTTCTCAGAGGATATTCTTATTACAAATGCTGAGGCTCTTGAGAGGGAGCCATTTTTTCAGCTTAGGGTTCCCGGTAGCCTAGAGCTGGGGATTCCCATATGTGAGGACTGAGTTCTTGCTTGGTCCTGGAGAAAGAGTAGTTACTCACCTGTAACAGGTGTTCTCCAGGAGCAGCAGGAATCAGTCCTCATGACCCTCCCTTCTCCCCTGGAGTTGCAGTCTTATCATTCATTTTGATTTTTGCTGTCTTTTAGCTATGTCATCAGACTGAGCAAGATGGCACCTTTGGGTGGGAAGGGGACCACTCATGCGCGCTGCATTCCCAAAGGCTTTCCTTGAAAGCTGGGGAAATGCTCCACACGAGGGATCCGTCGGCGCCGACGTCACCCATATGTGAGGATTGATTCCTGCTGCTCCTGGAGAACACCAGTTACAGGTGAGGAACTACTCTTTTATGGAAATGGTAGTGGATGCATAGAACAGCCTCGCAACGGAGGTAGTGGAGAGAAGAACTGTATCTGAATTGAAGAAAGCATGACATGAGTACAGAGGATTTCTGAGGGAGAGGAATAGATTGTAGAGCTTAGCTCTTATGCATAGGCAGACTGGATAGGCTGTATGGTCTTCATCTGCTGTCATTTTCAACGTTTCTCTGTTTCTATTGAAAATGGGGCATGAGTTAAATGTGTTAAATTATGTTAATGCACCTTATTAAATCTAGCATTCCCACTGCATTACAATTAAACTGGTTTAAGGATATACATGTTCAGATCAATATTCAAAAGGACTTATGCAGCTGGCAGTAGGTGTTGACTTTTGATTACATTTCCAATTGGCAAAATGCTGAAATTTCCTCCTGATATGTCAAAAGTTGTCCATCCAAAATAGGACAGGATTAGAAGCATCAGTCAGTGGTGACATTCAGCCGCTATCTATAGAACTTTCAGCATCTTCTATGCGTAATGCATATTTTATCTGTGGCTCTTTTAAAATTATGAAGGCCAAATATACATGCACTTAGTTTTATAAAATACATGTGGACACACCGAGAGAACAAAGAAATCCTCTGAGCGCTCTCCCCATTGTCCTTCATGTCCTTGGACATTTTTAGTTCTTCATGAGGCACCTACAATTCACATTTACTCCTCTCTGCTTGTGCCATATTTCACAATAGCTCCAGCTGACTCAAGGCCAGCACCATTTTGGTATTTGGATTCTACACTGATATGGTGCTGGCCTCACCTCAGCTAGTACATTTTAGAATATCGTATCAGCAGATGTATCATTGATGTCTTTGCATGCCAGGATCGATCCCCAATCAGTCAATGATGGTAAAAGCAGGGTCCAGGATGGGGATTAATGAGGAAAGGTCCCCACTTAGTATTTAAAGTGGAAGAAATGCATTTTTCAGTTGGGAGGAGGGGTACGGTGCTGTCTATTGAAATCTAGTTTAAGTGCAAAGAGCATGCACCAAAACAAAACAGAACAAAACAAAACAACAAATATTGAAAAGAAAAAGCAATGGACCACCCCCCCCTCACGCCAATGAAATGAAATAGGAAGCAAATGAAAACATCCCCTCTTTGCAGTCCTAGCAGTCAATCTTCATGCAAACTCTGACAGGTGCTTGCAATATCTATGCAAAATGAGGTGTTTCAAATTTTAAAGACTGTTCCCAAACTCTTCCTACTAGCCTAAATATGAACATCTACAACACAATGCATCAATTAATAGTGGCGATGCTTGATTACGCTCATTAGCATTCTCACTGCTTACAGCAGGCAAGTATACCCTGTACCTCGTTAGGCGCTTTCAAATAACGGCACTTCAATCATGCTGGGCATTAGCAAAACAATCCTTTGGAAACAGCAGGCCTTTAATTACTTCCTGCGCCTCTTAATTTATCACTTGAAGACGAAAAGCTTCCAGTCACCAGAAGTTTTGTTTGTGAACTTGAATTGGACTCCATGGAATGACTATTCATATTGCACACCTTATCTGCAACTTCAATGGGAAAATCCCAAAAGGAGTTGATAAAGATTTAAAGATATTTTTGTTTTCATTCTTTTATTAAATTAGAGCTATTATACATTCTCCTCTGATTTCAGGTGTTCTCTTTCTGGTATTGGGTTTCAAAACCATATCTCCTAGGATACTATAGACCAGGAGAATGGGCAATATTACTGGAGTTAAGTGGCCATGAATTGCCTTGCTCACCTTTATTAGAAAGTTTGATTTGCTTATATATTTATCCCAAGCAGCTTTTTTAAACTTCTGAATGCTCAAGATTCTACATGTTGCCTAGAGGTTTAGTGCAGGTTTCTGAATGATTGGATAGCACTTGGAAAATCATTACCAGGGCAAATACTAGCTTCAGCTGGTCTCCTAAGGCTGCTAAACATGCACCTGACTTGACGGACCTGAGGTTTGCTAAAACAAACAAGCAAAATAAAGCCAGCATATGAACAAAGGAAATCAGAAAATTGATACATTTAGAATACATAGTGGATGGCCCTTGGATGCATTAGGAATAAAGAGCCATATCTCTGACATTGGTGCTGAAGTCACTTTTTTGCCACATTTGAGCTGCATTTGGTTTGAGAACATCTTAAACAAAATGCTATCCAGTCTTTTCAGGCTTTTTGCATACTGACTATATGACTGAACTTTGTGATTCCACTGTGACAGCAGCTGACTGTCATACTTGGTGTAATTTTCTAAAGTCCAGCCTAGTTAATATGTGGGTTGCTGCGCATCTGTTGTGCATGTTTTCTTAAGTCAAGTAAATGTACGTAGCTTTAGAAAATAGAGGCATAAGTGGTGGGATACATTTATTTATTTATTTAACATTTCTTATATACTGCCTTTCATGAAATCAAGGCGGTTTACATTGAACAAACTGAAATTACATTGAACAGGGCATTATAACTTGGAGATAACTATTTTACAGGGAAACATGGGCAATGGAGGGTTAAGTGGCTTGCCCAAGACCACAAGGTGCATCTGTGGGACTAGAAACCCCAGTCCTTCCGGCCCAAGGTTGCTGTCCTCTAGAGGGATTTGAACCCCCGACCTTCCGGCCTGAGGTAACTTGTCCCAACCACTAGGCCACTCCTCCCTTGTGACAAATATAGACACGATCAGTTACATTAACGCTAGGGCTGGTATTGTATTTTAGAACTTGTATGTAGATTTGTGCTCTGCCCTTGTGCATGCCCACAGTGAAAGTACATGCTATTGGCATGACATGCCAACTAACAAAATAGTGGTCAGTTAAAGTATGCCTGTAGAGGTCCATTCTTGCATGTAAATCATAGAAAAGAGATGATTTATGTATATTGATGGCGTGTAACTTTATGCCTCTCCTACTAAAATTACCTCCACTGTCTGACAGTGTACTAGAGTACTAGACTGGAGGATCTGATTGATCTTTATCTTCTGTTACATCAGCACATCTGTTCCCATACCCCCACTAAAAGTTCTAAAATAGATATTCATATAATGTTTCTTGGAAGCTTACAGACTTCACTAAAGGCATTATGAAGGCTTTTGTAATAGTTTTAGTAACGCCCTAGTGTGCATACCCAAAAAACATTCAGTTACACTTTAAGCATTTTATAAATGTGGATACGGTTTATCTAGAAGAATTACCTGAGTAAACTGCCAATAAAGCTTCATCCTCTTGGCTTTGGCATAGTTACATTCAATCAATCTGGGTCTGCTGTTCACATCTACCAAGCATCTGTTGTCGTCATCGTCAACAGTGGGACTGAGCACACCCACATGGATCTGCTGGTTATTCGTGTAGTACACATTCTGTAAGAGGGCATAAAAAAGCAAACTTGGACTCATGCTATAAAACATTTCTTTATAGTAGGCCTGCTTCATCATAGTTTTGAGGATGTGCTGTTTTTTATGGCTAGTTGGATTTTCCTAGTTATATTTAGGAAGGTTAGTTTGTACCGTTGTTTATAAATTTGGCTACTGACGGCACTCCTACACCTGCCAAAGTTAAAAATACATAATGGAAGCATAAAATAGCCACAAAAGAAATAACCCTCCCTTTAAGATCTCATCTGAAAGACAACTTCTATCAAAACAGTGGCCCTAATGTCATGACTGAGCACTGATTCAGGGAAGAATACAGGCAGCCAAAATACTAATATTGCTTCCTGCAATGCTCATCACCCCATGGAGATCTCTCGCTTACATATTACGATGAAGAGTTCAATTAAGACTCCATCTCCCACATACTCCCCCTCTAGGTCTCACGCTGGACATAATGCTTTCACATGTGCAGGATGTGCAAATGAAAAATCTAGTAATGTATAAAACTCAATAAGGAATCTTATGGGACTGATGTATATTTGAATAATGCGTGAGGAGATTTAGAATCTGATCCTGCAGTCTCCTACCCTATTGCTTTTCTTTCTTCCCTACATAGACTCTTCTATTAAATTCTATCAATCTGTAATGATGACTTTATTATTAAATGTTAAATCCAGCTTGTTCTAATACAATTTTGTTCTGATATGAAAATGATTATTTTAATTGGGTTATAATTAAAATTATGAAGTCTGGTCCTAAAGAGACCGATGCATTAACCTTCAGGATTTGCCATGGGGTATTGTCCTAATTCAGGCAAAATTTTGCTGCCTTTGCAAATGAACTCCAAGGATGACCCACATAATAAAAGCCACTTCTAAAAGGTGCAGTTTTCTTTTTTGTGGGAAGGACCTGTGAAACCTTTTTCACAGACTCATTTTTGCAAAATTCATTATAAGTGGCTTTGCATGGTGTTGTAGTGTAGCAGCTCATTAGGAATGAATTTAAATAAACTTTCACACACTGGGAACTACATGTGAAAGTTTACTACATCGAGGGCTCAAAATTTAAGAAATATTTTAAAATGGGCCCTAGGCATGATAGAATGTACAAATGGCTAAAACTCAATGGGCCTGTTTTCAGTGGCAGCAGCTAGCTGATCTAATGTGACTAGTTGCCACCACCAAACTTTAAACCCGCATAGTCAGTGCCAGGGCCATATCCCACCCTGGCATTGAATGTCAAGGTTGGCTAGATTGCTGGGAAGATAACCGGGCGCAGCGAGATTCAGCCGCTGCCTAGTTAGCTTCTGCAGTGAAAGTTAGGCCAGCTTTTCCCCACACGTCGGTAACCAAGCAGTGGCTTAATATTGCCAGTGTCCAGTCATCAGTGGGTGATGCCCCAATGCTAACCTGTTCGCATCGTGGCGTGCAGCAGCTGCACCCACAGATATTCAGCAGCACCAACCGCATTAGTGCCACTGAATATCTTGTGGAGTGGCAATTACAGGTCTGCAAACTGTATAAATGCTTTTGAATACACCCCCTCCCCCAATGTGTTTGTACCTTTTGAAGCATTCTGCCTATTTTAACATGTGTAGGGCCTTGTCTGTGAACTATATTCCATATTGTCCTGCTAGGCTTCTCCAGACACTTGGGTTGTGTTTCCATACCAGCAGATTGGTTGAGACACAGAATCAATGAAAAGCCCAGGCTTCAATGATATCACTCCTATGCCTCTATTCGCCTCAGCCACCAGAGGTCTCATCAATATTTCTTTGTCTCCAGCAGATGGTGGATGGATTTTCTTTTTTTTGAATAAAATCTGAAGAATTGAGAGGAAAAGATTGATAAAAACACTTGTGACAGATTACTTTGAGGGTGACTCTCTCACTTGAGCGTGACGTGAGAGGCTCCACTAGACCACGGTCTTTCTGCTAGCCATAGGAGGAGGGAAAATTGGTTCACCTCCATTTTCTTACCCTGGATAAGAGCCTGTTGAACAGCCAGAAAACTGGAAGGATGGAAGAGTGCAGCAGTCTCACACAACCTCATTTCCCCCTCCCCTCCTCCTCTGTCCTCCCTGCTCTCTCCTGAAGACTGCAGAATGCACTCAGAGGCATCTGCCTGCCAGCCACTTAATAACACAGTTTTGCCAAGTCAAAAAAACATTTTCAGGGGAGTAGAGCTGATTCTGGCACAGATCTTCTGCCTAGGACTCTCAGGTGGTGAGTACCAAGGCTTGACCTTGTCATTGTCAGGAGCTCCCAATTCCGTTTGTGTGGGACGCAATTCTGGATGGACTGCTGGAGACTGTTGGCACTGTGTGGGGGTTTCCTGCCATTGTTTACACAAGTTAACATTTTCAATATTGCATGCCTTGCGGTAACGCAGTCCTTGCATTCGTTCCGTCCAAGCAGCTCCAAAGCGCGTTTCTACCCTAGTACCTGTAATGTACATTGCAATAAGAGTGCAGTAATGCATGCTTTCTGGGCTGCCATAGTCTTAGTGCCCACTTTGTGATACTTGCCTTAACACTCTATCTTCTTCCAGGAAACAGTGTTTGGCTTGTGGCAAGTGAGGCGCCTCATCTCCGGCTTCTGGACACTGTCCTTCTTGCAGGGCTGCTTGCGAGTCGTCCCTGGAGGATCTACTCCCCTCTTTCAGCCAGGGGATGCTGTTAGTCCAACCTTGCTTGCTTTAGAGCAGGAAGTGGCGGAGGGCATTACGGGTAAGGATATTCAGCTGACCGGAGGTTCCAGTGTCCGTGCTGTGGGCCTCTCCCCCGTCCTCTGGGGGATCAACGGTGACTATGTCCCCTAGTATAGGGGGGTCATATCCACAAAGAGTTTACAGAGTCCGGATTGTCCTCCCTGGCATTCCTTTCCTTTTACAGCAGGCTTGATCATTATGGTGTGGCAATGCAGACCACGCAGCCTCTGATTTTCACAGAGTGCAGTCTCACAAGGGGAAGTTGAGGGTGGAAGCCTTGTTTGATTAATGGCTAAGCTTCCCCGGAAAAAAATGGCCCCTAGAGATGGAGATCAGTTGGAATCTTAATGAGATTTGAACCGTGGCTTGCATTGAGATGTTTGATGTAGATGAAGTAGTACTCTCACCTTCAGAGGATTGCGAGGAGGCCGATGCTGTCCACCTGTTTCAGGAGATAGAACTGGAGGTGTAGATCCCAGGGTCTTATCCACCTTGAGCTTGGCAGATGCTCAAGGCATGGAGCAGGAACTAAAGAGGCATCCACTCCTGAAAGGGGGGGCAGAAATCCACTACTTTCTTCCCATTCCTGGAGATGCTCAAGGGCCTGCCTGTTTCAGTTGGAATGGGATTCCCCCCAACTCTTCACCTAAAGGCTAAGGGTGTATATAAGAAGATGCCTGCTCTCCCGGAGAATGAGTGTATTGTGTGGTTTTATGTTTCCAAATTGGATGCGCAGGTTACGGTGGTTCCCATTCAGATCACCATTCCTATGGAAGGTGGATTGGCCTTATAGGATACTCTGGATGGAAAGGTGGATTTGTGTTGAAGAACCAGTTTGCTGCAGAGGCTGCTTTTTTTTGGTTGGCGGTATCTGCAGACCTTACATTTTGAGCCCTGGTCCAGTGATTTCAATCTCTTCTACTGATTCTACCCCTGTTTAGAGTCTGCTATGGCCTTCCTTTCTGATGCCATATATAACCTGGTACATCTGGTGGCCAAGGATTTTGCCCTGATGGTGCCTTGACATTGGATTTGGCTCTGGCACTGGGCAACTCACCCAAAGCCTGGTTGGCCCAACTGGCTGTTAAGGGGAAGCTTCCTTTTGGAGCCAATTTGGAGAAGCTAGTGAAGGACGTAGGTGAGACAAAATCTTACCACCTTCCAGAAGACAAGGCCAGAGAGTCTGTGAAACAGGCTGGTGGCCCTTTCTCATAAGCCTCCACCCATCCACGAAGGGCACGCTGGCCGGATTCTCTGGGGTTTCAGGGCTTTCGTCGTTACCAACCTGGAAAACCTTTCTTCCGGGCTTTGGGCTCGTTCTCAGTCTTTTTGTGGAGGACCACCCTCACGGGCTGCACAATGAAGGTTCAGGGGCCCATTACCTGATTTCTCTGATTGGAAGCAGGCTTTGCCTTTTCTTTCAGAAGTGGGCCTGGGTTACCAGGAATTGTGGGCTGCTAGACACCATTCAGTTCAGCTATGTCCTGGATTGCAAAGAGCCGATTCCAAATGCTTTCGTCATCTCCCCTTGTGGCTCTGCAATCAGAAGTGCACCTTGGACAAGGTTGCTGCGCCTAAAGGCCGGTGGTGCCTGTCCGCTTGGATGAGTGGGGTGAAGGCAGATACTCCATCTATTTTGTATTACACAAAAAAAAGATTCCTTCCGGCCCATTCTGGACCTCAAGAGGGTCAACAAGCATTTGCACGTCCTGTGCTTCTGGATGGAACCTTGAGCTCCATGATTTAAGCAGTGTGCCGAGGGGCATTCTTGGCTTCTCTGGATCTGGCCGAGGCAAATTTTCATATCCCAATCTGGGCAGATCAGCAAAAGTATCCATGTTTTGCCATGCTTAGCTCTCACTATCAGTTCACTGTTCTCCCTTTGGGCTCTCCACTGCCCCAAGGACCTTGGCGGTGTTGGCTGCGGCACTGAGGGATCTGTGTCGATCTATATCTGGATGACTGGCTCATTGGGCCCATTCCCTTTCAGAGGCATCGCAGGGGGCGTCCTGAGTGGTGTCCTTTTTGGAAAGCCTTGGCTGGGCAATCAATCAGGTAAAGAGCCAGCTTGTGCCTTCCCAATCTCTGGAGTTCCTGGGAACATGTTTCATCACTTGAGTGGCCAGAGATTTCTTGCCAGAGGAGAAAGTCAAAAGACTTTTGGATTGTCTGGCGGCATTCTGTGTACAGTAGGCTCCCAGAGTCTGGGATTATCTTTAGCTCCTTGGAATGATGGCGGCGCATGCTCACAAGGACCGCTGGAGAGGCTGCATCTTGACTCAGTGGTCCCGAGTTCTCAGGAATTCGAGTACAGGCTCCCGCTTTCGATGATGATGAAGACCCAGCCTGCGCTGGTGGTAACAGCCCTGAGGAATGGTTGGGCTGCGGAGCCCATTGCCAAGACTGTCCAGTCCAGAGTTATTGGAATCGCAGGGAAGTGGCATGGTCCATCAGGTTGGCTTTTCTGCATTTCAGGCCCCCGGTCGAGGGCCGGGGGGGGGGGGGGTTGAGTGTTTTTGGACAATGCCATGGTGGTCCAGGAGTGCCGGGGTAGCTCTAGAGATGGCTCTCCTGTTTACCTGGGCAGAGAATAAACAATGTGGAAGCGGACTTCCTGAGCTGTCACTCTCTGGATCCTGGAGAGTGGGAGTTGAGTCAGAAGGCATTTCATTTGATTCTGCATCACTGGGGTGGCAACCTGCTCCAATGCCAAAGTTTGCCGCTTCTTCAGTTGCTGTACAGACATGGGGTCGGAGGGCATCAACACCCTGATCCAGCCTTGTCCAAAGGTCTACCAAAAAAGCATACATGCGGATCTGGTGCCTCTTTGAGCAATGGTGCGGTGCTCGGCACATGGCTTCTGAAGCAGCAAAGGTGCCATCTCTGTTGGCCACGATGGCCTGGAAAAAGGCCTTTCCCTTGGCTCCTTGAAAAAGGCCTTTTTCCCTTGGCTCCTTGAAAGTTCAGGTGGCAGCTTTGGCCAGTTTCTGGTAAGTCTCTAGTCTTGCACCCAGGTATCTTGCGCTTTCTTTAGGGGGATCGGCATCTGCATCCTCCCCTCCGGTCTGTGATCCCTTCCTGCGATCTGGGTCTAGTGTCAGGGATTGATAGCCACACCCTTTGAGCTGTTGAAACTTGCTATTTTGAAAGATTTCATACTCAAGATGGTCTTATTGGTCGTGATTTGTTCCGCAAGCTGGATTTCCAAGCTGCAGGATCTGTCTTGCCGAGATCCTTATCTGTCCTTTTCAAAGGAGGCCGTTTCCATTTGGCCTGTGCCTTCTTTTTTGCCTAAGGTGCTTTTTCCCTTTCACGTGAACCAGGTGGGTCTGCCTGCCCCCCTTCTCTAAGGAGCAGTGTTAGGAGGAAGGATAAGGATCTTCATCTTGTGAATGTCTGGAGGATGCTTCTCTGGTACTTGGAGGTTACAAATTCCTTTTTTAAGTCTGACCATCTTTTTGTGTTGTTTGCTGGACCACGCAAGGATGACACAGTGGTGAGGTCAACCTTGGGGTGCTGGATTAAGGAGGCCATTGCCTCAGCATATCTGTTGTGGAACTGGCTGGTTGTGGAAGATTTGTGCATCCATTCTATTTGAGCACAAGTGTCCTCTAGGGCAGAGCATAGCTCTGTAGCCCCTGCAGACTTTTGTCGAGCAGCAATGTGGGCATCACATTCCACTTTTTTCAAGCATTACAGATGTCCATGCAGGGGCAGACCCAGCCTTGGCTCAAGGGTTTTGCGAGCTGCTGTGTCTTCTTCCCACCCAATGGAATTATTTATTTATTTGGACACTTTTCTATACCGCCCCTTCCAGTGATCAGGGGCAGTTTAAAATGCAACAAAACATAATACATTGAACATCATGTAACCGGTGAACTATTTACAATAAACAGTTAAACGTAATAACTATTTACAATCATATATCTTTCGTATCTACTGTGAGCGCAGAGGTTTCAGTAATGGAAAGTGAAATGAAACATTATTGAGTAGGTGTAAGATTAGGGCTGGTTTGATGTGTAGCAATGTTACATGGTGCAGGGGTCAAGTTTGTAAGCGAGACTTGATCAGAAGTGAAATTAGGGTTATGAAATTGCTGGATGAACAGGTATGTTTTTAATTCCTTTCAGAAAACGTGGAGGTCTTTAATTTCTCTTAGACTTTCCGGGAGGGCATTCCATTGAGCAGGTACACTGAGAATATGAGAATGCACTGTTACTTGTTGTTTGATTAGTTTTTCGAATAGAGGTAGGGACTAAGAGTATTACGGTTCTTCCTTCTTTTAACTCTATTTTCAGGGAGAGCTTGGATCAAAGTTGAAAGATGAGAAGGTGCTATATTGTTGATTAGTTTAAACATGGTCACTATGGATTTATATTATCTCCAGGAACAAGCAGGAATAAGTCCTCACATATGGGTACGTCGGTACCGACGGAGCCCGTGCGGGAAAGCTCCCCAGCTTCTTAGAATAGAAGCTTTTGGGACCTCCCACTGCACATGCGCACTGCCTTCCCGCCTTCCTGAACAGCTCTCCTCAGTTTCTCTTTTTCCGCGGAGCCAGCAGGTCGTGTTCCTGTCACCGCTGAAGAAATTGTTATTTTATTTGTTTCTTTAGACCGCGTACCTGCCTTCCCCATACCGATACCGGTATCGCCGGTCTTTTCTTTCTTTCTTTAAAAAATTATAATTCTTTTTTCTTATTTTTTAGCTTTTTGGTCACTTCAGAGAGGCCTCTCGGCCTACTCAATTTCTCCTCATGGAGAAGCCAGCCCCTGGATTTAAGAAGTGTACCAAATGTAATGCTGTTATTTCAGTCACAGACACCCATGACTGGTGTCTGAAATGTTTGGGGCCTGACCATTCCATACCGGACTGCCCATCTTGCTCCCACATGTCTAAACGTGGGCTGCAGAACCGGGCCAACAAATTCCATGTGCTGTTTGCTTCAGAGAATACAGCATCACAGTCATCCAGGTCTTCTTCTCCGGATGGATCTCAGGTAACCAAACCTTCTGTGGGCAAGTCCTCAAAGAGCAAATCTCCTTCAAAGCATCGAGAGGCTCTTAGCTTAGAACTTGAGGACCCTGCCCCAGCCAAACAACCCCGGCGGGAAGTCCAACTTCCAAAAACGCCAATTCAGGGGTCTCAGGTTGATATCGATGCTACGGCCTCGACAGATCACCTGTTAGCCTGCTCTGGGGTACCGGGTCACTCCGGTACCGACATCCAGGCAGCTATGGCGTCCATGGGCGATACTGTACAGTCCATGCAGCAGGCCGTCATGGCTTTCATTAAAGCTGCAACGCCATCGGTTCCGCTTTCAGCGGTTCCGGGCCCGATACCGGTATCGTCCGCCATGCCGGTATCGAGGCCGTCCACCTCTAAACGCAAGTCGGTACCGTATGGGCTTTCGCTCCATACCGGTTCCATACCCGATACGCCCGATATCGATACCGATCGGTACGCGTATCGTGCGTTAGAGGAAAGCACCGATTCCTCTGAGGATTTTCACTCCTCTGATGATTCTGCTGAGTTTTCACTCAACTTACCTGAGGAGCCCTCTTCTCCTAAAAGGAGAATGTCCCCTCCAGAGGATTTGTCCTTCCAGGACTTTGTTTTAGATATGGCTACAGCCCTTTCTATTACCACATCCTCTGAAAAGGAACCCAGATCCAAAAAACTGGATATTTTGGGATACTCAAAGGCCCCTAAGGAGGCAGTTACCCTGCCTATCCATGAAATCCTTCAAGAACAACTGATGGATTTCTGGGAAAATCCTTTGACTTTGTCTCCTTATTCCCGTAGGTTGGACACCATGTATAGGGTCCCTCCTTCTCCTGGTTTCCAAAAGACTCAATTGCCCCACCACTCTATTGTGGTGAAGTCTGCAATGAAGAAGATTAGGAGTACCAAAAGGCACTCTTCCACCCCTCCAGGACGGGAATGTAAGACTTTGGACTCTTTTGGTAGGAAAATTTTCCAGGCTAGTATGCTTATAGCCAGGATTAATTCCTACAGTCTCTATATGGGCATGTTCCTGGAGGAACTTGCCAAAAAGGTGCGGCATTTTGCCCCCTTTATCCCTGAGGATAAAAAGCAGGGATTCCTTTCCCTAGTGAAACAACTCTTAGAGGTTTCTAAGTTCTCTAATAGGGCAGCATATGATTCCTTTGAGGGAGCCAGTAGGGCTTCGGGCATTGCTATTGCAGCCCGACGTCTTGCTTGGCTCCAGGCCTCTGATCTGGAACCTTGGGTTCTAGATGGCTTACGGAATCTGCCCTGTACAGGTGAGAACTTATTTGGGGAAGAGTGGCAAATCAAAGCCACCCAGATGGATGCTGAAAATGCCACCTTGGAAAGACTTTCAAAGTCCACTTCAATTCCTACTAAGAAAAAGTCTTTTAAAAGGCCTTACTATAAGAAGGCCAGAGTTGCTTCAAATACTGGCCAGCAGTCTTCTCAACCTCGCTATACTGCTAAGCGTCAGCAATCCAAACAAGCACGAGCTAAGCCTGCAGCAGCTACTGTAGCTCAGCAGGCTCCAACCCCTCAGGGGTTTTGACTTGCTCCTAGGGAACTTGCCACTTCTGGTTCTAACACAACCAGAACCTCTCACCATACCCGGAAGGTTGGTTCACTTTGCTCCCAGATGGGAACAAATCACAACAGAACAATGGACCCTCTCTATCATTCGAGAGGGTTACAAACTTCATTTCTCCAGCCTTCCTCCCCATCATATGGTGAGACCATTCAATTCTCCCCCATCTCTCCTAACCCTGTTGGGTCAAGAGGTTTCCTCTCTTCTTGCCCAAGGGGCCATAGAAGAGGTTCCTCTTCCTCAACAAGGGTCCGGTTTCTACTCCCCTTATTTTCTCATTCCAAAGAAGACAGGGGGATTCAGACCAATCCTAGATCTGAGAGAATTGAACAAATTTCTCTTCAAGGAGAAATTCAAAATGCTGTCTCTCGGCATTCTCCTTCCTTACCTCCAGGGTCAGGACTGGCTTTGTTCTCTAGACCTACAGGATGCGTATACACATATACTCATCCATCCATCCCACAGAAAGTATCTTCGCTTTCTGTTTCAGGGAAAACATTTCCAATACAGAGTACTCCCCTTCGGTCTAGCCTCTGCTCCAAGAGTATTCACAAAATGCATGGCAGTCGTAGCCGCATTTCTAAGAGGCATGGGAATCTTTGTCTTCCCATATCTGGACGACTGGCTCATCCGAGCTCCAACTCAGTCACAGGCCCAGATTTCCCTGGACCACACAAGGAGCCTTTTGCAGTATCTGGGACTGGTAGTAAACCTTCCCAAGTCCCAACTCATCCCTACTCAATCTCTAGAATTCATAGGGGCCCAGTTGGACACCATCACTGCAAGGGCCTACCTTCCACATGTTCGAGGCCAGCGCCTCCTGAGTTTGGCCTCCCAAGCTCAGTCCAGCACTCACTTGACAGCCAGGGAAATGCTACGCCTACTGGGTCATATGGCCTCCACAGTGCATGTGGTGCCCTATGCTCGTCTTCATATGAGAGCAGCTCAATGGACCCTGGCCACTCAGTGGACTCAGGCGTCAGGAGCGCTCTCAGACCAAATACAAACCTCCGATCGTCTGTTTTGGTCCCTCCACTGGTGGACTTCCACCAAGAATCTGTTGTTGGGGGCTCCATTTCAACCATTGCTACCCCAAGCAACCCTCACAACAGATGCCTCCCAAACAGGGTGGGGAGCCCATCTGCAAACTCTCTCCACTCAGGGCACTTGGTCTCTACAGGAGACCACCCTTCATATCAATCTTCTGGAACTGCGAGCAATTTACCTTGCCCTCAAGGTCTTCCACTCCCTCCTAGCCAACCTCACTGTCCTAGTTCAGACGGACAATCAGGTGGCCATGTTTTACATAAACAAACAAGGAGGGACGGGCTCTCTGTCGCTTTGCAACGAAGCTCTAAGACTATGGGCCTTCGCCAGAGAGCATCAGATTCACCTGCAAGCAGTGTATCTCCCAGGAGTTACATTCTCTCGGGCAGACAGGCTCAGTCGAGTTCTGCTGCCACACGAATGGTCCCTACATTTGGACCAAATAAACCGAATCTTTCAGGAATGGGGGACACCGGACATAGACCTCTTTGCAAGTCCGTGGAATGCCAAACTTCCCCGGTTCTGTTCCAGAACTCCGTGTCAGGGAGCTCAGGCTACGGACGCCTTTCTCCTGAATTGGAATCAGGCATTCCTATATGCCTTTCCACCCATTCCTTTGATTCCCAAGACTCTGTTCAAACTCCAGAGGGATCATGGAACTATGATCCTCATAGCTCCACGCTGGCCACGCCAAGTGTGGTTCCCTCTACTTCTACAGCTCTCCCAGGGATCCTACTTGGATCTGGGAGCTGCGCCAGACCTCCTGTCTCAGGAGGAGGGGACTTTGTGGCACCCAAACCCCAAATCCCTTCACCTCAGTGCTTGGTTACTGAAGGCTTAAGCCTTCAAGACTTTCATCTTTCCCAACCAGTGAAAGATATCCTTTCTGCCTCTAGGAAACCCTCTACCAGGCGTTCCTATGCTTTCAAATGGAAACGTTTTTCCCTTTGGTGTGCTCAGCAGGGTCTTGACCCTCTGGCACTTCCTTTGAATTCTCTTCTTGATTATCTCCTGCATCTATCCAATGCAGGCCTCAAGACGAATTCGGTAAGAGTCCATTTAAGTGCTATTGCAGCATCCTTGAAACATATAAATGGACAACCTATCTCCTCTCATCCTCTTGTTGCAAGATTCATGAGAGGCCTGACTCTCACTAAACCTCCCATCAGACCACCCCCGGTCGCATGGGATTTGAATCTAGTGCTCGGTCAACTTATGAAGCCACCTTTTGAGCCAATGTTTTCCACCTCCTTGAAATTTCTTTCCTGGAAGGTCATCTTCCTCATTGCAGTCACTTCGGCTCGCCGCATCAGTGAGCTGCAGGCTTTAGTGGCTAATCCACCTTACACAAGATTTCATCATGATAAGGTGGTCCTTAGGACGAATCCCCACTTTATGCCTAAAGTGGTCTCGCCTTTTCATCTTAATCAAGAGGTATATCTACCTGTCTTTTTTCCAGCTCCTCATGCATCCAATGCAGAGAGGAACCTTCATACTCTGGATTGTAAAAGAGCTCTCGCTTTTTACCTTAATAGGACTCAGCCACATCGAAAGTCTTCTCAACTTTTTGTGGCCTTTGATCCTTCCCATTTGGGACTTCCAGTCTCCAAGCGTACACTTTCCAATTGGATTGCTCAGTGTATTTCTTTTGCTTACCAGAGCAAAAACATTTCTCTGGAAGGCCATGTCACTGCTCACAATGTGAGGGCCATGGCAACTTCTATGGCTCATCTGCACTCTGTTTCCATAGATCAGATCTGTCGAGCCGCTACCTGGGCCTCGGTTCATACCTTCACAGCCCATTACTGTTTGGACAAGGACTCCCGCCGGGATGCCTTGTTTGGCCAGGCTGTCCTCAAGCACCTGTTCCATTCCTAAACAACTCCTGCCCACCTTCCCAGAATGGATGCCTGAGATCCATACGAAGATGGCGAACCTTTACAGGGGATCCCATGCATCTAAGCTAGGGAGTCCCCATATGTGAGGACTTATTCCTGCTTGTTCCTGGAGATAGCACAGTTACTTACCTGTAACAGGTGATCTCTGGGAACAGCAGGAATTAGTCCTCACAACCCACCCACCTCCCCTAGGAGTTGTATCTTTTATCTATCTATCTTCCTGTCCTCTCTCTGTTGACTCAGCTATAAACTCGAAACTGAGGAGAGCTGTTCAGGAAGGCGGGAAGGCAGTGCGCATGTGCAGTGGGAGGTCCCAAAAGCTTCTATTCTAAGAAGCTGGGGAGCTTTCCCGCACGGGCTCCGTCGGTACCGACGTACCCATATGTGAGGACTAATTCCTGCTGTTCCCAGAGATCACCTGTTACAGGTAAGTAACTGTGCTTTATCCTACTGGCAATAGGGAGCCAGTGGAGGGTGTACAATATAAGAGTGATGTGATCGGATAGTCTGGCTTTAACTGTTATTCGGGTGGTGACATTTTGAGCCATTTGGAGTATGTTTAAGTTCTTTTTAGTTGTGCCTTGCAGTATATGCTATTACAAAAATCAAAATGAGATATGATTAATGCTTGGACTATGGTTCTGAAGTAATCTATATCAAAAAGAGGTCTGAGTTGTTGAATGGTCCTTAATTTAGAGAAGATTGTTCTAGCTGTCTGTTTTATGTGGGCAGTCGAGGGTCTTATCAAGGGTGACTCCATTAATATGTAGGGTGATGTTTTGCAGATTGATTACGGGAGGGAGTTAAAATTAGGGTTTCTTGATGTGAATAACACGTCCGTCTTTTTGAAATTGATGGACATATTCTTTGAACGGAGCCAGGTTTCGGCTTCAGTTAGGAAAGCTGCTAAGTTGTCATAATTGGGGTTCACAATGTCAAATGGGTAGTTCAACATGATATCATCAACGTATATGTGATATCTTATATTGTGTTTTTTGAAAATGGAGCATATGGGTTGAAGATACAAGTTAAACGGGAGGGAAGAAAGTGCAGAGCCTTGTGGAATTCCTTGTTCTTGAGGGAAGGGTGATGATGAGTCTTGGTCTATTTGTACATATTGAACGCGGTTAGATATATATGATTTAAACCAACTGAGAGTTATTTCTTTTATACCTATTTGGTTAAGTCTGGTGAGAAGAATGTTATCTTCCATATCGTAGTTTGGTACATCCCACTTGTCTGGACTGGTCTAGCAGGACAATATGGAAGATAACATTTTACTTTCCGGTTAATGTCCTTTCCTTGAGTCCTGCTAGACCAGTCCAGGGCCCACCCCTGAAACTGTATGGCTCTGTTCTTCTGCTGCGGTACACTTGGGACCTCTATGATTTTTATATTTGGCTCTGCAGGTTTATCTTCTACTGACAGCTTCCTTTTTATGCGTTCCTGGACATGGTCCTCATTGTTGCCCACAATTCAGGTTGTGTGAGGCTTGCCATGTTTCTCCCATATGCTTTGGGATGAATAATGAAGAGACCTCTGGTGACAAATGGAAGCATAGGAGTGATGTCATTGAAACCTGGGCTTTTCATTGGTTCTTTGTCTCCACCACTCTGCAGGTAGGGGAACACACCCACTTGTCTGGACTGGTTTAGCAGGACTCAAGGAAAGAACATTAAGTGGTAAGTAAAACGTCACCTTGATCTCTTAATCTGGTTTATGTTATCACTTTCTGTCAGAATTGTTGGTAATTAGATCTCTATAAAAATACTATTGAAGAAGCGTATCTCTCTGTGATGTGAAGTGCTGAGTTTATTGGACTAAGTTCACTCAGATCTCACTGTCAGCTTCCTTCTCAGTCTTTATACTTCTTAGATCATAAGGTTCTGTTGACGTCAAGTTCATAAGCCAGACCAATGTAACTTGCTGGTCTTGTAACTTGAAACAGGAATACTCTTACATATGCTTTTTGATATGCAAATTTAAAATGGTACTGGACCGAAATATAGGAAAGAATTTATAAGATCTTGCCTATCCAAGAGCTGACCTATGAGATAATGATCTGGAGGTCTTTTACAGTCCAAGCTGAGCTTCCAAGGTGAAGACGCAATTATTTTTGATAAAATTAATTGTGAATAATTGGAAAGATAATTTTAATATTTTGTAGAGCCTAGATTGTCTTGCACAAAGACATGAGTGAGACTTGTACAAAGACATGAGCGAGGAGCATATGAGAAACAGAATTACTAAGCACTATCAAATATGGTATACAATGGAAGCCTATGCTATGCGATAGCTGTGGATAATTACAGAATGAGCAGTGCACCTATATATTCCGTAGGGGTGTTCTTTTCTTTTCTTATGGAGAAATTGTTAGATCAAAAATGAATAAAAAGACTGAAACATATATAAAAATCCCCACAAATATTTTGTAATAACTGTTGTGTTATGTATTTTCTAAATACTGTTGTGTTGTATACTTTCTCAGAATGGTATGTAGCTCAAATCTCATTAGACTGCAGCCTACCTCCTCCCACCCCTATTTTTTGACCCATAGTTTCATTCTGTTCCTTTGGGTTTCAATTTCATTTAGAACCAAGGCTGGGATCTGACTCTACCATCTTCCTCATATTATGACCCCTTGTTCTATCAGAGACCTTCCTTTCCATCAAAAATGCTTTTGCCTTGTGTGCATTTTGTATGCTTGAGGCATTTGAACATCAAGACATAAGGCACATTCAAACCTGCCCTTTCATACTTTTCCATCATCAGCATATCTGGCACACAAACAAGGCAACACGCCTCTCTTATCTTTGCTGGAAAATAGGACACTGGGCTACAAAAGGAATCAAGCTATTATTTTAAAACAGGCACCTGGTCCGAGTACTCTATAGGGTGGGGGGGGGGGGGAATTAGTATTTCTATAATGTTGGTGGTTGTATTTGGATACCGAAGCACAGTTAACTTATCCTTACAGCAAAAATAGTGGCTAATCTATCTGATCTACAGACACTAACACTAACTGGCATGCCGCACTTCTTTTCTTTTTTAATTGGTACGGATGTGTACAGGCCAAAATGTACTGTTCCTAATTCTAAGGTGCATTAAAAAAGTTATTAAAACAAATGTTTGAAACAAAACACAAAATTCCTTTAAAAGTTTTTAATGCATGTAGATTGGGTGCATGTCATTTCATAGATTAACATGCATTAAATCGATTTTACACATGCTAAAATTTTTAAGGCACATTAGTGAACTGAATACACATCACTATTGGTAAGTCTAGTGTTCACAAAGTATGTATATAAGCCTTTCAACTACAGGGCTCACCATTTGTATAAAGCAAGAGTAGAATAATGAATCTATACTTTTATATTTCTTTCTTTCTTTATAAAATTTGATTAGATGCTTGGTTGTAGAAACCATCCATCCCATATTATCCCAGCAGCCTATCGTTCTTTACTCTAATTAGTTCTTTGCTCTGTAAATGATCTTTCATGCAGGGCTCCAAGTTTTAATTGCAAGTTTTAAACCTATGTTTTTAACACAATAAGGAGAGAGAAACAGAAGCTTTAACTAATACACAGTGCCAGATGTAGCTAGGCATTTTTTCTCTTTTTTATTTTATTTATTAGTATATTGCTCACGCCTTTCCAGTAAGATTTCAAGGCGGGTTACATTCATGTACAGCAGGCATTTCCGTCCCCGGAGGGCTTACTCTCTAAGTTGGCACCTGAGGCAGTGGAGGGTTAAGTGACTTGCTCAAGGCCACAAGGAATGCCAGTGGAATTAGAACCCTGATCTTTCTGGTTGCAAGCTGCTCACCTAACCACTAGGCCACTCCTCCACTCGTAGATATGATATGGAAAAAAAACCCTTTAGTATATCTGGGGTATAGTTTGCTATAGAAGATGAAACCTTATAAATATTTTCCCAATTCAATCCTCCTAACGAACTCCCAGTGCTCCTCAACAATACTAGTGCAGCACATACAATGAAATAAGACAGCTCAAAAGAACTGTTTGCTCTTTTCAATGGAAAGCAACCAGATTTATTAAATGAATCCATCTGTAACTGAAAAGCAAATACTAGTTTGCCTCTTTGATACTCTATGCAATGGCTCTTTCCTGCAAGGATCGCCTTGATTGCTTTTATGTCTGTTATTTGAATTAATGTATTGCTTGTGTTTAGTGGCTTTATATTATGCATGTATATCTTTATCTTTATTATTTCTTGATATATTGCCCGTGGCAAAGAGGCATCAGAGCGATGTACAATTACAATAAAATATAACATACTAGGAAAGGAAAGAAACGCCATTCAATTGACAGGAGGGGTTAATAGATAGTGGAAAGCTGAAGAGGACAGAAGAGCATACCAGGTAAGGGAGAGAGCAGAGGGCAGTGACAGAGAGAAAGAGAGAAACAGAAAGGGCTAGGGAGAAGAGGGGGGCAGGTCACAGGCCATTTGAAAAAGGTGAGTTTTGAGAAGGGACTTGAACCGAGGATTTGAGGGCTCGGCACGTAGGGCAACGGGCAGGGAATTCCACAGTGCAGGGGCAAGAAAGAAGAAGGCAGAGTGACGTGTCTGCTGCAGGTGTGCTTGGGAAACTGATGGGAGGGCCAGGCGGTGAGTGTGAAGGGACCGGACTGTAGGAGGCGGTAGGGAGTATGAAAGTGAAGGAGATCAGCTAGGTATTGCAGGCTGCCGGAGTGAACTGCTCGGTGTGCCAGGGTGAGTAGTTTATAGTTGAGGAAGAATTTAATGGGAAGCCAGTGAAGATGGATAAGGGTGGGCATTATGTGGTCACGGTGGGAAGAGTAGGTGAGTATCCTGGCTGCTGTGTTTTGGGCAAGTTGGAGACGGAGTTGATAATGGGGAAGACCTGAAAGTGCACTGTTACAGTAATCCATCCTAGAGATTACCAGAGATAGCAGGAGGTTAGTGAGAGAATGCGTATCAAGAGAGGAACAAAGAGCACGAATCTGGCGCAGGAAGAAAAAGGATCGTTCAATCAGGGAAGACAGATTAGGGTGGAACGATAAGGAGGAGTCCAGGACAACACCCAGATAGCAGAGGGACGAGACCAAGGGGACTGAAGAGTCTTGATTTTTCAGATAGAGTGCAATATGAATGCGTTTCAAAATAAAATAAAGAAAAAAAGAAATTGCTTAGGTACCCAAGAAGTGTTAGTGCACAAGGCGGAAGGAAAATATCAGAAAAGCTGACCTCTTATGGCCTCAAAATAGACACAAAAATCAGGTGTTTTCTTTGTCAGCATTGTGCATGACAGCTTTTTCTGAGCATCAACTTCTTTTGATTAGTTTTGACAATTACCTCCCTGGCATTTCAGATAAGAACATGCAGGATTAAAGCAGTCTTCAAAGGGGAATTTGAGTGCACTAAGACACATCTGACGTGATAAGATGTGGGCTTGAAAACTCCCTGCAACAACTCTAGTTTAGATTTACATCAGCCCAGCAGACTGTAGCATAACCTACAGTGAATCCAGCTCCACCTACCACCATTTTGGAGAGAACACGGCACTATGATGCATGCCAGTATAAACCTGGAAACCTCCCAGCTCATTTAAGAGACATTGGTGAGCATATATTCAGGGCTTAGTTTAGGATCTATGTGCAAACAACACTGTGGATTTGACAAATCCACTTTAGTAGATTTCAGTCGCCCAAACATAGGTGTGCATACTTTTATAAAACATGTACTTGTGGACCTACGGTATCATGAACAGCCATTTCAGGTATGACATAACAGATAAATATATACATACATTAAAGTTTATAAAAAAGATGGAGCCAATATTCAAATGTCACGGCAGTCATCTTGGTGCTTAAAGAACGGCAGGATATTCAGTGGCATTATCCGGATAGAAGCTGCTACTGAATTGGACAACAAATTTGTTCAGAAGTTTTGCTCCCTGAAAAGGTTTTGGTAATTATGATAGACCGCTTCAAGCTGAACACAAATATAATTTCAGATTGACTGTATCACACAGGAATTTGGAGAAACAAATTAAATTTTCCCTAAATTTAGCATGTTTAATCACACAATGATGCTGACATAGTGCACTAGTGTTCACCTGAGCTAAAAATATTTTGCTCCCGATTTTTCATTTGTACTCTGCATTGGATGCTTCTCGTCTGTGTTCAACAATAGCAGCCAGCATTGATAGGTTCCAGTTGCCCTGATACCGCTTTTCCATGGTCACAATGTCCTGGTGAAACCTTTCACCGGGTTTGTCACTGACTGCACCAAGATTAGCAGGGAAGAAGTCAAAGGGGCTTGCTTACAAAGCCGCGGTAGCGGTTTCCAATGGGGTAGCGGTTTCAATGGGGCTGCGGCTCCGATAACGATCGGAAACCGCTACCGCGGCTTTGTAAACCAGCCCCAAAGTGTGAATACAGAAAATGAATCTTCAGCAACATGTTGTACTTCATGGTTTTGTACGCTTGAAGCATGTCAACCAGCTGGACATATTTTGGTGCCCTGTAATTGCCAAGAAAATTCTCATCATCCCTGAATGTCTTCCATGCGATTTTCTCAGAACCCACTAGCAGATCTTCAAACTGTTTATCATTGATGACATGTCTGACTTGTGGACCTACAAAAATGCCTTCCTTAATCTGAGCATCAGCTATTCTTGGAAACATCTGTCTCAAATATTGAAATCCTTCACCTTCCTTGTTCATCGCTTTCACAAAGTTTTTCATCAGTCCGAACTTTATATGAAGAGGGGGCAAAAATATCTTTCTTGTGTCGATAAGTGGTTCATGTGCCACATTTTACTGTTCTGGAACCAAATGCTTATGGAGTAGCCAGTTCTTTTTAACTTAATGAGACTCTCTAGCATGGGAGTCTCATTAAGAAATGAAACAACAGTACTTGGTATACCTGAGTTACATTCCTAGTAGCAGTACCACTACTTTTAGATCACTACAGATGTTTCAGATGTAGTTGTTGTACTGTATGTGTTCCTATACCCCACAACTTGAGTGAATATTCAGTGACTGAAACTAAGTTCTAACTCCATCAATGTTTTTTTGTCGGATGTTTTTGCCTTGAGAGATTTCTCCCTCTTGAAGCGTAACTTCCCTTTTAATCAATTATATGATAACCTGACCATTCAATAAAATATTGTGAAATAATTGCACTCTATATAATTGCTATATCACAATAACCAACTCTCTTATAACGAGCCCTGGGATCCCTTCTTAACTTCCAGGAAATCCCCGTAGCTCTACCCAAATTCTGCAGACAACAATGAAGCAAGTTAGACTGTATTAACGGAAGCGTCTTTTTGGGAGGAAAGATCTCTACTTGATGCTGCTCCGTGTTAACCATCGTAGAGGATGAAGTATCGCTGCTTGACGGTTCATGAAGATAAGTAAATTCCTTTTGCAGAACTGTAAGCATTGAAACAGGGCCAGAAAACAGAGTGAAGCTCTAAACGCAGTGCTGTGTTCGTTGTTGTCTCCAGAATTTGGGTAGAGCTACGGGGATTTCCTGGAAATTAAGAAGGGATCCCAGGGCTCGTTATAAGAGAGTTGGTTATTGTGATATAGCACTGATATAGAGTACAATTATTTCACAATATTTTATTGAATGGTCAGGTATCATATAATTGATTAAAAGGGAAGTTACGCTTCAAGAGGGAGAAATCTCTCAAGGCAAAAACTTCTGACAAAAAAACATTGATGGAGTTAGAACTTAGTTTCAGTCACTGAATATTCACTCAAGTTGTGGGGTATAGTTATATAATCGAGTGGAGGGTTAGTATAAATAGTTCTGTATGTGTTCAGCAACAGTTCCATGTTTTCGTAGGTTTCTTTCATGTGCACTGCATAGGCATTGAAGGGTAACACCACAACGAAAGCAAATATCACGTAGGATACAAACACACAGTCTGAAACGTGATATTGTGGAAAGACAGAGCCTTTATTGAACCATTGACAACCCGACACAGGCTGTGTTTCGCTACCCTTCGTCAGGGGTTTGTCTGGCATATGCTAAAAACATAAATGTACAAATACTTAAACAATAAAAGAACAGAACACTCAAAACATAATCATTAATACAATAAAAAGTAAATAAAACCATAAATAGATGATAATGATAGTATTATAAAATAATACAAATGATAGAAATTATAAATGATAAAAAATTTTAGACAATCAATTAAAATGAATAAATAAAAGAAAATGACATACAAAGCATAAATACCTCTGATGGAGACCGTTAAGTCAGAAGTTCTTGTACCAAACTGTCCTTAAATTTATAAACCTGTATTCTCTAAAAGGAATATGGATACATAATTAAAAACAATTATAAACAAATAATACATGAAACATATACAACGTTGTTAGTTTCACAGTTAGAAAAATCATCAATGTGAAATGTATGATTAGTGAACGGATGAATAAATGTGTTACGTACTGGTAAAGAGTTAAGGCATACAAAACATTTACCACATTGGAATTGTCCTTTATATTTCGACAAAAATTTCTTTTCTGTGAGTGCTGATGGAACCAGGAGGTTCTGTAAATTAATGTTGCGCTTATGTGCAATAGTTAACTGCAAATTCTGGAATGCTGGGAGGGTTTGTACCAAATGCCACTCTTTACGCAATATCTTAATGATGTTACATGATTGTGAAGTATATAAAAGGGGACATACAATACCTATATCGTCTCTTCTAGTTTTAACTTCAAGCAATGTTTCTTGAGAGGACTCTTGGGCCCTTTTATATGCTTTGTCAAGGTGACAAACTGGATATTGTCTTGCTAAAAATCTCTCTCTCATTTCTTTAGCCTGTATTTTGAAATCTTGTGGCTTGGTACAAATCCTCTTTGCTCTTAAAAACTGGCTCACCGGAAGGTTTCTTTTGAGTGATGGATTGTGAAAACTGTTGTTCTCCAGGACCAAGCAGGAAGTCAGTCCTCACTTATGGGTGACGTCGGCGCCGACGGAGCCCTCGCGGAGCAATGTTCCCCAGCTTTCAAAGAAAGCCTAAAGGGGAATTGCAGCGCGCATGCGCGGTCCCCTTCCCGCCCAAGGGTGCCATCTTAGCCAGTCTTCTTTTTTCCGCGGAGCCCTGCAGACGTACCCGTCGTGTCCCCGCGAAAAAGTTGATTTTTCTTCATAATTTACTCTTTTTTTCCTTCGGTTCGACGCCGGTCTTTTTCCCGCCCGGACTCGCGACGCCGGTCACGAGTCCTCTTCTTCTTTTTCGGTTTTTCTGACTTAGTCAGTTTTCGTTTTCGGTTTTTCCCTGGCAGCCCGGTCCTTTGACCTCGCCGGGGCCCTTTTTCCCCCGATGGCTGCCAGTGGTTTCAAGCGGTGTGGTCAGTGTGACCGAAATATGTCACTGACTGACACACACGACCATTGCCTCCGCTGCCTGGGCCCGGATCATGAAGAAATGATCTGTGGGCCTTGTGGCAAACTGTCCTCCAAAGCGTTGAGAAGTCGGCGGCATCAGCGGGATAGAATCTTCGCTGACCCCAGCCGTACCCGGACCTCGTCAGAGGCCTCCGCGTCCAGGGGTTCCAGCTCGGACCGTCGCCAGAGTTCCTTCGACAGGGGTTCTCCCTCCGGAGACCATCGACGGAAGGTGAAACCCGCGAGGGCGGCGTCGGTGGACGCTCCTGGCTCCACGAGGGCCAGGTCGCATAGCCCCGATAGCCGCCCCGGGTCCTTGGAGAAGGAGCACCTCACGAAGCGACCTCGCCTGGAGTCGGAGCTGCCTGCTCAGGTAAGTCCTGTAGTCCTTCTGGACTCGCCTCCGCGACAGCCGCCGTCGGGGCCCGAGTCGGGGGCTGCTGGGTCACCTGAGCTCGGACTCAGGTTGACGGCCTTGGAGAGCAGACTGTCTGCCTTCATGGACCAGCAGCGGGCACTGCTCGCTGGCTTCGCTGGCGCCGCTGCCCCGACCGCCGGGACGTCGACGTCTAAGTCGACCCCGGAGACCGAGCCGATCCTCGAGTCGATGCGAACTCGAGTCGATCCTCGGTCGAGGTCACCCTCGGCCTCCCGTTCGGGACCGAGGTCGCCGACGCCGACTCCCTCGGCGTCGGGGCGGCAGGCGCCGCGCCCTGCCCGGGCCGACCCCACCGAGTCCTCGTCGGAGTCGGTCTGGGAGTCTGAAGAGGAAGAGTCGCCTGATTCTTTTCGGACTCGGTGTGTCCCCTCGGACTCACCTGAGTCCGAACCTCGGAAGCAGTCCCCCCCGGAGGATGCCCGGTTCTCGGACTTCGTCAGGGATATGGCCAAGGCTTTGGCCTTCCCTGCGGACCCCGAGGAGGAGCCTCGAGCCGAAGAGCTCGACGCCCTCCAGTATGACTCTCCCGCCAGGGAACACTTTACTGTACCGGTTCCTCCCATGCTGGAACGACTACTCTTCCGCATGTGGGAGAGTCCGGCCACCTCGCCGGTCCTGAGCAAGCGGGTCGATTCTATCTATCGAGTCCGCAAGAGCCCTGGCTTCCAAAAAGCACAGCTACCACACCATTCCATGGTAGTGGAATCGGCCATGCATCGTCTTAAGAGCCAGAAGATGCACTCCTCGGTGCCTCCTGGCAGGGAGGCCCGTAACCTGGATGGCCTTGGTAAGAAGTGTTTCCAGGGCTCTATGCTTGCGTGTCGTGTCCAGACCTACCAGCTATACATGGGCATGTATCTCCGAGACCTGGCTAAAGAGCTAGCCGGATTCTCCGCTGGTTTGTCCGAGGAACCCTTGCGGAGGTTCCTGGCCTTGTCCACTGGCATTCGGGAATGCTCAAAATTCATGTCCCGAGCAGCCTATGATGGCTTTGAAGCATCGGCTCGAGTGGCCGCAGCCGGCATCGGTGCCCGCCGACAGGCTTGGCTTCAGTCGTCTGACCTTGAGCCCTGGGTGCAGGACAAGTTGGTCGATGTCCCCTGCCGAGGCGAAAACCTCTTTGGCAAGCCCATGGCTGAAAAGGCTGCACAAATTGAGACGGAGACTCTCACCAGGACTAGGCTTTCTAGGAAGACCTCCGCCCCTTCCCAGAAAAAGAAGGGCTCGGGAAAGAAGTCCTTTTACCCGAGGAAGGCGGCTGCCTACAAACAATACCCCCAATATTAGGCCCCTGCAGCTCCCCAACAGGGCCAGCAGGCCAAGGGACGGGGTAACGGGTCCCGTAGGCAGCAAGCCCCCAAGCCTGCACCACCAGCCCCTGCTCCGCAGGGTGGGGGTTTTTGACTCCTTAAGCATAGCCTCTCCCCCCCCACTGGTTCCTCCCAGCACCGGAGGCCGGCTGGTTCACTTCGCCCACAGGTGGTCCAGCATCACCTCGGATGCCTGGGTGCTTCAAGTCGTGCGAGAAGGCTATCTTCTCCACTTCCACCAGGTCCCTCCCTCCTATTTTCCGGGAGAACCTCCACGACCCCCTCTGCACAGGGAATTACTCCTTCAGGAGTTAGCAGGTCTTCTACAGGAACAGGCGGTGGAACCGGTGCCCCACCACCTGAGAGGTCAAGGCTTTTATTCCAGGTATTTTCTGGTACCAAAAAGGACAGGAGGCCTCAGACCCATCCTGGACTTGCGCAACCTCAACAAATTCCTCGTGCGGGAAAAGTTCAAGATGCTTACCCTTGGAATCCTTCTGCCCTACCTCCAGCAGGGAGATTGGCTATGCTCCTTGGATCTAAAGGATGCCTACACGCACATCCTTATCCACCCAAACCACCGCCAGTACCTAAGGTTTGTGGTGGCCGGAAATCATTACCAGTACAGAGTACTGCCCTTTGGCCTGTCCTCCGCACCGCGAGTCTTCACAAAATGTCTCGCGGTGGTGGCGGCCCATCTCCGGCTTCACGGCCTCTATGTCTTTCCGTACCTCGACGACTGGCTCATCAGAGCAGCGTCCGCTCCGGAGGTCACCAACGCCACATGCCGCACGGTGACTCTTCTGCAGTACTTGGGCTTTGTTATAAACTTCGCAAAGTCCACTTTGCTCCCCTCACAGGATCTCGAGTTCATCGGCGCAAGGCTGCACACTCCTCAGGCACGAGCGTTCCTACCGCTCGACAGAGCTCAACGGCTCATGGACCTAGTAGCCGACCGTTTTCGCAGCCAGCCCCTGGTCTCCGCCAGGCGCTTCCTGAGACTACTCGGCCATATGGCTTCCACCGTCCATGTGACCCCCAATGCCCGCCTGAATATGCGGTCTGCTCAATGGTGTCTCCGCCAGCAGTGGCAACAAGCCACAG
Source organism: Ichthyophis bannanicus (assembly GCA_033557465.1). Taxonomy (NCBI): domain Eukaryota; kingdom Metazoa; phylum Chordata; class Amphibia; order Gymnophiona; family Ichthyophiidae; genus Ichthyophis; species Ichthyophis bannanicus. The sequence goes on along the minus strand of CM066047.1, from coordinate 50,913,469 downwards.
GCGGCCTAGCAGACCTAGTGCGCGTCTCCGAGCCGCTGATCTCGTCTCTCCGGTGGTGGCTTCATCGGCCGAACCTGATACTCGGCATGCCTTTCCAGTCACCTCAGCCGGCCCGGGTGCTGACAACAGATGCATCCCTCCTGGGCTGGGGAGCACATTGCCAAGGGGCACGTACTCAGGGCCTCTGGACCACGTGGGAGTCTGCTCAGCAGATCAACTTCCTGGAGCTCAGAGCGATCCGCCTGGCTCTCAAGGCCTTCTCCCACCTGACCTCTCACCAGTCCGTCCTTGTCCAGACGGACAATCAAGTTGCCATGTTCTACGTGAACAAGCAGGGGGGCACGGGCTCCTTCCTTCTCTGCCGGGAAGCACAGAAGCTCTGCTCTTGGGCCGTCAGTCACGGCGTTCTCCTCAAGGCAGTTTATCTCCCAGGCCAAGAGAATTGCCTGGCGGACAAACTCAGCAGGATCCTCCAGCCGCACGAGTGGCGCCTGGATCCCTTGGTAGCTCAGAAGCTCTTTCTAAAGTGGGGCCTCCCCACGGTGGATCTCTTTGCCAGTCCTCACAACCGGCAACTTCCTCGCTTCTGCTCTCGTCAGCCACACCCCCTTCGGGTTGCGGCGGACGCTTTTCTACTCTCATGGTCGGGGAGCCTTTTGTACGCTTTCCCTCCCATCCCGCTAGTCTCTCGGACTCTTTTCAAGGTTCTCCGAGACAAAGCCTTCATGATCCTGGTGGCCCCTCGCTGGCCCAGACAACCGTGGTTTCCGCTCCTGCTGCAATTAGCGGTGGAGGATCCATTCCCTCTGGGGTTACAACCAGATCTCCTCATTCAGGATCAGGGGTCTCTGCTACACCCCAACCTCAGGTCTCTCAACCTAATGGCCTGGCTGCTGAGAGGGTAGTCCTTGCTCCCCTTCTCCTGCCGGCAGAGGTGGAGGAGGTCGTCTTAGCTTCGCGACGACCTTCTACCCGCAAATGCTACGCCCTTAAATGGCGTCGTTTTTCTGTTTGGTGTATCCAACAGTCTCAGGATCCCTTCTCCTGCCCGGTGTCGGTGATCTTGCAGTACTTGCTATACCTCTCTAATCTGGGACTTAAGTCCAACTCCGTCAAAGTTCACCTCAGTGCTCTTTCAGCACATCATGTGCCGGTGGACGGCAGACCTCTCTCCAACGACCCTCTCGTAGCGAGATTTCTCCGAGGTCTCCTTCTACTTAAACCACCTCTGCGCCCGCCAGCACCTGACTGGGACCTGAACGTGGTTTTACAGCGGATCACCTGTCCGCCTTTTGAACCTATGGCTACCTGCTCTCTCCGTTTTCTTTCTTGGAAAACTCTGTTCTTGATAGCCCTCACTTCCGCTAGACGCGTAAGTGAATTGCAGGCCCTCGTGTCTGATCCCCCTTACACTCGGTTCTACAAAAATAGGGTAGTCCTACGGACTCACCCAAAATTTCTTCCAAAAGTGGTCTCCCCTTTTCACATCAATCAGGAGGTGGTACTTCCAACCTTCTTTCCCAGACCACACTCCAGCCGAGCTGAAACGGTCCTCCATACCCTGGACTGTAGAAGGGCATTGAACTTCTACCTTGACCGTACGCGGGAGCACCGTAAAGCTGCTCAGCTTTTTGTGTCTTTTGACCCCAATAAATTGGGGCTCCCGGTCTCCAAGCGTACTCTGTCCATCTGGGTTGCGGACTGTATCTCTTGGGCTTATGGGGCAGCCGGACTCTCCTTGGAAGGTCGAGTCACGGCTCATTGCGTTCGGGCAAAGGCTACGTCAGTGGCTTACCTCCGCTCTGTTCCGCTGGCAGACATCTGCCGGGCCGCTACTTGGTCTTCGAGCCAGACTTTTGCGGTCCATTACTGTCTCGAGAGGGAGTCCCGCAGGGACAGTGCTTTCGGACAGGCAGTCCTCCGTAATCTCTTTGAGGTCTGAGCAACTCCTACCCTCCATCCCAGATGTGGGCTACCGGTGGGTAATAATTCAGCGAAGATTCTTTCCTGCTGTGCTGCTGAGCTAGAGGGAGCTCATTTTTGTGCTTAGGGTCTCCGGTAGCCTTGAGCTTGGGAGTCCCATAAGTGAGGACTGACTTCCTGCTTGGTCCTGGAGAAAGCGTAGTTACTCACCTGTAACAGGTGTTCTCCAGGAGCAGCAGGAATCAGTCCTCACAACCCTCCCTCCTCCCCGTGGAGTTGCAATCACCTGCTTTAGTTCTTTTGCAAATTTTTATGCCGTCTTTTTTAGCTATGTCATCTGACTGGCTAAGATGGCACCCTTGGGCGGGAAGGGGACCGCGCATGCGCGCTGCAATTCCCAAAGGCTTTCTTTGAAAGCTGGGGAAAATTGCTCCGCGAGGGCTCCGTCGGCGCCGACGTCACCCATAAGTGAGGACTGATTCCTGCTGCTCCTGGAGAACACCTGTTACAGGTGAGTAACTACGCTTAATGCAAAAGTTGTTTTTGTCTGTTGGCTTCCTAAATAATGTGGTAGAAAAACCATTATCTTCTTTCTTAATAAGTAAATCTAAATAAGAAATCTGATGGGGATCATAAGTTACCTGGAACCGTAAGTTTACATCTAATTGATTAATCCATAAATTGAAATTAGCGAGTTCCTCCATCGTGCCCTTCCAAAGAATTCGAATGTCATCTATGTAACATCTCCAGAGTAAGATATTGGACTTAAAAGGATGAACTTTCAGAAAACTCTCTTCAAAGTGAAACATGTACAAATTCGCTATGTCAGGGGCCATGGAGGACCCCATGGCTACTCCCTTAATCTGCTTGTAAAACAAGTCTCTAAAACAGAAAAAATTCTCACAGAGAGCTATCTGTGCTAAGGTCACAAAAAAGCTATTGGAATACGTCTATGTACAGTTCTCTTAAGTAAACACTGTTCAATAATGTTCAGAGCCTCAAGTTGCAGTACGTTAGTATATAACGATTCTACGTCAAGTGTTACTAAAATAATATCGGAGTAAAATTTATCAAAGGTGGATAATATCTGTATGATATGTGCTGAGTCCCTCACATATGACCACATGTCATATATAAATGGATGCAGTAACAAATCCAATAATTTAGAAATGGGTTCTAAAAGAGAACCGATGGCCGAAACTATAGGCTGACCAGGTGGAGCTTCTAGGGATTTATGGATTTTAGGAATAATGTATATAGTGGGAATAATAGGCACATCTACAATTAAAAATATTTTTCCTTTTGAGTAATGTATCCAATTTCAAAAGCTGAAATAACTAGATTACACAGGTACACTACCAAAAAACAGCCTCCAGTTTTGCAACTGATTCCTATAGATTTTGGGGTGCTGAATCCAGGAAAAATAGCCAAAATGTTCCATCACGTCACGTTTTCTTGCAAAATTAGATTTCTTACCCATATAAGGAATGTTCACATAATTTCTTTTTAGCCGACTGCAGTTTATTTTCTTGGCCCAAAATAGAGGTTGTAATGGTTAACTAACTAGAAACACTCCCTCATGATATTTTAGAGTGTTTTGTATTCATTTTATACATTAACAGGACAATTGGGAGGCGGGGGGCTAAATCCAGTACTCGCGCTGGCGCATGTTCTTTCCTGTTCGCCTCGCCTCGTTCGCTCGCTCAAACACGGTGGTTGCGACATGAACGTTCCTGTCAAATTTCAGTTTCTTGCAAGTTCATTATTACCTTTTGTTTGCTCAGTCGTAATCCAGCTTTATTCCGAAGTGGTTCACTACAGTTGTAGTTTGCAGTGCTGTGTATTTGTGATGGCTCACAGAGCCAGAGGTTGCGTCAACTCGCCGGACAGTTTTTGTTTTATTTGTGGGGAATATACCGTGAAAAAGCGGCAGAGGAACATTTCTGCATTTATTAAAAAAGTATATTTCGCCTATTTCGGTTTGAAGTTAGGCGATCAAGACAAACGTGGGCTCCTCACAAAGTGTGCAAGACATGTGAGGAAGATCTACGCTTATGGATGAAAGGTAAAAAACAAGCATTTCGTTTCGGAATACCTATGATGTGGCGTGAACAAAGAGACCACAGCAGTGACTGCTATTTTTGCTCTTGCATTGTGACGGGATACAACTTAAAAAATAAGAACGTAATAAGTTACCCCAACCTTCCCTCAGCAATTAGGCCTATGCCTCATAGCAACGAAGTACCTGTGCCTGAACCACCAAAATCTTTGGATCATATTTGTGTGGACGGTTCTGATCATGATGAGACTCATCAGATGGCTTTTCCCGATGAGTCCAGTACTTCCGAGTTTGAAACTGAACCAGATCCGAAACCTGAACTTTTCTCTCAAGCTGAATTGAATGATTTAGTCCGGGATTTAGGACTCCCAAAAGATGCTGCCCAAGGACATCAAGGACGCAGAGAGAAGGTACCAAGGAAGATGGAACACCACTATGATGGCTGATTTCTGCTGGTTGCTGCTGCGGGAAACCCCAGATGAAAAATACGCCAAGCAGCGCACCAAGAGAAGCATTCGGGGGAAGAAGAAACGGGCCCACCAGGAGATTGATTGACCCAAGAATGACTTTAAAATCTAAACTGTGTTGACAAATATCGTGTTTTTACTAAACTTTGAAATAAAAATTTGCTAGTTATTACCACAGTGTCGGATCTCATTTATTAGAATTTTATTTTCACACCATCGGGTGTTTGTCTTCATGTATTGCAATGGTGCGGTTTGCGTTTTCTATTCTTACATACATACCTGTACAACATTTTTTGCACATTTCTTTGCTTTGCTTTGTGTCTAACCTCGCTCTTATATGCTCAATGTTTGTGCACATGTATGTGGCTGTTTTAAGTGCAGACAATTTTGCTACCATCACAGTGTGTTTTGTTGACATTACTCTATTCTTATGTGCTGCCTTGTTACAATTTTCTTTCTTCTTATTTGAATAACTACTAAACAATTAGTATAAAGAATTCATCCAAGAAACTTTTATCTCGATCGCACTCAATCTGAAACGTTCACCTCAAACTGCTAACCCAATGTAGCAAAAAATCTGTACGTGATGGAGCAAATTGGTTACCAGATTTGGATTCAGCACACCAAAAAACGTAAAAATCAATCGAAACATTAGAGGCAGTTTAAAAAAATTTTTTTTTAGTGTACCTGTGTTATCAATGCTTTTCTTGAGATTTTGTGTAGGGTCCCCATCGAGTCTCTGATAGAAAGTCTTGTCATTCAACTGTCTATTGATTTCAGCTATATAATATTCTTTATCTAAAACAACCACTGCTCCTCCTTTATCCGCCGGTTTTATAATAATATTGTTATTCTTTTATAATGAGATAGCCTTTCTCTCCCCATATGTGATATTATGAAAGGAGGGACGTTGGCTTTTTAGAGCTTCTGTGACCTGTTTTAATACTACCTTTTCAAAGGTTTCTATGATAGGATCTGTTCCCTGAGGTGGTATCCAAGTGGATTTTTTCTGGATAATAGAGATATCATTTGAACACGAACTATCATGGTTTGCAAAGAAATGCCGGATACGGACTTTGCGAAAAAACTTATAGAGGACAACATGAATGTCAAAGGAATCTGATCTTCATTTAGGTACAAAAGACAACCCTTTGTTTTAAAAAGGATTCTTCATCTGGTGAAAGTGAGTATTTAGAAATGTTAACGTTGTGAGGGGGTTTCATCATTAATATCTCCTTTCCTCTGATCTCTCCGACTTCCATACCCCTCTTCCTTGTCCTTTTGCCCCGTCCTCTGTAATAATTTTGTTGCGCATATGGTATGTCTTGTTCCAGATCTTGTTGTCTGTCTAATTCTATTAGACGTGGGCGAGCGCAGGATCTGTCTCGACCACCTCCTTTCCACATTTGATCCATGTTGAAAAAAGACTCCTTATTTTCAGGAGGTGGGTTCTGTTTTTTTATCTTATCTTTCTGGGGGGGACCCAGATCCGCATTGTTGGAAAAAATACACGAGTGCCTGGTTTCCCTTTTTTTCCCCTTTTTCTCGCTGACCCACTCCTGCTCTTTCTCCCTTATCATAGGGTACATAATGTTTTATCAGTTGGGTGTCCATTTCTTCTGCTCTTTGTGTCCCATTCATATATTTCATGTATTTGTTTATAATTGTTTTTAATTATGTATCCATATTCCTTTTAGATAATACAGGTTTATAAATTTAAGGACAGTTTGGTACAAGAACTTCTGACTTAACGGTCTCCATCAGAGGTATTTATGCTTTGTATGTCACATTTCTTTAATGTGTTTCAAGTATGTGGAATTGTTTTTGCATTTTAGGAGCAATTTCTCATTACATTTTCTTTTATTTATTAGTTTTAATTGATTGTCTAAAAGTTTTTATCATTTATAATTTCTATCATTTGTATTATTTTATAATACTATCATTAGCAATATTTGTACTACTAGCAATATTTGTAAAAAGTTTACCACTGTTATCCAAGTTTATGTAGTAAGTTTGTAAATAGTTACCCCTGTTATCCAAGTTATTTGCCCTGTTATCTGTGAACTCATACGTGTTAACTGTACTGAGCATTTCTGTTCCATGTAAACCGCGCTGATGCCGAATAGTGCGGTATATAAGAGACTTTAAATAAATAAATAAATAAATAAATTATTATCTATTTATGGTTTTATTTACTTTTTATTGTATTAATGATTATGTTTTGAGTGTTCTGTTCTTTTATTGTTTAAGTATTTGTACATTTATGTTTTTAGCATATGCCAGACAAACCCCTGATGAAGGGTAGCGAAACACGGCCTGTGTCAGGTTGTCAATGGTTCAATAAAGGCTCTGTCTTTCCACAATATCACGTTTCAGACGGTATGTAGGGTGATACTGCCATTGAAGGGTGACACTGCCATTGTGTAACAAGACAGCTTTCAGGCTTAACAGTGATGAATCAATAAAAAAGCGCCATTGTTGTGGGTCATGCTCACAACCCAAAGCCATGAACAGCCCATCAATGTCAGTGCAGAAACAGAGGTTGTCAACCTGCGCAAAGAAATGTTTCATAACTTCTTGGGGGTCTGAAAGACAGGAATTTTCATACCTGGCAACAGCAAACCCCACGCTTGCAATCTTGAACCAAGTAGTTCAGCTTTTGTTTTGACAAACTTAAGTCCCTCACCAGGTCATTCAATTCTGACTATGTTATAAGATGAGGCACTTTGTACATAAATGGTTCAAAATCTGGATCTATGTCTCTTTTCCACATCTGGCCCGTGTATTGTGGCATCTTCATCTAGGCTCAATGTCTCTGGTGGCTTTGGTACTGGCATACTGTCGTCATGCGGCACTGGTCTCATGGCTGAAGGCAGACTGGGGTATTCAATAGATTTCTTATTTTTAGCAGAGAAGCTGGATCCATTGGTCATACAGAAGTAATAGTCTGTCATGTGATCCTTCTGTTCTCGCCATATCGTCGGGACTACAAATGGCATTGACTTCAGAGTACCTCTGAGCCAAGCTTTGAGATGAACAGCACATGTTGCACAGCAAATGTGAGGAGCCCAGGATTTGTCTTGATTGCCAACTTTACAACTGTAGTAGAGCTCATACACTTTCTTAATAAGTGCAGCCATGCTGCATCTTTGAGGCTTAAGCGTATACTCGCCACCAATGTAACAGAATGTATCATGGCTGTTGCAACATTGACAAGACATTTCTGTTGTAACAAATCAACATGACATGAAGCTTACATGTAAATGCCATTGTTAAGTAAACAAACTGAACGTCGTGCCTAGCATCTGTGTATGAAAAATGCTTTTATAGACTGTACTGTCAGCATCCATCCTGACTAAACATGCCCATGTATTCCTGAGCAGTAGCATTTCCATTGCACATTGAGCCTTCAGTGAGTGCATTCCCAGGCATGCCTGGACTAAACAAAACAGCTTACTTTCTAGACAACATATGAGTAGACGTAACATATGAGAGGAAATCACAAAAATAGGCGATTGCAAAAATATAGTGCATGATCAGCAACCCAAAATCCATTAGATACACCCAAAATGTTCAGGAAGCAAAATCTTTGTTGTCCATATATATCGGGATGGAGTGGCACTATCTGGATATGTGCTGACACTGATTTGATTAGTGGGCTTTTTAGTCGGCACTTACCTGGATTGCAACTTAGGACAGCTTTTTATATGGCCTATGTTACCCAGATAAGTGCCGAGTGAATATCCCTCAAACTGGATAAAGTCGGCACTTATCTGGATGGTATATAACTTATTGAAAACTTGTACCCCCTCTTGACAACATCGAGGCAGTGTACAAATAAAATGCTAGATAAAAAGAAAAAGTTGAAAGGAACTACAAAATCTGATAGGACAGTCTGTAAAGTGCATTCACACAACAGAAAGAGAAGAAGGGTAGGACTAAAAAAAAAAAGGGTGTGGTGGGGATATTCAGGGTGGGAGATTATAGGCTTGGTGAAAGATGCGTTTCGAGAAAGCACCAAAACTGTCCTCGCTCCCTCCTGGGACTGCCCCTGCACTAATCAGATGGTGCTGGAGCGGTCTGTGGCTGAATGCCCATTTGGCCAACTAGCTAAGGGTTCTGAATATTGGCTCCAATATGTCTAGTAGACCTACTGCTAAGGCAAGTGCTTTAGGTTGTCACTTAATACTATGGAAGTGTGCACATACACTTTTAGCCATACCTCAACTCGATATTCAAAACAGAATGCGCATGGGTACCTTGTGTCTGAAAATCAGCCTGTTCTGCGTGGGCTGAGAAAGTACATGCGAACGTTCCCTTTATTAACCCCACAGGTGTACAACAATGCTAAGAGCAGGGCTGTTTTACAGAGGAAAAATAAGAGCCAGCAAGAAAGAAATGAAACTACACGAATCTAGCACAAGTTGTGTCTTTTGGCATTTTCTGCCCAAACACAGCCAATCAGTCAGCATAACACAAACACCGCACGCAGTCCTCTGATTATTCCTATAGAGGGTCAGAAAGTAGCCATAAGCCAAAAAACAGGCAATTACCTACACAGTATTTTATTGCTTTCATTTTTTTCAGGTTTCTCTTTCGCAGCATGATGTATAGAGCTGTTTACACCCACAGCAACAAAGTAGCACAGAAAAGGGCATGAGCCCAAGGCAAGAGACACAATTACAACCCCCTTCCCTTCCGAGATCTGAAGCAGAGACTCTCAGCTTTTGCACTAAATTACTGACAGTGCTGCTAAGTTACAGAAAACCTTTGGTAACAGCAGCAAAGGGTGGCCTTGCTATGCTTTCAGAAGTCTGTCATTTTGGCTTTTAACCTAGAACTTTTAAAACAAGTATGAAGTTCTGAAAATTTTAACGTAAAGCAGGGAGGTCGATAGTCAAAAGATTTAATATACAAGTACAGTTGTCTTTTATCTGCATAAATTTGCCCCCTTTAAAAATATTCACCTCCATTATCCAGGTAGCTTTTAGTGTATGAGAACAAAGTCACCAGGACCAAAAAGGGGGTGGGGTAGAGTTGAAAGCACGATGAGGGTGGGCAAAAGTATTTTGCCAGAGGGTGCCATATTGAGGACAAATTGGGTCATACAAATAGTAGGCCTCAAGTTTCCCACATAACTTTATCTAGGTATTTAGCAGCATACTTATCTGCTTAAGATCTATTAAATTTCCAGATAAAGATAACTGGAGCAAGGTTATCAGGTTATCCATTCAGTGGGGTTTTTTTTAATACAGTCAAACCTCGGTTTTCGTACGTTTCGGTTTTCGACGTCTTTTCTGACTGAGATTTTGTCTCGGTTATCGGATATCGCCTCGGTTTTCGTAAAGAATGTGGAATTAGGTGAGCCAGTGCTGCCAGATCTGAAAACCTATATACAACTCCTGAAGAAGTGTCATGGGATAGAAGGCAATACATACACCCTCGCGCTGGTCTGTATACACTGCCCGCCCAGTCCCGGCAGCACTACCCCCCGGACTCACCGATCACGTGTTGAGAAGCGAAAGTCAGCTGAGCAACATCCTCAAGCCAGAGTCAGAGATGCAAGGATTGCACAGAGAGGAAGGCCCCGATCTCTCCACCGCCTGCCTGTTCTCTGGAGCGCCCCCTCAGGCTCGGAGGTAGCAGGGTAGCTGTCAATGTAAGCAGGAGATGTTGCATGAATGTGGGAGGCAGTTCTTTCACTTGCAGGGTACGCTTGCAAATTGCTGTTGAGACGGAGTCAGCGATCAGATTACAGTGCCGTACAGTACAATATCTGTGTGTTTGCTGTCCTGTGGACGATCGGGCAGGTGAGAGAAGTGACAGGAGCTGGGTGTCTGGAACGGATTAATTGAATTTACATTATTTCCTATGGGAAATATTGCTTCAGTTTTCGTACGTTTCGGTTTTAGTCAGACTTGTTAGAACGGATTAATCATGAAAACCGAGGTTTGACTGTACTGATTGTTTAAAGCTACAGCCACCCAGAGAGAGAGAAAAATAAACAGCGCGTGGTGAGAGATGTAAGCTTGTGAGATGTAGAGGTCACACCCTCCTCTTTTGCAAGAACGGTTTCTGTAGCAAGCAGTGAATGCTTGTGGTTGGTCAGAAATGTTCCATTTATGTCTGTGGAGCCAGCAACGGTCAGCTCTAGCTGAGCAGAGGCTAGCCATTAAACTTCAGTCATGAGTGTACATCAGCACTTCCCTCTCCCTTCCATTCCCATGTTGGCTATAAAGCTATTGCAAAGGAGTGACAATCTTAAAGAAATCCTATTTGAAACCCACATTTAGTAGGAACCATTTTCAACAAATTATCAGTGCATTGACTGAATGAAGGGAGTCACAGATACGAGGAAAACCCAATGGAAAGATATCACCTGCAACTTCCTTGTTGATTTGTATTTCTACAATAAATTATCAAAAGCAGAATAATATTGGATTTTGAACAGTAACGAGGTACTTTGTGAGACATCTCTGAATCATTATGTAATGAAAACAGCACCTATTTTGTATCACATTAATGCTATTTTTTTTTTTTTTATAGAAATGACACAAACTGGAACCCATGCAGGGTAACACCATGGCACATATGATCAAAATCTTTTACCCCACTAGCATTTGCTCAGTACATATTCCAAAACGTTTTGTTGGACTGTGTTCATCAAAGCTGCTATCACAAGCTGCTTCTAACTTAATACTCCCTTTTTCAGTTTACCAAAAAAAGAGAAAAAGGAACTATTAAGCTAGGAGCAGTTTGTGATAGCAGCTTTGATGAACATAGTCCGACAAAACGTTCTGGAATATGTACTGAGCAAATGCTAGTGGGATAAAAGATTTTAAATTTATTTTTTTTTGCCAACATGGTGGTAGTCTGCTCTTAGCAGCCTTGCTGCTATCTTTTAGGAAGGAATGGTTCCTACTTGCTCAACATTTACTGGGGGAGGGGGGGAGTGGACATAATAAATCAATTTTATCATCTGACATTGGATGCAGACTAACCTCTAGCATATTACATCAGTTTGACAAGAGAGGTTACATGGAGAGTTCATTCTGCTACTTACATAATTACATAAGAAATGCCATACTGGGTCAGACCAAGGTCCATCAAGCCCAGTATCCTGTTTCCAACAATGGCCAATCTAGGTCACAAGTACCTAGCAGTTTCCCCAAAAGACACAGGTTCCACAATGCTTGTAGGGTCAAGCAGTGGATATTCTGGGTCCATTTTAATAATGGTTTATGGACCTTTCCTCCAGGAACTTGTCCAAACCTTTTTTAAACCCGGCTACACTAACAGCTTTTACTACATCCTCCGGTAGCAAACTCCAGAGTTTGATTACACGTTGAGTGAAAAAATATTTTCTGTTTTTAATCTTAAATAGGGTGCCGTGTAGCTTCATTGCATCCCCCCTAGTCTTTCTATATTTTGATGCTGTAAACAATTGATCTATGTTTACCCGTTCCACTCCGTTCATTAATTTATAGACCTCTATCATATCTCCCATTAGCCGTCTCTTTTCAAGGTTGAAGAACCCCCTAACCTTTTTAGCCTCTTTTCATAGGGGTATCCTCCCATCCCCTTTACCATTTTGGTGGCTGTACCTTTTCTAATTCTGCCATATCCTTTTTAAGATATGGTGACCAGAACTGCACACAATATTCAAGGTGCGGTCGTACCATGGAACGATACAGAGGCATTATAATATCCTTTGTTTTATTCTCCATTCCTTTCTCATGATACCTAGCATTCTATTTGCTCTCTTGGTCACCGCTGCACACTGAGCGGAGGGTTTTAACATGTTATCCACGATGACGCCTAAATCTTTTTCCTGGATGGTGGTTCCTAATGTGGAACCTTGCATCGTGTAACCATAGTTTGGGTTTTTCTTTCCTAGGTGCATAACTTTGCACTTGTCCACATTAAATTTCATCTGCCATTTGGATGCCCAGTCTTCCAATTTATAAATATCCTCTTGCAGTTTTCCACAACTTTAAATAGTTTTGTGCCATCTGCAAATTTGATAGCCTCACTCGTTATTCCCATTTTCAGGTCATTTATGAATATGTTAAAAAGCAGTGGACCCAGCACAGATCCCTGGGGTACTCCACTATTCACCTTTCTCCATTGGGAAATTGGCCATTTAGCCCTACCCTCTGCTTTCTATCTTGTAACCATTTCCCTGATCCACAATAGTACCCTGCCTTCTGTCCCATGACTTGTTTTGCCAAAAGTGGACCTTGTCAAAGACTTTCTGAAAGTACAGATACACTATATCAACTGATTCGTCTTTGTCTACCTGTTTTTTTTTTAATATTCTTTATTTTACAACGCTTTACAACAACACAAACCGTACAGCTAACAACCTCCTTGGGGGGGGGCACTCTTCTCCCCCCCAGGAGAAGTAAACAAACACATATGCGTTGTACAATTTTGATTAGATACCCCCCCAGCCCCCCCCCCTCCCCCCCCTTCCCATCCCTCCCTGAATGGCCACTTCCACTCCCGAGGACGTAGGACCTTGCTTCCCTCTAATAACCGACCATCTATCCTAAGCGATTAGGAGCCCAGTTGTAACACCTCATTCCGAGCGCGGGGGCTCAGGCCCTGAAGGTAGGGGTCCCACAGCAACTGAAAACGCGGCCAGCGTTTAACATTACCCGGGCATAGCGAGCTTCCATTAGCATCATCTGGTGGAAGGCATTCCGCCACTCCCAGAACGAGGGCGCCCTGCGTTCCCGCCAGTTGTGCAATATGGGACCCTTCCCCACCAAACAGGCCTTGCGCACCAACAATCTCTCCCACCTACCCTTGGGCTGTGTCCCCGGGCGGCCCGCAGCACCGCCTCTTTCTGCTGGAAATCCAAGAATCGGGCGATGACCGCACGTGGACGCCTCGCCTGCTCTCGCTTGGGGCCTAGCCGGTGAACACGTTCCAGACGGATGGGGTTCCCCCCCTTGCCGTCCATCAGTTTCTCCATCCAGGCGGTCAGGTATGCAAACAGCGCACTGTCTCCCACACTTTCCTCTATCCCGATGAATCGGAGGTTGTTGCGACGGCCCCGGTTCTCGAGGTCGTCAATTTTCTCCCCCTGCTGCTTCAGCATGCGTTCCAGGGCCTCCACCTTTGCCGACAAAGTGTGTTGGGTGTCCTCCACGTCGGAAATGCGGGTTTCCGCCTGCTCAATGCGCCCTGTAAAGTCTGCGAGGCTCTGGCTAATGGTAAAAATTTATTCGGTAAGGCCGTGGAATTGAGCCTCCAGAGCCTGCACTACCGCGGCACTGACCTCCGCCACCAGGGTCTGGTCACCCAATGCTTTAGGGCTTTTAGGGGTCCCCTCCGCCATTTTGGCCTCCGGGGCACGGGGCTTCTCCCGTCGCTGCGGTTTCGCTGCCATGCACCTGCCGCACTGCTTTAAGAACAGGTTTGATGTTTCCCTGTTGTCTCTTTAGCACGTAGCCGGAAGAAATTTGTGCGATTGCCCCTTAGATAAAGAAATGTTGCAGATATTCGGGGTGTAGGAGCCGGAGCTGATCTTCCCCTGTCTGATCAGCTCATTGCCAACCGGAAGTCCCTCCTTCCACTTGTTTTTTTTTTGTCTACCTGTTTATTCACACCTTCAAAAAAACATAACAGATTAATAAGATCCTCTGTTGATTTTTCCCATGTGTAGATTTGTAAAATTGCTCTTCTGGTTCTATATGTTGGCAAATAACTCGTGAACGCCTGCATGTTCTCGCATGGTTTCAGAAAAGACTCCACTTTGGCAGGGCGTTTTCTAAAATACTGCTGGAATTGTATATATCCTGACCATGACATCTCAATTTTGCTCTCCAAGTGCTATCTAAAATTTGCCTTCTGGTGTCCTGGGGATACAGTAGATTTCTCTTGTATGCATCCTTTTAGTAATGCCTTAACTGCAGATGCCAAATTATCTTGGCTTTCCAAATGCCTGAACTACACCGTGGTTGGTTACTAACAATGGAACACTGCCTTGCCATATGAGCAGAAGCATATCTGAACTACATCACGATAGGGACCGGCTACTCAATAACAAGTGCTCAGATAAATGCTGACATTTTGACTACATTTCAAAGTCACTGTATGTTCAGCATATGGTCTATTCCTTGGGCAAGCAGACGAGAGAGAGGCAGAACACAAGGTAGCTGTTCCGAAGTGCACTATCATAATCTGTTACGAACAGATGGCAACCCTGCACTATAGACAAATAAAAGGAATAAACAGTTTTCCAATCCAAATGCATCCTTAATTAAGTGTGATTTGAAATAAGTGTTACAGAGAAGAGCAAATTAATATAGTGACTAGAAGAGTAAAAGTGTGCCTGACCGCAGGTTGGCCCTTGGGATAAACAAGTTAAACATTCCATAGACCTAATCTATCTAGACAGTGCGTTGGCTTAGTCTTCAGAAAGGATTTTCCCCCTTTCTGTATTTTGCAACAAAATTGCTCTGTCTGTTGAGATTTGCTGGCTAGGCCTGGCTGTTTTCATCCCAGTATATTCTCATATGTCAAGACTTGTTCAGAACACACAAGAACAAGGGACTTTAAAACTCTCATTTATTGTTTGTGTATTTGGCAGACCCATAGTGTCTCTTTTCCTCTCTCCCTGAAAAACTGAACAGCTACTCTTCAGTCAATCTTGTGTGCACCTGGGTAGCAAGGTAACTGGCTAACAGTCAGATAATGGGGCTGTAAAGCATTTTGGGACAGGAATATTGCCAACTGCAGGGCAATTTTCAAAACTATTCACATGAACAAATAGCGATTTAGCACACAAATAAACCATCTGAAAGTTGCTCGCCATCAGTATGGATGATAGCGCGCATGGATTCTTTCATGTGTTTTGCGGAGGCATCCCCAGAGGCGTGTGTTAGGTAGAGTTTGAAAACGAAAGGTAGACTAGATTTTGCAAGAAAAATAACATTCAAAAACTTGAAAATACTCATACAAATAGCAGAATGCTTTGCACCCACAGCATGTTTTGAAGAGAAAGTACATGCATATTTCCCTTCTAAATGTTAGTGCAAAGTAAAACTGGATAGTCTGAAAATTACCCCCTTATAGTTATAGGGGAAGGTTGAAGACTCTATTAGGTTACATAGAAACATAGAAAAATGACGACAGAAAAAGCCCACATGGCCTATCTAGTCTGCCCTTCCATATCAACCACTACAACAGTCCCCTTTTTTCCTTTAGAGATCCTCTGTGTTTGTCCCATGCTTTTTTGAATTCAGATAGTGTCCTCATCTCTACCACCTCCACTGGGAGACTATTCCACGGATCCACCACTCTTTCCGTAAAGAAATATTTCCGCATATCACTCCTGAATCTATCTCCTTTCACCCTCATCCCATGTCCCCTCGTAGCAGAACTTGCTTTCAATCAAAAGAGGCTCTCCCCCTGTGAATTTATACCATGGAGGTATTTAAATGTCTCAATCATATCAGTCTATCCCGCCTTTCCTCTAAGGTGTACATATTAAGATCCTGTGCTTTATAATGAAGACCACAAACCATTTTAGTAGCCACCCTCTGTACTGATTCCATCCTGTTTATATCCTTTTGAAGGTGCGGTCTCCAGAATTGCACACTATACTCCAAATGAGGTCGCACCAAAGACTTCTACAGAGGCACCATCACCTCCTTTCTTCTGCTGGCCATTCCTCTCCCTATGCACCCAAGCATCCTTCTAGCTTTTGCCATCGCTTTTTCTACCTGTTTAGCTACTTTAAGATCATCAGACACAACCACACCTAGGTCCCACTCTTCTTTAGTGGACAAAAGTACTTCACCCCCTATACTATATCGCTCCCTTGGATTGCTGCAGCCCAAATGCATGACCTTGCATTTTTTAACATTAAATCCCAGCTGCCAAATTCTAGACCATTCTTCAAGCTTAGCTAGATCCCTCCTATAGGTTGATGTAACAAGCTAGCATTGAAGTCACTTACTACTAGCCATGCGCACGATTTCATAGCACATGAGAAGTTAAATGCCAGTATGCAGCGAGGAAAGCACATGCAAATGAGGTATATGCAAAACTTAACTAAAGTGGGGAGAGAAGGGGGTGATGCATGCGCAGATGATAGACATGCTTCAGTCGGCACTTCATTCATGCGCATAGGTTTCACATGCTAACGGCAGCACAGTAGTATCAGCATGGGGGTGACATCACGTGGCACATTTCCCAGGTCTCTGTTTTCCCGATTTCTTGCATATGTACCTTGTGCAAGGAGCAAAGCCACTAAAGGGTCACAAGCAGAAGACATTTCTTCCTACACGCTGAACCTTTCTCCTATACACGCAAGAGCCACATCTTTTCCTATACGTGCCAGAATTTTACGTCAACTCCGACGAGGTGTATGAACAATGGTGCTATTGGGCTTTGTGCTTCACCATCTGATCCTCTATATTTCTCTGCATCAGGCAATGATCTCATTAGCATCTCATTTCAATACGTGCTGCTCATTTGGGCATCATTTTAAAATGCGTGGCGCATCTCTTTCTGCACAGAAAAGGCATGTGCCAATCTTTTCTCTGTAATGCTTGCCGGCGGTAGTTGTGCAAAGGGCGCACTAGCGTTTCTGCAATGGCTTGTATGCTATGTAATGTACATAAGGCAGTTTTAGCCCACATACGCTGCAGGCCATTTACAAAGGAAACTACCAATGTTGTTTCCCTGTCAAGATTAGCTGCCACAAAGCACCTACACATGGAAGGGTAATTCTATAATCTTGTGCACAGGCAAAGAGCATTGCTGCATATGTATTTGAGGCCTATTTTAGAAAGTGAAGCACAGATGTGCTTCAGTCTAGTTTCTGTAGTTTACACCTACTTTAGAACAGGCGTAACTGCCCGTGCCTAGATTAGTCTGGTGTCACACATAAGTCCTCGTATTCAATAACTTACATGCGTGGATCTGAGTCCTGTCTATGCTCCACCCAGGCTCTATCCACATGCAAATATAAGTTTTCAGCATAGCGACTCCCAAAGCACGCACCTAAGTGCCCATTCACACCTGTAAGCCCTTCAGCATGTTTCAAGCGCATACCTCCCTTTGCGTCCTATAAAACAAATCAACCCCAAAAAGTGACAACTTACTTTGCACTTCTCATTTTTGCAAGTGACCAAGTGAGAAAATATCCTGCATAATATTCCAACATAAAATCTACGACAGCTGTTTCCTTTTCATCCCTCTAGTCCAGTCCCGGAACCTTTGAGTTTACTATCTTCTCCAGCAGCTTTGGAGACTGAAACACGTCATCGCTTTGATGACACCTGAATAAATAGGCAAGGTCCGCCCCTCTCCTCCACTAGTTTCAGTCTCCAAGCAGCCAGAGAAGGTTCTGAGCCTGGGACTGGGCTCACTCAGCACAAATAAGCAGAGATTCTATTTTTAAATGTTTTTAAATATTTTTTAATTTGAGTTGCTTTTACTTTAAGATTGATATTTCAGGGCAGAAGGGTACTGCTAGCTGAGGCTTCCTTGTCTGTCTCTGTCAGGTTTTTTATGTTTGATTTTCCTTCTCCTCTTCTGCCCCCCCCCCTCCGTTTGACATCCCCCGCACTGTAACGAGCACCGGGAGGACGGACTGGATTCATATGCCTCCCTGCTCTCGAACCTGCTTGAACGGGTGAGGAGCTGGTAGCAGGCATGGGCCGGAGCCCCGCGGAGAGGAGAGGAAGCAGACACTGACAAGCTGTGTCTGCCGCGCTGGAGCCGAAGCCGCTGTTTTGGCTGAGCTACGACGCTGTTTGAGGCCCCCACTGAAGTGGTGAGTCTATCTGTCAGTTTGGCGGTCGGTTTAGGTCAGCGGTTTGGCTGGGGAAGACAGGGGGCCGTGATCGCATGGGGCCTCGAGATTCCGGCATCAAGGCTGGACCACATGAATTTGCGCGGGAAGCGCAACGGCGGCCATTTTACCTCGGCAAGCAAAGGGGCATTTCATTTAGGTGCCTGGAGGCCTCCGAGGCTCGTTTTGGCTCGGTTGCAGTGGAGAGGGCCTAGCCTGATATCAGCGGCATACAGATTGTTTAAAAAAAAAAATAAAATTTTGGTGGACTCGGACTGCTGAGGGTGTTCAGCTTTACCGGAGGAGTTAGTATGCCGGCGAGACCTCGCTGCTTGGTCTGTGGCACGAGGCGCGGCACAGTCTTAGAGTCCGGTGTGTGTAGGGGCTGCACTCATGAGGTGGCCATCATGGATAAGGCGCTGGATTTGGGGCGGGGGACAGTTGGCAGTTCCTCATGAAGAGAGGAAAGCCCTGCTATCTCCGCTGGTCTCCTCAGAGCCGGTAGCAGGGCCATCTACTGGGGTAGGGCCGTCTCCTCCGCTGGGATTGGGCCAGGTGGGGGGGCCTCCCGTGGTTCCGCCGGATTTCTTCGTCCTTATGCAGCAGGCGTTTGCTTTGTTGCAGCCCGGAATGGCGTCGCCTCCTCCGGCCGCGCGAGGAGAGAAGTGGCTCGGGACTTCGTTGCGGTCTGAGGAGGGGTCTGCTCCTGACAAGAGAAGTAAGGAGGTGGGGACGGAGAGCTCAGCGTCCCCGCCCTGGGGGGACCTGGAGGCGGGTGACGGGGATGTAGAGGACGTCTCGGGGGACGAGTTAGAAGAAGGTGAGCTGCCTGACTCGGAACAACAGGCTAGGGTAGTCAGGGTGTTTAGGCGGGAGGAGCTGCCAGCTCTGATTACCGAGACGCTCAAAACACTAAACATGCCCTCTGCAGTGCCGGCATCGGATGAAGCATTAGAGGATCCACTCTTCCAGGCGGTGCGGACGACCCAACGGGTGTTACCCATTCATAGGGTGTTTAGGAACATGATTCAGGAGGAGTGGGATTTGCCCGAGTCAGCCCTGAGAGGTTCTAAGGCGATAGCTAAGCTGTATCCACTATCAGACCAAGATAGGGAACTTTTTCGCTCTCCTAAGGTAGATGCGGTGGTGTCGGCTGTTACTAAGAAGAATACGATCCTGGTAGAGGGCGCCGCGGCGCTTAAGGATGTTCAGGACAGGAAGTTAGATACCTTGTTGAAACAGGTGTTTGATATAAGCGCCCTTTCCATGCAGGCCTCGATAGCAGGGGCGTGGGTGGCGAGAGGCTGCCTGAGATGGTCCCAACGAATGCAGGGTGATCAGCTGGGAGAGCAGGTTGATGAGGTAGCACGGCTGGAGTCGGGGACTGCCTATCTGGCGGATATCCATTATGACCTCATCCGGGGGCTTGCAAAGAGTATGGCTTCCGTAGTGGCAGCTCGGCGGTATTTGTGGTTGAGAAACTGGTCTGCCGACCGTTCTTCTAAGGCTCGTCTCAGCAAGCTTCCGTTTAGGGGGAAGCTTTTGTTTGGAGAGGATTTGGATAAGTTGGTCAAGGACTTCGAGGAATCCAAGGGGGGATGGTTGCCTGAGGATAAGCTTAAGCAGGGCCGTCCTAGTACAGGTCCCAAGGGGTCTCAGAGAGAGTTTCATAGGTTTCGGTCCTCTCGCTTCGGCCAGTTGCAGCGAGGAAGGTTTCCGATGAGAGGCCAGGGATTTCGGGGCGCGGGCAGAGGTTTTGTACCCTTCCCATCCTCAAACCTTAAAAAGACACAGTGAGATGAGGGGGACTCAGGTGGGGTTCATGCCCATGGGAGGACGGTTACAGGAGTTTTACCCTGCCTGGGTCCAGATTACGTCAGACCGGTGGGTGTTGGAAGTCATTCGAGAGGGTTATGCGCTAGAGCTCCATCGACCGGTGTTAGATTCCTTTGTCCTGTCACCTTGCAGAGCCCCGCACAAGGTCCAGGCAGTTCGGGAGACACTACAGTGGCTGCTGCAGCTCAGGGCAGTGGTGCCTGTCCCATCGGACCAGTGCGGGTGCGGTCGATACTCTATTTCGTGGTGCCAAAGAAGGAAGGCACATTTCGGCCGATTCTGGATTTGAAAAGAGTGAATCGATGGCTCCGGGTGACTCATTTCCATATGGAGACGTTGCGCTCCGTGATTGCGGCAGTCAGGAAGGGAGAGTTCCTTACGTCATTGGATCTCATGGAAGCTTATCTGCACATCCCTGTTCGGCGAGAGCATCAACAGTTTCTACGGTTTGCGGTGCCCATGGGGCACTTTCAATTCCATGCCTTGCCCTTTGGTCTGGCGACGGCGCCAAGAACTTTCACCAAGATCATGGTGGTGGTGGTGGTGGCGGCGGCACTCCGCAAGGAAGGAGTGCTGGTGCACCTGTATTTGGACGATTGGTTGATTCTAGCAAAGTCAAAGGTAGAGAGCGACGCAGCCACCGCCCTGGTGGTGCAGTTGTTGGAGAGCCTGGGCTGGGTGGTCAACTTTGCAAAGAGCAAGCTGGTTCCCTCGCAGTCTCTGGAATATCTGGGGGCGCGATTCGATACAGAGCAGGGAGCGGTGTTTCTTCCGGTTCAGCAAGCACAGGGATTGAGAGAGCTCATGTGGAGGTTTCTGTCCCAACCGGTGCCTACAGCTTGGCAGTATCTGCAATTGCTCGGAACGATGGCGGCCACAATCGAGGTGGTGCCATGGGCCAGAGCTCACATGCGGCTGTTGCAGAGGGCTCTACTCCGGCGGTGGTCTCATCAGTCGGATGCGCTATCTCATCGGCTGGTCTGCCCACCGGAGGTGTGGCAGGAACTTCTCTGGTGGTTACGGCCGGAGAGTTTGGAGAAGGGCATGCCTCTGGAGACCCCAGCCTGGAGACTTTTGACGACGGATGCAAGTCTTTTGGGATGGGGAGCACATTGCAAAGGGAGGTTAGTGCAGGGACAGTGGTCGCTGGTAGAGAAGGAGTGGTCGATCAACAGATTGGAGATGAGGACGGTGTTTTTGGTCCTCCTGGAGTTCCAGTCGTGGTTGAGGCAGACGGTGGTGTGGGTGCTGTCCGACAATGCGACTACAGTAGCCTAGATTAATCGACAGGGCGGCACAGGAAGTGCGGCATTAGAGACAGAGGCGAGTCAGCTGTTAGACTAGTCCGAGCTAAATCTGAAGGGCCTGTCGGCACAACACATGGCTGGAGTGGACAAAATCGAAGCGGATTACCTAAATCGGCGCAGGGTGGATCCCGGAGAGTGGGTACTTCACCCGGACGTGTTTGCTCTGGTCGTACGACACTGGGGGACGCCACTCATGGATCTAATGGCGACCTTCGAGTCAGCAAAGGCAGCACGATTTTACAGCAGAAGGCAAGAGCGAATGTCGGAGGGTCTCGATGCGTTGACACAGAGGTGGCCGGTGGAGGGTCTCCTCTATGTCTTTCCTCCTTGGGCTCTCATAGGCCGAGTGGTACAGCGCATAGAGAAGCACGAGGGCCTGGTGGTTCTGATGGTGCCCGATTGACCCAGAAGACCTTGGTATGTGGATATGGTGCGTCTGCTGGTGGACAGTCCGTGGAGACTTCCACAGTGGGAGGACCTGTTGCTTCAGAGGCCGTTACGTATGCTGCAGGTGAATCGGTTCTCGCTTACGGCATGGCTCTTGAAAGGGCTAGGATGAAGGCCAAGGGCTAGTCTGCGGCAGTCATTTCTACATTGTTGAAGGCGCGGAGGCGATCTACATTGTTAGTGTATATTTATTTATTTATTATTTATTTAACAGTTTTTATATACCGTCTTTCTACAAGTCAAGACGGTTCACATGAAACATTATAATACAGTATATTACAACTGTTTACAAGGAACAAGGAAAACAATATAAGTAATATAACTAGGTAACAAGTAACAATTAACAATGTAACAAATAATAGGTACGACTGTGGCAGTAGAACTGACTACCATGATCGGAGATCGAGATCAAAGGTTAACTTTTTACATTAGATAAATATGCCTACAGTTAATTTTGTAAAGATTTGGGGGCAACTTGGGTAGATAGGTAGATCATGAAGGTTAGGAGCTAGGGTGGGAGGGAAAAATACTCTAGGAAGAGGTGTGGTTTTAGTTTCCTGCGGAATTCAAGGTGGCTCTCACAGTTGCGCAGTTCGGGAGGGAGGGTGTTCCATAAGGATGGGGCGTAGAGGGAGAAGGCCCTATTGCTGGTAAATTGTTTACAGTACCTTTTGGCTGTTGGTATGGATAGCAGGTTTTTGGTAGAGGTACGATGTGTTCTTGTGTTACTAGGAAAGGTAAGGAGTGAAGTGAGGCAGGGTGCTGATTCATTTACAATTATTTTATGAATAAGAGTAAGGACCTTAAATTTAACTCTTTGTTGTATTGGGAGCCAGTGAAGGTCGTGGAGGACAGGTGTGATATGAGCACGTCTGGGCTTGTTGGTTATGAGTCTAGCTACCGTATTCTGGTCTATTTGGAGTGGTTGGATTGTATTTTTGGGGAGACCATGGTAGATTAGGTTGCAATAGTTGAGTGAAGGGGTTGTAAGGGACTGACAGACAGTGCGAAAGGAGTTAGGGTTTAAGAGGGGTTTAAGATTCCGGAGGGTGCGTAATTTTGCATAGATTGTATTGGTGGATCTTTTTATATGTTCAGTGAAGGAGAGGTTCTGGTCAATGATAATTCCAAGATATTTTACTTGGTTTTTTATAATAAGTGGGAGATCAGCAATGGTGAAAGTTGGAGGAGGGGAGTATGTAAGGTTAGAAAATACTTGAAGTACCTCTGTTTTGGATTGGTTGATTAGTAGATTGTGTTGGGAAAGCCAGGATTTGAGGCAAGTTAGACATTCATTGATTTTGGAGAAGTTGGGATTGGAGAGGTTAAAAGGGGTGAAACACATCATGTCATCAGCATATATTTGGTACTGTATGCCATGTTCTTGAAATATTTTGCAAGCAGGTTGAAGGAAGATGTTGAAAAGTAAGGCGGATAGGCTAGATCCTTGAGGTACTCCTTGTTTTAGTATAAATGGGAGGGAGGTGTCATTTCCAAGACGAACCTGTTGCGTTCTGGAGTTCAGATAGGATTGGAACCATTTGAGTGTAGTGCCTCTAAGACCTATTTCGTGAAGTCTGGTTAGGAGTTGATTATGAGGAAGAGAGTCAAATGCGGCAGATAGGTCAAGGAAAATGAGTAAACATCCTTGAGTAGGGTTTTGGGTATGTAAGTATAAGGAGTCTAGTAGGGAAGTAAGTAGTGTTTCAACTCCATGATTTCTTTTAAAGCCATGTTGGTATAAGTCGAGGGGGAGTAGTATATACGAGAGTATATATATAGAGTAGTATATAGTATATATCAGTATATACGGGTCTGGCGCATTTTTGAGGCCTGGTGTGTGGATCGGAGGCTGCGGCCCTTAGGAGCATCGATTCCACAGATCATTTCATTTTTGCAGGATGGCGTGGAGAAAGGTCTCGCGGCTAGTTCTTTGCGAGTTCAGTTGGCAGCGCTATATTGTTACCGTGGTAAGATACAAGGTCAGGTGTAGACGTTCGAAGATTTTTGCGGGCCGTGTTACTCATGCGGCCGCCACACAGTGTCCGGTTCCGGCATGGGATCTGAATTTGGTGTTGGATGCGTTCGTCAGAGAACCGTTTGAGCCGTTAGGTAAGGCCTCTCTAAAGGATCTGACTTTGAAGACAGTTTTTCTAGTAGCTATTTGCTCCGCTCGCAGAATTTCAGAGTTACAGGCCTTGTCCTGTAAGGAACCGTATCTTTCTTTCTTCGATCACAAGGTGGTATTGTGTACGGTTCTTGCATTCTTACTTAAGGTGGTTTCGGTTTTTCATGTCAATCAGGTGGTTTCGCTGCCGGTATTCTCGGAGGAGCAGAAGGAGGCGACGGAAGGTAAATTGCATCTTCTTGATGTTCGTCGGGCGCTCAAGAGATACCTCCGCGGGACAGCATCCTTCTGTAGGTCGGATAGGTTGTTTGTGGCATTTGGGGGCCCGCAGAAGGGGGAGGCGGCGGCAAAGTCGTCCATTTCCAGATGGTTGAAGGAAACCATTGCAGCTGCATATATTTTGAAAGGTAAAGTGGTACCCGGAGGGTATTCAAGCTCATTCGACTAGGGCGCAAGCAGCATCTTGGGCGAAATTCAGTTTGGTGCCGGCTGAGGATATTTGTAGGGCGGCGACCTGGTCGTTGTTGCATTCGTTTGCTAAGCATTATAGGCTCGATGTGCAGGCGTCTGGAGATGTGCGTTTTGGATTAGCGGTACTTCAGGCTGGGCTTGCAGGGCCCTCCCGTTGATATCCACTGCTCTGTTGCTCAAAGGTTCCGGGACTGGACTAGAGGGATGAAAAAGAAGATGTAATTAGACTTACCTGCTAATTGTTGTTCCTTAAGGAATTCTAGTCCAGTCCCGGATCCCACCCGGTGTGGTTTTGCTGTCAGCCTGAAGTTCGTAGCATGCAGTGAGGTATTGGGAAGGTCCTCCGTAAAGCTAAGTTGGAAGGAGTGGATGGGAGTCTTTCTAAGCAGTACTTTGCTTGCTCTGGGGGTACATGATGTGTCCAGAACAGCATATTTTATCTTTTTATACTTGCGGTTCGGACGATTAAAAAAAAAAATTTAGTTCAGTATATTTGTTGCTTGTTTTACTACAGATTTACCTTCTTACTTGTTTAACTACTTATTTGTTGCTATGCTGAGTCTGCTTTGTCAATAGGTACTGGAGGAGAGGGGCGGACCTTGCCTATTTATTCAGGTGTCATCAAAGCGATGACGTGTTTCAGTCTCCAAAGCTGCTGGAGGAGATCCTAAACTCAAAGGTTCCGGGACTGGACTAGAGTTCCTTAAGGAACAAAAATTAGCAAGTAAGTCTAATTACATCTTTACTCTCCCAACCTAACCAGGCCCCAGGCAATGACTCTTTTTAACCTAGCTAAAAATGTGCATACTGTGAAAGCCATTGCATACTTTTAGCTGGGTAGAGGAGGGCACCTATGTGAGAAGTCCATAAAGGCACCTATTTTGCTCCCTTTTTATAAAGGGCAATATAAGAACCTATGTGATTATCAAACAGGCTCATCACACAAAGACCACCAGCAGGGCACAATTGCTCTCATACAAACTTACACCTGCATTGAAGGTGTGTGTGTTTGTGTGTCCATGCATATTTTATAAAATACATGCATAGATCGCAGTTCCACCCAACCATATCATTGGGAATACCCTTGTGCAGACTGCATAAAAGTAGGTGCTATCTTGCAATGTGCCTACTATTTGTATGGGTATATGCACACGCAATGTTGTAAGACCCTATTTCCATGCGTAAAATATGCTTTACATGTGGAGGAAGCTTTTAAAAATGACCCTCATAGGAGGTAATTTTAATAAAGTCATTCCTGTGCATAAGTGGCCACATATGTGTGTCAATGACTTCTTGTAAAATATCAACCAACGTACATATTTGCACTTAGGCATGAAGGTTCATACTTTACTGGTAGACAAATACAGTCTGGGTGGAGTGCAGCCAGAGTTTTCACATATGTGTATAGATTATAAAATACTTTAATCTATGCTGGTATGTGTAAAGTATGCATGAATATTTACACTTGCTTACAAGCAGGTGGAAGTGATCATGCACACATTCAAGGCACATTCTCTGCCATACACTCAAACAGATGCTTACTTTATATTGCAGAAGGTCTGTCGGGAAAGGTATGCCTCTTTGCAGATGATCCCAAAATCTGAAACACGGTAGACACCTTGAAAGGTGTAGATAGCATGAGGAGGGATGTAGCAAAGCTTGAAAAATGGTCGAGAATTTGGCAGCTAAGATATAACGCTAAAAAGTGTAAGGCCATATATTTGGGCTGCAAAAACCCAAGATCATAGTTCAGCATAGGGGGTGAAGTACTTCAGCGCACAAAAGAAGAGTGAGACCTGGGGATGATTGTATCAGATGATCTTAAAGTGGCCAAACAGGTAGAAAAGATGACGGCAAAAGCCAGAAGGATGCTTGTGTGCACGGGGAGAGGAATCGCAGCATGAAAATGGAGGTAACGGTGCCTTGCACAAGTCTCTAGTGAAACCTTATTTGGGGTACTCTGTACAGTTCTGGAGGCAAAATCTTCTAAAGAATATAAAGAGGATGGAGTTGGTTCAGTGGGTGGCTACTAGAATCGTCAGTAGTCTTTGTTATAAGGAATATGTGGAGAGGCTTAAAGATCTCAGTATGTGTAGTTTGGAAGGGTGATATGATAGGGACATTTAAATACTTTTATGGAATAAATGCACAGGAGGTGACCCTCTTCTAGTTGAAAGAAGCTCTGCAATGAGAGGTCATAAGATGAAAGGGAGAGGGGATAGACTCAGGAGTAATATGAGGAAATATTTCTTTATGGACAAGGTGCTGGATGCATGGAACTGCCTCCCAGCAAAGGTGGTGGAGATAAGACCTGTATCTGAATTCAGAAAAGCATGGGACAAATACTGAGGGATTTCTGAGAGACAGGTAGAAAATCCGGCATTTATAAGTGAAAATGGCATCTGCATGATTTTAGAAAGGGCTAAATTTACATGCAGTTGTCCATAATAGATAGAAACTACAAGAGGCCATGTTGGGTATGATGAGGGCCTAGTTGAAGCAGGTAAAAAATCTAATGTGTATTCCCCATTTCATCTAGGGAATGCATGTACATTACCAAAATTGTCCACAATGGGATTTACACAAATGGTCCAATTCTGTCCTGGATGTAGAGCCCCTCTGTACGTCCGGTCTGAACTGGACATACAGAGGGGATTGTGATTCTGATCCCGCAGGGCACATGCAGAACTGTCCCCAATTAACTCAGTCAAAGATCTTCAATGGAGCCGTGGCGTCATGTTGCCATGGCACTGTGGCTCCATTGAAGAGCTGCGATGCCGGCTGCCAGAGAAAAAAATGCTTATTCTACGCAGCCCGACCCCCGATCTGGCCTCCTATTGCCAGGATCAGGCTGTGGGGAATGTCCTCCGCCCCCCCCCCCCCATTTGTGCCCCAACAGTACAATAAAAAAACATCCAGGGAAGTTATTCCAACTTTCCCACACATGTCGCCAGCCCTGGACATACAAGGCCGACATTAGAATCGGCCTTGTATGTCCAGGGCCGGCAACTGCCAAGACTCCGTCCCCAAGCTGCCCCTTCCCCGTCTAACTTCCCAGCACAACTAGCGGGGAAGTTAGTCGCAGCCGAGAGAAGGCACTAATAGCCCCCAAAATGTTTAAAAAGTGCTCATTTCAGTCAGCTCTTTCAAGGAGGGATTAAGGGAGTTGTCCTCTATTTTCCTCTCCAAATTGAAATGAATTGAAGATGGTAGCTTCTATAGTTCATTTGCAGTATTTTTATATTATTGGTTTGCAATATACCAACTTACATGTGTAACTTGCCAAGTTGTCGCCACTGATTTTTTCCTCATGGAGATTTGTAAAATTGCTCCTCTGATTCTATATGTTGGCTTGTTGCCTGCTTCTATATTAAAGGTATTACTCCACATTTACTGTATTTTAGAAAAGGCTCCAGGTTTGGCAGACCCTTTTCTATAATAGCAAACTGTGTACATCCCAACCTCGAAATCTCAATTACGATCTCCATAGACTATCTAAAATTTGCTTTTAGGTGCAATAAAAACTTGATTGATCACAGTTGATATAATTATGAATCAGCTATGTCCTGTAAATTTTACCTTGATATATTAGCTGGGCTCTAATAATACCTAATACCAGGCAGCAATTTGAAGCTGCTATTGTGCCCTTAAATATGAGATCAGAAATTTGGTTGGTAAAAGGCCGACTGTTGAATATCTTTTAGCGTATCATCCACCAGGACATCCAGTGATGTCACTGCTGCAGTTTGTGGCATGATAAATATTGGAAAACAAAAGAGAGGGAATCCTCCACAACGAGCAGCAGTAGGTCAACAAAGGAGTGGAGAATAACCACAGCCACACACATGAAATCTTCGTAAAGCCTCATTTTATTCAAATGAACCATTTGAATAAAATTTGGCTTGACGAAGATTTCATGTGGGTGGCTGTGGTTATTCTCCACTCCTTTGTTGGACTGCTGTGAATGATTAATATCTGCAATTGTTGGTGTTTCTAAATATATAGCTCTGAGTGATTTTAATTTAAGAATGGATGGGTTGCCATTATCTAGTGACATGGAAGATTTTTTTAAGTGCAATAGAAGCTTCTGGGTTTTTCCTGCTCATATTAGCATCAACACATGCAAGGAGTCATATATTGCACATACAGTATTTTTCCCCAGAATGTTTTGCTCCTGATAAAGTTTATTTGTTTAGGTCTGTTAAAGTCTGGGCAGCCATTGCAATTACACCAATCAAACCATCATCTGATAGCTTTTCATTGCGATATTCCTATTCAGTGTAAAGAATATCCTGTCATAAGTAAAATAGGGATAATAAGAGCTTGATTGGTTTTCTAATCACTGGAATTTTTGTACTGTTGATATCGTAATTTCATACTGATTTAGATTCCTTGGTGTATAGAACAGGATGTTAAATTGGTTTTGGATTAGGTGGCATCATTGAAAGCACATGTACATAAATGATCTAAACCTGTTCCTTGGTTTTCGTTTGCATTAGCAAATACAAAAGATCTTTATGCCTTGTTGAGCAGAAATGGAGGGCTTCTATGAGATGAGGAGAAGTTGATTTATGAAGAAATTGTATTAGCTTATATAGCTGAAGTAATAGTTGCAAAAAGGGCTTTTTACACAAATAGGATTCACAAATCATTAAATCATCCTCTGAGCTTGTTTACCATGGTTCATGCTTTGACTGCTACCACTCAGAAATCTATACAGTCATCAAAGTTAGTAGCACAGGAATTAACTCATTATTTTAATGTCAGCGTTGGTGGCTCCTTATTCAACAGAGGAACATATTTAAAATGCTATTGTTGACTTTTAAAATATTGAGAAAGACAGGTCCAAGTTAGTAGCAAGATTTATTAAAATGGTACCAGCCTGGTGGGGCTTTAAGATCGAGTCAAGATCACTTATTGACCATTCCCAATTATCATCAGGTAAAACAAAAGAGGTGGAGAGGAAGAGCTTTTGTGAAAGCAGATTGTAAGCTCTGATGAGCAGGGACAGTCTTCTACATGTGTCTGTACAGTGCTGTGTACGCCTTTTAGTGCCATACAAATGATAAGTTGTAGTAGTAAGAAAAAGCTCCCTGAAATATTAAGTCAAGAACAGGTTTGGGGGACTTTTAGGAAAACGCTAAAGACCTTTCTATTTCGAGCTTGACAATATTATTTTAGGTGATGAGAGCTATGATAACAAGTAGGAAGATTTGGAGTGTGTGATATGAAGATGGCACAGATTGTTCCCACTATTTTTGAAATTTGTTTTTAATTATTTTGTAGGCGGCTTTGAATGGTTATAGTTGCCTTTATTTGATATACCGCAATTTCAGTAATACCATCAATGTGGTCTACATTGAAAAACTAAAATTAGAAGCATGGGAAAGGAATGCCAACTTTGCCGATAGGAGAGAAGAAAAACAAGGAAAGATGGATTAGACAGATGGAGAAAGCTAAGTTAGAGGAGAGAGAAGGGAGGGGGAGGATTAGAATTAGGCTTTGCTTTGATTCTATAGATGGTTATAAAACTGTTTTAGATAAAATTCAATCATTTTTTTAAGGACTAGTCGATTCTGCACCAGTTATAAATTCTGATGAGTTCAGCACAGTTCTCCAGGACCAAGCAGGAAGTCAGTCCTCACTTATGGGTGACGTCGGCGCCGACGGAGCCCTTGCGGAGCAATTTTCCCCAGCTTTCGAAGAAAGCCTTTGGGCATTGCAGCGCGCATGCGCGGTCCCCTTCCCGCCCAGGGGTGCCATCTTGCTCAGTCTTCTTTTTTCTGTGGAGCCCTACAGACGTAGTTTGTGATCGCCGCTGAAGAAGTTGATTTTTTCTTGGTTATTCTCACGGTTTTACGCGTGTCCTTTTCCCGCCCGGCCTCGGTAACTCCTGTATCGAGGCCGTTCTCTTTTTTGTTTTTTTCTTCGATAACTGGCGTTCCCGCCACTTTTTTCTCTCTCACTGGCAGCACAGTCTTTTGACCTCGCAGGGGCCCTTTTTCCCCCTATGGCTACCAGTGGGTTTAAAAAGTGTGATCGTTGTCACAGACTTATGTCTCTTACCGACACACATGACTGCTGTCTCCGTTGCCTCGGATCCAACCATGACTCTGTGAGTTGTGGTCCGTGCAGCAAAATGTCCTCGAAGGCGTTGAGGAGTCGGCAGTCTCAAAAGGAGCAACTCTTCTCTGACTCAGCATCCGGTCGGGCCCGGACCTCGTCGGAGGCTTCGACATCTCGGGACTCCGGCCCCGAGCACCGTCGCAGTTCCTCTGAGCAGGGGTCTCCCGGCGGGGAACATCGTCGGAAGGAGAAACCCGCGAGGGCGGCGCCAGAGGACGCTCCCGGTTCCTCGAGGGCCAGGTCGCCTAGCCCCGGCAGCCGCCCCGGGTCCTCGGAGGCGGAAAGGCCTGCGAAGTATCCTCGTCTCGAAGTGGAGCCTACCGGTCAAGTGAGTACTGTCGTCCTCTTGGACTCCCCTCCGAGGGTGCTGTCATCGGGTTCGATGCCGTCGGGGCCCGAGTCAGCGGCTGCTGGGTCTTCTGAGTTTGGTCTCAGATTGACAACCTTGGAGAGCAGTATCACTGCCTTCATGGAACAACAGCGGGCATTGATCGCTGGCCTCGCCCGCGCATCTGCCCCGACCACCAGGACGTCGACGTCCAAGTCGACCCTGGAGGCCGAGTCGATCCTTGAGTTAATGCGAGCTCGAGTCGATCCTCGGTCACGGTCTCCCTCGGCCTCCCGTTTGGGGACCGAGGTCGTCGACGCCGGCCTCGGCGTCGGGGCGGAGGTCCTCTGCACCCACCCACACGGAGCCACTCGATTCCTCCTCGGAGGAGTCGGGCTGGGACATGGAGGAGGACGAGTCACCCGGTTCTTTTCAGACTTGGTGCGTCCCCTCCGACTCGCCCGAGTCGGAGCCTCGGAGGCGGTCTCCCCCGGAGGATACCCTGTTCTCCGATTTCGTGAGGGACATGGCCAAGGCATTGGCCTTCCCCGCGGACCCGGAAGAGGAACCTCGGGCCGAGGAGCTCGAGGCCCTCCAGTATGACTCCCCCCCGAAGGAGGCCTTTACTGTACCGATTCTTCCGATGCTGGAGAGGCTGCTCTTCCGCATGTGGGAGTGCCCGACCTCGATGCCAGTGTTAAGCAGGTGGGTCGATTCGATGTATTGAGTCCGCAAGAGCCCCGGGTTCCAGAAGGCACAGCTGCCGCACCACTCCATGGTGGTGGATTCGGCCATGCATCGGCTTAAGAGTCAGAAGATGCACTCCTCGGTGCCTCCGGGTAAGGAGGCCCGGAACCTGGATGCCCTCGGTAGGAAGTGCTTCCAGGGCTCTATGCTGGCTTGCCGAGTCCAGATATACCAGCTATATATGGGCATGTATCTCCGAGACCTGGCGAAAGAACTTGCCGGGTTCTCTGCGGGCCTCTCCGAGGAATCTTTGCAGAGGTTCCAGGCCCTGTCCACGGGTATTCGTGAGTGCTCGAAGCTCATTTCTCGAGCTGCCTACGATGGCTTCGAAGCGTCGGCTCGAGTAGCCGGATCCGGCATCGGGGCCCGCCGTCAGGCTTGGCTTCAGTCGTCCGACCTAGAGCCATGGGTGCAGGACAAGTTGGTCGATGTCCCCTGCAGAGGTGACAACCTCTTTGGCAAGCCCATGGCTGAGAAGGCAGTGGAGCTCGAGTCCAAAACTCTCACCAGAACTCGCCTATCCAGAAAGACCTCTGCCCCTTCCCAGAAGAGGAAGGGCTCGGGGAAAAAACCCTTTTACCCGAGGAAGGTAAGCAACACCACCCTCACTTTCATGCCTCAGCAGCTTCCCCTCAGGGGCAGCCGGCTAAGGGACAGGGTAATGGGTCCCGTAGGCAGAAGGCCCCCAAGCCTGCTACACAGGCCCCTGCTCAGCAGGGTGGGGGTTTTTGACTACACCAGCATAGCCTCTCCCCCTACGCAGCTTTCGCTCAGCACGGGGGGCCGGCTGATCCACTTTGCCCACAGGTGGTCAGCCATAACTTCCGATTCCTGGGTGCTGCAGGTGGTTCAAAGGGGCTACCTCCTACATTTTCACCAGGTGCCTTCCTCCTACTTTCCGGGGGAGCCTCCAAGACCCCCTCTCCACAGGGACTTACTCCTTCAGGAGCTGCAGGGCCTGCTTCGGGATCAGGCTGTGGAGCCAGTGCCCCACAGGGGTTTTACTCCCGGTACTTCCTGGTACCAAAAAGGACAGGAGACCTCAGACCCATCCTGGACTTACTCAACCTCAACAAGTTCCTGCAGTGGGAGACGTTCAAAATGCTTACCCTTGGAATCCTACTGCCCTACCTCCAGCAGGGAGATTGTCTATGCTCCTTGGATCTAAAGGATGCTTATACCCACATCCTTATTCATCCGGACCACCGGCAATATCTAAGATTTGTGGTGGCAGGGAGTCATTATCAGTACCGCGTACTGCCCTTTGGCCTATCCGCCGCTCCCAGGGTGTTCACGAAATGCCTGACAGTGGTGGTGGCCTTCCTGAGGCTTCAAGGCCTCTTCGTCTTCCCCTACCTCGACGACTGGCTCATCCGGGCGCGGTCCCCTCCAGAGGTCGCTCAGGCCACTCAACGCACAGTGACTCTGCTTCAGCATTTGGGCTTCGTCATAAATTTCGAAAAGTCCGCTTTGCTCCCCTCTCAGGACCTCGAATTCATAGGAGCACAGCTGGACACTCTGCAGGCTCGTGCCTTCCTGCCTCAGGAACGGGCCGACCGGCTCATGACCCTGGCCGGCGGGTTCCACAGCGCGTCGCCTGTCCCGGCCAGACAATTCCTGCAACTGCTCGGTCATATGGCCTCCACGGTCCATGTCATTCCAAATGCACGTCTGCATATGCGGCCGGCTCAGTGGAGCCTTCGCACTCAATGGCATCAGGCCACCGGGAGCCTGACGGACTTAATACAGATCTCCGACCGCCTGCTCTCCTCTCTGCGATGGTGGCTTCACCTGCCCAATCTGCTACTCGGCATGCCCTTTCAGTCCCCTCCACCTTCCCAGGTGCTAATGACAGATGCCTCTCTCCTGGGATGGGGAGCGCATTGCCGGGGAGCGTGCACTCAAGGCCTTTGGACGCCTTGGGAGGCTGCTCAGCAGATAAACTTCCTGGAGCTACGAGCGATCCGCCTAGCTCTGCGGACCTTCTCTCACCTCACTTCTCGTCAGTCTGTGGTAGTACAGACGGACAATCAGGTTGCCATGTTCTACGTGAACAAACAGGGGGGCACGGGCTCCCTCCTTCTATGTCAGGAGGCCCGGAGGCTGTGCTCTTGGGCAGTCGACCACGACATCCTCCTCAGGGCTGTTTACCTGCCCGGGCAGGAAAATTGCCTGGCCGACAAACTCAGCCGGATTCTGCAGCCACACGAATGGAGGTTGAACCCCGTTGTTGCCCAGCGGATCTTCCGCAGGTGGGGCCTTCCCACCGTGGATCTCTTTGCCAGTCCTCTGAACCGGCAACTTACCAGGTTCTGCTCCTGGCACCTGCATCCTCTCAGAATAGCGCCGGATGCTTTCCTCATCTCGTGGTCCACGGGCCTGCTGTATGCCTTTCCTCCCACGCCACTTGTGTCCCAGACGCTGTTCAAAGTTGTCCAGGACAGGGCCTCCGTGATCCTGGTAGCGCCCAGGTGGCCGAGACAACCCTGGATCCCTCTGCTCCTACAGCTAGCGGTGGACACCCCTCTTCCGCTGGGGTTTCAGCCCGATCTCCTGACCCAGGATCAGGGTACTCTCCTGCACCCCAACCTCCGGGCCCTTCATTTGATGGCCTGGCTGCTGAAAGGGTAGTCCTAGCTCCGCTCCTGCTTCCTCCGGAGGTGGAAGCAGTCGTCCTGGCGTCTCGGCGACCTTCCACCCGGAAATCTTACGCCCTTAAATGGCGTCACTTCTCGGTCTGGTGTTCTCAGCGCTCTGAGGACCCCTTCGCCTGCTTAGTATCGGTGGTACTGCAGTATTTGCTTCACCTCTCCGATCTGGGCCTCAAATCCAACTCTGTCAGGGTCCACCTCAGTGCGCTCTCTGCACATCATTCGCCGGTGGAGGGCCAGCCTCTTTCCTCGCACCCCTTGGTGGCGCGTTTTCTCCGGGGCCTTCTTCTGCTTAAGCCTCCGTTGCACCCTCCAGCTCCTGACTGGGATCTCAATGAGGTCTTGCAAAGGCTTACCTGTCCGCCTTTTGAGCCCATGGCTACCTGCTCTCTTCGTTTCCTCTCCTGGAAAACTCTCTTCTTGGTAGCCCTTACCTCTGCTAGGCGTGTTAGTGAACTGCAGACCCTAGTGTCGGAGCCCCCATACACTAGGTTCTACAAGAATAGGGTGGTATTACGGACTCACCCTAAGTTTCTTCCAAAGGTGGTCTCCACTTTTCACATCAATCAAGAGGTGGTTCTTCCGACCTTCTTTCCCAGGCCGCATACCAGCCGAGCTGAAACTGTTCTGCATACCCTGGACTGTAGAAGAGCCTTATCCTTCTATCTTGACCATACGCGAGAGCATAGGAAAGCTGTCCAGCTTTTCGTATCTTTTGACCCCAATCGGTTGGGGGTACCCGTCTCTAAGCGTAATTTGTCCATCTGGGTAGCTCACCGTGTCAGGGCAAAGGCTGCGTCAGTGGCTCACCTCTGCTCTGTTCCGTTGGCGGACATCTGCCGGGCCGCTACTTGGTCTTCCAGCCAGACGTTTGCGGCACATTACTGCCTGGAGAGGGAGTCCCGCAGGGACAGTGCTTTCGGACAGGCAGTCCTCCACAATCTCTTTGAGGTCTAGGCAACTCCTACTCTCTGGCCCTGGTGTGGGGCTACCGGCCGGATTGGTATTCAGAGAAGATTCCTTCCTTCTGTACTGTCGAGCTTGGGAGAGCTCTTTTTCGGCTTGGGTCTCCGGTAGCCTTAAGCTTGGGAG
Organism: Ichthyophis bannanicus; assembly: GCA_033557465.1. Taxonomy (NCBI): domain Eukaryota; kingdom Metazoa; phylum Chordata; class Amphibia; order Gymnophiona; family Ichthyophiidae; genus Ichthyophis; species Ichthyophis bannanicus. Next base: position 50,878,074 of record CM066047.1, on the reverse strand, counting down.
TTCCATAAGTGAGGACTGACTTCCTGCCTGGTCCTGGAGAAAGAGTAGTTATTCACCTGTAACAGGTGTTCTCCAGGAGCAGCAGGAATCAGTCCTCACTACCCTCCCTCCACCCCTCGGAGTTGCAGTCATTATTTTTATATGTTTTGCTGTTTTTCGCTATGTCATCTGACTGAGCAAGATGGCACCCCTGGGCGGGAAGCGGACCGCACATGTGCGCTGCAATACCCAAAGGCTTTCTTTGAAAGCTGGGGAAAATTGCTCCGCGATGGCTCTGTCGGCGCCGACGTCACCCATAAGTGAGGACTGATTCCTGCTGCTCCTGGAGAACACCTGTTACAGGTGAGTAACTACTCTTTACTTACCTGTAACAGGTGATCTCTGGGAACAGCAGGAATAAGTCTTCACATATGGGTATCGTCGGTACCGACGGAGCCTGTGCGGGAACGCTCCCCAGCGTCCAGTAAGAAAGCTTTTGGGAGCATCCCACAGCGCCTGCGTGCTGCCTTCCCACCTTTCCCAACCGCCTCTCTCCAGTTCGAATTTTAAAGCTGAGACAGAGAGAGAGTGAGGAAAGGAAAGATAGATAGAGAGATACAACTCCTAGGGGAGGTGGGTGGGTTGTGAAGATTTATTCCTGCTGTTCCCAGAGATCACCTGTTACAGGTAAGTAACTGTGCTATCTCCAGGAACAAGCAGGAATGAGTCTTCACATATGGGGACTCCCTAGCTGCAGATGCCAGGAGAAGACCCCAGGTTGTGTGTCCTTGAAAAGGACTCTACCTCCCCCCATGGATCTCTGGCATCCAACCAGGGTAGGTGGGTAGGAGTTGATTAGGAATGGAACAGGTGTTTGAGAACAGCCTGACCAAACAAGGCATCCCGGCGGGAGTCCTTGTCCAAGCAGTAATGGGCTGTGAAGGTATAAACCGAGGCCCAGGTGGCCGCTCGACAGATTTGGTCGATGGACACAGAGTTTAGATGAGCCATTGAGGCTGCCATGGCTCTCACATTGTGAGCTGTGACATGGCCCTCCAGAGAAAGGTTTCTACTCTGGTAGGCGAAAGAAATACACTGAGCAATCCAGTTGGACAGTGTTCTTTTAGAGACTGGAAGTCCTAAATGAGAAGGATCAAAAGCAACAAACAGTTGAGAAGACTTTCTATGTTGCTGTGTTCTTTGTAAGTAAAAAGCGAGAGCTCTCTTACAATCCAAGGTATGAAGATTCCTCTCTGCACTTGATGCATGAGGTCCTGGAAAAAAGACAGGGAAATACACCTCTTGGTTCAGATGAAAAGGTGAGACCACTTTAGGCATAAAGTGTGGATTGGTCCTGAGGACTACCTTATCATGATGAAACCTTGTATAAGGTGGATTGGCCACCAAATCTTGCAACTCACTGATGCGGCGTGCTGAGGTGACTGCAATGAGAAAAATAACCTTCCAAGAAAGAAATTTCAAGGAGGTGGTGGCTAAAGGTTCAAAGGGTGGCTTCATAAGCTGGCCAAGAACCAGGTTTAAGTCCCATGCCACTGGAGGTGGTCTAATGGGAGGTTTAGTTAAAAGAAGGCCTCTCATGAATCTTGCTATAAGAGGATGAGAGGAAATAGGTTGTCCATTGAGAGGCTTGAGGGATGCTGCAATAGCACTCAAATGGACTCTTTTTTTTTTTTTTTGAGTTTAAAAATTTTTTATTTAGAAAATCTCAGGCAATACAAATAATTTTCTCAACCATATTTTCCACAATATCAATATATATATCATTCCCCAAAAACTAGCCCACAAAATTGGAGCGCATTCATATAGAGGGAAAAAAAAACAAAAAAACCCCGAAACAATCCTGAACAGGAGTGGAGAAAACTATATAACCCCTTTTAACTTAGCAAGAACCAAACAATTAAGTAAATAGAAGTACTCCTTCATCCTGACTTATGTAAGAAAGCCTCTAACTGTGAAGAATAAAAAAACAAAACAAACGAATTACCCTGAAAGGAGACAAGACATTTACAAGGATATTTAAGCAGAAAGGAAGCTCCCATTGCAAGTACCCGAGGGCGTAATGCAAGGAAAGCTTTCCTCCTCAACTGAGTAACCCGACAAACATCTGGAAACACTTGTAGCTCCTGACCAAAAAATTTATCACGCCGATGTTTAAAATAAGCTTGAAAAATCTTATCCTTATCTTTCTCTAGAGAAAAAGAAACTAGTAATGTAGCACGAACTGAAATCTCCTCTAAAGAGGTCTCCAAGTATGTAGATAAATCCAAACTTTGAACTGAAAGATGATCCATTTCCCCCGCCTCAATATTAGTGGCCCCAGATTCAGGATCCGGGTTAACTTTAAGTCCAGAGGGTAAATAGTATATTTTCGACAAAGGAATAGAATCCGGATCGAGAATCTTGAGGACATCTCTCATATATTTAGAAAACAAAATGGTTGGAGAAAGAAAATGAGTGCGGGGGAAATTTAATAAACGAAGATTCTTCATGCGTAAAACATTCTCTAGCATTTCATCGCGACGATGTAGGAGCAGTGAGTCCTGAACTGAAGACGTCAGGGCCCGCTGCATCGACGAAATTTGACCAGCCACTTTAGTACCCTGAGATTCAAGAGAAGCAAGTCTATCCCGGTGCTCAGTCAACATAGCGACAGTTTCTAAGGTAAATTTAGACAACTGCAACAAGGAAGATTTCAGCGACTGTTCAGTTCGAGACACAATCTGCCATATATCTAAAAGAGATATTTCATTAGGAGGATTAAGTTCTTCAGGAGAATACCTGTAATCAAAGGGATGGGGCATTATAGCAGTGGAAGCAGCCAAAGTCAAAAAGGAATCAGGAAGTTCAGCCAAAATGGGAAGGGCACCCCCCGCAGCTTGAGGGGAGACCTTACCAAATACCGTAGGTTCATCGCTGGGTGGGGTAAAAACCCTACGCGGAAGAGGAGTAACATCCAAGGAGCCAGGACTAACAGAAGCGGAAGAGTCAGACATTTCAGCGGTAGGGGGAGGCACCCCGGACTTAAAATGAGAGTCCAAAGGACCCACAACCTTCACCGCTTTACCTGTTGGCGTAACTGAAGAAGGAGGGAGTTTCTTCTTTCTCTTCCCCATCTAGATGTTAGTAGTCGACGGCTCACGGCTCCTCAGTGCTCCAAAGGGGCGTACCCCTTTGGACGCGCCCCTTCGGAGCACGCACCCTCGGGTACGCGCCCGCAGTGCGCGTCCCGCGGTGGGGGCTAGTTCTTATACCCCTCGCTGGTCACGTGATCGGAAGTGCACACCGGCACGGCCCAGGAGCTCCACTCACGGCACAGGTAATCAGAAGGTAAAGAGCACGCTCAAAGGAAACTCCACAGCGGGGCTAGGTCTTATACCCCTCGCTGGTCACGTGATCGGAAGTGCACATCGGCACGGCCCAGGAGCTCCACTCACGGCACAGGTAATCAGAAGGTAAAGAGCACGCTCAAAGGAAACTCCACAGCGGGGCTAGGTCTTATACCCCTCGCTGGTCACGTGATCGGAAGTGCACACCGGCACGGCCCAGGAGCTCCACTCACGGCACAGGTAATCAGAAGGTAAAGAGCACGCTCAAAGGAAACTCCACAGCGGGCTAGGTCTTATACCCCTCGCTGGTCACGTGATCGGAAGTGCACACCGGCACGGCCCAGGAGCTCCACTCACGGCACAGGTAATCAGAAGGTAAAGAGCACGCTCCAAATGGACTCTTAATGAATTCGTTTTCAGACCTGCATGGGATAGATGCAGGAGATACTCTAGTAGAGAATTCAGAGGTATTGCAAGAGGGTTTAGACCCTTCCCTGAACACCAAATTGTAAATCATTTCCATTTGAAAGCATAGGAACGTCTAGTAGAAGGCTTTCTAGAGGCATGAATAACATCTCTGACTTGCTGGGAGATGAAAATCTTGAAGGTCTAGGCCCTCAGCAACCAAGCCCTGAGATGGAGAGACTGGTGGTTTGGGTGCCACAACGTTCCTTCTTCCTTGGATAGAAGGTATGGAGCAGAGCCCAAGTCCAGGGAGGGAGCTTGAGAGAGATGCAGAAGTAGAGGGTACCACACTTGACGTGGCCAATGTGGTGCTATGAGGATCATGGTCCCTTGATCTCTCTGAAGCTTGAATAGTGTCTTGGGAATTAGGGGAATTGGTGGAAAGGCATAAAGGAAGTCTTGACCCCAGTGAAGGAGGAAGGCATCCTTGGCCTGAACTCCCTGACACGGAATTCTGGAACAGAACCGGGGAAGTTTGGCATTCCACGGACTTGCAAAGAGGTCTATGTCCGGGGTTCCCCAAATTCGAAAGATCCTGGCTACCTGGTCTATGTGGAGGGACCACTCGTGTGGAAGCAGAACTCCGCCCAAGAGTCCGCCCAAGAGTTTTGAATGCCTGGAAGATATACTGCCAGAAGATGGATGTGATGCTCTCTGGCGAAGGCCCACAGTCGCAAAGCTTCATTGCAAAGCGACAGAGAGCCAGTCCCCCTCCCTGCTTGTTTACATAGAACATGGCTACTTGGTTGTCCGTATGGATGAGGACTGTCCTGTAGCTGAGCAGGGAATGGAACACTCTGAGAGCTAAGAAAATTGCTCTGAGTTCCAAGAGATTGATATGCAGAGAAGTCTCCTGTGGAGACCAGATGCCCTGGGTGGAGAGATCCTGCAGATGAGCTCGCCAACCCCTTGGAGAAGCATCTGTTGTGAGAGTTGCTTGGGGTAGCGGTTGCTGAAAAGGGGACCCCAGCAACAGGTTTTGAGAGGACTTCCACCACTGGAGAGACCAAAAAGGCGACTGGAGTTTGCTATTTTGTCTGACAGGCAACCTGATGCCTGAGTCCATTGGGTGGACAAAGTCCATTAAGCTGCCCTCATGTGAAGGCGAGCATATGGAACCACATGCACGGTGGATGCCATGTGGCTTAATAGTTGTAACATCTCTCGAGCAGTTAACTGGGACTTTAACTGAATCTGGGAAGCTAACTGCACCAGACGTAGGCAACGGGCCTGAGGAAGATAGGCCCTTGCAGTTGTGGTATCCAGCAAGGCCCCTATGAACTCCAGAGACTGAGTAGGGGTGAGATTGGATTTTGGGATGTTTATTACTAGTCCCAAATACTGAAGGATACGCATTGTGCAGGTTAGACGAGTCTGGGCCTCTGACTGAGATGGGGCTTGAATGAGCCAGTCGTCCAGATATGGGAATACGAATATTCCTAGAGTGTGGAGAAATGCAGCTACGACTGCCATGCATTTCGTGAACACCCTCGTTGCAGAGGCCAGACCGAAAGGAAGCACCCTGTATTGGTAGTGCTTTCCTTGAAAAAGAAATTGAAGGAACCTTCTGTGTGTTGGATGGATGAGGACATGGGTGTACGCATCCTTGAGATCTAGAGAACAAAGCCAGTCCTGACTCTGAAGGTATGGAAGCAGAGCCCCTAGAGAAATCATTTTGAATTTCTCCTTGAATAGAAACTTGTTCAATTCCCTGAGATCTAATATGGGTCTGTAGCCCCCTGTTTTCTTTTGGATAAGAAAATAAGGGGAGTAGAACCCTGAGCCCTGTTGAAGAAGAGGTACTTCTTCTATTGCCCCGTGGGCAAGAAGGATAGCAATCTCCTGACCTAGAAGGTTGAGGAGAGATGTTGGAGAATTGTGTGAGGAGGAAGACTCAAGAAATGAAACTTGTACCCTTCCTTTATGATGGAGAGGGTCCATTGCTCTGCTGTGATTTGCTCCCATCTGGGAGCAAAGTAAGTCAACCTTACTGGAATGGTGAGGGGCTCTGGTTTTTCCAGAGCTAGAAAGGCTAAGTTCTCTAGTTTCAAGTCAAAGGCCCTGAGGAGGTTGAGGCTGCTGGGCTGTGGTAGGCCTGGCAGCCTTTGACTTGGCCTGTTTAGGTGGTTGCTGACGCTTTGCAGCAAAACGACCTGCAGATGATGTCTGCCCATGAGCAGGATGATATCTTCCCTTTTTAGAAAAAGATGTCTTTTTAAACAATCTTTTCTTAACAGGGGCAGAGGTAGACTTTGAAAGTCGATCCAAAGCAGAGTTCTCAGCATCCGTCTGAGTGGCCTTTGCTTGCCAAACAGGTTTTCACCTGTACAAGGAAGGTTTCCCAACTCATCTTGGACCCAGAGTTCCAAATCAGAGGCTTGTAACCAAGCAATTCTGCGTGCACCTATGGCAATAGCTGTGGCTCTGCTTACACACTCAAAAGAGTCAAAGGCTGCACGGTTGGAGAATTTGGAAACATCTTGGGCATGTTTGAGCCAAGTGAGAAATTCCTGCCTTTTATCTTCTGAAATAAAAGGAGCTAAAGTCTGCAGATGATCTGTGACTTCTTTTAGAAACATCCCCATATAGAGACTATAGGAGTTGATTCTGGCAGCAAGCATATTGGCCTGGAAAATCCTTCGGCCAAAAGCATCTAGAGACCTACATTCACGTCCTGGTGGGTTAGATGAGTGTCTCTTTGCACTCTTTATTTTCTTCATAGCAGACTCATCCACAATAGAGTGGTGAGGAAGCTGAGTCTTATGAAAACCAGGACAGGGAGGGACACGGTACATGGTGTCCAACCTACGAGAATGAGGAGAGGTGGTGAGGGGAGTCTCCCACATGCCCAACATGAGATCATAAAGAATCTCATGAATAGGTAAGGTGGCTGCTTCCTTAGGAGCCTTAGGATATTGCAAAATATCTAATTGCTTGGCTCTAGGCTCTGACTCAGAGGCCACTGTAATAGAGAGGCCTCTAGCCACTTCCCTAATGAAGTCTTGAAAAGACAAGTCCTCTGGAGGAGACATTCTTCGTTTTGGAGAAGCAGACTCCTGAGGAAGTAGTACCGGTGCATCGACAGAAGCCTCCGACTCATCAGAGTCTTTGGAGGAATCGAGGTATCGCCTGTCTGGATGCTCCTGTAAAGCCCGATACGCGTACCGAGTGGGATCGACATCGGGAGTAAGCAGTACCGGGTCGGTACCGATGGGCATCATAGGACAGGGTACCGCTGCAGTCGACACCTTAGCCGATGTCGATGCAATCGGTACCGGCACCGGGAACGGTGCTGATGCCGGAGTTGGTACCGGCAACGGGGATTGTTGCGGTACCGAAGGCGTCGAAGCCTGCATGAACGCCGTAAGGGTGCGCTACATGGATAGAATTTTCTGATCCATCAACGCCAACAAAGTCTGGATGTCGGTACCAGTGGAGGCCACCGGTACCCCAGAACACGGCAACAGGTGATCGGTCGAGGCCAAGCCATCGATGTCAACCTGTGACCCCATAGATAATGCTTTGGAAGCCGGAACTTCCCGCCGGGGTAATTTTGCCGGAGCGGAATCCTCGAGGACAAGCCCAGAGGCATCTCGATGCTTAGAGGGAGATTTGCCCTTCAAGGACCGGCTAGATTTATGTTTGGTTACCTGAGATCCATGGGAGGAAGAAGCAGCCCTGGAAGACGTTGATGCCACCGAGGCTGCATCAGAGGGAAACAGGGTACTGAGCTTGGCTGCTCGGTTCTGCCGACCTCTTTTAGACATCATGGTGCAGGACACACAATCCGTGATGGAATGGTCAGGACCCAAACATTTTAGACACTAATCATGGGTGTCGGTGACAGAAATAGTAGCGCCACATTTTGTGCACTTTTTAAACCCGGAAGTGGGCTTCTCCATGAGGAGAAAATATTTAGGCCTAAGGCCCAAACTGAAAATGAACAGTTGAAAAATAAAAGTTTTTTGGTTTTTTTTTGAAGAAAGAAAGAAAAGAAAAGACCGGCGGTACCGGTCTGACGTCGAAGGCAGATGCGACACAGAAAAATAAAGAAAAAAATAAAGAACTTCTTCTGCGGTGACAGGAACACGACCTGCTGGCTCCGCGGAAAAGAAGAACTGGAGAGAGGCGGTTGGGAAAGGCGGGAAGGCAGCGCGCAGGCACTGTGGAATGCTCCCAAAAGCTTTCTTACTGGGCGCTGGGGAGCGTTCCCGCGCAGGCTCCGTCGGTACCGACGATACCCATATGTGAAGACTCATTCCTGCTTGTTCCTGGAGATAGAGTGTATCATTGTTCTTAGCATGTTTGTGAACCAGGTCATAGATGGGACCAGGTTTCATCAGATGGAGAGGAAGAGGTAAAAAGTTATGGTAAGACTGTCAAATGCAACATGTCCTCTTCATGATTGCCTAACATTTATTTATTTAATAATTCTTTTTATACCGCTTTATCATTTCAGTCAAAGTGGTTTACATTGTAACTTTAAACTTGGTAATGTATGTTAAACAGGGACATATTTATTTAGACAGCTTTGTATACCACCTTACCCTTCAATCAAAGGGGTCACAACACAATTGGGGGATACATTTAACATGAGGGGATATATGAGACATACACTAATACCTACAGGGAACATGGGCTATGGAGGGTTAAGTGACTTGCCCAAGACCACAAGGAGCACCTGTGGGACTAGAAACCCCAGTCCTTCCGGCCAACATATGTTTTATTAAAGGTTTAAAGGAGTCAATGACTCCATTGTTATATCGGATTATAAACTACTACCACTGCTGCTACTACTACTAATCTGTATAGCACTACAAGGCATATGGAGTGGAGTAGCCACCTAGTGGTTAGAACAGCAGCCTACTACCCAAGAGATCTGGGTTTGATTCCAACTGGCACTTCTTGTGGCCTTGGGCAAGTAATGTTACCCTCCATTGCCTTGAAAGACATGGCCTGGCAATCTATGTCTGGTCATACTTTGCCAAGCAAAAGCCCAGGAGTTGCTGGGTTGTCAGGAATCAGCATTGACTTGAAGGCACTAAAAAAAAAAGGCATATACAGCACTGTACTCAAAAATGTACACAGTCTCTGCTCAACAGAGCTTACAGTCTATTCAAGACAGACAAGCACAACAAACAGGGGACTAGAATAGTCCAAAAGTGAAATGATCAAAACACACAAGGGTGGTAAATAGGGAGAGTAAGAGGGTCAGGATCCAAAAGTAGTCTCAAAGAGGTGGGTTTTTAGGCATATGGAGTAGAGGAGTATCCTAATGGTTAGAGCACTGGGGTTCGATTCCCACTAGCACTCTTAGTGGCCTTGAGCAAGTCACTAAACTCTCCATTGCCTCAGAAAATTTAATGAAATACCAGAGAGAGGAAGACAGACATCTAGATTTGGAAAAGTTTAGATAAGCTAGCAAAGTAGTTAGGAAAGCAAAGATTCAGAAAGAGGAGGAAATAATCAATGCAATAAAATGAGGGGATAAGACATTTTTCACATATGCTAGTGAGAAGAGGAAGGGCAAAAGTGTATTGTCAGGCTCGAGCGTGAAGGGGAGAAATGTAGAAGCTGATGAGGATAAAGCGGAATTGCTTAACAAATATTTCTGTTCTGTGTTCACAGATAAAGAACCAGGAGCAGGACTTCAGAAAACACCCACAAACAGGAACAGAAGTGAGGGGAATCTTAAACAATTTTCAGAATACTGTGTTCATGAGACGCTAGGTAAACTTAAAGTAGACAAAGTGATAGGACCAGATGGGATATACCTGAGAATACTGAGGGAACTTGGTGATGTTCGAGCAGCTCCACTGACTGACCTTTTCAATGTCTCATTGGAGTCAGTAGTGGTGCCAGAGGACTGGAGAGAGGCACATGTGGTCTCTTTACACAAAAGTGGAAGTAAGGGTGTACTTGAAAATTACAGGCCGGTTAGTTTAACCTCGGTAGTGAGTAAATTATTGGAAGCGCTGCTGAAAGAGAAAATAGTGAGGTTCTGGAGTCCAACGGATTAAAGAATCTGAGGCAGCATGGATTCACCAGAGGCAGGTCTTGTCAAACAAATCTGATTGATTTCTTTGACTGGGTGACCAGGAAGTTGGACTGAGGGAGAGCCCTAGATGTGGTGTATTTACATTTTAGTAAAGCCTTTGACATTCTTCCGTACAGGTGACTTATAAACAAACTGAGCACACCCTAGGGATGGACCCTAAAGTTACTGCTAGGGTTAGAAACTGGTTGAGTAGGAGGTGACAAAGGGCACAGGTAAACGGAGCTCACTCTGAGAAGAAGGAGGTTACCAGTGGTGTGCCCCAGGGATCTGTCCTTGGTCTGATTTTTTTTTAACATCCTTGTCAGTGATATTGCAGAAGATTTGTCTCTTTGCGGATGATACCAAAATCTGCAATAGAGTAGACACCCAGGAAGGTGTAGATAACATAAGGAGGGATCTAGCTAAGCTTGAAGAATGGTCTAGAATGTGACAGCTGAGATTTAATATTAAAAAATGCAAGGTAATGCATTTGGGCTGCAGCAATTCAAGGGAGCAATATAGTATAGGGGGTGAAGTACTTTTGTCCACAAAAGAAGAATGGGACCTAGGCGCGATTGTGTCTGATGATCTTAAAGTAGCTTAACAGGTAGAAAAGACGATGGTGAAAGCTAGAAGGATGCTTGGGTGCATAGTGAGAGGCATGGCCAGCAGAAGAAAGGAGACGTTAGTGCCTCTGTATAGGTCGTTGGTGCAACCTCATTTGGAGTAGTGTGTGCAATTCTGGAGACTGCATCTTCAAAAGGATATAAACAGGTTGGAGTCAGTACAGAGGGTGGCTACTAAAATGGTTAGTGGTCTTCGTTATAGAGCATATGAGGATAGACGAGGATCTTAATATGTATACTTTAGAGCAGGCATGTCCAACTTCGAACAGGTCGTGATCTACTTTTTCCGGCCAAAAGTGCTGGTGATCTGCTACCATGAAAATTAAGTTTCAAATGAGTTTCAAATTAAATTTTAATCCAATAAAGTTGGAGGATCCCCCCCCACACACACATCTTTAATAAACCTTATGTCATTTTCTTGGATGTGATCAGCTGTTAAGCAAATTAAGCAAAAACAAAACAGAGATGAAGATCCAGTAACAACTGCAAGGGGAAATGGAAAGTACATTTTTTCTTAAAGTTTTATTGAGTAATAACTTTCTTTAACTTTTATTGAGTAATTTGTGTTAAATTTAGGTCGAGTATTGATCTAGGCTGATCTTGCACAATTTTAATATTTCGCTCTTGCTCATTAGTGAGACGTCTGAGCCTGCATTTCATCCACCAGCTTTTTGAATTTGGGTGAATATTGCGTAAGGGCCAATCTCAGGGAATCCTGGAGATGTTCATCTGTCATGTTGGAACGTTGTGTACTCTGTCATTTTCAGATAGGAAAACGCAGATTCACACAAAAGTTGAACCGAAACAGGAGTGTACAGCTTCACTGCATCTTCTCAAGTTGGGAAATTTGTCTCTAGGCACTAGCTTCCAAAACAATTCTTGCTCAGTACGGGTCTTGAGAAAAATGTCATTTTTAAGGGTTAATATTTCGTTTTCATGAGATGGCTTGTTCATTGAGTAATTTTTACTGATAGCAGGTGCAGTTTCTTTAATGTCCACCACATCTACTTTGAATGGGTATGACAAGCACTCCACAACTGTTCCAATTTTTTGGAAGTCACAGAATCTATTTTCGAATTCCTGGATAACAGAACAGATTTCTGTCACATACTTCTTGTTCTGAAAAACAAAATTTGGATATTGTCCCAGATGGTCCTGCGTATTAGGAAAATGATCAGAAGTGTTGTTTGCAAGGTCAGTCATCATTAGCACAAATTTGCTCTTGTAGGATGAAACTGTACTCATCTCGCCAATGCATTTGTTTTTACCTTGTAGTTCAAGGTTCATATCACTTAGTTTGCCTGTAAAGTCAGCGAGAAATGCCAGATCACATAGCTATCTTCAAACTCTGCTTGGTCATCTCCCCTCTCCTTCAAAAAACTTCTTATTTCATTCAACAAATCACGAAATCTTTGCAGAAATTTGTGCGTACTTAGCCACCTTACATCTTTGTGCAAAATGATTTCCGCTGCCCCTTCATCAAGATTAAGATTGAAAAGCAGTCTTTGAAGTGATCTTCCACAAACTGAATTTACAATTTTGAAAGTGATGTCTATGACAGTCTTTGTATTGAGTCTCTTGCTTGCCAAAACTTGCTGGTGAATGATGCATTGGTAAGAAAGGAAATCTGGAAAGTCATCATGCTGTCTACAGAGGGCTATGAAACCGTTAACCTCACCTGTCATTGCTCTTGCTCCATCAGTAGTGATGGAAACAAGTCTATACAATGGAAGATTACACTGTCACAAAAGAATGGAAAGAACTGAATATTTCCTGACCAGTAGTTCTCCCTTTTAAAGAAATCATTCCAAGTAGTTCTTTAACACTGAAGTCTTCAAAAACCATCCGGATAAAGACTAGTAACTGGGCTATGTCTCTTATGTCTGTAGATTCATCCAGTTGGAGTGAGAAAGCAACACAATTTGAAACATCCTCCAACAATTGTTTAGTTGTGTCTCCACACATCTTTTCTATTCGCCACACGATAGTGTTTCTTGACAACTGTACATCTTGAATAGCAGCTATGATCTCTTTCTCATTTTTAAATCCTTCAAAAAGATTGTCAGCTGCTTCAAGAAAACAATCTTTTACAAATTCCCCCTTCAGTGAAAGATTTGCATTTCTTTGCGATCAGGTTGCTGACCTTGAAGGATGCTATGGTTGCATTGACCAAATGTGACCTTGGCTTCGCCATCAACTGTTGCTGAGTAGCCAATTTCGATGTAAGTTCTTTGAGCTTCAGTTTACGAATTTCACTTTTGGGTGGAAAATCAGCATCAAACATATTGCTATGCAGAGCTTTATGACGACGATCCAGATTACCCTTTTTGAGCAAGGATACTGGAGTGTTACAAATTAGACAACAACACTTCTCTTTCACCATGATGAAGAAGTAGTCCATTTCCCTTCATCATGAAAATGGTAGGTTTTGCTCTTCTTTGGAACACTCATCTTTGTTATACTGGGGTGGCTGGATGTAAGAAGGCCAAATCTGCTAAGTTAGTATAAACACTGGCTGAATCTGGTCCAAAACTGTCACTGTCCCAAAGTATTAAAGATCAACAGGAACTGAAGACCTCTGGATGATGTGCAATACAAGGATTGGAAATGCCAAAACCACACATGCATTTCTAAAAGTAAAAGTAAGAATTCAACATTCTCCAGGACCAAGCAGGAATCAGTCCTCACATATGGGTGTCATCGGTGCCGATGAAGCCCCAGCGGAGCATTTCCCCAGTTTTCTATGAAAGCCTTTGGGAATGCAGGCACGCATGCGCGGTTCCCTTCCTGCCTAAAGGTGCCATCTTACCTCAGTCACTTTTTTCCGTGAAGCCCACCAGACATGTGTCCAGTTTTCCTAGTTAAAATTAGATTTTTCAGCGATTTTGTTTTGCTCTTTTTCTACCAGTTCGACGCCAGTTCCCCTCCCGCCGGGTTCGGTACACCGGTATCGAGCCCGATTCTTCTTTTTCGATTTTTGCCCTTCGTGGCTGGTGTTCGCGCCCTTTTTTTCTCTCTTTCCCTGGAAGGCCAGTCCTTTGACCTCGCGGGGACTCTTTTTTCCCCGATGGCTTCCAGTGGTTTTAAGAAGTGTGATCGGTGTAAGAAACTAATGTGTCTCACCGACACACACGACTGCTGCCTTCGGTGCCTCGGCCCTGACCACGATCCTAAGTCGTGTGGGGCCTGTGGAAAAATGTCTTCCAAGGCACCAATGTTCCCTCTGATTTTCTGTAGGCTGTGTGCGCATAAAATATCAGCTGTGCAGCTTTTGAAGGAAGGTTAAATTTTTGTGCGCCACATAACGACACTCGGAGTTATATACTTTAAAATTTGACTACACGTCAGAATACAGTATGTACACCACATTGATTGCACTAGAAAATATTGTAGAACTTGTGAAAACCATAAATACACAACAACTTTTCAATTTTAAGAACGTCTGTGTTATTTTCTATTAGAATCAGAACCGTAATTTTTGTGCACTCTGTTGTATAGTATGTGCGCTCACTCGGCGAGGTGTGTGTGCGCACACACGCGCACAGCTTAGAGGGAACAGTGCAAGGCACTACGAAGTCGTCAGCAGCAAAAGGAAAGGCTTTTCTCGGACTCAGCCTCCGGCCGGGCCCGGACCTCACCTGAGGCCTCGACATCTTGGGATTCCGATCCTGAGCGCCGTCGAAGCTCCTCGGACAGGGGGTCCCCCGACCGGGAACACAAGAGGAAGAAACGGCTCGCCAGGGTGTCGTCGGAAGAGGTCCCTGGCTCCTCGAGGGCCAGGTCTAAGACCCCCGACCGTCGCCCCGGGCCTGTGGAACCGGAGAAGCCTGCCAAAGTTCCTTGTGTGGAGCCGGAGTCTGCTGGACACGTAAGCCCCGTAGTCCTCATGGACTCTCCTCCCAGGGAGCCGATGTCGGGCCCGGCGCCGCCGGGGCCCGAGTCGGTGGCTGCTGCGTCTCCCGAGCTGAGTCTCAGGATGACAGCCTTGGAGAGCAGAATGTCTGCCTTCATGGAGCAGCAGCGGGCACTGATGGCCAGTCTGTCTGGCGCATCTGCCCCGACCACCGGGACATCGACGTCAAAGTCGACCCCGGAGACCGAGCCGATACTCGAGTCCATCGTGGCTCGGAGTCGACCTCGGTCGCGGTCTCCCTCGACCTCCCGTTCGGGACCGAGGGCATCGACGCCGGTGCTTCCGGCATTGGGGCGGGTGCTCCAGGGCCCCGCGGGGTCGGACCCCGACTCTTCCTCGGACGAGTCGGCTTGGGAGATGGAGGACGAGGAGTCTCCTGATACCTTTAAGACTCGTTGCGTCCCTTCGGACTCACCGCAGTCTGAGCCCCGGAGTAGGTCCCCCCCGGAGGATACTTGGTTCTCGGAGTTCGTCCGGGATATGGCCACTGCCTTGGCTATTCCGGTGGATCCCGAGGAAGAGCCTCGAGCTGAAGAGCTCGAGGCGCTGTAGTATGACTCTCCTCCGAAGAAGGCCTTTACTGTCCCGGTTCCTCCGATGCTGGAACGGCTCCTCTTCCGTATGTGGGAGGCACCGGCCTCGGCGCCGGTTCTTAGCAAGCGAGTCAATTCCATTTATCGGCTCCAGAAGAGCCCTGGTTTTCAGAAGGCACAGCTACCACACCATTCCATGGCTGTGGAATCGGCCATGCATCGTCTGAAGAGTCAGAAGATTTAATTTAATTTAATTTAATTAAGTTTCTTATATACCGCACCTTCCAGAGATCAGGTGCGGTTTACATGGAACAACATTATAACAGGTCAACGTCTGTTAATACAGAGAACAACTTAAAACAGCTTATATTAGATTACATGGAACAGCTTTAAACCATAACAACTTAAATTACCTTACTTGGAACATAAAGATGCACTCCGCGGTGCCTCCTGGCAGGGAGGCCCGAAACCTCGATGGTGTCGGTAGAAAGTGTTTTCAGGGCTCGATGCTTGCTTGCCGTGTCCAGTCTTACCAGCTGTACATGGGCATGTACTTGCGGGATCTGGCCAAGGAGTTGGCCGGGTTCTCTGCTGGTCTCTCCGGGGAACCCTTGCAGAGATTTAAGTCCTTGTCCTCGGGGATTCGGGACTGCTCGAAGTTCATGTCCCGCGCCGCCTACAATGGCTTCAAGGCTTCGGCCCGAGTTGCGGCAGCCAGCATCGCGGCTCAACGCCAGGCATGGCTGCAGTCATCGGACCTCGAGCCATGGGTTCAGGACAAGTTGGTCGATGTCCCTTGCCGGGGTGAAAACCTTTTTGGCAAGCCCATGACCGAGAAGGCCGCTCAGCTCGAGACCAAGCACCTCACTTGGACAAGGCTATCGAGGAAGACCTCTGCCCCTTCTCATAAGAAGAAGGGCTCGGGTAAAAAGCCCTTTTACCCGAGGAAGGGCACTGCCTACAAACAGTACCCACAATATCAGGCTGCCCAAGCTGCCCCCCAGGGTCAGCAAGTTAGGGTAATGAACCCCGTAGGCACGCCTCAGGCCCCTGCTACCCCTCAGCAGGGTGGGGTTTTTTGACTCCTTGAGCATGGCCTCTCCTCCACTGCTCTCCCCATCCTGCACAGGAGGTCATCTCGCCCTCTTTGCCCACCAGTGGCCCCTTATCACCGGGGACAGTTGGGTGCTGGAGATAGTCCACAAGGGCTATGCCCTCCATTTCCACCAACTGCCACCCCCCTACTTTCCAGGGGAGCCTCCAAGGCCTCCTCTGCACACAGACCTTCTCCGTCAGGAGCTTCAGGGTCTGTTGGTGGACAGGGCGGTGGAGCCTGTGCCTCCCCACTTGCAAGGTCACGGATTCTACTCCAGGTATTTCCTGGTGCCCAAAAGGACCAGTGGCCTTCATCCCATTCTGGACATCAGGAACCTCAACAAGTTCCTAGTGAAAGAAAAGTTCAAGATGCTTACTCTTGGAACACTTCTGCCCTACCTGCAGCAGGGAGATTGGCTATGCTCCTTAGATCTAAAGGATGCGTACACTCACATCCTCATTCATCCAGACCACAGGAAGTACCTGAGGTTCATCGTGGGAGGAAACCATTATCAGTACAGAGTGCTGCCTTTCGGCCTCACCTCCGCCCCCAGAGTCTTCACAAAGTGCCTAGCAGTGGTGGCGGCCTACCTGAGAAATCGGGGCATCTTTGTCTTCCCCTATCTGGACGACTGGCTCATCAGGGGTCAGACAAGTCAGGAGGCCAATCAAGCCACCCTCAGGACCATTGCTCTTCTAAAACGCCTGGGTTTTGTCATAAACTTCGCAAAGTCCACTTTGCTCCCTTCCCAGAACTTGGAGTTCATAGGGGCAAGGTTGGACTCTCTCCTGGCAAAGGCATTCTTGCCAGAAAACAGAGCCCAAAGGTTGATGGCCTTGGCAAGTCAGTTTCTCAGCAGGTCCCTGGTCTCCGCCAGACTCTGCCTGACGCTTCTGGGCCACATGGCTTCGACAGTTCATGTGACCTCCAATGCCAGGCTCCATATGAGGCCTGCACAGTGGTGCCTTCGGACTCAGTGGTCACAGGCCACAGGCAGCCTTCGAGACAGGATAAGGGTGTCCAGACCATTTCTGCACTCCCTCAACTGGTGGCTGCACCCACCCACTCTACTGAAAGGGGTGCCTTTTCAGATTCCAGGGTACACTGTAGTGCTGACAACAGATGCCTCCCTGCAAGGCTGGGGGGCCCATTATCTGGGCAAGTGCACCCAGGGCCTCTGGTCTCCCTGGGAAGCTGCACAGCAGATCAATCTCCTCAAACTCAGAGCTATTTGATTAGCACTCAAAGCTTTCACACCTACCCTAGCTCACCAGTCTGTCCTGATTCAGACAGACAACCAGGTTGCCATGTTTTATGTGAACAAACAGGGCGGAACTGGGTCCAGGATCCTTTGTCGAGAGGCTCAGGACCTTTGTTCTTTTGCCCTCAAGCGCCACATGCTCCTCAAGGCTGTGTACCTTCCAGGCCAGGACAACTACCTGGCAGACAGGTTAAGCAGGATTCTGCAGCCCCACGAGTGGCAGCTGCATCCCTCGGTAGTTCAGAAGATCTTTATCAAATGGGGTCTTCCTTTGATAGATCTTTTTGCCAGCCCACTGAACAAGCAACTGCCAAAGCTCTGCTCCAGGCAACCACATCCTCTGCGGATAGCAACGGATGCTTTTCTGATATCTTGGTCTCAGGGCCTCCTCTATGCGTTTCCTCCCATGCCCTTGGTGGCCCGAACCCTGTTCAAGATTCTTCAGGACAAAGCCTCGGTCCTCCTGGTAGCTCCCAGATGGCCGAGACAGCCTTGGTTTCCTCTTTTCCTTCAACTGGCGGTGGATCCTCCACTACCTCTGGGGTTGCAACCCGACCTTCTCACACAGGACCAGGGTTCACTTCTGCACCCCAATCTCAAGTCTCTCAATTTGATGGCCTGGAAGCTGCAAGGGTAGTCTTGGCTCCGTGGGGCCTACCTCAGGAAGTTGAGGACGTTGTCCTAGCCTTTAGGAAACAGTCCACTAGGAAAACCTATGCTCTCAAATGAAAGAGGTTTTCTGTGTGGTGTCAGCTACGTACAGAAGATCCTTTCTCCTGTACTGTGCTAGTAGTCCTTCAGTACTTACTGCACTTGTCAAATCAGGGTCTTAAATCCAATTCTGTTCCGGTCCACCTCTCAGCTCTAGCAGCTCACCACTCATTGGTAGGGGGGCAGTCTCTCTCTGGTCACCCCTTGGTGTCCCGCTTTCTCAGGGGCTTGCTTTTGCTCAAGCCTCCCATCTGTCCTCCTGCCCCTGAGTGGGAGCTGAATGTGGTCTTGCAGCAGCTGACTCGCTCACCTTTTGAGCCGATGGCTACTTGTCCACTACGCTTCCTCTCCTGGAAGACACTCTTCCTCATAGCCCTTACCTCGGCTAGGCGAGTAAGTAAGCTTCAAGCCCTGGTCTGTGACAGGCCTTACACCAGGATTTACAGGAACAGGGTAGTCCTCAGGACTCATCCAAAGTTCCTCCCTAAGGTTGTCTCCTCTTTCCACCTCAATCAGGAGGTGGTTCTTCCAACATTCTTCCCTAGGCCTCATGTTAGCCAGGCTGAAGCAGTCCTGCATACCCTGGACTGTAGGAGGGCCTTATCCTTCTACCTTGACCATACACAGGGGCATAGAAGGGCTACTCAGCTCTTCGTATCTTTTGACCCCAATAAGTTGGGGTTAGCTTTGTCCAAGCGTACCTTGTCCATCTGGGTGGCTGACTGTATCACCTGGGCTTACAAGGCGGCTGACCTTCCTTTGCAGGGTAGGGTCACGGCCCATCGTGTCAGGGCGATGGCTGCCTCAGTGGCTCATCTCCACTCTGTGCCCTTGGTAGACATCTGCAGGGCTGCAACTTGGTCTTCAAGCCAGACTTTTGCAGCCCATTACTACCTGGAGAGGGAGTCCCGTAGGGACAGTGCTTTTGGCCAAGCAGTACTCC
This sequence comes from Ichthyophis bannanicus, assembly GCA_033557465.1. Taxonomy (NCBI): domain Eukaryota; kingdom Metazoa; phylum Chordata; class Amphibia; order Gymnophiona; family Ichthyophiidae; genus Ichthyophis; species Ichthyophis bannanicus. The sequence continues at coordinate 50,859,163 of CM066047.1, read as the reverse complement.
AGAATCTCTTTGAGGTTTAGGCAACTTCTGCCCTCTGTTGGGCTACCGGTGGAGGTTGTGTCCTTGAAAAGCCTTTCTTTGCTACTGAGACTAGAGGGAGTTCTCTTGTTCAGCCTGGGTTCCTCGGTAGCCCAGAGCTTGGGAGTCACCCATATGTGAGGACTGACTTCCTGCTTGGTCCTGGAGAAAGAGTAGTTACTCACCTGTAACAGGTGTTCTCCAGGAGCAGCAGGAATCAGTCCTCACAACCCTCCCTCCTCCCCTTGGAGTTGCAGTTGTACATAGTTTATTTTTCATTTTTGTGTGCTGTTCTTAGCTATATCATTTGACTGAGGTAAGATGGCACCTTTAGGCGGGAAGGGAACCGCTCATGCGTGCCTGCATTCCCAAAGGCTTTCATAGAAAGCTGGGGAAATGCTCCGCTGGGGCTTCATCGGCGCCGATGACACCCATATGTGAGGACTGATTCCTGCTGCTCCTGGAGAACACCTGTTACAGGTGAGTAACTACTCTTACTGGCACCAATAATCAAATACCACCAATCATCAAAAAAACTCAAACACCTGTCCAGCAAACCAGATAAAATCAAATACCGCCCAACAAGTTCAAATACCACCACACGCGATTTAATAAATTCTGCACACAGTGTAGAATCGACGCAAAGGCAAGGCGAAATAAAATTGCAGAGGCAAGCAAAAGTCACAGTGGTTTGAACCAATTTGAAGGCAAGGCATAGGCAAGTTAGAACAAAATTGGAAAAGCCTGCCAAAATCACCAAATTCTTGACACTTTTTAATGAAAGCTAACTATAAAGCGACCAACGACCAGCACACGACACAACTAATACGGTAAGTGTATTCAGGTAAAGCCCAGGCGAATGGATATTGCCCGGTATATAACACACTTCTAAGGGGTGTTAGGGTGGGGGCAGGAATGAGTGATTCTGAGAGGCAGGAGACCAGGTATGAGGCCGGGCCTGTGGCGTCTTGTTGTGCGGCGGCCCCCTGGGGTACCCACAAACTACTGACACGAAAACAAGCAGCGCCCCCAATACACCTGCAGGCAAGATTCCCGCAGGCAGGGAAAAAAGACAGGCAAAGGATCAGCAGCGGCGGCAAGCCCTCGGCAGACTACCTGCTGGCACGAGCTCTCTCCTAGCAATGGAGCGAGCTGCTGGAGAGATGGAGCCAAGTGGGGCTGGCGATCTACCTCTGACCCCTCCGCGATCTACAGGTAGATCACGAACTACCTGTTGGACATGCCTGCTTTAGAGGAAAGGGAGGATAGAGAGGATATGATTGAGATGTTTAAATACTTCCATGGCACAAATGCACAGGAAGAGAGCCTCTTTCTATTGAAAGCAAGCTCTGCTACAAGGGGATATAGGAAGAGGGTGAAAGGGGATAGACTCAGGAGTAATATGTGGAAATATTTCTTTACAGAAAGAGTGGTAGATGTGTGGAATAGTCTCCCAGTGGAGTTGGTAGAATTGACGACAGTATCTGAATTAAAAAAAACATAGGACAAACAGAGGATTTCTAAAGGGAAAAAGGGGACTGTGTTAGTGGTTGATATGGAAGGGCAGACTAGATAGGCTATGTGGTCTTTTTCTGCCATCATGTTTCTATGTAAGCAATGTTCCCTCTAATTTTCTGTAGGCTGTGTGCGCATAAAATATCAGCTGTGTGCAGCTTTTGAAAGAGTGTTAAATTTTTGTGCGCCACATAACGACACTCGAAGTTATATACTTTAAAATTTGACTACACATCAGAATACAGTATGTACACCACATTGATTCTATTCAAATTAAAAGAAAATAGACGATTACTAAATGAAGCGGGAAATTTCTAGTAATTACAATCATAACTTTTAAATTTTAAAACGTCTGTGTTGTTTTCTATCAGAATCAGAGCCGTAATTTTTGTGCGCTCTGTTGTAAAGTATGTGCGCTCGCTCGGCGAGGTGTGTGCGCGCGCACACGTGCACAGCTTAGAGGGAACAGTGTATGTAAGTTATCAATGTTCCTGTTTAATGTGCACTACCAAGTTTAAGTTACAATGTAAACTGCTTTGATTAAAATGATAAAGTGGTATTAGAAAAAACACCGTTAAATAAATAAAAGGACCAGCGATGGAGCCTGATATACTGACTCTTATAGTTCATTCCAGGCATATGGCGCAGCCAGACAGAACAGACAGAATCTGGAGTTGGCAGTAGAAGGGAGAGGCACAGATAAGAGGGATCTGCCTGAAGGGTGGAGTTCCCAAGGACGGTTGTGTGGAGATGAGAGGAGAAGTAATAAGTAGCTGCGGAGTGCATGCACTTGTAGGTCAGTAGGAGATGTTTGAGGTGTATGCGGAAATGAATAGGAAGCCAGTTGAGTTTCTTCTTAAATCACTTATCTTCGAAATGTGGAGTAATATCTGTTCCATACTGAGGAATTCTCATAATAATTTATCAGAATTATCAAATTATCCGCTGATTTCTGGTATTCTGGTTTTTTTTTTTCAGGTAAACTGACATATTGTGTGGTTTCTCAACAACTGCAAGACTAAACTGTGGTTAATGAACTATTGGATACATAATGTTTTTTGCCCAAAGCATGAAATGGAAATCTCGTTACTCTAAGGGGGTGGATGCTAATGTCCCAAACTCAATGTTTGTTTTAGATATAGTTCTCCATGTTTGACATTATTTCTTATGAAATTATGATTAAGAGGCGTGAAGGCACATTTTACCAAAATCTTCCCTATGCAAATGGAAAGCATGTCCAAGATCGGGCACAATTTCACAAAGATGCACTTGCCTAATATGGACCTCTGCAGGGATTTGGGAGGGGGGAGCAGCTGCTGTTCGCTCCTTTCTTCCTGTCTCAGTAGTCTCAACCCCATCTCTCTCCTGTCCCGATTCTCTTGTGGCAGTAGTCCCTCCACCCATTTCCTCTTAATCTATGCCCCTCCATCCCTCTGCCCGTACTTATGTGATGCCCTATTACAAACACTCTCAGAAGCTTCCCTTCTGTTTCCCAAGCTGCTGATCTTAGGCTATTTCAATGTCCACCTTTTCTCCCCTTCAAGATCTCGTGACAGGACCCTTCAACTATTCTCTGACCTTCGTTTCTCCAGTTGGTCCCTTTGCTCACTCATGCTGCTGGCCAGATTCTTGACCTTGTTTCCCCTCCTCTTCACTCAGCTCTTTCAGCTTTCACCTCTTTATCCTTACTGTGATCAGACCATTTCTTCGACTTTTTGTCACCTTCCCTCTCCTGCTGTTCCTTCTTCTTATGATTCTTCATCTAAGTCCTCTCCACCACTTCTCAGCCGTACGATTGAACTGTCTCCTTCCGCTACTTCCATTTTCCCCCCAGATTTCAATTCCTTGTTGGTTGACTCTCAGGTTACATTGTGTTTCTCAATGCTATCCTCCACTCTGGATGCCATTTTGTCTTCGCACTCATGGTATCATCATGGCCTCTGTCTAGAGCGCCACCATCTTCATTGAGCAGAGAGTCTATGGCGGAAGCGTCCTTTCTCGGCCTCACTTCAGTTATTTAAAAACCTTTACTCCCAGTACCGCTCTTCTGTCCATGCCGCCAAAAGGAACTACTTCTCTGACCTTATTTCATCTTCCACAAGCTCTTCTCGCCAACGTTTTTCAGTCCTTACTATGCTTTCTACATCTACTGCATTTCGTCCTGCTGTTCCCCATCGTCTTCCCTTCCCTTCATTCTCTGGCCGATTATTTTCATAGTAAAGTCTCTATTCTCTGCTCTTCCTTCCCAAATTGCCCTCCCCCTTCTCCTCAATACCTTTGGCCCTGCCTCCTCCCCTTTCTTCTTGTACTCCCCTTTTTTCTAGTTCTTCCTCCACTCTGATTCTTGACTCTGGTTCCCAAACTACTCTCCTTTAATTCTTTCCTATTTTATTTGGCGTTCCTTTTCACCCCTAAATTTCTTTTATATTGTTTTAATGTTTTATGTTTGTACACCGCTCTGCTGTTTTGCGAAGAGCGGTAAATCAAGAACTAATAAACAAACAAACAGATATTCCCAGTATAGTATTTAATACCCTGGATGTCTGCGAGACATGCAGCGATGGTGCAAACCCAAAACAAGTTTCCCAAACACGCACATACCATAGTATTGTCATTGTGAAGACTACTGAGGATAGTGTAGTGCCAACTTCTTGACACACTCCAGAGGTATTAATGTCAAAATGAGCACTTTTCCAATGTCTAGTTATGCCTGGAGTAGATCTGTTTGAATGTGGACACAGACATCCCCAAGATTTTTAAGATCGGGGGCATGCGTCTGCAGCTCTATCCTAGACAGGCTTCTGTCACACCTCCTGCCTATTTAGATGTCTCTGCAGTGAAGACATCTTAAAAACCCCCTTTCTGAAACCACTCCAGGGGCATCTTAGTGATTTAGATGTCCATATCGCATCTAAATGATTTAAAACGACTCCCTTTGTGACCTTAAAGTAGGTGAAAACATTTTTGAAACCTTGTGCAGAGAGTTCATTCCAACAACTAGTTTTCAGAGTGGATGCAATTGCAAAGGGGATCCCTCAGGGATCTGCCTTGTCTGCAATGCTATTTCATTTCTATTTAAGACCACTGTGTAATTTGTTTTTGAATTTAGGCATTGATTACCACATTTACGTAGATGATGTCTTGGTTTCTGTGCCTAATGCTATTGATTTAAAAATCTGCACTGGCCCAAAAGAGGAACAGCATCTCAGTGCTTGCAAGCTGGTTAAGATGCAATAAACTTTCTCTGCATCTGAAGTAATCAGAGGTGCTCATGACAGACCATAATGTAGTGCTTTGAGAATATTCAGTTGCCTACAGGATCAAGGGTCCATTAATTACGCATATTAATAGACTTGGGACTATCATTGAAGCATGATCTGAATATATTTATGAAATCAGCATTTTATAGACTGCATTTATTTATTTATTTAGGATTATTGGTTATACCACCTTTGGTGCAGGATTGTCATCCAGGCGGTTTACAAGTCAATCCAGTTCTATATTAGAGTCAACCATAACAAAACAAGAACAAATGGACAAAACCTCAATCTTAATATATCAGGAAATAAAAGCAGAGGAAAAATGTATAGGACTACAATAAATAACCAATTACAAATGTGATGAATTAACTGAACTCAGCAGGAATCAAGGGGAAGCAAATCTTATCGAGCTGAAGTCAAATATCTTATAAATATGCCACATATGAATATTGAAATAGTCAGGTTTTACAGTTTCAGACCTGATCTCGTAAGGGAGGGAATTCTACAATAATGGGGCTTAAACTAAGAAAGTGGAGTTATAGAATTCTAATATTATCTGACCCAGTATGGTATATCTTATGTTCTTAAGAGGGAACCACTAGCAGGTGAGCCTGGGATGACCTTAATTGCCTACCAGGCTGATATGAAATCAATGGTGATAAGTAAAGTGGAAAACTGGTATAACATGCACAGTGGACCAACATGAGTATCTTAAATTGTATTCTATTAGTTGCTGATACCCTGCTCCTGATAGCACAACATTGGCTAAAACGGTCTGATCGCTTGGCTTGATAGATCAGTATTACTGCTATATTTTGAATAAACTGCAATCTTTTGAGTACAGCAGAAGTACCTGCAAGAAGTCAAACCTAGTCGATATAAGGGAATGTTGTAAAACATTTAACTCCTTATCATCCAGATAAGTTTTGATTGATTTAATCATTCGCATGAAATAAAGACTGACATTTTAGAAGCCCTATTTGCAATTTGGACATCTGCAAACACAAAGATGCCCCTGGAGGCATTTTACAAACAGTGTCTGAAGACGTCTCTGGAGTGGGGACATCCAAGTAGGCAGGGAGTGTGGCGAAGGCATGTCTGGAGTGGGGCAATGTAAGTAAACATCCCTAATCAATTTCAGGAACCTCAGGGACATCTGCACCTGCAACTCTGATCTACGGCCCCCCCCCCCCAATCCATCAGATCCACATCGGAAACCCCCGTAGGAAACCTCCGTAGCACTAACATAGCTCTTCATATACCCTTGCCACAGTCAGTCATGTTTGATGTAAATAGTTATGATGTATTCAGCTAATTTAACCTTTAACAAATGTTCTATGTAAAACATTTAGTTCACTGTTCCATGTAAACCGCCGTGGCTTGTAGAGACAGCAATATAAAAATGCTGATAAATAAATAAATAACCAAGTTTAGACCACCTCCAGGCACGAATAGGCTTCAGGAAAGTGCTCGTTTGGGCTCTTAAACATTCGGAGGGTGTAGAAAGATGGTACGCCACCGTCCCTGGTACTCTCCACAATCGCAATGATATTTGTAGTGTGATAAGGAAATTTCAGTTGTTTGAACCATTGCTGGCATGCCTCGTAGACGTCCCACAATAGAATATTATTCCAGGGGCATCCATGTAGATGCCTGCAGACATCCACATCGGGCGTGTCCACATTTGTGAAATCGTGCCCAAATTAGGACATTCTGAGTTGGACGTCCCAGATTGTACTTGGAAATCCTTTGTAAAATGTGCATTTTTATAACTAGCAGAGAAATATGAGGAGAAAAGATCATTTCTTTATCCAGTGTGACTCCAAGAGTAGAAATATGCTCTTTGAGTGGAATTACTACTCTTGCAATCTGGGGGGGGGGGGGGGGGGTGCATTTACATTTTGAGCTATTTTTTTGAGAACCAAATAACTAAAGATATCTCAAGAATTGACAACAGCAATTAAAATCTCATCTGTTACAGCAGGAATTTTTAGTATTCATCACACAATATTGATGTCTTCATTAGATTATTATAACTTTATTTGGGATTTCCTTAATGTTACATGAACGTCTTGCAAGTTAAACAAATGCGGCGGCAAGATTGTTTTTGGAATGTGAACACAGTACTTCATTTCTGCTCTAGCTTTATTGGTTATCAATGGAATGGTAAGTGAAATTTAAAGTATTAATGATGTAGCCAAAACTGCAAGGCCCAAGCCCCACTTAGTAAGGGTGGCGGATCTGGGAGAGTGAAGGCTAGGCCATAGCAAGATTTGCAGGGTTGAGAGTAGGAGGAAGAATTGGAGGCCCAGGTTGGGAGCGCACCCCCTAGGGAAAAGACAGGTGGGGAGGGAGGTGGTAAACCTTGACACATTATACGTAGGTTTCATGTTGGAATAGTATCAGCGACGAGAGGGGGGAGGACAAGGGAAGGAAAATGCGCAAGGGATTGTGGTGGGGGGAAGGGGGGGGGAGGGAAACAGGAAGGTACTAGTCGCAGCTGAATCTGTAGGAGAGTTTCGTTCTACCTAAGTAGTGAAGAGATGGAGGGGGGGATCCCAGGCTGGGAGGGTCCTCCCCATAAGGAAACATGCAATGTCAGTAATGTCTTTAGACCCACAAAACCAGGCCGAGAATCATATCCTGGAATGTCTGCAGGTTGGGCAGCCCCATCAAACGTTACAGAATTTTGCGAGCCCTAGCCAGATAGAAATGTGATATCGCCTTTCTGCAAGAGACCCACCAAACAGCTGAAAAACACGCCAAAAAAGACCTAACAGCGTTAACACTGCACAAAACTGTATATGCTATCTACCAGACATAATTGTGAGATCTATAATACCCAGAATTGTTCTGTTAAAATGTTCTACTAATACTGAGCGAGATATATGACAATAGTCAAGGAAGACCGCCAATAGCCCGCATGTAATACCTGGGTAAAAATCCTTCTGCATAGGCCTTTGAATGAGCTACTGACCGCTAACACTGTATTAAAGTAATCAAGTCTATGCATAGTATTCACTGTTACACAAAATAGTTATTACTGTAAAATATAGCCACTGCATTAATTAGTCCCCGCTATACGGATTAGTCTCTGCTTTACGAGGTTGTTATTGTTGAACGGGTTAGCCACTATTGTGACGCTAGCTATTCCTTTACAAGTATTCATTGTTGCATTACAAAGTACTCATTGAAATGCAAAGTATTTACTGCTGTACAAGTCAGCCACTATTGTTAAGCGAGCTATTCCTTTACAAGTTAGCCACTATTGTTAAGCGAGCTATTCCTTTACAAGTTAGCCACTATTGTTAAGCGAGCTATTCCTTTACAAGTATTCATTGTTTCTTTACAAAGTACTCGTTGAAGTGCATAGTATTCACTGCTGTAGAAGTTAGCCGCTATTGATCAAGCTAGCCATTGTTGTACAAGGTAATTACTGCCACACACAGGAATCACTGCCCCCACAACTCAACATGGCCATATCCATCCTAACCCTAACCAGTTTCTATCTCCTCAGCAACGCACTCAATGGCTCCCTCACTTCGGCCTCCAACCACCACCCTATTCCAATCCTACAAGGCCAAGGAAGGAGATATCATGGCAGCACACGCCGTACACCAACAGAATCCTTTCAAGACTTTCATCCACACTTAATCTACATACCGCGCCAACACCCTCCAAAGTTCAAAGGGGCACAGCCCCAAAACCCACGCAACCTGAAGTGTGCCCTCATAAATGCATGGTCAGTCTGCAAGACATGGCCAGCCATCACCGACCTTATAACACACCTTGAGCTAGACATCCTATTGGTCACTGACTCGTGGCTCACCGACTCAGATTCAATCCTTATCAACCAACTCATCCCCCTCAACTTTTCACAATCCACACCTGCCACAGAGCTAACCGCAGAGAAGGTGGCGCATTCATCCTAGTAAAAACAGAGCTCCAATATCAGCTGATCAGCTCCAACAGCACAACACACCTTGATACAATCACCATAACCAACAACCACAGCACTATCAACCTAATCTACAGATAAGAACATAAGATATGCCATACTGGGTCAGACCAAGGTCCATCAAGCCCAGTATTCTGTTTCCAACAGTGGCCAATCTAGGTCATATGTACCTAGCAGTTTCCCCAAGGGACACAGGTTCCACAATGCTTGTATTGGTTCAAGCATTGATATCCTGGGTCTCTTCTTAATAATGGCTTATAGACCTTTCCTCCAGGAACTTGTCCAAACCTTTTTTAAACCCAGCTACACTAACAGCCTTTACTACATCCTCCGGTAACAAATTCCAGAGTTTCATTACACGTTGAGTGAAAAACAATTTTCTTTTATTAGTCTTAAATAGTTTACCCTGTAGCTTCATTGCATTTCCCCTAGTCTTTCTATATTCTGATAAGGTAAACAATCGATCTACGTTTACCCGTTCCACTCCGTTCATTAATTTATAGACTTCTATCATATCTCCCCTCAGCTGTCTCTTTTCCAGGTTAAAGAGCCCTAACCTTTTTAGCCTTTCTTCATAGGAGTATCCTTCCATCCCCTTTACCATTTTGGTGTCTCTTCTCTGAACCTTTTCTAAAATCGCTATATCCTTTTTAAGATACGGCGACCAGAATTGCACACAATATTCAAGGTGCGGTCTCACCATGGAACGATACAGAGGCATTATAATATCTTTTGTTTTATTTTCCATTCCTTTCCTTATCATACCTAGCATTCTATTTGCTCTCTTGGCCGCCGCTGCACACTGGGCCGAGGGTTTTAACATGGTATCCACAATGACGCCTAAATCTTTTTCCTGGGTGGTGGTTCCTAATGTGGAACTTTGCATCGTGTAACCATAGTTTGGGTTGTTCTTCCCTAGGTGCATAACCTTGCACTTGTCCACATTAAATTTCATCTGCCATTTTGATGCCCAGTCTTCCAATTTATCAAGATCCTCTTGCAATTTTCCACAATCCTCTTGGGTTTTAACAACTTTAAATAGTTTTGTGCCATCTGCAAATTTGATAACCTCACTCGTTATTCCACTTTCCAGGTCATTTATGAATATGTCAAAAAGCAGCGGACCCAGCACAGATCCCTGGGGTACACCACTATTCACCTTTCTCCATTGGGAAAATTGGCCATTTAGCCCTACCCTCTGCTTTCTATCTTTTAACCAGTTCCTGATCCACAGTAGTACACTGCCTCCTATCCCATGACTCTTTAGTTTTGCCAAAAGTCTCTCATGAGGGACCTTGTCAAAGGCTTTCTGAAAGTCCAGATATACAATATCAACCGACTCACCTTTGTCCACCTGATTATTCACTCCTTCAAAAAAACATAACAGATTAGTAAGACAAGATCTTCCTTGTCTAAAGCCATGTTGGCTGTCTCCCATTAGGCCATGACTATCTACATGCTGAGTAATTTTATTCTTTATGATGGTTTCTACCATTTTTCCGGGTACTGATGTCAGGCTCACCGGTCTGTAGTTTCCCGGATCACCCCTGGAACCCTTTTTAAAAATTGGTGTTACATTGGCGATCCTCCAATCTTCAGGTATTAGAGATGATTTTAATGATAGTTCACAGATTACTAATAGCAGGTCTGCAATCTCATATTTCAGTTCTTTCAACACCCTTGGATGTATACCATCTGGCCCAGGTGATTTGCTACTTTTCAGTTTATCTAATAGTTGTAATACATCTTCCCGATGTATCGATATTTCCTTCAATTCTTCCGCACCTTTAAATACCACTTCAGTCATGGGTAACATCCCTACATCTTCCTCAGTAAAGACCGAAGCAAAGAATTCATTCAGTCTCTCTGCTATCGCCTTGTCGCCTCTTATTGCTCCTTTAACCCCTTTATCATCTAATGGACCAACTGACTCTCTCACAGGTTTTTTGCTACGAATGTACTTGAAAAGGTCTTTACTTCGCGTTTTTGCTTCCGCAGCAAGCTTCTTCTCAAATTCTCCCTTTGCCTGCCTTATCAATGCCTTGCATTTGACTTGCCAGTGCTTGTGCTGTTTCCAGGTTTCGTCGTTTGGTTCTTTTTTCCATTTCCTGAAAGATGCTTTTTTTGGCAACAACAGCCTCTGTGACCTCACCTTTAAACCATGTTGGCAGTTTTTTGGACTTCCACTTTTCTTAAAGCGTGGAATACAGCTGGTCTGGGTTTCCAAGATAGTATTTTTCAACAACAGCCAAGCCTGATGTACGTCTTTAACCTTTGCAACTGCTCCTTTTAGTTTTTTCTTAACTGTTTTCTTCATTTTATCATAGTCTCCCTTTCGAAAGTTAAAGGGTAGTACTGTGGATTTCCTTACTATCCCTCCTCCACTAATTAAATCAAAGGCGATTATGCTATGATCACTATTGCCAAGTGGTCCCAACAACCTTATCTCTTGCACTAGATCTGTTGTTCCACTAAGGACTAGGTCTAATATGGCTTCCCCTCTGGTCGGTTCATGAACCAGCTGCTCCAAGAAGCAGTCATTTATTTCATCTAGGAACTTTATCTCCCTAGCATGTCCTGACGTGATACTGACCCAGTCAATACCGGGGTAATTGAAATCACCCATTATTATTACTGTGCTGTAACCTTTGTTAGCTTCCTTGATTTCTTTGAGCATTTCATCATCCATTTGGTCATTCTGGCCAGGCGCTCGATAGTACACCCCCACTGCCATTGCCTTCCCCCTTTTACATGAAATAACACCTATTAAAAGAGGGCTGCTACACAGTACCCTGTCTTGTGCTGCTGAGGTAAGCTATATTCTGATTTGATTTAAATTATAGCTCTTAGCTGCTGCTAGGCTCTAACTTCTTATGAAATTTAAACTACAAGCTCTCTGCTGGGTATGAAATGTAACCAGAAAGTTCTCCTCTGTGTTTTAAATTTAAACTTAAACTGCTGCTACTAGGCCCTGACCGATTTAACAAAAAATAGTGGGTTCACAGATTAATTAGCTTTAATACAAAGAATTCTTTTTAGAAAATTACCAGAAGTATATACTCACAGTTGCAGATCTCTCTCTAGAAGTAACAGTCCCTTTTTCTAGTCCTCCCCTGAAGACCTCACAACTATAATTGACCTTGCCTGCAACCCCAAGAACACACACAAGCCAAACTGGGTATTGGGAGACTTTAACCTACCAGCTCTTCAAAATACTCATTCCAAAGCCTTCCTTGAAGCACTCAACGACCTAGGCTATGAACAGATAGTCAATGCACCCATCCACCGGAAAGGAAATACACTAGACCTCGTCTTCATCCCACGACCAGACATAAGCCTGAACTACAACTTTGACCTAGCCATCACCCCAGTCCCATGGTCAGACCACAATCTAATCAAATTCCAGATACCCATGCATCAAGATAGCAACCTGCCTAGTAAAGCAGCCGAGAACTCATCGGCACCTACAGGACGTTTCAGACTCTTCGACAAAGAGGCGATCCTCAATGAAGTCCTTCCAAACCTCAAGCTGGTGTCGCCTAACCTGGAGGACATGATGGCCACATGGAATAACAGCCTGAGATCCTTTGCATGCCTACCTGCCCCAGATAAGCCACCAAAAAGTAGGAAATAAGCACGATGGTTCTCTGCGGATCTACGGACCTCACTACTTCTCCTTAGGAAACTAGAAAGATGATGGTGACGCTCCCGGTCCCCAGCTGACCAGGCAGCCTACACCTCCCACCTGAAGGTACACCGAGACTCACTCTCAGTGAAAATGAAAGAACACCACTCCGAACTCCTGCGCCACTCTCTAAACAAACCTCACAACCTCTTCAACATAGTAAAGAAAGAACCTTCACCCACCCAACCAACCATGTTACACCCTCAGGAATACACAGACTACTTACTAGCCAAATCCAGCAATGTCAGTGCATCCACGAAGGCCGTTCCTAGTCACAACCGATACCAACTAATGCCGCTCACCTCTCTCACAACACCATCGGCCAGAGGCATCAAGGACATCATTGCAGCTATCAACTCCACCACTGCTCTGAATGACCCCTGCCCAGCATTCTGGATAAGATCACTGCGCAATGAACTCAGCCCAATTCTAGCCAAGATCATGGACCTGTCCTTCTCCACAGGACTCTTCCCATCATGTCTCAAACAGACGTCAATCCAGCCCCTTCTGAAGAACAACAAACTGAACCCCCAGAAGGTAGAATCCTATCAACCAATCTCAAGCATCCCGCTGCTAGCCAAGATAATTGAGAAGGTTGTCCAACGTCAAATCCAGGACCACATCGACTCCACTGCCCCCCTCGACCCATGCCAGCATGGCTTTAGGGAATCACATGGCATCGAAACGCTTCTTGCCATGCTTCTCAACACATGAATCACAGGGATTGACAACATCAGACGAGAATATGCGCTGATCTTCTTGGACATTGCCGCAGCTTTCAACTCCGTCAACCACGAACAACTGATACATCTCCAGGAGAAGGGAATCCATGGTTCAGCCTGGAGCTGGTGTAAATCGTATCTAACAGATAGATGGCAGCAGGTACGAACAGGCTCTATGACCTCCGAGCCTTTTCAACAAAAACATGGCGTTCCCCAGGGCTCCTCGCTCTCTGCCTTCTTATTCAATATATATATGCAGTCTATATATATGCAGCCTATATGCAGCCAATAATTTGTAGAAAGTTACCCGAGTTACTGTCCAAGTTTTAGTTCCTGTTCACTGTAAATACAATGCAGCCCAACTGCACTGTATAGGGTTCTGTTAAATGTACACCGCACTGATATGAATAGCGTGGTATAGAAGAGACGTTAAATAAATAAATAAAATAAATAAATATGTGCAATCATCCGCTCCTTCAACATCTCCTGCCTGATTTATGCGGATGATGTACTACTCTTCACCCCATTCACTATCGACCAACCAGACTTCTCATCACCAGTAAAATGCTTTGATGCCATCACTGACTGGCTCCATTCACTGAGTCTCAGGATAAACATCATCAAGACAGACATGCTGTTCATCACAAGGAATCAAACCACCTCCCCACCGGCAACATTAAAGACGAGAGACGCCGAGCTCCCTAGTAGATCCACCATCCGCTACCTAGGTGTCATGCTAGATCAGCACCTCAACTTGAAAGCGCACATAGGCAACACCATCAAGCGAATCTACCATAAGATGCAGACAATTCAACATCTCCGACCCATGCTGCAACCAGATGACTTCCGAACAGTTTTCCAGACACTTGTAACCCCCCACTTTGACTACGCCAATGTGATCCTGCATGGACTCCCTAAGAACACACTAAACCCACTTATGAATGCTGCTGCCCGCTTCCTACACGGAGCCTCTAGAAGAGACCACATCAATCCTAAAGGACCTGCACTGGCTACCAATCTACTGCCGGTTCACCTACAAACTAGTACTGATGACCTTCAAAGCCATCAACAAAATATCCTCTACCTCCTTGACGGACCTTCTCCACCAACACACTAATAACCCCCAGTGAAATAACAAAATGCACTCAGGCAACAAAGAACAGAGCCTATCTCCAGGAACAAGCAGGAATGAGTCTTCACATATGGGTATGTCGGTACCGACGGAGCCTGCGCAGGAACGCTCCCCAGCTTCCCAAAAAGGAAAGCTTTTGGGAGCATCCCACAGCGCCTGCGCGCTGCCTTCCCGCCTTTCCTAACCGCCCCTCCTCAGTTCTTCTTTTCCGCGGAGCCAGCAGGTTGTGTTCCTGTCACCGCTGAAGAAGTTCTTTATTTTATTTTATTTCTTTGGTCGCGCGTCTGCCTTCCTTGACGTCGGACCGGTACCGCCGGTCTTTTTCTTTTTTAAAAAAAAAATAAAAATAAATAATAACACTTTTTCCGTCACTTAGTGTGTTTTTTCTCTTGGGCCTTAGGCCTCACGAGAAAATTTCCTCATGGAAAAACCAGCCTCTGGGTTTAAAAAATGCACTAAGTGCAGCGGTACTATTTCTGTCACCGACACCCATGAATGTTGTCTTAAATGTTTGGGTCCTGACCACTCCATTTTGGATTGTCTGTCCTGCTCCTTGATGTCTAAACGAGGTTTACAGAACCGAGCAGCTAAGCTCCATGTGCTGTTTCCCTCTGATGCAGCTTCAGTAGCATCGACGTCTTCCAGGGCCTCTACTTCCTCCCATGGATCTCTGGTAACCAAACATAAATCCAGCCGGTCCTCGAAGGGCAAATCTCCTTCCAAGCATCGAGATGCCTCCGGGCTTGCCCTCGAGGATTCTGCACCGGCAAAACAACCCCGGCGGGAAGCTCCGGCTTCCAAAGCTCCTACTATGGGGTTACAGGTTGACATTGATGGCACGGCCTCGACCGATCACCTGTTAGAATGCTCTGGGGTACCGGCGCAACCTTCCGGTACCGAATTCCAGACATTCATGGCGTCGATGGATCACAATGTTCTATCCATGCAGCAGGCTATCGCGGCCTTCATTCAAGCTGCGACGCCACTGATACCACAACAAAACCCGTTGTCGGTATCGGCTCCGGTACCGGCACCAGCGCCGGTACCGGTACCGACTGCATCGACATCAACCAGGATGCCGACTGCGTCGGTTCCCTGTCCAGGGATGCTCATCGGTACCGAACCGGTACCGATGACGCCCGATGTCGATACCGCTCGATACGTGTATCGAGCTTTAGAAGAACACCCTGACAGGCGATACTTTGATTCCTCTGAAGATTCTGACACATCAGAGGAGTCTCCTGAAGTATCTATACCCCTTCCAGAGGAACCTTCTTCTCCAAAAAGAAGGATGTCTCCTCCAGAGGTCTTGTCCTTTCAAGACTTCATAAGAGAAGTAGCTAAAGGACTCTCTATTTCAGTGACCTCTGAGTCAGAGCCTAGAGCTAAGAAATTGGACATTTTTGGTTATTCTAAGGCTCCTAAGGAGGCAGTCATCTTGCCAATTCATGAGATTCTTTATGAGCACATGATTGACTTATGGGAGACTCCTCTCACTATCTCTCCTCATTCTCGAAGATTGGACACTATATATCGTGTCCCTCCTTGTCCTGGTTTTCATAAAACACAGCTTCCTCACCATTCTATTGTGGTGCAGTCAGCTATGAAGAGGATAAAGACTGCAAAAAGACACTCCTCTGCCCCTCCAGGAAGAGAATGTAGGACTTTGGATGCATTTGGTAGGAAAATCTTCCAAGCCAGTATGCTTATTGCCAGAATCAACTCCTATAGTCTTTACATGGGTATGTTTCTAAAAGAGATTGCAGATAAACTGCACACTTTCCTCCCAGAGGATAAAAGGGAAGAATTCCTTAATGGCCTTAAGCATACTCAAGACATTTCAAAGTTTTCCAACCGTGCAGCCTTTGACTCCTTTGAAGGTGCCAGCAGAGCTTCAGCCATTGCCATAGCTGCTCGCAGAATTGCTTGGCTCCAAGCTTCTGATTTAGAACCTTGGGTCCAAGATGGCTTAGGAAATCTTCCATGTACAGGTGAAAACCTGTTTGGCAAAGAATGGCAAATAAAAGCCACTCAAATGGATGCAGAAAATTCTGCTTTGGATAGACTTTCAAAGTCAACCTCCATTCCTGCCAAGAAAAAACCTTTCAAGAAGTCTTTTTTCAAAAAGGGCAGATTCACTTTTACTACTGGCCAACAATCATCTTCAGGTCGCTTTGCTACTAAGCGTCAGCAATCTAAGCAGGCCAGACCTAGGTCTACAGGGGCTGCTGCAACTCAGCAGACTCAACCTCCTCAGGGTTTTTGACTTGATGCTAGAGGACTTAGCCTTTCTGGCTCTAAAGCAGCCAGAACCTCTCACCATTCCAGGAAGGTTAGCTCATTTTGCTCCCAGATGGGAGCAAATTACATCAGAGCAGTGGACCCCCTCCATCATAAGGGAGGGCTACAAGCTTCATTTCTCAAGCCTTCCTCCTTACACCATGGTGAGACACTTCAATTCTCCAACATCTCTTCTCGACCTTTTAGGTCAAGAGGTAGCTACCCTTCTTGCCCAAGGGGCAATAGAAGAAGTACCCCTTCTTCAACAAGGGTCAGGGTTTTACTCCCCCTATTTTCTGATTCCAAAGAAAACAGGGGGATACAGACCCATATTAGATCTCAGGGAATTGAACAAATTTCTATGCAAGGAGAAATTCAAAATGCTTTCTCTGGGCACTCTCCTTCCATACCTTCAGAGTCAGGATTGGCTTTGTTCTCTAGATCTCAAGGATGCGTACACACATGTCCTCATCCATCCATCTCACAGAAGGTTCCTCCGTTTTCTTTTTCAAGGAAAACATTACCAATACAGAGTGCTTCCTTTCGGTCTGGCCTCTGCTCCAAGAGTGTTCACCAAATGCATGGCAATAGTAGCTGCATTTCTACGCACTCTGGGAATATTTGTATTCCCATACCTGGACGACTGGCTCATCCGAGCTCCATCTCAGTCAGAAGCCCAGACTTCCCTGGACCGCACAAGGAGCATTCTACAATATCTGGGACTTGTGGTAAACCTCCCAAAGTCCCAGCTTACCCCTACTCAGTCCCTAGAATTCATAGGGGCCTGGTTGGATACTACCACTGCAAGGGCCTACCTTCCCCAGGCCTGTTGCCAACGTCTGGTGCAGTTAGCCTCCCAAATTCAGTCAAGAAATCACTTAACTGCCCGGGAGATGCTACAACTGCTAGGCCACATGGCATCCACAGTGCATGTGGTACCTTATGCTCGCCTTCACATGAGAGCAGCTCAATGGACTTTGTCCACCCAGTGGACTCAAGCATCAAGAGCTCTCTCAGACCAAATAGCAACCTCCAAACGTCTCTTTTGGTCTCTCCAGTGGTGGATGTCCACCAAAAATCTGTTGCTGGGGTCTCCCTTCCAACAGTTGTTGCCTCAGGCAACCCTCACAACAGATGCCTCCCAAACAGGTTGGGGAGCTCATCTACAAGACCTCTCCACTCAGGGCACTTGGTCTCCACAGGAGGCCTCTCTTCATATCAATCACTTGGAGCTTCGAGCAGTTTTTCTGGCTCTCAAGGTCTTCCACACCCTCCTAAGCTACAAGACAGTCCTTATTCATACGGACAATCAAGTAGCCATGTTCTACATAAACAAACAAGGAGGAACTGGCTCTGTCGCTTTGCAACGAAGCTCTAAGATTGTGGGCCTTCGCCAGAGAGCATCAAATACATCTCCTGGCGGTTTACCTCCCAGGAATCCAAAACTCTTGGGCAGACAGACTCAGTCGAGTTCTGCTTCCACACGAATGGACCCTGCACATGGACCAGGTACTCAGAATCTTCCAGGAATGGGGAACCCCAGACATAGACCTCTTTGCAAGTCCGTGGAATGCCAAACTTCCCCGATTCTGTTCCAGAATTCCGTGTCAGGGAGTTCAGGCCAGGGATGCCTTCCTCCTTCACTGGGGTCAAGGCTTCCTATATGCCTTTCCACCCATTCTCTTGATTCCCAGGACTCTGTTCAAACTCCAGAGGGATCAAGGATCTATGATCCTCATAGCTCCACGCTGGCCACGCCAAGTGTGGTACCCTCTACTTCTGCATCTCTCCCAAGCCCCCTCCCTGGACTTGGGGGCTGCTCCAGATCTTCTGTCCCAGGAGGAGGGGACTCTGTGGCACCCAAACCCCAAGTCCCTTCACCTCAGAGCCTGGTTACTGAAGGCCTAGACCTTCAGGGTTGGAATCTCTCTCAGCAAGTGAGGGATATCCTCCATGCTTCCAGAAAACCTTCTACTAGACGTTCCTATGCTTTCAAATGGAAAAGGTTTTCCATTTGGTGTACTGAGAAGGGTCTTGACCCTCTAGCACTACCCTTGAATTCTCTTTTGGAATATCTCCTGCATCTTTCTAATGCAGGTCTTAAGACAAATTCAGTAAGAGTCCATTTGAGTGCTATTGCAGCATTTCTTAAGCCTATCAATGGACAACCTATTTCCTCTCATCCTCTTATTGCAAGATTCATGAGAGGCCTCACTTTAACTAAACCTCCCATTAGACCCCCTCCAGTGGCATGGGACTTAAATCTGGTTCTTGGTCAGCTTATGAAGCCACCTTTTGAACCTTTAGCCACCACCACCTTGAAATTTCTTTCCTGGAAGGTTATTTTCCTCATTGCAGTCACCTCAGCTCGCCGCATCAGTGAATTGCAGGCCTTAGTGGCTAATCCACCTTATACAAGGTTCCATCATGATAAGGTAGTCCTTAGGACCAATCCTCACTTTATGCCTAAAGTGGTCTCACCTTTTCATCTTAATCAAGAGGTATATTTACCTGTCTTTTTTCCAGCTCCTCATGCATCAAGTGCAGAAAGGTATCTTCATACTCTGGATTGTAAAAGAGCTCTTGCTTTTTACTTACAAAGGACACAGCAACATAGAAAGTCTTCTCAACTCTTTGTTGCTTTTGATCCCTCTCATTTGGGACTTCCAGTCTCTAAGAGGACACTGTCCAATTGGATTGCTCAGTGTATTTCTTACGCCTACCAGAGTAAGAACCTTTCTCTGGAGAGCCATGTCACCGCTCATAATGTGAGGGCCATGGCCACCTCTATGGCTCATTTAAATTCTATGTCCATCGACCAGATCTGTCGAGCGGCCACCTGGGCCTCGGTTCATACCTTCATAGCCCATTACTGCTTGGACAAGGACTTCCGCCGGGATGCCTTGTTTGGTCAGGCTGTTCTCAAACACCTGTTCCATTCTTGATCAACTCCTGCCCTCCTTCCCTTAATGGATGCCTGAGTTCCATAGGAGGAGGTAGAGCCCTTCCCAGGCTCTCATAACCTGAGGGATCTCCCAGGCATCTCTAGCTAGGGAGTCCCCATATGTGAAGACTCATTCCTGCTTGTTCCTGGAGATAGCACAGTTACTTACCTGTAACAGGTGATCTCTGGGAACAGCAGGAATAAGTCTTCACAACCCACCCACCTCCCCTAGGAGTTGTATCTCTCTATCTATCTTTCCTTTCCTCTCTCTCTCTTTGTCTCAGCTAAAAACTTGAACTGAGGAGAGGCGGTTAGGAAAGGCGGGAAGGCAGCACGCAGGCGCTGAGGGATGCTCCCAAAAGCTTTCCTTTTTGGGAAGCTGGGGAGCGTTCCCGTGCAGGCTCCGTCGGTACCGACGTACCCATATGTGAAGACTTATTCCTGCTGTTCCCAGAGATCACCTGTTACAGGTAAGTAACTGTGCTTTATGTTCTACGCACCCACTTGCTGGAACGAGCTCCCAGCTACCATCCGAGGGATCACTAACCTTGCCCAATTCAGAAAGGCACTAAAGCACCACCTTTTTCTTCTACACTACTTACAGGCTAACACAACCTCACCCGCCATACCCCTGACCAGCTAATTGTAAACAACAGACAACCCTGTAAATAAATTACATCCCTGTACATAGCTCTTAGGATAAGCCATGTTGCTACAACTGCGCAGTGACATCCTGCTTAGACTGTATATAGTTACCCCAGTTCTAAATCCAAGTTGCATTACCCGTTCAATGTAAGTGCAAAGCAGGCTCTCCCTGCTCTGTACAAAACGTTATCTGTAAACCGCACTGATTTTAAAGAGCGCGGTATATAAAAGCATTAAATAAATAAATAAAATAGGGACTGGGTGGGGAAGGTTTAGGGTGCCCCCGCACAAGGGAAAAAGGGAGGAATGGTTATTTTGATACACAAGCAGATTCCGTTTGCCCAAGAAAAGGTGTTTCTAGATCCCACAGGGCGTTTTGTGCTGATACATGGGGAGTTAGATGGCCGCTAGATTATCTTGTGTAACCTGTATAGCCCCAACACCCCGGGTGCCGAATTATATGCCCATCTAGCCTCATGAGTTGAACAACTCTCAGAGGATCCTCTTGTACTGGGAGGGGACTTCAATGGGGTCGTAGACCCAGGCCTCGATACATCCCAGGGAGATGGGGGGAGAATACGAGACCCGGCATCTCGGCTGATACGAGGGCTTCAGCGAAGGTTGTGATTGGTGGACCCATGGCATTTGTACACCCTACAGAGAGGGACTATACCCACCAATCTCGTGCTCATGGCTCGAGTGCCCGAATCGACTATTTTTTCAAATCAAAGTCTTTATTCGCAAAAATGATCAATGCGCAAATCAGCCCAATAGAAATTTCAGACCATGCTCTGATCTGGATTGACGTGGAATGGCAGGATGTTGGGCTCCATGCCCAAATGTGGCGTTTTCCATTGGAGCTCTATAAAGATTAACCTTTTAAGATTTATATTTGAGAACATTGGTGGGAATATGTTATTCATAATGACCAACATCAAGACAATCCAGAACTCTATTGGGAAACTGCCAAAACCATCCTCCAGGGTGACATTATTGCCTATACTGCTTGGAAATGCAGGCTGCTAAACGCTCAAATCATATGCCTGGAGAAACAGGTGACAGGGAGCGTCTGAGACACACGGCCTGTCCGACTGCAACAACCAAAAGGTGACTGTGGCCTTGAATGAGGCACTCCACTAGAGGGCCAAGAAATCTATCCTTTACTACTGCTACCAGCTATTCCATTGCGGGGACAAACCGGGGCAGCTACTAGCTCGATGCCTGAAGGGTAGTCGTGGCTCTCGATCAGTAGCCATTTTACAAGATGAGGTGAGCAAACTCCACAAAGACTCAAGTGCAATTGCCTACGTGTTTCGATCTTTTTACCAAACCCTCTATAGGGGAGAACGTACCTCTCCGACATGGGTGGCTAGGTACTTACAGGACCTCTCTCTGCCATGCCTTACATCCCCGCAGACCGCCCAACTAGACAAACCTATAACAGCACAAGAACTACAGAAAAGTATTCAGCAGGAGGCCCCTGGCCCTGATGGCTATGGAGTGGAGTTCTATAAGATAATGCAGGACCTGGTGACCCCTCCATTGGTGGAGGTCCTTCAGACCCGTGCTGAGCAGGGTTCTTTTATTTGGGGTGTGAATCATGCTCACATCATCCTCATCACTAAACCAGGGAAGGACCCAACACAGGCCTCATCTTATCGACTGATATCCCTGTTGAACTTCGACTTGAAGCTGCTTTCCAAGATATTAGCAGAAAGGCTAGCGCCTTTCCTTAATGACTTGGTGCATGACTCACAATCTGCTTCATGAAAGGTCGTTATGCAGTGCGGAATCTGAGGAAAATTCTTACTTCACTTGAATGGGTTTACGAGAGAGAAATACAATCCCTGCTAGTCAGTTTTGATGCCGAGAAAACATTTGACTGGGTAAACTGGCAATATCTGTTCCAGCTCCTACCGCAGTATGGCATAGGTGAGCAGTTTCTTCGAATGGTGAGGGTGCTCTATGCGAACCCCACGGCAACGGTGGTGACCAATGGGGTGATGTCCAAGCCATTTATTATGGAACGGTGGACAAGACAGGGTTGCCCCCTCTCTGCACTTTTATTCGTATTGTCCCTTGACCCACTAATATGCCGCTTGGTGGCTTGCCATGAGGTGCCAGGGGTACGAATTGGTGGACAGGAATTCAAAGTGTCAGCCTTTGCAGATGACACACTCATACATCTAACCTCCCTGAGCATGTCCCTGCCACAGATGCTCGAAGAATTTGCAACATTCTGAAAAATAGCAGGACTTTGCATCAACCACGAAAAGTCAGAAGTGTTAGACGTGTTGGGCAGACGCTTCTTTTAGCTATTTGGATATCCTATTAACCAGTGACCCCTGTGAATTATACCGCTGGAACTGTGACACAGTGCTGCAACACCTCCAGGCGGAGCTCTGGGTGTGGACCCTGCTACCATTGTCATTATTGGGGTGGGTAGTAGCCTTTGGGATGGTGTTGCTCCCCCGCATGCTTTACTGGCTGCAAACTCTACCGGTGCAGCTTTGCGGGGGGATATAAATCAGTTTGACTGAACTACAGAAGTTCTTGTGGAGGGGAGTTGGGCGCGTCTCTCCTTGAATTGGTTGTGTGGGGGCTGGTGGCAGGGTGGTATTGGGGTCCCCGACTTGCAACAATATGCCATAGCCTGTCAAGTATGGCATTTCAGGGACTGGTTGGGTGGTACGGAAATCTATACCCCCAGAGCCTTGGAAGAGGCCTTTGCAGCCCCCCATTCCTTAATAGTGGCCCTACACCATGACAGTGCTCTCTTGCTGGGGTGACTACAAAGAGCCTATTGATAAGACCCATATGCAAAACTTGGCATCAAGTCTGCTCTTACTGGGGGAAGTCACCGTTGGTTTTAAGCTGGTTGCCCATTCAGGGAATGTCTGCTTTTTACCCAGGACAAAGACTTCCATTTTTCGAGTATGGAAGGATTGGGAGATCTGCAACTTGGGGCATGTGGTAGATACTACTGGTACCTGTAAATCTTTTGTGGTTCTGTGTGCAGAATACAAACTGGGAGATACTAATTTTTTTTGCTTATGCTCAGGTGCAACATTACGTTAACTCTCTACCCCGAGCAGACTTAATGACTAAGAGTTCAGTACAGATTCTGAATTTTTTTGCAATTGGGGAATGGAACCCCCTGTCCATCTTGAGTCTAGTGCACAGAATATCTCTATGGACCCCCCCCCCCCCAGACTACTCAAGAGCGGAGAGCTGCTGGGCAGCAGTTAGGGCAGTTGATCAACCCTGGTACCATTTGGTAGTCAATACGCTGCATCCCATCACTGGTAGTAGTGGCAAGGTGGCGCGAGGTGTAATTCAAAGGGCTGACTTGTGCGCATTTTTCTCCTTGTCGAGCACTGCGTAGTCACCTAACCCAGGATGGCAGCTGTCCTGATTGTTCTTGGCCTTTACGAGATCTGGACCATATATGGTGGGGCTGTCAGAAAATTCTACTTTATTGGGTGTGTATCAAAAATTATATAAGTTCACTTATTAACCAACAAATGGACTGGATGAGTTCCCTTGTGGTGTTTTATCAACTCAAACCACTCTTCCCCAAGAGGTAATGGGCATGCCTATTGGTGCGTAAGGCATGTTTGGTGGGGAAGGGGCCGCTTCTTTGGCGATGGAGAGAGGCGGTGCCCGGTACATTTTGGAAATGGCGAAATTGCTTTCATCAATTGATGTTTGAACGCTTGGATGCCCGAGGGGAAACAACACACTGGACCTCTTTCACGGCACTCTCTGTGAACCATATATTGCAACGTTGCCATCACGCACACGTAATGAGGCGTTGGCCCCCTGAAGAGCGGACGTGCAGCAGTAGAAGTGGCAACAGGGAGGGAGAGATGGCTGACTTGGGAACAAGGAGCCTAGACGTATGACAGATATGAGATAGTGGATAGTAATGATGGAAGTTCTTGGGAGGTTTGGGCTGCGACCGAGGGGGGGGGGGGGAAGGAAAGGAGGGGTGGAGGGAGGAGGGGAGAAGTGGAAAAACGTTTTAAACCACTGCTGTCTGTGGAACTATACAGTCTGGTGGCATATAAGAGCCCTACGCCGCCTGGTAAGTGTTGTTGTTATTGTGGTAGAATACTGCTTAATATATTTATTTGTACTTTTATACCACCTTTCAGGAATCAAAACGGTTTACAATGAACTCAAGAGCACTAACAGAAAATTACATAGAACAAAATAGATAAAGTGAAAATAAACCAAAATTACAAAATTATTAAATTTAAATTTAAAAACATTTTAAACTTTATACAGGAGATATTAATAGAAACAAATTAAGTGGATGCGTCCCCAAAATATTCTTTAAACAAATGAGTCTTTAAAAGTCTACGGCAGGTGATTGGATCCTTAGTGTCCTTTAAAATTTGAGGCAGAGAATTCCATAGTATAGGTGCATAGAGAGAAAAAGCTCTCTTTGCAGTGGAAGCTTTACAAGATCTGTATTCATTTGGTACCAAGAGAGAATTTTTATTACCGCTTCTCCGAGGTCTGTTTTCTGGAGAGGTTAGAATAAGCATCTTTAGTTGGTTTGGATATTCTGAATGAAGGATTTTGAAGATGGTATGTGTGGTTTAAGAAACAAATTATATAAAAAAAGTATTAATGATGCAGTGTCTCACCAATATATTTTCCAACTGTTCTGCAAATGTCATGTCCAGACAGACCTTTACGATCTGAGAATCAGAACTTGTTACAAGTCCCTACTGTAAAGGTCCTACAAAAGACTAAAACATGACCTCACACATTTTCTTGTGTTGCATTTATTAATGGAATATTTTACTGCGTGAATTGCATCTTGACAATAATTTTATGAAATTCGTAAAAAAGGTCCAGATATTCTTGTTTGATTAAGCATATGCTGACTCCCAGTGACCCAACTGCCTCTGGGTTTTCTTGACAATGTATCACCAGCAGTAGATTGCCTCTGAAGAAAAGGCCTGGCAGTGAAGGGTAAAGTGACTTGCCCAAGGTCATAAGGAGTGCCAGTGGGAATTGAACCCTTGATCTTCTGGGTACTAGGCAGTTGCTCTAACCACTAGGCTACTCCTCCACTCCTCCATGTTTAAATTTTATTGAATTTTATGTTTTCTTTATTGAATGTTTTGCCTTTGCATATGTTTTGTTTGTTTTGATTTAAATATGTCATATGTTTTATTTAATTGTTTGTTTATTTATTTATTTATCTGTGCTTAAATACCGCTTTTCACCTGGTCAAACCACTTAGAAGTATTGATTTGCAGCACAAAAATATTTCTCTTCAAATAAATAAATTAATATACAGACATACAACTTAGAATGATATGGTACTATATTATACCTATTTTTTCAGCATCTTTATTGTCCTATCATACAGTAAAGGAATTTTTCAAAAAGATTTTCTGTGGGCAAATGAGTGTTTACCTGTAGAAACACACCTTCCAAAAACTGCCCTGCCCAAAACTGTGAGGGAACATATATGTGCTATCCACTGTGGAGAAAAGGGTTGATGCTGGCTGCCCAGGCTGCAGCGCCAGGGTCATCCCAGCAAAGTAGATGGGGGGGGAGGGGAGAGGGGAGTTCATTTTTAACTCTCTGCACTTGCAAACTCTAGCGGTGGTTATGCACTAGGATCCTCCCCTTCCCCACCCTGACCAAGAAATTTTCAAAGGGAAACTCCAAAGGCAGTATCTCTATAAAAAAGGATTCTGTAGCACTGTGGGTATTTTAGAAAGACAGCCTTCAAGTTCTTCAGCCAATTGGAACTCCCCAAAGCCTGAGACTTAAGAAAAATGCATGCCAATTATAATATTTAAAACCGTACAGAATAAGGTCTGGTGCCTATTTTCAATTGTAAAGAATAACATTTTTCATCTAGAATATAATGTACTTTGTGGGGGGGTATGTCTATTATGTGAAAGGTTTATGAATTAAACATGGCTCAGAAAACAAAAGAGCCTTTATACAGCTGTATTTCATTTTCATATTGTAGTAACGCTGAGCTATCTCCTGGGAAAGAGGCAGCCCTAAAGTAAATGTCAGAGTTTGTCACTGATTTATTTCTTCGGATACAATAGAAAGCTATTCAAAGGAAGTTTCTGGGAAAAAAACACACTTTAGCTTGAATGTTATCTTCCTTTTCTTACACTGCTTATATTTGCTTCTATAGTTTAAAATTGATGTAACTGTTTCAGTCATAGCTTGTTTGCATATTATTCTGCATGTACTCTGTTCCACGCTAAATTCCATTCAAGCCATAATGTAAAAGCACTCATCCAGTAGTCCCCAAGCTAATGACTACATGCACAAAGGCTACCTCTAACAGAGCCTTCTCCATATTCGCCCCTTCAAACTGGAATGCACTCCCCCATGAAATCCGTGGAATTAAAAGCCTCATCCTATTCAGAAAAGCCTTGAAATTCCACCTGTTTACAAAATGCTATCCAGACACTTCTGGTGATAGAAGCGCAACCAGCAAGCTTCCCCCATACCCCAGTCGACCCTGCACGTCAACACCACTGACAATAGGTAGTCCCCACTCAAGCCCAACCAACCACTAATCTCCTTCTCCAAATTCAATGCAACACCCACACATATTAGATTTTTGTACATAGTTTCAAGTTGATATTTATTTAGTTTTCCCGATTTCGATCCCATGTTCAATTCCCTGTTCTTTGTAAACTCAATGTTGCTTGTATGCATTGCAGTACTTTTGTTCGATGTACACCGCGCTGATTCTAATAGCGCGGTATAGAAGAAATGTTAAATAAATAAATAAATAAATCCTTAATTTAGAAATAATGTGAGTAATCGTTTCTCCATAAAGAAGGTAATTTTATAACAGGGTGCCTAGGTTAAGAGGGTAAGAAGGTGCCTATTTTAGAATATTTTATAAAGATACATAGGCGCCTATATGTCTTTAGAAAATACTAGCACAAATCCTTCAGCAGACATTACGTCTGCTCAAGCACATGTAAATTTCCATGCACACAGTACACAGGCACGTGTATAAATTAAAATATTTTATAATCCATGCTCTTCTCAGACCATGCCTCAAGCAATTGGGCATACTTTTACACTTGCTTCAATTTTCAACAGCTTTTTTTTTTTTAAATATCCTTTGCTGCGTAGAAACTGAATTGAAAGGAGAAAAGCTGTATTCCACGCTTTAAGAAAAGTGGAAGGAAGTCCAAAAAATTGCCAGCATGGTTTAAAGGTGAGGTTAAAAGAGGCTGCTGTTGCCAAAAAAGCATCTTTCAGGAAATGGAAAAAAAGAGCCAAATGACGAAAACGGGAAACAGCACAAGCACTGGCAAGTTAAATGCAAGGCATTGATAAAGCAGGCAAAGAGAGAATTTGAGAAGAAACTTGTTATGGAAGCAAAAACGCATAATAAAGACTTTCAAGTACATTCATAGCAAAACCCATGTGAGAGAATCAGTTGGACCATTAGATGATAGAGGGGTAAAAGGGGACAAGGCTATAGCGGAGAGACTGAATAAATTCTTTGCTTTGGTCTTTAC
The DNA here is from genome assembly GCA_033557465.1 of Ichthyophis bannanicus. Taxonomy (NCBI): domain Eukaryota; kingdom Metazoa; phylum Chordata; class Amphibia; order Gymnophiona; family Ichthyophiidae; genus Ichthyophis; species Ichthyophis bannanicus. The sequence goes on along the minus strand of CM066047.1, from coordinate 50,831,469 downwards.
TGAGGAAGATGTAGGGATGTTACCCATGACTGAAGTGGTATTTAAAGGTAATGCTGTGGAAGAATTGAAAGAAATATCGATACACCGGGAAGATGTATTACAACTATTTGATAAACTGAAGAGTAGCAAAGCACCTGGACCGGATGGTATACATCCGAGGGTGTTGAAAGAACTGAAATATGAGATTGCAGACCTGCTACCAGTAATCTGTGAACCATCATTAAAATCATCTGTAATACCTGAAGACTGGAGGATGGCCAATGTAACGCCAATTTTTAAAAAGGGTTCCAGGGGTGATCCGGGAAACTATAGACCGGTGAGCCTGACATCAGTACTGGGAAAAATGGTAGAAACCATCATAAAGAACAAAATTACTGAAGATGTAGATAGTCTTGGCTTAATGGGAGACAGCCAACATGGCTTTAGACAAGGAAGATCTTGTCTTATTAATCTGTTATGTTTTTTTTGAAGGTGTGAATAAACAGCTAGACAAAGATGAATCAGTTGATATAGTGTATCTGGACTTTCAGAAAGCCTTTGACAAGATCCCTCATCAGAGACTTTTGGCAAAACTAAAAAGTCATGGGATAGGAGGTGATATACTATTGTGGATCAGGAACTGGTTACAAGATAGAAAGCAGAGGGTAGGGCTAAATGGCCAATTTTCCAAATGGAAAAAGGTGAATAGTGGAGTACCCCAGGGATCTGTGCTGGGTCCGCTGCTTTTTAACATATTTATAAATGACCTGGAAAAGGGAATAACGAGTGAGGTTATCAGATTTGCAGGTGAAACAAAACTATTTAAAGTTGTTAAAACCCAAGAGGATTGTGAAAAATTGCAAGAGGATCTTGATAAATTGGAAGACTGGGCATCCAAATGGCAGATGAAATTTAATGTGGACAAGTGCAAAGTTATGCACCTAGGAAAGAACAACCCAAACTATGGTTACACGATGCAAGGTTCCACATTGGCAACCACCACCCAGGAAAAAGATATAGGCGTCATCGTGGATAACATGTTAAAACCCTCCGCCCAGTGTACAGCGGCGGTCAAGAGAGCAAATAGAATGCTAGGTATGATAAGGAAAGGAATGGAAAATAAAACAAAGGATATTATAATGCCTCTGTATCGTTCCATAGTGTGACCACATCTTGAATATTGTGTGCAATTCTGGTCACCGTATCTTAAAAAAGATATAGCGTTATTAGAAAAGGTACAGAGAAGAGCCACTAAAATGGTAAAGGGGATGGAAGGATACCCCTATGAAGAGAGGCTAAAAAGGTTAGGGCTCTTCAACCTGGAAAAGAGACGGCTGAGGGGAGATATGATAGAGGTCTATAAATTAATGAATGGAGTGGAACGGGTAAATGTAGATCGATTGTTTACCTTATCAGAATATAGAAAGACTAGGGGACATGCAATGAAGCTACAGGGTAACCTACTTAAGACTAAAAAGAGAAAACATTTTTTTCACTCAACGTGTAATCAAACTCTGGAATTTGTTACCGGAGGATGTAGTAAAGGCTGTTAGTGTAGCTGGGTTTAAAAAAAGGTTTGGACAAGTTCCTGGAGGAAAGGTCCATAAACCATTATTAAAAGGGACCCAGGATATCAATGCTTGACCCAATATATGCATTGAGGAACCTGTGTCTTTTGGGGAAACTGCTAGGTACTTATGACCTAGATTGGCCACTGTTGGAAACAGGATCCTGGGCTTGATGGTCCTTGGTGTGACCCAGTATGGCATATCTTATGTTCTTATGTAAGTTCATAAATGTGATGCACCCTGAAGCAGATTGCATTTGTGCAGTTCTTATTCATGTCAGAGCATGATTTGAATGTAAGATAAGTATTTATGAAATTATATTATTGAATGGATTTTATTGCAAGGACCTTTATAAAAAAGCTGGTAACATGGAGACTGATGATGGGAATAATACATGATCATTGAGTTTAAGCTTATGATCCAAATTCCTATTGATGGTCTCGACATTTCTTTACAATTTTCTATGTTTTGTAATATGGTGCATGTGGAAGATTTTTGCCTAAGACACTGGAGAAGTTTTGTCTTTATTGGCGATTTTATGAAAGCCACTTTAGGTGCATATACTATCGCATATGAGCTAAAATTAATTAATAAAATTACCCCCATCACGCCGCAGAGGATGCATACTGAAGATGCAGTCTTATTTTGTTTCTCAAGTCTTGCGTTCACTCAGGGCCTGCTCATTAGTCCCAAATTCTGGTATGAAGGTTGGATTGCAACTGAGATTCACTAGATTGCATAAAACATATTCGCAATGGAGTGTTGTAGAGGTGAAGGCAGATTTTAGATAATGAGACGTCGGGACATGCACAATTCCGGTGGTATTTTATATAAGATGTTGCCAAAAGTGTAGCCTTTTCTAAAACAGTGCAGGAGTGTGCATATATTTGCCAATACATGGAGCCATACCATACAAGCTATTTTACAAATGTAGATGTGGCAAAAATCAATAGAGGAAATGCAGCAACTTACACGTGTAATTGCCAGTGGGTCCCATATTCAGCAACAGCGACTAGTGCAGCTAAAGCAGCTAGCTGCCACCGTTGAGCTTTAGACTCGAATATTCAATGCACAGCCTATGTCTGGGCCCCAGCAGACTGCGATGAAGATGATGGGGCAGACATTGCCCAGTTAGCTTCTGCAGCGAAAGCTAGACCAGACTTTAAAGTACCTAACTTTTGCCATGTTGCAATAATCGAGCAGTGGATCGGTATCACCACTGCCTGGTTATTGTCAGGTGCCGTTTCCGCAGCGCCCCCCACCCCAAACGCTCCGATGCTAGCCAGCTCTGCATGTCGTTTGAGCCACGTGGTGAAGGAAGTTTGCTAAATTCACTGTTTTCAGTCTCGCATGATCAGTAAATTTTCTTCACCACATGACTCAAGTTACCTGCAGAGCTGATTGCAGTGGAAGACTGAAGAATTCTGGAACATACATATATATATATATATATATTGTGATGGGGCCTGTGGTTAGAGGCCTGTTTAGCCCTATATAGGCGGTTGCCTAGGGCGTATGCACAAGTAATTGCTCTGGCCTTGTAAATAAAAAGTCTTTCAGAGCAACTTGAAATGAAAAGTGGGTTTTATTCCCCGTCCCGCTCGGACATTGTCAAAGGAAACAGAAACTTTAAATCAGATAAGCTTAGCAACAAAAGTGGTGACACACGTATATTCTCTTGTTATATTCACAGAGTTCTCTTCATCCAGTATTTACATCATACGGTTGCATTTAACACAGACACTGCAATCCATAGGAACATCCTCTTGCAGACTAGCAGCGTCTTCCCATATCATTTCCCCAGCACTACTCACACTGCTGGTATCAGACCCTTCTTGAGAACGGTATTCAGCTATAGCGTCTTGTGACACTTCACTATAACAGTCACTGGAGGCTTTTCCCCCTTTGGGTCTATATCTCTCTCTGTAGCTGGTTCTGCCTGGGCTTGCCTCCCAGAACATTAGCTCTGAAACATCTTGCTTCTTATGTCTGTAGTCAGAACCCTGCCCTTTGCAGTTATAAGCTTTAAACTTCTCTTTGTTACTATAGGGAAGTTTCCTTCTCTCTGCAGGGCTTGTCTTTATGCTTGGCTCTCTATAGCCTTTGCTTCTAGCCTCCCGGGCTGGTTGAACAGGAATATATTTGTTCCTAACTTTACACCTATTTCTTAAGCTGTAGCCATGCATGGAGTGCCCATCCTCCAACACTTCCCTCTCACCGTGACCTCTGCCTTGAGCTGGCAAATACTGGCCTCTGGGGTAGTGGGGTAATCCTGGCTTCTCTCCAAAGCTATTCTTGGTAGCAGGTCTTCCCTTAGTGCAGCTTGCCTTGAACCTTCCTTCTCGAGAGCTGGAGACAGACTCACTTCCTGACTCCTCGTGAGAAGAATTTCCTCCCAGCAATCCCCTGGGGCTTCTGTTCAGCTGACCTGGGACACACCTCCTGCTCCTCTCTCTCCTACTGCTTCCCGTGGTGATCCTGCTTCTGATTCTCCTCCCTAACTGACTGGAACCCTGCCCTAAATAATCCCTAGCTCTACACGTGACCTGGGGACTCTCACTCAGGTGTTCCTGATGGGACTTTTGTTTGCTACGTAGCAAGAATTTCCCTTGCTGCAGTGAATCATGGTGCCTAGTGCTGCTTTCTAAAGCTGACTCTGAGGTAAGTCTCTCTTTTATCTTATTTTCCCTGGGCTGTGTGCCCCTTGCTGCATCACAATATATATATATATATATATATAGGGAGAAAGAGAGACATACACACATGCATTGTGTCATGGCTGGAGGGTGGAGTTGAGAGAGAGAAAGACAATGGGTAATGGCTGGAGGGGGCAATGAGAGAGAGACTGATTGTTGGCTGGAGGGGGCAATGAGAGAGAGACACTGGATGATGGCAGGGTTGTAGGGGTTATGAGAGGGTTGTTTTGTTTTTTTTACACTTCACATACAGTATTACCAGGCCATGGTGATATATTAAGCAAAAAAGGAAGTTGTCTCAGGTGCAGCTAAATAGGGTCACTAATATACTGTTGCCAACATACTCACTGGGGAGGGGATAGGAAGAGTTGCTGCCTACTGTTGGTACGGCGTAATGGCACATTAAGTGGCCTGATTTATTAAGCTTTCTTTTCCCAAGGAAGATGGAAAAACAGTAAATCAAGCCCTTAAAAAATTGAGCTGTGATACACCTTTTGGGGGTAGGGGCACTGTGACCAACGTCTTGGTGGCCGGCTCCTAAATATTTAAGCTTGCTCCTAGATTCCAAGAAAATGTGTCAAGGCCTATGCTAAAGTGCAGTAAGATGTTGCCGTAGCTGTGCGCAAATTGATAAAGCCTCTTTGTTAATCCTTGAGAGTGTTGCCAGCATTTTCCTATACAGATAACACAAGGGGACTGCCTTTACTGCATGTTAACTGCATTGCAGATAACACGACGAAGGTAGTTATACCTGTTCAGGCGGTGTTAGCTGCCCTGCATTGTCTTCCGTGTTAACAGGTAACATGTGCTAACTACCTCGGGGTCAGGTACAGTCCTCACCCAGTTATCTCCCAGTCTCCACCTCATTTTGCATTAGCTATTAACATGGAAATTAGCATGTGCTAACTGCAAAATTGTCAATTATCATCTTTTATTTTTATACCTTTACCTCAATTAAGAGGTTAGGAGGAAATATTTTCACAAAAATCAATTAGGGGTTTACATCCACAAGTGAGTAACCCTGAGTCTGGCAGTAGTGTATGTGTACTTTTCGGCCAGTGTTTTCGAGTATTTCTTCAGGACATGCGCCTAGACAGTCAGGATTTTAGGATAAAGCAAAGAATATGCATGAGAGAGATCTAGATACACTTGAGACCCAGTATATACAACTCTCTCTCGTGCATATTCATAACGGTAATCTTGAAAACCAGACTACTTAGATGTATTTGCAGGAAAGGGCTGGAAACTGAGGCAATTTTCAAAGTGAAAGTATATGCGTATTTTCACTTTGAAAATTAGGAGCAGTCTATGAGAGAAAAGCACCCATGATCTTTGTAACATGCCACAAGGTGTCGTGACACAAAGATTGCGCGCTACTATGTAGCGCTATAAAGAACAATAAGACCTGAGTGAAGGGTAATAAAAGGCTTTATTCCCCGTTATAATGCATGGGTTCAAATTAGAGATACGTTGCTTAACAAAATAGTCCTTTGTTTCAAAAGGTGCCAAGGCTCTCTGGCTTGAGAACTGTTACTTCACAGTTTATAGCAGGTTTTTCTTAAAGGTAATATTCTTCACAATAAACAACCAAAAGTATATTTACATTCATTCTTCGTTACAGCAGGCACACTTGGGAGCGTAGGCCGTGCACCAATCGCACTCCATGTCCTCCGGCAAAGATGAGGGAATAGCATGGGGGAAATCTACCTCCATCATATCCTCTTCCTCATTTTGGGTCAAAGGGGTTTCACTATCCCTGTCTATGTTAGCCTGACAATCTTCAGCATGGGAGTTTTGCTTTAGGTAAGCAGGAACTCTTATGGCTGGTGGTAAATTAGAATACCAATCTTTATTCAGGTTGTTTTTAGAGAGAAGCTTTCTTTGCGGATGGCTTCCAGCAGTGCAGTGCTTAGGGTTAAACCTTACTGTTTCAAACCTTGGCTCATGGAGTAAAAACCTCTGTTGTTTATACAACTGTTTTTCCTTCTGACTGGGTAAAACTGAGCAGTGCTTTTCTGGAGATAAACTCCTTACAGAACCTTCCCCTCTGGTTCTTAGCTTCCTTCTCCTTGTATCATAAACAGGCAGAGTAAAAGAACTAGGCGTGGCACCGCCTCTTACCTTGGAGCACCTTCTACCAAACTCTCCTGGCCCAATAGGCTTAGTTTGGATTCTATGGCTTCCCACCTCGTGTGGTCTGTTTCTGTTCCAACTTCCAGCTTGGCCTCTTTCACAGCAAACAGGTTTGTACCTCTGATAGCTTCTAGGCTTTACTGTTGGTTCAGCTTCTAGTTCAGCTTCGGTTCCAGTTCCTTCCTTTCTCAGCTCCTGCTGTTGTTCCCACTGCTTATTTGTCCATGGCTTTCTTTGCAACTGCTGCCATCTCCATTGCTGTGTCTTTCGGTTCTGCTCCTGCTTTTGCCTCTCCTTCTCCTCCTGCCTTTTCTTCTCCTCCTCCTCCTCCTCCCTTCCAAGAGCGTTCTGCTCTGGTTTATAAAGAGAACCTTTGTTACTGACTTCCTGGTTCTCTGTCAGCTGCAGGTCATTACTGTGATTAGATTCACTAGGATCAGTATGTCTGCTCCCGCTCCCTCTATGTGTGCCAGGAGGTAACTGCACCTCTAGTTCCTCTAAATCAGGATTTCTTTTCATAAAATCAGCTTTATTAGTGCCCGCATCATGACAAACAGTTCAAGCAATATGAAACTTAACCCCACAACTGGGAATGTCTTTTATGTCTTGGACTGATCTTATCTTGCATCAACAACTTATTAGAAGGAGGTCTATTTCCTAAAGATTTTCTCCTGTAATGGGGGTTATTTTAGAAGATGTAATTGCAGTTTACACATGTATAATCAGGCATACGGCATATATGTGTAAATTGCATCCATGTATAAGTGGCCGTTTCAGAAAAGGTTGAATGTACACATGGATGTCAGTGCATGGACGTTTCAAGGAGGACGTGTCAGGTGCATGATCTGGGTACGGCCTTGGTGGGACAAAAATCTACAAATGTACTCCTCCTTTCATACAGGGATTGCAAGTGTAAGCCCAAAATTCTCCACGTCTGGGTTTACACTTTCTCCCTGACATGTGTAGGATTTAAAAAATAGGTGTTAGGACCAGCCCTTTACAAGAAGGATAGCGTCCTCTGCAGTTAACTAGCAGTGGTCACACATCTGTTTGCAAAATGGCTCGCATGCATGTATAAATGGCAACATTTACACGTGCAAGTGGTGAAATGCTGGCACTTACATATACATATTGAAGTTGGCGCGTTTCCTCAGTTGATTTTTTTTCCACCACACATAAATTTGTAAAATGGCATCTCGTGCCACATGTGGATGTCAATCTACAAACATTCCAGCACTTCTTTCTATGCATTTTAGAAAAAGCTCCACATTTAGTAGAGCCATTTCTAAAATACCATTGGAATTGAGTACCTCCTGATATCTGTGTCTATGAACCAAATACCTAGTAAATAGGGTCCTACTAAAGGGAATTCTAAAAACTCATAGGTCAGCGATGGCGAACCTATGGCACGCGTGCCAGCTGTGGCACGCGAAGGCCTTGCAGCTGGCACGCGGGAAGGTCGCACATTAAAAAAAAAAAAAAGCTGCCCGCTGCCGCCGCGGCGGCATGGAGTGACCCCCGGGGCACCCTCAGCCCGGCGGGACACTCCCGGCGCTGCTCAGCCCCACTCTGCCGGCTTGCAGAGACGCGAAGGGAGAGTCTCCCACGGGTCTCTGTTCACCCCGCAGGGGCTGATGGGAACGTTCCCATCTGCCCCTGCGGGCTTAAGAGAGACGCGAGGGAGACTCTCTCTCCCTTCGCGTCTCTGCAAGCCGGCAGAGAGGGGCTGAGCAGCGCCGGGAGAGTCCCGCCGGGCAGAGGGAGCCCCGCGGGACACTCCATGCCGCCGCGGCGGCAGCGGGCAGCTTTTTTTTTTTTTATTGCCATGAGCCGAGGGAGGGGGTTAAGACTGGCAATGGGCTAGGGAGGGAGAGAGGGGGGTTAAGACTGGCAATGGGCTAGGGAGGGAGGGAGGGAGGGGGTTAAGACTGGCAATGGGCTAGGGAGGGAGGGGGGTTAAGACTGGCAATGGGCTAGGGAGGGAGGGGGTTGAGACTGGCAATGGGCTAGGGAGGGAGGGAGGGGGTTGAGACTGGCAATGGGCTAGGGGCTAGGGAGGGAGGGAGGTTAAGACTGGCAATGGGCTAGGGAGGGAGGGAGGGGGGTTGAGACTGGCAATGGGCTAGGGAGGGAGGGAGGGAGGGAGGGGGGTTGAGACTGGCAATGGGCTAGGGAGGGGGGGGTTAAGACTGGCAGTGGGCTGGGGAGGGGGGTTAAGACGCAGTGGGCTATGGGGGGGAGTTAAGACTAGCAATGGGCTGTGGGCTGATGAGGGCTGGCAATGGGCTATGAGCTGATGAGGGCTGTCTGGAAATGGGGTGATGGGGGGGTTAGGACTGGTAATGGGCTATGGGGGGGGGTTAAGACTGGTAGTGGGCTGATGGGGGGGTTAGGACTGGTAATGGGCTATGGGGGGGTTAAGACTGGTAGTGGGCTGATGGGGGTGTAGGACTGATAATGGGTTATGGGGGGGGCTAGGACAGGAAATGGGCTGATGGGGAGGGGTTAGGACTTGAGGTGGGCTGATGTGGTTAGGACTGGTAATGGGCTGTGGGCTGATGGGGGGGTTTAGGACTGGCAATGGGCTATGGGGGGCTGACTGGAAATGGGCTGATGGGGGGTTAGGACTGGTAAAGGGTTATAGGGGGGGGCTTAAACTGAAAATGGGGTGATGGGGGTTAGGACTGGAAGTTGATTGACGGGGGGCTAGGACTGGTAATGGGTTGGGGTGTTGCTAGGACTGGAAATGGGCTGAGTGGAAGGGGAGGCTTGAACTGCAAATAGCTGATGGGGAGGGGGCTTGGAATGGAAATGGGCTGTGAGGGAAGGGAGCTAGGACTGAAAATGGGCTGATGGAACAGCTAGGATAGGACTGGAAATGGGCTGTTGGGGGGAGCTAAGATTGAAAATGGGCTGTGGTGGGGGCTTGAATTGAAATGGACTCATGGAGGGGCTAGAACTGGAAGTAGGCTCATGGGGGGCTTGGACTGGAATTGGGCTGAGTGGAGGGGAGCTATGATTTGACATGGGCTGATGGTGGGGCTAGGAAATGAGTAGAAATGGGCTGATGGGGGGGGCTAGGATTGAAAATGAGCAGATGAAGGGACTTGGACTGGAAATGGGCTGATGCAGGGACTAGAAGGGAATGGATGCTGGGTGAGACTGCAACTAGAAGGGAGCTGATGTTGGGGGAGGATTAGAATGGGATGGGGCTGGGAGAGTAAAATGGAGAGGGGAAAAATATTTTGTGTAGGAGGGATGAAAAATCTACAATTGGCCAGGTATTGGGAGAGTAATTGGGGATTGAGGATGGAGGGGTAAAATTTGTGTGGATGAAATAGGAATGAGGAAAGAGCAAAAGGAGAAAGATTAGTATGTTAAAGCAGATGTAGAGAGAGAGAGAGAATGGAAAAAAAACTAGAAGAGAGAAGAAAGGAGAAATGGACAGCAGACGATGGAGAGTTAGCAGAAAACATGAAGAAACCAGAAGAAGGTGGCTGGACCAATTGCAACTGAAAAAAAAATGCACAAAAGGTAGAAAGATATCTCTTTATTTTGAATTTATTAACTGGAATATGTCAGCTCTGGGAAATGTGCATCATTAACATCTGCGCTTTGTTTGGTACAAGAGGAAATTCCTATTTGACGTTGCCACTTGTTCTCTTTCCCCAGTATTCTCTGAAATGTATTGGTTTAATATTTGCAGTGTTGCCTTTTGATAGGTAGGGTATGGTGCTTTGTGAGTCCTGGTAATGCTGTCAGGATACGGCGGGTTTGCTATGGGTTCTAAATGGGCAGCGTTTGTAGTAGTTCCTAATGTGCCTGGCGGTTGGCACTGGATTATAGTAATGTAGAAATCTTTTAGTCTTTCTTTATCCATACACTCATTAAGAGACATGTTTACTAAAAGTTAGTGTATGGTAACATTATGCAAATATTTATGCAAATAAGACCACTTATGCAAATGACGTGCTGGCACTTTGAGGAAATTCTTTGGTTTTGTGCGGCAGTTTGGGCACTCGGGCTCAAAAAGGTTAGCCATCACTGTCATAGGTCATCATCGATGGGAAACGTCATAATTGTCTAAGGAATGTGGCTTCTTTAAAGCTCACAGTTGATTCTCTTCTTTTCTTGAAGATCACTCATTTTGGGTTCTTACAGGTTCTAACTCATTTTCTCAGACTATATCTCTGTCGTGTGGTGTGCCCAAGGTTCTATTCTTTCCCCTCTTTTCAATATTTTCCTTGCCTCTCTGGCGACCCTTATTCAAAATCTTGGGTAAGTGGGTTTTACTGTGCTGATGACATACTTCAGACTTTTTCTTTGTCCTCATTGTTCCGTGATTTCCCTTCACTCAATAATTGCCTTGACTCGGTAGCATCCTGGTTAGAGTTGTAGTATTTGAAATTAAACTTGTCAAAATCTCAGGCCCTTTGGCTCTCCAATTCTGCTAATTGTCCTACAGTTCAGCCGATTATTGCTTTTGCTCATACCATTAGTCAATTCCTTCACTTACTTGGGTATTACATTTGATCTATCTCTCTCTTTTTGCTCTCAGGTATCTAATGTCATCCATTCAGCATTTTTCTCTCTTAGGCAAATCCATTCAATTAAACCCTATCTAACCACTTGTGCTCTTCAAAGTTTAATACATGCATTAATTACGTCTAGGTTAGATTATTGTAATACTGTTTACAGGGGCCTCCAGACTACCTAGCTCATAAAGTTACAACTAGTGCAAAACACTGCTGTTTGGTTCCTATTTAATGCTTCACAATTTGACATTTCTCAATTACTATATAAACGCCACCGGCTTCCTCTTTCCTTCCAATCCCGCTTCAAGATGTTGTTTTTAGCACATAAATCATTTTACAGCAGTTTACCCTTTTGTCTTTTCTCTTTGCTGATATCATACTGTCCAGTTAGGTCTCTCTAGGTCACAAAATGGATTACAGGATCCAAGGCAAGCATGGCTTCACCAGAGGCAGGTCTTGTCAGACAAATCTGATTGATTTCTTTGACTGGGTAACCAGGGAGTTGGACCGAGGGAGAGCCCTAGATGTGGTGTATTTAGATTTCAGTAAAGCCTTTGACACTGTTCCTCACAGGCGACTTATAAACAAACTGAGCACCCTAGGGATGGACCCTAAAGTTACTGCTTGGGTTAGAAATTGGTTGGGTGGGAGCAGGGGCGGCCCAAGGGGGGTGTGAGGCCATGTGCGGAGACTCGGTGAGGGGCCTCATTTGCATAAGGGGCCTCATTTGCATAAATATTTGTATAATATTACCATACACTAACTTTTAGTAAGCATGCCTCTTAATGATTATATGGATAAAGAAAGACTAAAAGATTTCTACATTACTATAATCCAGTGCCAACCGTCAGGCACATTAGCAACTACTACAAACACTGCCCATTTAGAACCCATTGCAAACCCGCCATATCCTAACAGCACTACCAGGACTCACAAAGCACCATACCCTACCTATCAAAAGGCAACACTGCAAATATTAAACCAATACATTTCAGAGAATAACAATACATGACCTACTGGGGAAAGGGAAACAAGTGGCAATGTCAAATAGGAATTACATAAACAGAATACCTCAGCTCAGTTACACATGCAGAACACAGACCATCACCAAACAAGGAATCACAATTTAGAAACAGGAAGACAATTAAACTGGGAACCCCAAAAGCCAAACTTGGAATGTACAACAACACTGTAGAAATAAAACTATAAATTAATTTCCTCTTGTACTAAACAAAGCACAGACGTTAATGATGCACATTTCCCAGAGCTGACATATTTCAGTTAATAAATTCAAAATAAAGAGAGATCTTTCTACCTTTTGTGCATTTTTTTTCAGTTGCAATTGCTCCAGCCACTTTCTTCTGGTTTCTTTGTGTCTTCTGCTAACTCTCCATCGTCTGCTGTCCATTTGTCCTTTCTTCTCTCTTCTAATTTTTTTCCATTCTCTCTCTATATCTGCTTTAACATACTAATCTTTCTCCTTTTGCTCTTTCCTCATTCCTATTTCATCCACTCAAATTTTACCCCGCCATCCTCAATCCCCACTTACTCTCCCAATACCCAGCCAATTGTAGATTTTTCTTCCGTCCCACACAAAATATTTTTCCCCTCTCCATTTCACTCTCCCAGCTCCATCCCATTCTAATCTCCCCCAACATCAGCTCCCTTTTAGTTCCAGCCCCACCCAGTATCCACTCCCTTCTAGTCCCCGCATCAGCCCACTTCCAGTCCTAGCTCCCCCATCCATTTCCAGTCCTATCCAAGTCCCTCCATCGGCTCATTTCCAATACCAGCCTCCCATCAGCCCATTTCTAGTCCTTTTCTAGCCCCACCATCAGCCCATGTCAAATCCTAGCTCCCCTCCACTCAGCCCATTTCCAATCCAAGCCCCCCATGAGCCTACTTCCAGTTCTAGCCCCTCCATAAGTCTATTTCAATCCAAGCCCCCACCACAGCCCATTTCCAATCTTAGCTCCCCCCAACACCCAATTCCCAGTCCTATCCTAGCCCCCTTCATCAGCCCATTTCCTGTCCTAGCTCCCTCCCCTCACAACCCATTTTCATTCCAAGCCCCCGTCCCCATCAGCTATTTGCAGTTCAAGTCCCCCCTTCCCCTCAGTCCATTTCCAGTCCTAGGAACCCCCCCAACCCATTACCAGTCCTAGCCCCCACATAGCCCATTTCCAGTCCTAACCCCCCATCACCCAATTTTCAGTTTAAGCCCCCCATAGCCCATTACCAGTCCTAACCCCCCATCAGCCCACTCCCAGTCATAACCCCATCAGCCCATTTCCAGTCCTAACCCCCATCACCCAATTTTCAGTTTAAGCCCCCCCCATAGCCCATTACTAGTCCTAAACCCCCATCAGCTCACTTCCAGTCCTAGCCCCCATCACCCCATTTCCAGACTTAGCTCCCCATAGCCCCAGTCCTAACCCCCTATCAGCCCTCTTCCAGTCCTAACCCCATTAGCCCATTTCCAGTCCTAACTCCCACCCCAACAACCCAGGGAAATTTCCAGTCCTAACTCCCACCCCAACAGCCCAGGGAAATTTAAAAAAAAAAAAAAAAAAGTTGTCTGCTGCTGCTGCCACCGCAGCAGCAACGGCAGAATCGCATATCCCACGGGCCCCCCTTCCCCCGACAGAGCCTGCTCTCCCTGCATCAGCTCCGTCGGCTTTCAGAGCGCGAAAGGAGAGTTTCTCCCGTGCGGCTCTGTTAACTTTGCAAGCAGAATTTTCTTTGCGTGGGGCCCCCTGAAACGCGGGGCCCGGTGCAAAAAACATTCTTGCTCAATGGACGGGCCGGCCCTGGGTGGGAGGCGACAGAGTACAAGTAAATGGAGCTCACTCTGAGGAGAAGGATGTTACCAGTGGTGTGCCCCAGGGATCTGTCCTTGGTCCGATTCTTTTTAACATCTTTGTTAGTGATATATTGGAAGGGCTGTTGGGTAAGGTTTGCCTCTTTGCAGATGATACCAAAATCTGCAATAGAGTAGACACCCAGGAAGGTGTAGATAACATGAGGAGGGATCTAGCTAAGCTTGAAGAATGGTCTAGAATTTGGCAGCTGGGATTTAATGTTAAAAATGTAAGGTCATGCATTTGGGCTGCAGCAATCCAAGGGAGGAATATAGTATAGGGGGTGAAGTACTTTTGTCCACTAAAGAAGAGCGGGACCTAGGCGTGGTTGTGTCTGATGATCTTAAAGTAGCTAAATAGGTAGAAAAGGCGACGGCGAAAGCTAGAAGGATGCTTGGGTGCATACAGAGAGGAATGGCTAGCAGAAAAAAGGAGGTGATAATGCCTCTGTATAAGTCTTTGGTGCGACCTCATTTGGAGTATAGTGTGCAATTCTGGAGACCGCACCTTCAAAAGGATGTGAACAGGATGGAGTCGGTGCAGAGGGTGGCTACTAAAATGATTAGTGGTCTTCATCATAAAGCATATGAGGACAGACTGAAGGGTCTTAATATGTACATCTTAGAGGAAAGGCAGGATAGAGGTGATATGATTGAGATGTTTAAATACCTCCGTGGCATAAATGTTAAGGGAGAGAGCCTCTTTCAATTGAAAGCAAGTTCTGCTGCGAGGGGAAATGGGATGAGGGTGAAGGGGGATAGATTCAGGAGTGATATGCGGAAATATTTCTTTACGGAAAGAGTAGTGGATCCATGGAATAGTCTCCCAGTGGAGGTGGTAGAGATGAGGACAGTAACTGAATTCAAAAAAGCATAGGACAAACAGAGAGGATCTCTAAAGGAAAAAAGGGGACTGTTGTAGTTGTTGATATGGAAGGACAGACTAGATAGGCCATGTGGTCTTTTTCTGTTGTCATATTTCTATGTTTCTAAAACACAAATCGTCTGGTTCTTCCTTCAGTTCACTGGGTTAGATATGAGTCCACACAGCATTCAGCCTTCTATTTTCTTATCTCTGGAATGCATTACTGGACTATATTCGTTCAGAATCGTCATTAGAAAAAACTTAAAGCAGCCTTAAATGTCATTACTTGGAATAGGCCTTCTCGGGGCAGGGAGCATAGGGATGGTTTGCATTTTCTGTGTAGTCTGTTAAGTTGTATTCAGCTTTCTATTGTTTGTCTTCTCTTTGGTCTCCCTATTTGTTCTATTTTATTACCCTTTATGATTTTAATGGAATTCCTTTCTTTTCAACCTTTGTTTATGACAGTAAAACTAGTTGTTTAGTAAACAAACATTTAAAACAAAAGAGCACAGAAGTCTATTTCTGAACCTGTATGCTTATATATCTAAGCATTGTAGAGTGCTAAAATACTTAATAAGCTGAACACATTTTACAGAACCTTGATAAACCTTCAAGGCCATAAGTAAAAAAAAAAAAAAAAAAAAAGGTAAAATGCTTATGAGCATATGTGCATTTTGCTATACAGCTGACGACATTCTGGATGGCTGTCTAATATGCAAACCAGCAACTTTAAACTCTATTAAATTAAAATACCTGTAAACAAATTTGAAATGCTCTAATAATTTTAAATTGCCTGAATGGAAAGGCCCAGTGTTACCTATTTTAGTTTGTTAATGGAAGTAGTTTTCCTTCAGCATTTATTCTAAATTGAAAACAAAATTATTTTGCTTATGTGTTACAGGTAGAACTGCGCACAGGAAAAGCTTTTCCTTCTCATCATTTTTGCATTTCAGCACATGCTAAAAACACAAACAAAATTAATTAGCTTTTTTTGTCTTTTTTGTGGTGTTTAAAGATGACAGCTCCTTACTACCATACCTCAGAAGAATCCATAACAAGTTAGGCATGTAAAGGTTAAAGTCTCCTGAGTTTCAAAGTTTCCTCTTGTTCCGTGTCTAGAACTGAAGAGCAGCAAACAAGTTGAAGGTAATATCGTCTTGTTGGCCTAACAAAATATTTCTTGACCAGCTTTCAAGAGTTCTGCTCCCTTCATCAGGTCAGTACAGGATGGCGTAAAGATGATTATAAACTGTAGATCTGATTTACAATGATTATTTTTAAAGTTGTGAAGATTTGTAAAGCAGAAGAATTGGGAGTGATTGTATTGTGGAAGTTGATCTATTAGGAGAGCTGTGAGAAAGTTGAGTGAGACAAACAGCAGGATTTACAGCTATAGGAAGACTATCACCCTCATTTATTAAGCAGCATTAACATTTTAGCACATGTTAATGCACAGTAACAAGCATTAATTTGAGTTAATGGTCTTCGGCAAATCACTTAACTTGACTTTTTCTGAGGCAGTGGAGGTTATCAGTGTCCCTGTTTAATGTACGTTACCAAGTTTAAGTTACAGTGTAAACGCTGTGACTGAAATGATAAAGTGGTATTAACCCCCCCCTGTTAAATAAATTAATAAATAAATAGAGAGAGATATGGCCAGCAGGAAAAAAATGATAAGTCTCTTGAGAGACCTCACTTGGCGTATTTCATATTTCTGGAGACTACACCTTCAAAAGAATATAAACAATAGAGTTGATCCAGAGGATATCTACTAAAATGGTCAGCAGTCTTCATCATAAAGCATATGGGGACAAACTTAAAAATCTAAATATGTATTCTTTGGAAGAAAGGTAGAAGGGGAGATATGATAGAGATATTTAAATACCTCTGGTATAAATGCAAGGAGGCGGACCTCTTTTAATTGAAAAGAAACTTTGGGGTGAAAGGTCAAAGGATGAGGATAAAGGGATAGACTTTGGAGTAATCTCAGGAAACAGGTATTTTGGCAAGCCATAATTCAAGCTAGTAGAGTAATCCAACCTATTCATTCTAAATGCATGAATAAATGTAACCAGTTCTTTAGGATTTAACAATGATCGCATCTGCTGAAAAAAGCTGCCTTTACCAAGGATGCTATCTGATCATCACATGATTAAGTTTGTATCCATTAACATGGCTAAATTACTTGTCACCTCTTAATTCTATAAGGGGATAGTCCCAGCTGTTAGAACAGAAAACAGAAAATTATTCTTTCAATTGGTGCAAGAGGTAAGGGTGTTGGGGCCACTTGGCAATAGTGATCATAGCATTATCGCGTTTGATTTAATAAATGGAGGAAGGATGGCAAGGAAATCCATAGTACTACCTTTTAACTTTCAAAAGAGAGACTATGATAAAATGAGGAAAATAGTTAAGAAAGAACTAAAAGGAGCAGTTGCAAAGGTTAAAGATTTACATCAAGCATGGGTGTTTAAAAATAATATCTTGGAAGCCCAGACCAGCTGTATTCCACGCTTTAAGAAAAGTGGAAGGAAATCCAAAAAACTGCCAGCATGGTTTAAAGGTGAGGTCAGAGAGGCTGCTGTTGCCAAAATAGCATCTTGCAGGAAATGGAAAAAGGAGCCAAATGACGAAAACTGGAAACAATATAAGCACTGGCAAGTTAGATGCAAGGCATTGATAAGGCAAGCAAAGAGAATTTGAGAAAAAGCTTGCTGTGGAAGCAAAAACGCATAATAAAGACTTTTTTTGAAGTACATTTGTAGCAAAAAACCTGTGAGAGAGTCAGTTGGACCATTAGATGATAGAGGGGTAAAGGGGGCACTAGGAGGGGACAAGGCCATAATGGAGAGACTGAATGAATTCTTTGCTTCGGTCTTTACTACGGAAGATGTAGGGATGTTACCCATGACTGAAATGGTATTTAAAGGTGATGCTGCAGAAGAATTGAAAGAAATATCGATACACCGGGATGATGTATTGCAACTATTTGATAAACTGAAGTGTAGCAAATCACCTAGACCAGATGGTATTCATCAAAGGGTGTTGAAAGAACTGACATATGAGTTTGCAGACCTACTATTAGTAATCGTGAACTATCATTAAAATGGATGGCCAATGTAATGCCAATTTTTAAAAAGGGTTCCAGGGGTGATCCAGGAAACTACAGACCAGTGAGCCTGACATCTGTAGAGGGAAAAATCATAGAAACCATTATAGAGAAAAAAATTAATGTGAGACAGCCAACAAGGCATTAGCCAAGGAAGGTCTTGTCTTACTAATCTGTTATTTTTTTTGAAGGTATGAATAAACAGGTAGACAAAAATGAATCGGTTGATTATAGTGTATCTGGATTTTCAGAAAGTCTTTGACAAGGTCCTTCATGAGAGACTCTTGGCAAAATTAAAAAGTCATTGGATGGGAGGCAGTGTACAAATGTTGATCAGGAACTGGTTAAAAGATAGAAAGCAGAGAGTAGGGCTAAATGGCCAATTTTCCCAATGGAGAAAGGTAAATAGTGGAGTACCCCAGGGATCTGTGATGGGTCCGCTGCTTTTTAACATATTCGTAAATGACCTGGAAATGGGAATAACGAATGAGGTTAATCAAATGTGCAGATGAGACAAAATTATTCAAAGTTGTTAAAACCCATGAGGATTGTGAAAAATTGCAAGAGGACCTTAATAAATTGGAAGACTGGGCATCCAAATGGCAGATGAAATTTAATGTGGACAAGTGTAAGTTATGCACCTAGGAAATAACAACCCAAACTATGGTTACACGATGCAAGGTTCCACATTAGGAACCACCACCCTGGAAAAAGATTTAGGCATCATCGTGGATAATAAATTGAAACCCTCCGCCCACTGTGCAGCGGTGGCCAAGAAAGCAAATAGAATGCTAGGAATCATAAGGAAAGGAATGGAGAATAAAACAAAGGATATTATAATGCCTCTGTATCATTCCATGGTGCGACCGCGCCTTGAATATTGTGTGCAATTCTGGTCACCGTCTCTTAAAAAGGATATAGCATTATTAGAAAAGGTACAGAGAAGAGCTACCAAAATGGTAAAGAGGATAGAAGGTACTCCTATGAAGAGAGGCTAAAAAGCTTAGGGCTCTTCAACCTGGAAAAAAAACGGCTGAGGGGAGATATGATAAGAGGCCTATAAATTAATGAATAGAGTGGAACGGGCAAACGTAGATAGCACAGTTACTTACCTGTAACAGGTGATCTCTGGGAACAGCAGGAATTAGTCCTCACATATGGGTACGTCGGAACCGACGGAGCCTGCGCGGGAAAGCTCCCCAGCTTCCCAGAAGGAAAGCTTTTGGGGCTTCCCACAGTGCATGCGCGCTGCCTTCCCGCCTTCCTGACCAACTCTCCTCAGTTTGAGTTTAAAGCTGAGACAATAGAGAGAGGAAAGGAAGAGAAAGAGATACAACTCCTAGGGGAGGTGGGTGGGCTGTGAGGACTAATTCCTGCTGTTCCCAGAGATCACCTTACAGGTAAGTAACTGTGCTATCTCCAGGAACAAGCAGGAATGAGTCCTCACATATGGGGACTCCCTAGCTAAGATGCCTGGGAGATCCCCCTCCAAGGGTTCCCTATCTTCGTATGGATCTCAGGCATCCATTGAGGGAAGGTGGGCAGGAGTTGCTTAAGTATGGAACAGGTGTTTGAGGACAGCCTGACCAAATAAGGCATCCCGGCGGGAGTCCTTGTCCAAGCAGTAATGGGCTGTAAAGGTATGAACCGAGGCCCAGGTGGCTGCTCGACAGATTTGATCTATGGATACAGAATGAAGATGAGCCATAGAGGTGGCCATGGCCCTTACATTGTGAGCTGTGACATGGCCCTCCAGAGTGAGGTTCTTACTCTGGTAAGCAAAGGAGATACACTGAGCAATCCATTTGGACAGGGTTCTCTTGGTGACTGGAAGTCCCAAATGGGAAGGATCAAAAGCAACAAAAAGTTGGGAAGACTTCCTATGTTGCTGTGTCCTGTGGAGGTAAAAGGCGAGCGCTCTTTTACAATCCAGAGTATGAAGGGCCCTCTCTGCATTAGATGCATGAGGAGCTGGAAAAAAGATAGGTAAATACACCTCTTGATTAAGATGAAAAGGTGAAAACCACTTTAGACATAAAGTGTGGATTCGTCCTAAGGACTACCTTATCATGATGGAACCTTGTATAAGGTGGATTAGCCACTAAGGCCTGCAGTTCACTGATGCGGCGAGCTGAAGTGACTGCAATAAGGAAAACAACCTTCCAGGAAAGAAATTTCAAGGAGGTTGAGGCTAAGGGTTCAAAGGGTGGCTTCATAAGCTGACCAAGAACCAAGTTTAAGTCCCATGCCACCGGAGGAGGTCTAATGGGAGGCTTAGTTAAGGTTCGGCCTCTCATGAATCTAGTAATAAGCGGATGAGAGGAAATGGGTTGTCCATTGAAAGGTTTAAGTGATGCTGCAATAGCACTCAAATGGACTCGTACTGAATTCGTCTTGAGGCCTGCATTGGAAAGATGCAGGAGATATTCTAATAGAGAATTCAGAGGTAGCGAGAGAGGGTCAAGACTCCTTTGAGCACACCAAATGGAAAATCTTTTCCACTTAAAAGCATAGGAACGCCTAGTGGAAGGTTTTCTGGAAGCATGGAGGATATCCTTCACTTGCTGAGAGACATTTAAGTCTTGAAGGTCTAGGCCGTCAGTAACCAAGCTCTGAGGTGAAGGGACGTGGGGTTTGGGTGCCACAAAGTCCCCCCCTCTTGAGACAGAAGGTCTGGAGCAGCTCCCAGATCCAGGGAGGGGGCCTGGGAGAGATGCAGAAGTAGAGGGTACCACACTTGGCGTGGCCAGCGTGGAGCTATGAGGATCATAGATCCTTGATCCCTTTGTAGTTTGAACAGAGTCTTGGGAATCAAAGGAATGGGTGGAAAGGCATATAGGAGGCCCTGACCCCAATGAAGGAGGAAGGCATCCTTGGCCTGCATTCCCTGACACGGAATTCTGGAACAGAACCGGGGAAGTTTGGCATTCCACGGACTTGCAAAGAGGTCTATGTCCGGGGTTCCCCATTTCTGGAAGATTCGGAGTACCTGATCCATGTGCAGGGACCATTCGTGTGGAAGCAGAACTCGACTGAGTCTGTCTGCCCAAGAGTTTTGGATTCCTGGGAGATATACTGCCAGGAGATGGATTTGATGCTCTCTGGCGAAGGCCCATAGTCTGAGAGCTTCGTTGCAAAGCGACAGAGAGCCAGTCCCTCCTTGTTTATGTAGAACATGGCTACTTGATTGTCGGTATGAACAAGAACTGTCATGTTGTGCAGGAGGGTATGAAAGACCTTGAGAGCAAGGAAAATTGCTCGGAGCTCCAGAAGGTTGATATGAAGTGTGGTCTCCTGTGGAGACCAAGTGCCTTGAGTGGAGAGGTCTTGAAGATGAGCTCCCCAGCCTGTTTGGGGTAGAACCGGTTGGAAGGGGGACCCCAACAACAGATTTTGGGTGGAGATCCACCATTGGAGAGACCAAAAGAGACGTTTGGAGGTTGCTATTTGGTCTGAGAGAGCTCCTGATGCTTGGCTCCACTGGGTGGACAAAGTCCATTGAGTTGCTCTCATATGCAGACGAGCATAAGGCACCACATGAACTGTGGATGCCATGTGGCCTAGCAGTTGAAGCATTTCTATGGCAGTCAAATGGCTTCTGGACTGAATTTGAGAGGCCAAGTGCACTAGACGGTGGCAACGTGCCTGGGGAAGATAGGCCCTTGCCGTGCTGGTATCTAGCCAGGCCCCTATGAATTCTAGGGATTGAGTAGGGGTGAGTTGAGACTTTGGCAGATTGATGACAAGTCCCAGATACTGCAGAATGCGTCTGGTGTGGTCCAGGGAAGTCTGAGCCTCGGACTGAGATGGAGCTCGGATGAGCCAGTCGTCTAGGTATGGGAAGACAAATATTCCCAGAGTGCATAGAAATGCAGCTACTACTGACATGCATTTGGTGAACACTCTTGGAGCAGAGGCTAGACCGAAGGGGAGTACTCTGTACTGGAAATGTTTCCCCTGGAACAGAAATCGGAGGAATTTTCTGTGGGATGGATGGATGAGTATATGTGTGTACGCATCCTTTAGGTCTAGAGAACAAAGCCAGTCCTGACTGTGCAGGTATGGAAGGAGAGTACCTAGAGAGAGCATTTTGAATTTCTCTTTGTATAGAAATTTGTTTAATTCTCTCAGATCTAGAATGGGTCTGTGCCCCCCTGTTTTCTTTGGAATGAGAAAATAGGGGGAGTAAAACCCTGACCCCTGTTGAAGAAGGGGAACCTGTTCTATTGCCCCTTGGGCAAGAAGGGTATTCACCTCCTGACCCAACAGGTGTAGAAGAGACGGGGGAGAGATGAAATGTCTCACCATGGTACGGGGAGGAAGGCTGGAAAAATGCAGTTTGTAGCCCTCTCTGATGATAGAGAGGGTCCATTGTTCTGATGTGATTTGCTCCCATCTGGGAGCAAAATGAGTTAACCTTCCTGGAATGGTGAGAGGCTCTGGTTGCTGCAGAGCCAGAAAGGGTATGTTCTCTAGAAGTAAGTCAAAAACCCTGAGGGGATTGGGACTGTTGAAGTGTAGCAGCCCCTGCAGGTTTCGGTCTGGCCTGTTTAGACTGCTGACGTTTAGGCGCAAAGCGAACCTGAGAAGTTGATTGGCCATCATTGGTAGAAAATCTGGTCTTTTTGTAGAAAGGTTTCTTAAAAGACTTTTTCTTGGCAGAGGTGGAAGTAGACTTAGAAAGTCTATCTAGAGCAGCATTCTCTGCATCCATTTGAGTGGCTTTGACTTGCCACTCCTTGCCAAATAGATTTTCACCTGTACAGGGCAGATTGCCTAGGCCATCTTGCACCCAGGATTCCAGGTCAGAGGCCTGGAGCCAAGCAATTCTGCGAGCAGCTATAGCAATGCCTGATGCTCTGCTAGCACCCTCAAAGGAGTCAAAGGCAGCTCTATTGGAGAACTTTGACACATCTTGGGTATGCTTTAAAAGAAGCAGGAATTCCTCTTTCCGATCCTCTGGGATAAAGGGGAGGAATTGTCTTATTTTGAGAGTAAGCTCTTTGAGAAACATGCCCATATAGAGGCTGTGAGAGCTAATTCTGGCAATAAGCATACTAGCTTGGAAGATTTTCCTGCCAAAAGCATCCAATGTCCTACATTCTCTTCCTGGTGGGGTAGAAGAGTGTCTTTTGGTACTCTTTATCTTCTTCATAGCAGACTTCACCACAATAGAATGGTGAGGAAGCTGAGTTTTTTGAAAACCAGGAGAAGGAGGGACCCGAAACATGGTGTCCAACCGACGAGAATGTGGAGATAGGGTAAGAGGAGCCTCCCATAAGTCCATCATGTGTTCTTGAAGGATATCATGAATGGGCAAGGTGACTGCCTCTTTAGGAACCTTAGAGTATCCTAAAATGTCTAATTTTTTTGCTCTAGGTTCTTTCTCAGAGGACACTGAAATAGAGAGTCCCTTGGCTACTTCAAGAATGAAGTCTTGAAAGGACAAGTCCTCTGGAGAAGACATTCTCCTCTTTGGGGAAGAGGGCTCCTCAGGAAGAATAAGGGATGCTTCATCAGAATCATCTGAGGTATCGGCATCCTCAGAAGACTCAAAGTATCGCCTATTTGCTTCCAGAGACCGATACGCATACCGACCGGTATCGACATCGGGCGTACCGGGAACCGGGTCGGTATCGAAAAAATCCCCGGAACCGGCATTCTATTGGAAATAGATGCTCTGGGTACCGGTATCGGTTGTAGTACCGGAACCGGGGTCGGAACCGACGGTTGCGGTACCGAGGTCTTTGCAGCATTAATGAAAGCGAATATGGCTTGCTGCATGGATTGTACAGTAGTACCCATAGACGCTACGACTGCCTGGATGTCGGTACCGGTTTGGGCCGGTACCCCAGAGCAGTCTAACAGGTGATCGGTCGAGGCCGTGCCATTGATGTCAACCTGTAACCCCATAGGAGGAGCTTTGGAAGCCGGAGCTTCCCGCCGGGGTTGTTTAGCTGGGGCAGGGTCTTCAGGGTCGAACCCAAGGGCCTCTCGCTGCTTAGAGGGAGATTTGCCCTTTGAAGACCTGCCTGCAGAATGTTTGGTTACCTGAGATCCATCCGGAGAGGAAGACCTGGAGGATGTTGATGCTGGATTATCTGTAGAAAACAGCATATGAAATTTGGCTGCTCGGTTCTGTAAGCCACGTTTGGACATCAGAGAGCAGGATGGACAATCCGGAATAGAATGGTCAGGGCCCAAACATTTAAGACACCATTCATGGGTATCTGTGACTGAAATAGTACCAGTACACTTGGTGCATTTTTTAAAACCAGAGGCTGGTTTCTCCATGAGGGAGAATTTATAAAGGCCTGTAGGCCTCACAAAAAAATAAATACACCAAGTGGGGAAAAATAAGATTTTTTTATTTTTTATTTTTAGAAATAAAGAAATAAAGACCGGCGGTACCGGTTCGGAATCGGGGAAGGCAGACACGCGGTCAAAGAAACAATTTAAAATAAGAAATTCTTCAGCGGTGACAGGAACACGACCTGCTGGCTCCGCGGAAAAAGAAGAACTGAGGAGAGTTGGTCAGGAAGGCGGGAAGGCAGCGCGCATGCGCTGCGGGAAGGCAGCGCGCATGCGCTGTGGGAAGCCCCAAAAGCTTTCCTTCTGGGAAACTGGGGAGCTTTCCCGCGCAGGCTCCGTCGGTTCCGACGTACCCATATGTGAGGACTCATTCCTGCTTGTTCCTGGAGATCATTGTTTACGCCATGAAAATATAGAAAGAGTAGGGGATATGCAATTAAACTACAGAGTAACCTATTTAAGAATAATAAGAAAATATTTTTTTCACTCAACGTGTAATCAAACTCTGGAATTCGTTACCGGAGGATGTAGTAAAAGCTGTTAGTGTGGCCGGGTTTAAAAAAGGTTTTGGACAAGTTCCTGGAGGAAAAGTCCATAAACCATTATTAAAGGGGACCCGAGAAATCCACTGCTTGCCCCAATACAAGCATTGTGGAACCTGTGTCTTTTGGGGAAACTGCTAGGTACTTGTGACATAGATTGGCCACTGTTGGAAACTGTGCTTAATGGACCTTGGTCTGACCCAGTATGGCATTTATGTTCTAAACTACTCCATGAATAATTTAGCTTTTCTGGCTTTAACTTTTGCTACGCTGTCTGAAACAACTTAGATTCTTTCTCAAGGAATCTACGTAGTCGCACCTAATGACTCATTTGATTGTTGACCTCAATTCATAACTGTATATTATCCATGAACAAATGACTACTTTAATAGAACAGCATGAATGTGATCCTATTTCCCATGGGGCAGAAATAATGATTCAATATGACATTCCAAAAAGGAATCATTGGAATTAGAGAAAGCCATAACAAAAAACATTCAACTAACACCTCCCCCCCCCAAACTAGCCTGTGTTAAAAAGGAGTAACAAGACCTCTGCATCACCCTGTGCCATTAATTCATACAGTATATGTGGACTGGAGCTTTCTCTCAATCATCAGTCCTAAAATCATCCATCTTATATAACTTAATCCAACAGGAAAAACACTGTTATGAAACTTAAATTCTAAGCGCAGAATGGGAAATAACGTTTCTTCTGAAAAATGGTTCTTTTGAGAAACAATATTGCAGACGTGGGACTATTATATGCTTCCTGAAACAACCTTGCAGAAGTGGGACTATTATATGCTTCCTGAAACAACCATTTTCCAGAAGAAACTTTAGCTTAAGGTAAATTAATAGACGTATTTCATATATTGCACTTAGAACTCTCTAAATTTGATAACACTATATTTTTCACTGTCAGACTAAGCATTAAGTGGAGGTTTTTAGGACTGATGATAAGAATAAGAAGAGGGAGCCCCAGCTGAAACACATGAATGAATGGCAAAGGACGATGTAACTCAAGTCTTTTCTTCCTTTTAAATTAGAAACTAGTTGTTCCCCCCCCTCCCCCCGTTTCTTTTTTTTGTTGTTTTTTTGCCTTAAGAAATAAAGGTTAACAAATGAAAACAAAATTTTTTATAAGATGATGCTTTTTATTTAGAAATTAAGCGTCGGTTAGTCCAATAAAAAGGAAGAAGAACTATGGAGTTGGGGGAAGAAGTAGTTGGAACGGAGGCAGGTGGGGGTTGGATTAGGGAATCCTATGTTTTGCTCCAGACTCATCCGCTCTCCTCTTCTGTAGGCTGCCAGGAAAGGAGAATGAGAGCAGAATACCGCTGCTGCTCTGCAGTCTGAAACTGCGTTCCAGGCCATACTCCCAAAAATTCAGCCCTGGGACTAACGAAATTCCTTTCTTGACTCGATTTTGGGAGTGAGTCATGAAGCTGTAGGGTCACATGATATGAGCTGGTGCACCACTTGCAGGCTTTCGCGCCATTTTCTTCTTTTTAAATGTCTGTTAGGAGCTTGCTTCTTGCCAGTTTTTGCCTTAGATTAGTCGGTTACTGGAAGAATCAGGGAGGGAATAGTTCTTTGTCTTTCATTCTCCAGTAGGTCTTTCCTGGTTATTTCATAGTTTTTTTATTTTTAAATTTCCTAGCTTGCTGATCCTAATAATGTACATGCATAGCTAAATGAAAGTAAATGGCTAGAGTCTGTATTCATTATCAGAATCCACCAGTTTATACAGGGAAGGAAGCAACAGAATTTGCAAAATGAGAGAAAAAGCCTCTTTAAAGAATTAGATCAGCAAATGAGGAACAAGAAGAGGCAAATTCATAAAGAGAGTGGGAAATACAAAGCATTGCTCCAGGAGCCATTTGTTGAAACATAGAAACATGATGACAGAAAAAGACCACATGGCCTATCTAGTCTGTCCTTCCATATCAACAACTACAACAGTCCACTTTTTACCTTTAGAGATCCTCTGTGTTGGTCCCATGCTTTTTTGAATTCAGTTACTGTCATCATCTCTACCACCTCCACTGGGAGACTATTCCATGGATCCACTACTCTTTCCGTAAAGAAATATTTCCGCATATCACTCCTGAATCTATCTCCCTTCACCCTCATCCCATGTCCCCTCGTAGCAGAACTTGCTTTCAATTGAAAGAGGCTCTCTCCCTGAACATTTATGCCACAGAGGTATTTAAACATCTCAATCATATCACATCTATCCCGCCTTTCCTCTAAGGTGTACATATTAAGATCCTTAAGTCTGTCCTCATATGCTTTATAATGAAGCCCACTAATCATTTTAGTAGCCACCCTCTGCACCGACTCCATCCTGTTCACATCCTTTTGAAGGTGCGGTCTCCAGAATTGCACACTATACTCCAAATGAGGTCGCACCAAAGACTTATACAGAGGCATCATCACCTCCTTTTTTCTGCTAGCCATTCCTCTCCGTATGCACCCAAGCATCCTTCTAGCTTTTGCCTTCGCCTTTTCTACCTGTTTAGCTACTTTAAGATCATCAGACACAACGACGCCTAGGTCCCGCTCTTCTTTAGTGGACAAAAGTACTTCACCTCCTATACTGTATTGCTCCCTTGGATTGCTGCAGCCCAAATGCATGACCTTACATTTTAACATTAAATCCCAGCTGCCAAATTCTAGACCATTCTTCAAGCTTAGCTAGATCCCTCCTCATGTTATCTACACCTTCCTGGGTGTCTACTCTATTGCAGATTTTGGTATCATCTGCAAAGAGGCAAACCTTACCCGACAGCCCTTCCGCTATATCACTAACAAAGATGTTAAAAAGAATCGGACCAAGGACAGATCCCTGGGGCACACCACTGGTAACATCCTTCTCCTCAGAGTGAGCTCCATTTACTTGTACTCTTTGTCGCCTGCCAACCAACCAATTTCTAACCCAAGCAGTAACTTTAGGGTCCATCCCTAGGGTGCTCAGTTTGTTTATAAGTCGCCTGTGGGGAACAGTGTCAAAGGCTTTACTGAAATCTAAATACACCACATCTAGAGCTCTCCCTCGGTCCAACTCCCTGGTCACCCAGTCAAAGAAATCAATCAGATTTGTCTGACAAGACCTGCCTCTGGTGAATCCATGCTGCCTCGGATCCTGTAATCCGCTGGACTCCAGAAACCTCACTATTTTCTCTTTCAGCAGCGTTTCCAATAATTTACTCACCACTGAAGTTAAACTAACCGGCCTGTAGTTTTCAACCACATACTTACTTCCGCTTTTGTGTAAAGGCACCACATGAGCCTCTCTCCAGTCCTTTGGCACCACTCCCGACTCCAACGAGGCATTGAAAAGGTCAGTCAGTGGAGTTGCTAGAACCGTCCCCAAGTTCCCTCAGTATTCTAGGGTGTAACCCATCCGGTCCCATCGCTTTGTCTACTTTAAGTTGAGCTAGTTTCTCACGAACACAGTCTTCTGAAAATTGTTCAAGATGTCCCTCGCTTCTGTTCCTATTTGTTGATCAAATAAGGACACATGAGAGTGGTTAAGGATGAGAGATTGATAGTTGTAGCCCAGGACATTGGATAATGGTCAAGATGGTTCACAGTGAGCATAGAGAAAACAGGTAAAATAGACAAATGCAGATTCTATAAGAAAGCACAGTTACTTACCTGTAACAGGTGATCTCTGGGAACAGCAGGAATAAGTCTTCACATATGGGTACGTCGGTACCGACGGAGCCTGCGCGGGAACGCTCCCCAGCTTCCCAAAAAGGAAAGCTTTTGGGAGCATCCCACAGTGCCTGCGCGCTGCCTTCCCGCCTTTCCTAACCGCCTCTCCTCAGTTCGCGTTTTAAAGCTGAGACAAAAGAGAGAGAGAGGAAAGGAAAGACAGATAGAGAGATACAACTCCTAGGGGAGGTGGGAGGGTTGTGAAGACTTATTCCTGCTGTTCCCAGAGATCACCTGTTACAGGTAAGTAACTGTGCTATCTCCAGGAACAAGCAGGAATGAGTCTTCACATATGGGGACTCCCTAGCTAAGATGCCTGGGAGAACCCCAAGGATATGAAACCCTGGGAAGGGTTCTACCTCCTCCTATGGATCTCAGGCATCTATCCAGGGATGGAGGGTAGGAGTTGATTAAGAATGGAACAGGTGTTTGAGAACAGCCTGACCAAACAAGGCATCCCGACGGGAGTCCTTGTCCAAGCAGTAATGGGCTGTGAAGGTATGAACCGAGGCCCAGGTGGCTGCTCGACAGATCTGATCGATGGACACAGAATTTAGATGAGCCATAGAGGCGGCCATGGCCCTCACATTATGGGCTGTGACATGGCTCTCCAGAGAAAGGTTCTTACTCTGGTAGGTGAAGGAAATACACTGAGCAATCCAATTGGACAGTGTCCTCTTAGAGACTGGAAGTCCCAAATGAGAAGGATCAAAAGCAACAAAGAGCTGGGAAGACTTTCTATGTTGCTGTGTTCTTTGTAAGTAAAAGGCAAGAGCTCTTTTGCAATCCAGAGTATGAAGATTCTTCTCTGCACTTGATGCATGAGGAGCTAGAAAAAAGACAGGTAAATATACCTCTTGATTAAGATGAAACGGTGAGACCACTTTAGGCATAAAGTGTGGATTGGTCCTAAGAACTACCTTATCATGATGGAACCTTATATAAGGTGGATTAGCCACTAAGGCCTGCAGCTCACTGATGCGGCGAGCTGAGGTGACTGCAATGAGGAAAATAACCTTCCAGGAAAGAAATTTCAAGGAGGTGGTGGCTAAGGGTTCAAAAGGAGGCTTCATAAGCTGACCAAGAACCAGATTTAAATCCCATGCCACCGGAGGAGGCCTAATGGGAGGTCTAGTTAAAGTTAGGCCTCTCATGAATCCTGCAATAAGAGGATGAGAGGAAACAGGTTGTCCATTGATAGGCTTAAGGGATGCTGCAATAGCACTCAAATGGACCCTTAATGAATTTGTCTTAAGGCCTGCATCTGAAAACATGCAGGAGGTATTCCAATAGAGAATTCAAAGGTAGTGCTAGAGGGTCGAGACTCCTTTCAGCACACCAAATGGAAAATCTTTTCCATTTAAAAGCATAGGAACGTCTAGTGGAAGGTTTTCTGGAAGCATGGAGGATATCCTTCACTTGTTGAGAAATATTCCAGCTTTGAAGGTCTAGGCCTTCAGTAACCAAGCTCTGAGGTGAAGGGACTTGGGGTTTGGGTGCCACAAAGTCCCCTCCTCCTGGGACAGAAGGTCTGGAGCAGCTCCCAAGTCCAGAGGGGGCTTGGGAGAGATGCAGAAGTAGAGGGTACCACACTTGGCGTGGCCAGCGTGGAGCTATGAGGATCATAGATCCTTGATCCCTCTGGAGTTTGAACAAAGTCTTGGGAATCAAGGGAATGGGTGGAAAGGCATACAGGAAACCCTGACCCCAGTGAAGGAGGAAGGCATCCTTGGCCTGAACTCCCTGACACGGAATTCTGGAACAGAACCGGACTTGCAAAGAGGTCTATGTCCGGGGTTCCCCATTCTTGGAAGATTCTGAGTACCTGATCCATGAGCAGGGACCATTCGTGTGGGAGCAGAACTCGACTGAGTCTGTCTGCCCAAGAGTTTTGAATTCCTGGGAGGTATACTGCCAGGAGATGGATTTGATGCTCTCTGGCGAAGGCCCACGATCTTAAAGCTTTGTTGCAAAGAGCCAGAGAGCCAGTTCCTCCTTGCTTGTTTATGTAAAACATGGCTACTTGATTGTCCGTATGAATGTGGACTGTCTTGTAGCTGAGCAGGGTATGAAAGACCTTGAGAGCTAGAAAGACTGCTCGAAGCTCCAAGAGATTGATATGAAGAAAGGTCTCCTGTGGGGACCAAGTGCCTTGGGTGGAGAGGTCTTGTAGATGAGCTCCCCAACCTGTTTGGGAGGCATCTGTTG
The DNA here is from genome assembly GCA_033557465.1 of Ichthyophis bannanicus. NCBI lineage: Eukaryota > Metazoa > Chordata > Amphibia > Gymnophiona > Ichthyophiidae > Ichthyophis > Ichthyophis bannanicus. The sequence continues at coordinate 50,800,940 of CM066047.1, read as the reverse complement.
TGAGAGTTGCTTGGGGCAACAATTGTTGGAAGGGGGACCCCAGCAACAGATTTTGAGTGGACATCCACCACTGGAGAGACCAAAAGAGACGTTTGGAGGTTGCTATTTGGTCTGAGAGAGCTCCTGATGCTTGAGTCCACTGGGCTGCTCTCATATGTAGGCGAGCATAGGGTACCACATGCACTGTGGAAGCCATGTGGCCTAGCAGTTGTAGCATCTCCCGGGCAGTTAAGTGGCTCTTTGACTGAACCTGAGAGGCGTAGGCAACGGGCCTGAGGAAGATAGGCCCTTGCAGTGGTAGTATCTAGCCAAGCCCCTATGAACTCTAGGGACTGAGTAGGGGTGAGCTGGGACTTTGGGAGGTTTACCACAAGTCCCAGATACTGTAGAATGCGCCTTGTGCAGTCCAGGGAAGTCTGGGCCTCTGACTGAGATGGAGCTCGGATGAGCCAGTCGTCCAGGTATGGGAATACAAATATTCCCAGAGTGCGTAGAAATGCAGCTACTGTTGCCATGCATTTGGTGAACACTCTTGGGGCAGAGGCCAGACCAAACAGAAGCACCCTGTATTGATAATGTTTTCCTTGGAAAAGAAAACGGAGGAATCTTCTGTGAGATGGATGGATGAGGACATGTGTGTACGCATCCTTGAGATCTAGAGAACAAAGTCAATCCTGACTTTGAAGGTATGGAAGGAGAGTGCCCAGAGAAAGCATCTTGAACTTCTCCTTGCATAGAAATTTGTTCAATTCCCTGAGATCTAATATGGGTCTGTATCCCCCTGTCTTCTTTGGAATGAGAAAATAGGGGGAGTAAAACCCTGACCCTTGTTGAAGAAGGGGAACTTCTTCTATTGCCCCTTGGGCAAGAAGGGTAGCCACCTCTTGACCTAGAAGGTCGAGAAGAGATGTGGGAGAATTGAAATGTCTCACCATGGTGTGGGGAGGAAGGTCTGAGAAATGAAGTTTGTAGCCCTCTCTTATGATGGAGAGGGTCCACTGCTCTGATGTAATCTGCTCCCATCTGGGAGCAAAATAAGCTAACCTTCCTGGAATGGTGAGAGGTTCTGGCTGTTTTAAAGCCAGAAAGGCTAAGTTCTCTAGCATCAAGTCAAAAACCCTGAGGAGGTTGGGCCTGCTGAGTTGCAGCAGCCCCTGTAGTCTTAGGCCTGGCCTGTTTAAGTTGCTGACGCTTAGTAGCAAAGCGACCTGTAGAGGATTGTTGGCCAGAAGTAGAAGGGAATCTGCCCTTTTTGAAAAAAGACTTCTTGAAGGGTTTTTTCTTGGCAGGAATGAAGTTTGATTTTGAAAGTCTATCCAGAGCAGAATTTTCTGCATCCATTTGAGTGGCTTTTATTTGCCATTCTTTGCCAAAGAGGTTTTCACCTGTACAGGGAAGATTTCCTAATCCATCTTGGACCCAGGGTTCTAAATCAGAAGCCTGGAGCCAAGCAATTCTGCGAGCAGCTATGGCAATGCCAGAAGCTCTGCTGGCACCTTCAAAGGAATCAAAGGCTGCCCTGTTGGAAAACTTTGAAATGTCTTGAGTATGCTTAAGCCAAATGAGGAATTCATCCCTTTTATCTTCTGGTAGAAAAGGGAGGAAAGTGTGCAATTTATCTGCAACCTCCTTTAGAAACATACCCATGTAAAGACTATAGGAGTTGATTCTGGCAATAAGCATACTGACTTGGAAGATTTTCCTACCAAAAGCATCCAAGGTCCTGCATTCTCTTCCTGGAGGAGCAGAAGAGTGTCTCTTTGTACTCTTTATCCTCTTCATAGCTGACTGCACCACAATGGAATGGTGAGGAAGCTGTGTTTTATGAAAACCAGGACAGGGAGGGACACGATACATAGTGTCCAATCTGCGAGAATGAGGAGAGATAGTGAGAGGAGTCTCCCATAAATCAATCATGTGTTCATAAAGAATCTCATGAATTGGTAAGGTGACTGCCTCTTTAGGAGCCTTAGAATAACCCAAAATATCTAATTTTTTTGCTCTAGGCTCTGATTCAGAGGATACTGAAATAGAAAGACCTTTAGCCACTTCTCTTATGAAGTCTTGAAAGGACAAGTCCTCTGGAGGAGACATTCTTCTTTTTGGAGAAGAAGGCTCTTCAGGTAGGGTTATAGATACTTCAGCAGACTCCTCTGATGTATCAGAATCACCAGAGGAATCGAAGTACCGTCTGTCAGGGTGCTCTTCTAACGCTCGGTACGCGTATCGAGCAGTATCGACATTGGGCGTCATCGGAACCGGATCGGTACCGATGAGCAGCCCTGGACAAGGAACCGCTGCAGTCGGTATCCTGGTCGATGCCGATGCAGTCGGTACCGGTATCGGCGCTGGCGCTGGTACCCGAGTCGATACCGACAACGGAGTTTGTTGTGGTATCAACTGCGTCGCAGCTTGGATGAAGGCACTGATAGCCTGCTGCATGGACAGAACATTCTGAACTATCGACGCCATGAATGCCTGGAACTCGTTACCGGAATGTTGTGCCGGTACCCCAGAGCATTCTAACAGGTGATCGGTCGAGGCCGTGCCATCGATGTCAACCTGTAACCCCATAGGGGAGCTTTGGAAGCCGGAGCTTCCCGCTGGGGTTGTTTTGCCGGTGCAGGATCCTCGAGGGCAAGCCCGGAGGCATCTTGATGCTCAGAGGGAGATCTACCCTTCGAGGACCGGCTGGATTTATGTTTGGTTACCTGAGATCCATTGGGGGAAGAAGCAGCCCTGGAAGACGTCGATGCCACCGAAGCTGCATCAGCGGGAAACAGCACATGGAGCTTAGCTGCTCGGTTCTGTAAACCCCGTTTAGACATCAGAGAGCAGGACGGACAATCCGAAATGGAGTGTTCAGGACCCAAACATTTAAGACACCATTCATGGGTGTCTGTAACAGAAATAGTACCGCTGCACTTAGTGCATTTCTTAAACCCGGAGGCTGGTTTTTCCATGAGGAAAATTTCTTGTGAGGCCTAAGGCCCAAAAAGAAAAATACACTAAGTAAGGGAAAAATATATAGTTGGTTTTTTTTTTTAAAGAGAAGAAAGAAAAGACCGGCGGTATCGGTCCGGAGTCGGGGAAGGCAGACACGCGACCAGAGAAAGAAAATAAAATAAAGAACTTCTTCAGCGGTGACAGGGCTCGACCTGCTGGCTCCGCGGCAAAGAAGAACTGAGGAGAGGCGGTTAGGAAAGGCGGGAAGGCAGCGCGCAGGCGCTGTGGGATGCTCCCAAAAGCATTCCTTTTTGGGAAGCTGGGGAGCGTTCCCGTGCAGGCTCCGTCGGTACCGTCATACCCATATGTGAAGACTCATTCCTGCTTGTTCCTGGAGATAGACCTGGAAACAGTGACTCACCTTGTAGCTGGCTGTAAAGTTCTGATGGCAGAAAATTTCTATACAGAAAGACACAACAAGGCGGCATGTCTCATCCATTGAAAACTTTGTAAGCACTACAAGATCGCTGTACCAGAAAAGCACTGGGATTCATGACCCTAAGAGAATTATGGAGAATGAAGAAGAAATAATAACTTGGGATATTCCCATTTCGATGGATGAGAAACTGGATGTGAGGAATCCCGACATAGTGGTAAAGGAGAAAACACCAGGACGACATTGATAAAAGAGGTGTTGGTTCCACGAGGAGAGGGAGAAGATCCTGAGGTACCAAGGAATGCAGTCAGAGTCCAAGAAACTGTGACAGAAAAATACAGAAATATTTCTCATCTTATTGGGAGCCATGGGCCTGATAAAGAAAAGCTTTGTCACATTTTGACAAATTACCCATACATGTTATGTCTTATGAACTCCAGAAGAAAACTCTCTTTGGCACATTTCAAGTACTATGGTGAGTGTTAGCAGTAAATTTGAGACTAAGATCATACTCCAAATACCCTGGCTTAGGAGTGAGGTTCATAACTATTATGGTATATACAAAACTAATAAATACACCAAATCAACTGCCTAACAGCCAACTATATCAAACAGAAAAAATGCTCATAGAAAATACAATACATATCCATCTCCAAATATATTTTCAATTAATCTCACATAAAAATAAATACCCTAGATTACAGTAGGGGCTAAAATGACCTCGTGATGGCTAAATACCCTACACATGGCGAAATTAATCACCATAGGGATTAGCAGACGCTCACATCACAAGTCATAAGCCTTCCCTTTATTTTCCATTTCCCAAATTTTAAATTCATGTATTTATATATATTTTTTAAATAACTGAAACAAACCAACCCAAAGGTTATATCCAAAAAAGTACTTTTCAGGATTCCCAATGTTCCCAATTATCAAAACACATTAGAAGAACACTATAAAAACAAAACAGCGTCTGAATTTTAACAGAGATCCAGGACCCACCAAGTCTGAATCTTTGTTCTGTTTCTTGTAACAAAACAAAGAAATTCTATAAGTAACAGGGCGCGGGCAGGGTCCCGACGCCTGCGCGTAACCGGATGCTCGGCCCGGCGTGGGACCCTGCGTGTGTTGGGGGGAGGAGGGGGTGAAGGCGCGTCGGCGTGGTGGACGCTGCGCGTGTCCTTTGAATCAACTGGCTCCGGTCGGTGGATCGGGCGTGAGCGGAGCCAATCAGCAAGAAGGCTAGCATGTGCTCCGGCGTTGGCGGCGGTTGCTGGAGCACATGTGTTGGAGGCTGGTGGGTGAGCAGCTTCGGGAGGAGAGGAAGAGATTGCAGGCCGTGTCTGACCTGAGCTGAGGGTATTTCGGCGGTGCGGTGGTGGTGGGCCTGCCAGATCGGACTGTGATCTTTGGCAGCGTTTGTGGAGCGGGTCTGTCCTGGCAGCCAGAGGCAGCAGCGTACAGGCGAGTGGGATATAGTGATTAAAAATAAATAAAGGACTAAAATAAATCTTAAACAATAGCGTGCAGTGCTTGAGAATACAAGGGGCTGAATTAAAGGGTGATAGGAAGGGAAAGGAAGAGGGGGGATTTGTTGCTGGGGTATCTAAAAAAAAAAAATAAAATAAAATAAAAAGAAGTATAAGAACAAACTTAAAGCAGAGTGGGCAGAAGCAGTCTGTATGGCTGCGGGAAAGGCATGCAGGGGTCAGGGAGCCAGCAGGGCCGATGTGGGCAGGCCGATGGGGGGGTAGGGGGGGCGAGGGGTGGACGGGGGGGGAGGATGGGGCAGCGGGGGAGGATGGGGCAGCGGGGGAGGTTGGGGATCAGGGCTGCACGGTGGGGGGCAGTTAGTGTGCGACGTCCAGCAAGGGAGTGTGGGGGGGCCCCAGACTCAGGTAGGAGGGCGCGAAGGGGAGGCAATGTTCGCGGCCAGGGAGCTGGGGCACAGAAGGGGTTGAGTGGCCATACGGCGGTGGAGGCTGTGCCTGCCACATGTGAGGTTGAGCAAGGGGGAGGCATGGCAGGGTGGTGGCAGATTCGATAGTGGAGGGGCAGGGGAGTGGGGTCAGTCCCTGGTGGCGGGGGGAGGTGGGGGGAGGGGGCCATGCCTGGGTATGGAGCATTTGGTGGTGGGGGCCATGGTTTGGTTTCCCCGGGGGGGGGGGGGCCCAGCGGTACCAATGGGCTATGGGCCGGTTGGGCACCAGGCTGCTTGGGACCATTGGATGGGAGGAGGGCAAGGCTCGTTGAGGGCGGACTTGGCTGGAGCATGGCAACAGACTTGGTCTCCAGGTTTTTCCCCTCTTGGGTTTCCTCTTTTGTCTCCAGAGGTCCCGTTTCTGTCCTCGCTGGGAGGTGTGCCCTCGGCAGTGGAGCCAGTGCGTGCGATGAATATGGATACGGGAGCCACCATTACAGGGGGATTCTCGCTGGAGGGGGAGCGGGCACAAGGAGCCAGTGCACAGCAGAGGATGGAGGATCCATGATCAGGGGTGCCACCCACGATGGATGGCACGGCTGTGGGAGCCGAGACGGGTGAGTTGCGGGCGGCGGATGTAGCGGAGTGTGGGGGCAGTGGGTTGCGGGCCGAACGGTCGGGGAAGGCATGTAGGAAGGGGAAGCACTCTCGTCGGCGTCGGCATAGTTCTGAGTCTTCCTCCTCATCGTCGTCAGACTCGTCAGAGGCATCCTCGGGTGAGGCTGGTGTGCGATCAGGGGCGCCGGGTCGAGTGTCATTTGGCAGCCAGTCGGGGGCGGCACTGCTTCGTTGGCAACTTTATCGGAGTTATGGGAAGGGATGCCAAAGAAGTTATGACGAAAAGTTCGGAAGAGGAGATATATTGATATTTTTTGCTTGCTCGAGGGGTGGAAGCGTTCGGGGGAGAGTAGGAAAAAGCGTAAGGAGGACAAGAAGGCCGGTCGTCTGCGAAAGGTATCGAGGAATGTCGTCAATTGGGTGAGAGCGTTCTTGCGGTTGGCGAGCGTTTGGGGTCAGCATTTTCCGGAGCAGTATGGGATGTTGCTGGCCTATGTGGATTCGATTCTGGACGTGTCACAGGCCCATGAGGGCTGGTCGTGGCTTAATTATGACGAGAAGTTTAGGGATAAAATGGAGGAGAACAAGCTATTAACTTGGGGTACACAGGATATTAACTTGTGGTTGACATAGATGTCGGTCAGAGCAAGTGCAGGAAGTGGGAGTGGGGGAAAGGGTGGGTCGGGGGCTACCACAGGGTCAGGCCGTTCCTTTCATGGCGGAGTTCCCACATTGCAGACAAAACTGGTTGCCAGCGGAGCCGGGGACGTTTGTTGGAGGTTTAATAAGTCCGTGTATCCCTTTCCAGATTGTAAATTCCGGCACGCGTGCTCCGTCTGTGGTGGGGCTCATTCGGCAGCGAAATGCGTTAAAAAAGGTGGCTTGGCGGCCCCTTTGCCAGGGTCCAAGTAGGGGAACAGTGTTTGATTTGGCCCCTTCTCCGATACAGGTTCTGGTGTTACACACGTGGCTTCACCAGTACCTGAAGAAAGGGGATAAGGCATTTTTGCAGTTAGGGTTTCAATCAGGTTTTGTTATTCAGTTCAAGGTGTTGCAGGTTCGACTGCACGAAATTCCCCAAGTGTGCGGCGCGGGAGAAGTTGGCGGTTGAGTTGCAGTTGGGAAGAATAGCGGGTCCATTTATGCACCCGCCTTTCCAGAGGTTTGTGGTATCTCCGTTAGGAATCATACCTAAGAAGGAACCTGGGAAGTTTCAGTTGATCCACAATTTGTCTTGTCCGTCAGGGGCCTTGGTGAACGATCTTATCCCGTGCGAGTTGTGTATGGTACGGTACGGTACGGTACGCATCTTTCGACAGGGCAGTGGAGTTAGTCAGGAAAGCTGGTCGCGGGCATTGATGGCGAAAGTGGATATTGAATCTGCATTTCGCTTGCTGCCGGTGCACCCTTCTGCCTTCCATTTGTTGGGTTTCCAGTTCGAAGGGGAATTCTATTTTGATAAGTGTATGCCGATGAGTTGTGCGGTGTCTTGCGCTTACTTCAAGAAATTTAGCACTTTCTTGCATTGGATGGTGGTGGGGAGGTCAGAGGTGGTGCATTATCTGGATGATTTCTTGTGCGTGGGCGAGTCAGGATCTGCGCGGTGCAGTGCGCTGTTGGAAGGTTTCATCAGTTTGGCTAGCGAATTCGGTGTGCCATTGGCGGATAGCAAGATGGTGGGCCCGGTGACAAAAATTACCTTCTTAGGAGTCGAGTTGGATTCGGAGAGCATGGTGGTGCGCCTGCCGTGGGATAAAGTGGTGAAGTTGCGGGTATTGGTGGCTAACGTCATGGTCTCCAAGTTAACCTTGAAAGAAATGCAGGCACTCATGGGACCGCTCAATTTTGCTTGCAAGGTTACCCAATGGGGCATGTATTCATTCGTCGGTTGGCGGCATCGACGTCGGGTGAGCAAGCCTCATCACTGCCTCCGGGTGTCAAGAGTGATTCGCGAGGATTTGCGGGTTTGGGACGTCTTTTTGCGGGATTTTAATGGGACATCGGTATTGAGGGAAGCGGAGATTTCGAGTGAAGACTTGCAGATGTACACGGATGCGGCGAGGGGCATAGGTCTGGGAATTTACTTTGGTGGGGCATGGTGCGCCGACAAATGGCCGCAGACATGGTATGACGAGGGGCTGTTGAGTAATATTACCTTCTTGGAGCTCTTTCCTATATTGGTGGTGTTAGAGTTGTGGCCGGACAGGCTGGGCAACCGCAGAGTGGTGTGGTGGTGTGATAATGAAGCAGTGGTGAATGTCATCAATCATTATTCTCCTCAAAGCGGTCAGGTGGTGTCACTAATACGGCAGGTCATATTGGTATGTTTGCGTTTGAATGTCGACCTGAGGGCACGCCATATACTGGGGCATACTAACGAAATTGCTGATGCTCTTTCCCGTTTACAGTGGGATTGGTTTCGGAAGTTGGCACCGTAGGCAGACAAGGATGGGCTCGTGGTCCCTTGGAGCTTATGGAGCTGTGGCCTGCGGAGATGAGCAGCCTGCTGAGGAATTCTGTGGCGGAGTGGACTTGGGAGGCTTATCAGCGAGGTTGTGAGAGAGTGATGGAATTTTTGCACAGGACTGGGTGGACAGGGGGTGCTGTATCCGATCATCTGCTGGGGAAGTATATCATTGGGGCAAAAGGGCGAGGGGTTACGAGAACGGTGGTGCGGAGTCATCTGGTGGGTTTTGCGTTTTTTGCCAGAGCAGCGGGTTGGGAATTCTCCGGAGGAGGGTTCTTGGCTCGACGGTTACTACAGGGGTGGGAGCGTTCATGGCCTCGGGATCAGCAGTGGCCGATTACACACAACTTACTCCTGAGACTGTGCCAGGATCTAACAAGAGTGGCGGTGTCGCAATATGAAGTCACACTCTTTCGGGCATTTTTCTGTTTGGCCTTCTTTGGTGCCTTCCAGGTCAGAGAATTGGTAGCGGATTTGGTGAAAGCGGGAGGGGGTAGTAGTTTGCGCCGTCAACATGTATGGGTTGAAGGGGGGCAAGTACGCGTACTGCTAGCGAAATCAAAAACGGACCAGCGAGGGAAAGGGTTGTGGGTGGTCCTGAAAGAGATTGGAGGGCTTACATACCCGGTGGCCACCATGGGGGACTACTTAAGTGTGTGCCCGGGGGGGGGGAGGGGGGGCTTTCTGTCCATTAGGATTCCTGAGCAGTGACGCTCTTTCAGGTATCGGCAGTGTTGCGCATGGTGTTGCGGCGGATGGGGGAAGATCCGCGACTGTTTTCCGCCCATTCTTTTCACATTGGTGTGGTGACCAGTGCGGTGGCGGCAGGGTTGTCAGGGGGGGCAGATCCAAAGTATCGGCAGATGGTGGTCTAGGGCATTTATGGGATATGTTCGCTTACGAGATGCATGACTATGGCCAGGGGATAATAACACAATTTTCTTTTACAGATGGGGGTCTGAGTGTGCGGGGATGTTGGGGCACTCCTTCGTGTTCTGGGCTGGTCAGCGAGTGGCAGTGCGGCCTATCGGGCTGAACCTTGGAATTGATACAGCGGTGGTGTCGGTTTCATGGCTGGGCGAGCGCTGGCTGCGGTGGACGCAGCTGATACCTTTGCTCCGGCACCACGAGCGTATCAGGAAACAGCCAGCGATTTTATTGTTGCATTTGGGGGGCAATGATTTGGCTGCTTGGACCTGTAAGCAACTGATCAGGGCTGCAAAGAAGGACTTTGCCTCAGTAATCCGTATGTTTGTGGGGGTGGTGTTAATATGGTCGGATATTATCCAGAGGCCTGTGTGCTGGGGGCAGAGGCGTAGGTCTCGGGGACTGACGAAAATTAATAGGCAGATTGGGCGGTGGGTATGTGAGCAGGGGGGGGTATCAGGTATAGCATTCCTGGGTGGAGGTGGCTTGTGCGGGGCTGTATAGGGAGGATGGTGTGCACCTAGCTCCTGTGGGGATGGACATGCTCCTGAACGACTGGCAGGAGGTGGTGGAACGAGTGGTGCACAGTGAGACACGCTGGTCGCAGCTTCCATTTGGGAGGGGGGGGGCGGCTCAGGCAGGTCAGGGAGCCTGTGCCGGTGGCGGGATCCCAGAGGTTTCCGGGGTCTGGAGCCTTAGGCTACTTGGGATGGGGGCGGGGTGTCCACGACCCAGACAACCCCTGGAAGACTTTTGCTATTAATATGGCAAAGTCGGAGAGGGGTGGTAGGAAATTTGCCGGTGGTGTGACCATGGCAGGAGCAGAGGCGAGGTCATCTTGCTAATTGCACGGCTGGTGACGCATCACTCTGCTGGGGGTTTGTTGGATCATTATTCCTATTATTATGTTCAGTATGTTGAATTGGAAAATAAAGCTGCGACCAGTTGTTACCAAGAATGATTATCTGTGAAATTTGTGGGAAAGGTGGAAGGGGGTGTTTAGTAGGGGAGGGGGACCCTAAGATGGCAGAGGGAGCGCCAGGTCCGACTACCCGGTTAACATAATGTCGTCAACACGCCTTCAAACATGATCACATTCACTTATCTTAGCAGTTCCATGGGTTCTGTATCAATCACATACACCGGCAGCCACAACAGCTACACTTCATCCACAGCTGACTCCACCAAAGTTTCATTAACCACCGTCACAGCTAAACACCCAACAAAGATCTCTGTTTCACCAGAATGGCTTCCTTGCCATAAAAACTTCCGCAAAGATTTCAAGAACAAGACATAAAGAATGTCTCCCTCTGTTAATACACAAACAGCTTCTGACATCACTCCCTTTTAAAGACTTTTCCATCAATGAAAATACTCACTACATCAGACACAGCTTTTCTTTTAAAGGGACATGACCTGGAAAGTGGAATAACGAGTGAGGTTATCAAATTTGCAAATGACACAAAACTATTTAAAGTTGTTAAAACCCAAGAGGATTGTGGAAAATTGCAAGAGGATCTTGATAAATTGGAAGACTGGGCATCAAAATGGCAGATGAAATTTAATGTGGACAAGTGCAAAGTTATGCACCTAGGGAAGAACAACCCAAACTATGGTTACACAATGCAAGGTTCCACATTAGGAACCACCACCCAGGAAAAAGATTTAGGTGTCATTGTGGATAACATGTTAAAACCCTCGGCCCAGTATGCAGCAGCAGCCAAGAGAGCAAATAGAATGCTAGGTATCATAAGGAAAGGAAAATAAAACAAAAGATATTATAATGCCTCTATACCGTTCCATGGTGAGACCGCACCTTGAATATTGTGTGCAATTCTGGTCGCCGTATCTTAAAAAGGATATAGCGTTATTAGAAAAGGTTCAGAGAAGAGCCACCAAAATGGTAAAGGGGATGGAAGGATACTCCTATGAAGAAAGGCTAAAATGGTTAGGGCTCTTTAACCTGGAAAAGAGACAGCTGAGGGGAGATATGATAGAAGTCGATAAATTAATGAACAGAGTGGAACGGGTAAACGTAGATCGATTGTTTATGTTATCAGAATATAGAAAAGCTAGGGGACATGCAATGAAGCTACAGGGTAAACTATTTAAGACTAATAAAAGAAAATATTTTTTCACTCAACGTGTAATCAAACTCCCAGTGGCCGATGCTTACATTCAGTCCCCATGCAAAATGCCTCTGAAGGTCCAGGCAGTGCAAGAGACGTTGCAACGTTTGCTCAGACTCAACGCGGTGGTTCCGGTACCAAAGGAACAGTGCGGATGCGGTCGACACTCCATTTATTTTGTAGTACCAGAAAAGGAGGGATCTTTTCGTCCCATCTTGGATCTCAAAAAGGTAAATCGATGTCTCTGCATATTGCATTTTCGGATGGAAACTGCAGTCGGTTATTGTGGCCGTCAGGACAGGGGAGTTCCTCACCGCTCTGGATTTGTCAGAGGCGTATCTTCACATACCCATTCGACAAGAGCATCAGAAGTTCCTCAGATTTGCACTTCCGATGGGGCATTTTCAATTCCACGCATTACCGTTCAGATTAGCAACGGCTCCTCGGACATTCACCAAAGTCATGGTAGTAGTATTGGCGGTGTTGTGGGAAGAATGAATTCTGGTACACCCATATTTGGATGATTGGTTGGTATGGGCAAAGTCCAGAGAAGAGAGCAAGGTGGCGACTGCCAGAGTGGTGGAGTTCCTTCAGAGTCTAGGCTGGGTGATCCAACAAAGCAAAGAGCAGGCTAGAGCCTTCGCAAAACCTGGAGTATCTTGGAGCACGTTTCGATACAGAGATAGGGAAGGTGTTTCTGCCGCGATTGAGGGCTCAGAGCTTGAGAAGCCTAATCTGAGCCTTTCTAAGCCGAAAGATTCCCACGGCATGGCAGTATCTGGAGTTGCTAGGTACAATGGCGGTGGCACTCGAATTTGTGCCGTGGGCAAGGGCGCATATGCAACCACTTCAGAGAGCATTGCTCAGGCGATGGTCACACCAGAATGATCCTCTGTCCCAGATACTTCCATGTCGGCCGGATACGAGGCAGGTGCTGCAATGGTGGTTACAGCCAGGGGTGCTGGAGAGGGGAATGCCCCTTAGAGGCCTCCATCTGGATATCCCTGACGACGGACGCCAGTCTCTTAGGATGGGGGGGCACACGTCAAACAAACCTTTGCTCAGGGACAGTGGACCGACATGGAGAAGACTTGGTCCATCAACAGATTAGAGTTGAGAGCTGTTGCTCTAGTGCTGAGGGATTTTCAGACTTGTCTAGAGGGCAGAGTGGTGCGCGTATTCTCTGACAATGCAACCGCGGTGGCCTACATCAATCGGCAGGGCGGCACCGGCAGTGTGCCACTAGAATCCGAGGCCGATCACCTTTTGGAGTGGGCCAAAGCACATCTACTGGCGCTGTCGGCGACACATGTAGCAGGAGTAGACAATGTGATGGCCGATTTTCTGAGTCGGGGCAAAGTGGACCCAGCAGAGTGGGTTCTGCATCCAGAGGTTTTCAAATTGATAGTGAACTGCTGGGGGCAGCCGGTAATGGATCCAATGGCAACATTAGAGTCAGCAAAGGCAAACAGATTTTTCAGCAGAAGAAAGGAAAGAATGTCGAAGGGCGTCGATGCTCTCATTCAAAGGTGTCCAGAGCGCCAGCTCCTATACGTTTTTCCCCCTTGGGTTTTAATAGGTCGAGTTCTGCAGAGGATAGAGAATTACAAGGGAATGGTGATTCTGATAGCACCGGACTGGCCGAGAAGGCCGTGGTACGCGGATCTAGTCAGGCTTTTGGTGGATCAGCCCTGACGGTTGCCGGTTTGAAAGGACCTTTTGTTCCAAGATCCTATACTCATGCCCCAGGTGGATCTATTCTCGCTTACGGCTTGGCTCTTGAAAGGGCAAGGCTGAGAGTGAAAGGGTATTCCTTAGCTGTCATTTCCACGATGTTGAAGGCTAGGAGGAGATCTACGTCGCTAGCGTATGTGTGTATCTGGCGGATCTTTGAAGAATGGTGTTCAGACAGAAAAATTCAGGCGTTGAGTGCGGCGGTGTCGCACGTGTTGGCTTTCTTGCAGAATGGTTTTGACAAGGTGCAGGTGCGTGTTCAGGTAGCAGCTCTGGCATGTTACAGGGGAAAGACAAAAGAGGAGACACTGGGAACGCATCCAGATGTTAAGCTTAAGCGGTTTTTGTGAGCGGTGTCTTTTCTGAGGCCGCCTTGTAGATCTCCAGTTCCTCTGTGGGATCTGGGTTTGGTGTTAGACGCATTGACGCGCGAACCGTTTGAACCGTTGGCGAAGGTGTCGGATAAGGACCTGACACTCAAGACAATATTTTTGGTGGCGATTTCGTTGGCACTTAGGATTTCTGAGCTACAGAAGCCATTTTTGACATTTTATGATAATAAGGTGGTTTTGAGGCCAGTGCCATCTTTCTTACCAAAGGTAGTAACGGCTTTTCATGTCAATCAAACCATTTCTCTTCCAGTGTTTGTCGAGCCGGGAGGAAAGTCTGGTTCCGTATCCTCACACTCACTGGACGTTCGACGAGCGCTGAAAAGGTATCTTTGGAGAACGACAAGTTTCAGAAGTACGGATAAGGTTTTTTGTCCTTTTTGGTGAAGCACGAAAGGGGGAAGCGGCAAGAAAGCTTCCATTGCGCAATGACTTAAAGAAGCAATAATGTCAGCTTATATTCTGAAAGGAAAGTCAATTCCTGAAGGCATTATAGCTCATTTGACGAGGGCGCAAGTGGCGTCATGGGCAGAGTACGGTCTAGTGCCCGCTATTGAAATTTATAGGGTGGCTACTTGGTCATCATTTAATACATTTGTTAAGCATTACCGTCTCGATGTGCAGGCAGAAAGGGATACTGTCTTTGGCGCAGCGGTGCTTCAGGCTGGCCTGGCGGGTCCCTCCCGATAAGAAAAGCTTTCACTGCTCTGTTACATCCCTAGATGTCGGGACTAGACTGGAGGGACGATAAGGAAGATGAAATTAGATTTACCTGCTAATTGTAGTTCCTTGAGGAACTCCAGTCTAGTTCCGTATCCCTCCCTGGTTATTCTTTGCTGTGGGCCTGAAGCACGCTCTTTCCACTAAAGCATAAGAGGAAGAAGCTAATGGGAACGTGTGGGCCATATAGACGCGCGAAGGTTTGAAGAAAAGAGAGGGATCCGGAAGACGTCTGGATCCTTCAGGGAGTGGGGAAGTGTGGCCTTCCTTAGCACAGGTTCCTATATGTAAGTACAATCATTTAGTTCAAATGAATGATAACAGGAATATTTGTTTCCCGTTAGTTAGTTAGTTAGTTAACTAAGTGTACATTAAGTTCCATTTTTTATGTACTTTCTACTTGATTGTTGCTCGGGTGAGTCGGCTTTGTCAATAGATTACTGGACAGAAGAGGCAGTTCCAGGAGTATTTGTAGCAGTGTCATCAGAAGAATGATGTTTCTCAGTCTCCGTAGCTGCTGGAGGAGGTGCTTAAACCCTAGATGTTGGGACTAGACTGGAGTTCCTCAAGGAACTACAATTAGCAGGTAAGTCTAATTTCATCTTGGTGAAAGCTATTGTGCCATTCCCAAAAGGTAGGGGGTATCTGCTCTCTCCATCTGTGCAGTATCGATCCCTTACCCACCAGACAAGCATTCCTCACAAGTAAACGCTCCCACCTCCCCTTTGGGTGGAGTGGTCCAAGTTGATCCAGAACGACCGGAGACCCAGTCCAACTAATCTGCTGTTGTATCAACCTGCTCATGTATTTACTAATTCGCAACCAGTAAGGACAAATTCGCTGACATCCCCACCACATATGACTCAGATCTGCCAGAAGAAAGGAACACTTTGGGCATCCTCCATCTAACATAAGGTGACTCCGCAGCGCTCTCCTCAGGGAGAAGTGTGCCCGAATGACACATTTAAACTGCACCTCTCTCCATCTAGCCCCCTCTACTAATCTTGCAATCCGCCTCAACGTTTCCTTAACGGCCCCCGGAGCCACCTCCAAACCCAACTCCCTCGCCCATGCGGCCTCTTCCGGTGAATAATCTGGTGGAGTCATGTACCGATCCAGCCTTCGCTTCAGATCCGAAATTCTAGGATCAACGTGGATCTCTCCACCGTTAATTCCCCCTTAGATAGTGGGAGAGCTGAGCGTATGCAAAAATCTGGTGCCTGCTCACCTCATATTTCCTACAGAGAGTCGCAAATGATTTGCATCTCCCCGTTGCATCCACCACATGTCCGAGTTTTCGAATTCCAAGGTCCTGCCATTTCCAGAACATTACTGTGTCCGACCCCGGAGTGAACTTAATATTACCCTGTAACGGCAGCCAGCTTGAAACATTTGGAGATCTGCCCCAATAACTATTTAATTGCCTCCAGGTATATCTCACTGGGGTCAACAGTACACTCCTATTTAATCTCGGCGGTAGCACTGATCCCTCCGAGTGTAAGACCGCTAACAATGTTTGCGGGGCCACAAAGGCCTCTTCCCTGGGGGTATAGTACGCCATGTCTCCCAGCCAATCCCCTAAATGCCTTGCTTGACAAGCCAGTGCATAGGACCTCAAATCTGGTACCGCTGTCCCCCCCCCCCCGCTCCATCCCCCTCTTAAACGGTTCAATTGTATGCATGCTTTCACCCCCTTCCACAGAAACTGCCGGATCTCTCGCTCTAGGCAGTTTAGGTCTCTCCGCAATAACCACACTGGGAGAGTTTGCAACCAGTACGGCACCCGGGGCAAGACCACCATCCCCAACACCGCCGCACTACCGAGCAGGGACAGGGGAAGAGGGCTCCACGCTTGCAGCTGAGTACGAAGTTTGAGGGATATCCACTCAAAGTTCCATTTGTACATCTCCTTCAGGTCCTTAGGCAAAAGAATACCCAAATATATAAAATAATCATCCGCCCATTTAAGTGGAAAGGTATTCCCCCAGCCACGTCTGAAATGGCCAGACACATCCAATGCCTCTGATTTATCCATATTAATGCGAAGTCCTGCAAAACTTCCAAACCATGAAAATTCCTCCAATAATCTAGGTAACGACTGTTGTGGGGATAGCAAGTGCACTAACATATCGTCTGCAAAGGCTGCCATCTTGAACCCATATGCCCCAATCTGCGCCCCCCATATGTCCCTGGACGCCTCTATTCTCCACACCAGCGGGTCCAGCGACAGCACAAACAGAGGGGAGAGTGGGCATCCCTGCCGTGTACCTCTTTCCAAAGAAAACATTTCCGACAGCACTCCGTTGCATATCACCCCTGCGGTGGGTCTCGTATAAAGAACATCCACCATTTTGCAAAAGGAGGGTCCAAAACCATATCGTGGCAAAAGACTTTTCAAATATTGCCAGCGTCAAAGCTGATCAATAGCGACTGCAATTCTCGATCATGTACCCAACTCCAGTGCCGCAATAATCTTCCGCAAATTCCGTACCGCTTACCTACCCTTCACAAAGCCCACCTGTGATTCATGCACCAATTCCCCCAACACCAAAGCCAACCAGTCTGCCAAAATCTTAGACATCACTTTCAAATGGAAGTTTAACAGCGAAATTGGTCGATAAGAGGCAGCTTGTGAATGGTCCTTGCCCGGTTTAGGTATTAACACAATATGCACATGATTATCTCCCCAGGTGAACATGCCCCTTTCTGTTCTTTGATGATACACTGCCACCAGAGATGGGAACACCAAAGTTTCCAACACCTTATAAAACTCGGCTCCAAAACCGTCCGGACCAGGCGCCTTGAAACAACTGGCTTTCTGAATGACCCTTTGCACTTCCTGAAGTGTGATTGGTTCATCTAGCTGGGTCCTCTGTTCTACCCCCAACCGAGGCAAATTCAGCTCTCTCAGATAATCCTCCATTCTATCCTGGGAACCCTCTATTCCCAAATACAATTGTTGATAAAAGGATCGAAACACTTGAACGATCTGCGGACTCTCCTTATGCAGCCTACCTTGAGCATCTCGCAGCGCCGTCACCGATCCAGTTCCCCTGCTACTTTGCAGGCAGCGGGCCAGGAGTCTCCCGGCTTATCCCCAAATCGGTATAGCTGGTAGCGGTAGTACATAAGTGATTTATTTCTTAGCCCGCCTATGTAGTAACTCATTAAGGGCTACTTGAGCTTCCCACAACCCCTTTTTGTTCTCCGCGCTGGGACAACTCGCCCATTTCCGTCGTTCCTTAATTGTTTGTCTTTCCATGCGAACAATCTGCTCTGTTAGTAACCTCCGTTTCTCTGCCGCATATCCTATGATATCGCCTCGCAAAACCACCTTAGCAGTCTCCCAGAAGAACTCCGGGTCGTCCTGGTGCCTCTCATTATTGAGCGCAAACTCTTGCCACCGCTGCTTAATACAGAGATGAAAATCAGTGTCCCGGTAGAGATCTAACGGGAACCGCCAAATTCTAGTCCGCCAGGTAGCATCATACCAGTCTAACTCTACCCAAATCAACGCGTGGTCTGAGATCTCAGTCGGACCAATTTGTGCATCCACTGTTCTGGCAAACAGCCCTTTTGATATTTGTAATCGATTCGCACACTAGAACCATGTGCCCTGGACTGGTGTGAAATCCCTATCTGAGGGGTGTAGTAAGCGCCATGGATCCACTGCACCCAGTCTCTGTCAAAGGCCTCGCAGCACTCTCGCAGTTTGAGACCGTGTCCGGTCTCCTCCCCCTCTCGTTGTATCAAGGTCGACATCAAACACCCCATTGAAGTCCCTCCCAATATCAGAGGGACATTCAGCATCTGCTCCACCCTAGAGGCCAATCTTGCATACATCTCTCGGTCTAGAGCATTCGGACTGTACAAGTTGCCCAACACTATTAGCTTCCCTTCTAACATCCCATGTAACAACAGGAATCTGCCCGCTGGATCGGTATATACTTGCACCAGTACAAACCTCACACGTTTGTGTATCAAGATGACCACGCTACCTTTTTTCCCCTTCGCGGGGGTCCTCCATCCTTGACCCACCCAATCTCTCTGCAATTTAAGGTGCTGCTCAGCAGTCTGATGGGTTTCCTGTAACATGGCAATATCACACTTCTGCCTCACTAGTGCTTGCAATACTTTCTATCTCTTTACTGGACTACCCACTCCACACATATTTTTTGATACAAGCTTCAGGGTGGTACATCTATGATAATCCCGTAGCACACATTACTTAACATTTCCCAAGGAGGAGCCTCCCCAGCCTAAAGCCCCCCCTTTACAGACCTCCAATTCCCCACTACCCAGCCCACTCTCCACCTGAGGCTACAATCCCCGCCCCAGATCCCTCCCCCTATTCCCTTAATTCCCCTCCCTCTGTCCCCCCCTCCCTAGCCCGAACGCCCCTCCAGAACCCTACCATCCTACTCCAATAAACCCTATCCCTCCTCTCTTACCTAGTCACAATCGATGTGATCAGATCCCCCCTCCCCCTCCGCCGTCCACCTCTCCTGGCACCTCCTCCCTTCCCACGCAAACCCACAACACCTCCCAACCCCCTCATCTAATACCTCCATCCCAGCCCCCATATCACACCCTATAACTTAGCCTTATCGGGGCTGCTTCCCCAGACCGTTCTGACCCACACAGACCGGGAAGAGAGTGCAGAACAAAACAAAAACAAAAAAACAGGCTATTGCACATACTAATACATATCAACTTTTAAACTTCAAACAATTCAAGTACCCGACCCTCCCTCCCTCCAAGGAAACTGAAGACCTCTCCCAGTCCTTCCACTGCCTTATTGTCCGAAGCCAGTCCCATCCATGTGCAGCACCCAGCCCTGTTCCAGGCACAACATTGGTGGACATCTCCTCGCTAGGTTGGTCCAACACTCAGTTCCGCAGCACTTCTTACCGCACATAATCGGCTCTCATGACACTCCGATTTGCTCCTCCGTGTGGGTTGTCTCTCTCCGCCCCAGCCTCTCTACATACTGAGTCGCCTCTCCCGCCGATTCAAATACCCAGTGCACTCCCTCATGGGTAACATGTAAGCGGGCTGGGTACTGCACCGTAAACCGAATGTTGGCCTTAATCAATTTCTGGCAAAGGGGCACGTATGCTCTCCAACGCTGACTCAAGGCCGCGGAGTAGTCCTGCATTACTCTCATTTTCATATTGTCTTTTTCAATAGCGCCTGTTTTTCTTGCAGCTCTCAGCACTGCTTCCTTTTGTGGAAACTGCAAAAATTTGGCCAGGACCACTCTGGGCCTGCGGTCTTTCACTTGCTTAGGCCCCACTCTATGCACCCTCTTCAAGCATGATCTTGCCACTTTCCTCCTCTCCCTCCAAAAGAGAGGCAGCCAGAGTCTCTACGTATGATTTCAAGTCTCTGTCCAATATTGAGTCTGGTATGCCCAGAAAATGAAGGTTGTTTCATTAGGAGCGGTTTTCTATATCTTCCAGCTTTGCATCATGTGCTTTCATCTCGATCTGCACCCAACCCAGTTCCCGGGTTAACAGTTCCACTTTCTCCTCCGTGTGCATGATTCGGGTCTCCACCTCTTGCATGTGGGTACCCAAAGAGCCCATGGAGCTCTGTAAAATGTCCATCTTGCTGTGTAGTGCCTCGAATTGTGTTGACAATGCACCTGATACCGCCGCTGAAATCTCCTCGGTGAGGCCGACGTGCTAGGCGCTGGGGGTGAGTCCGCCATTTTATGTTGCCCTGCCGCATGGTCCTTCTCCCCGTCTTCACCACCGACGCCATCCTCCACTCTCCACAAGCTCTGCCCGCCCACTTCTCCCAACTCTAGGACGATATTTGTGGTGCTGTTCGGCAACTAAACACAGCTCAATTTTGCCAGCATAGAGGAGGGGTGTCCGGAGCTCGAGCGATCAGCTTCCACCCAAGCTCACCACATCACGTGACTCAAAATATTTCATCTTTAAGCCAGAACATCATGTCCAGCCAAATTAATTTTCTCTGGGGGCTTATAATTCAGATCAAAGAAATCACTAGGGCCTCATATTTTACAAAATATTATTGGTATTGGTATGCTATTGTAAGATCACTTCAAAATCGGAAATCAACTGAAGAGTTTGTGCATGGGAACTGACATTGAAAGGACTGTTCAATAAAATAACATCTGCAAAAAGTTTTTAAAATAAGGTTTAATTCATGCAGACTATGACAGAGTGTAACCACATATACACTAAACAGTGAAGCAGATCGAAAGGACCCCTAAGGAACACCAGAGTCGGGCTAAAAACCACTTTAATAATGAATTTTTCATTCACACTTGCCATTGTTTACCAGTGAGGTAGGAGCTAAACCATTTTAACATTGTGCCGTCTACATACAATTCAACAAACCTTTGTAACAATATACCTGGACAAACAGTATCAAACGCCACTTTAAGATAAACAGAAATCAGCAGGTAAGCACTCCGCATATTATCAAGCTGATACAAAATTGAGCCCAGAAAACTCATAAATACTTACTGTGCTCTGATTATTTTCTAAATCCAAGTTCCAACCATCTAGTAACTTATTCTGTTCTAGAAAGTCATCTAATTGTTTGTGGACCATAGAATCCACCGATTTGGCCAAAAATGTCAAATTAGAAATGGGACGTAGTTTACACAATCTGTAACAGAACCAGTCAACTTTTTCATAACTAGTTGTACTGATAGTTGTGATAATGCACCAGGTAAGACACCAAACATTTTCAAGTACATTCATAACAAAAAACCAGTGGCAGAGTCAGTTTGACCAGTAGATGATAGAGGGGTAAAAGGGGCACTAAGGGAGGACAAGACCATAGCAGGGAGACTGAATGAATTCTTTGCATCAGTTTTACTGAAGATATAGGGAAGTTACCCATACCTGAAATGGCATTTTAAGGTATCAGAAGAACTGAAACAAATATCGGTAAACTAGGAAGATGTATTACAACTATTTGATAAACTAAAGAGTAGCAAATCACCCGGACCGGATAGTATACATCCCAGGTTGATGAAAGCACTGAAATATAAGATTGCAGATTTAGTAATCTGTGAACTATCATTAAAATCATCTGTAGTATCTGAAGATTGGAGAATGGCCAATGTAATGGCAAGTTTTAAAAAGGGTCCCAGGGATGATTCAGGCAACTAGAGACCGGCGAGTTTGACTTCTGTACCAAGCAAAATGGTAGAAACCATTATAAGAAATAAAATTACTTAACATATAAATAGTCATGGTTTAATGGCATAAAGCCAACAGGGATTTAGCCAAGGAAGGTCTACTCTTACTAATCTGTTATGTTTTTTTGAGGGTGTGAAAGGAATGGAGAATAAACCTGGTTGGAACTTCAGTAGAGAGAATTTCTGGACTTGAGGCTTCAAACTATGCAGGGTGGTATTACCTTAAAGGATATTTAGGATATTGTTTCTCGGACTGAGGTTTCTTTAACAGGATTCTTTTCAAAAATTTGCAGAATTTACAAAGGAATCTGTGGCAAAATTATCCCAGCAAGTACTGAATCAAGCCCTGGGTTATGTCCCCACTACATTCCATGATCCCTTTCAATTCTGTCTTGCTTTCCATCAATTTATCCATTCGTTACAGTTGAAGGTCTTTTTTGACCAACATCCTTGTACTGCTGATATTTAGGTGGTACATCCTAAATCTTTTTGAATTCCTCCTGGCCTAATGGATTCAGAGATTTCTACTTTTAAAGATCTGGTACATAGATATTGCTCAGTTGGAGGACCTTTGTTTTCAAAGCTCATCGGAACTTATCAGCTGAACAAGTAGCATTGGATCAATACAGAAAGAGGATCCTATCATCATCACTCGGGCGGCAGAATAGTGATTCAGGATCAAAGTGCTTATCATAAGGAAGCTTAATGTCAGTTATCTGATAGAAAATGTTATTCTATCTTATCTTCTGATCTTGTGTTGGAATTACAATCTTATATTAAAGATTTGCTTACTACTGGAGAGACCCAAGGATTTTTGACTTCTAGAGAAATTAAATTTCTTTTTGAATAGGCCCTGATGATGCCTATGATCTATTTCTTGTGGAACGTGCATAAAGACATTGTAAATCCACCAGACTGTCCTATTGTGTCAACTATGGGCTGTTGTCTCATTTTATGCAGATAAGTTATTTGTTATCTTATCAAAACATAATATTGTCATTGTTCATATATATAAAAAAATTGTATTTAGATTTTTTGAATTAATAGTTTGGTTAACTACATTTATTTATAAGAGCTTCACTACTGAAATTACATGGTAATACAGTTGACTTTTTAAGATACGATAGACCAATGATGATCTTAGAGCATGACTAGTTGTGGCCCCTTTGGGCTTTTATACTAGAAGGCCTTTGAAGCCTGTTGTATAAGCTCCTTTTTGGTTGAGGTTCCTTGTTCTCTTTATTTTGTGGTCTGTGTGTTTTTTGGTTTTTGGATTTTTGATTTCTGCAGACAGTTTAGGGCATAATTTATGGCATCAATGTTTCAGTAATACCTAAAAGATCAAGCGCATTATTAGGGATGGTACCATTAACGAGGTTTCATTACTCACTGAACATGTACTGATGAACTCGACACTTTAGCTGGGTGACTTCAAGGGCAGAGCAACTTTTCTCTAGGCAGCAGAACCTGATAAAACAAGGAAGAGGTATGTACCCTACTTTTCTTTTTCGACCGTAACTCCCCATAAACCCCACAGTCTAAAATCCCCCCCCCCCCCCCAGGATGGGTAAAGGAGAAACTTGGTGACAACTTATAGGGATATAAACCTTTTAATATAAAGGGAGATATTTTATCCTATCTTTTTTTTTCATTTGATGCCTCCTTATTTGCATTTGAATTAAAAGAATTAAAGCCAAAGAATAGAGGTCAGTTATTTGGTAGCCCGGTTGGAAGTAGGCCACGAGTAAAAAGATGTTTCTCCTTCAATCTGAACTATGAAGGGTTTGAACAGTGCTGGGAAGAGAGTATCTTTTATTCCCAATGATTGTTGCTAAGAATATTTTTGAAGCTGACATGGTCAATTATTTCTCACATGCAAGAAAGGTCACTTTCTTCTGTCTATCACAATCTTCAGAAGGTCTGATGGCTTTAAGTAACTCTCTTCATTGCGTATAGAAGTGGAAAAATGTCAATATGAGACTACGATGCCCAGTACTTGGAAAGCTTAACTGTCATAAAGAATTAGCATAATCCAAGAGACAAGAGTGTGTCTCTTTCTCAGTCTCCATACACTCTGAGCTCTTATGTCAACCTCTAGAATTCAAGAGCAATGTGGTATATATTTCTGGCTTCAGTAATTCATCGCTGGTGGCAAATGGATACAAGATACCATGATTACTTTAATGCACTTCAGCGGGAGTGCTGTATTGTTTAATTCATGGTAAACTAAATTACTAGAGTCATAATGCATAGCCCTCCTGCAGTATAGGATAACCAGTCTCTTGTTTTATGCTTCATGAATATGGACCAAATTGAACATAGAACAAGCTTTAATTTCCACAAGGAGGCAAGATGAAGATGCCTAGTACCAGTCCACATGGGTAATTGTGCTTACCAGGAGACACGTTTGTCATGATTGTGCCCCCATGAACTTTGCACATAGCTGCTGATGATTACATCCCAGATGTTCCAGTCTACAAATAAATTAACAAACCAGCCATCCAGCTTTCTGAATTCTTTCTTTCATCATTGTCCTCCAAAACTGAAAGATTTGAACGGTTCTTCAGATGGAATATTTGAAACACCATCAATAACTTTGTAGTGCCAGGAAGACAAACACTACTATAGAACATTGAAAGAGAGCCTTTTTTTTTTCTTTAGATCCAGTAGTTTCCTCCCACTTCTTTGGGCTTTCGGCTCAGTCAGAACTTTCCTAGTCCAGTCAATGCAGTGGCAGCCCTAGGCTTAGGGTCACACACCAGTGTTCCTTTTGGAATCCTGCAGTCATGAGCCCTAAAGCTGACCACTACTTATCACCACTGCATAACAACTATGACTACCTTCCCCTCCACAAGACTTGTGAAGCCGGCCTCCATTGATTTGGAGAGAAGACGACTCTGGTACCGCATATGCTTAGACAATACAAATATTGTATGAACAGCCAAAGAGTATGCCTGCGGAAGGAAGACTGCATCCAGGGACTTCCTCTGTTTTTTCTATTATATTCTCTAAGAAAAACAAGACTTCAAAACCACATAGCCAGTGGAGTAAAGTTAATGTGCAACCCTATTTTATGGTCATAATCAAGAGAAAACATGCATACGTGTTTTACAGAACCAGAAGTTTCAAAATGCAAGGAGGAGGAAGAGATTTTGAGTGTAACTTTCAGGAGTACCAGAAGGTGAGTTACATTCAGGTACACTAGGTATTTTCCTGTCTCTAGAGGGCTTGGACGGTAAAGGCCCAATTTTCAAAAAAACAGATATTCAAACACCATGGCGGTCAGCCATGGCATTTAAAAATCATTGGGATATTCAGCAACACTATGTGAATAGGAGCTGTCACTGATTATCCAGGTTGAGTGGCGCTATCCAGAAAAGCACTGGAAGTTACCTGGTTAGCACGATTTTCAGCTGGTACTTATCCATATAGCAACTTAGGCCTGCTTTTCGTGTGGAATAAGTTGTCCAGATAAGTGCCAACTAAAAATCGTGCTAACTGGGTAAATAGTTTATGGTTCATTAAAATTAGATATACCGCTTTCAGCAATACCCTTTAACCTTTCCCAGCATTCGCGGCTTCACAGATACAGCTGCCAGCGTGAAGGAAAAGGCTCTTCACGCTGGCGGCTGTACAGAGGAAGCCGGGGCCTCGCGCGAGCTTACCCTGCTCCCTCTGAAGCCTCTCAGACAGCCGCGGTGCTGGTCGGGGGGGGCAAGGACTGCATGGGCTGTGATTGGGGGTGGACGACCTGGACCGGAAAAGGGCTATGGGGGGGGGGGGGGGACTTGGACTGGAAAGAAATGGGCTGTGTTGGGGGGGGGACCTGAACTGTAAAAGGGCTATTGGGGGGGGGACATGGACTGGAAATGGGTTGTGATGGGGAGGGGGACCTGGACTGGAAAAGGGCTATGGGGGGGGTAACTTGGACTGCAAATGGGCTGTGACGGTGGGGGGGGGGAACTAGGACTGCAAATGGGCTGTGATGGGGGGGGGGGGGGAACTAGGACTGCAAATGGGCTGTGATTGGGGGGGGGACCTGAACTGTAAAAGGGCTATGGGGGGGGGGACCTGGACTGGAAATGGGTTGTGATGGGGAGGGGGACCTGGACTGGAAAAGGGCTATGGGGGGGGGGGGACATGGACTGGAAATGGGCTGTGATGGTGGGGGGGGGGGGAACTAGGACTGCAAATGGGCTGTGATGGTGCAGGGGGACTCGGACTGCAAATGGGATGTGATGGTGGGGGCTAGGACTGGAAATGGGCTGTGATGTGAGGGCTAGCACTGGAAATGGGCTTATGAAGAGCTGGAATAGGACTGGAAATGGGCTGATGTGGGGCATGGGAGAATGGGACAAGAAGGGAGTGGATGCTGGGTGGGTCTAGAACTATAAGGGAACTGATTTTGGGGGAGGACTAGAATGGATGGGGAATGAGAATGGAGAGGGGAAAAATATTTTGTGTGGAAGAAAAGTCTATGATGGGCTGGGTATTGGGAGAGTAAGAGGGGCTTGAAAATGGAAGGGTGAAATTTAAATGGATGATAAAGGAATAAGGAAAGAATTGGGGGAAAGAGCAAAAGGGAAACAATCAGTATGTTAAAGCAGAAATAGAGAGAGAATGGAAAACATCTAAAAGAGAAGAAAGGACAAATGGATAGCTCGCAGAAGACACGAAGAAACCAGAATTACGTGACTGGAGCAATTGCAACTGAAAAAATGCCCAAACAGAAGGTAGAAAAATACTTTTTATTTTGAATTTATTAACTGGAATATGTCTGGTCTGGGAAGTGTGTATTGCTAACATCTTTGCGTTTTTGTTTAGTGCAAGAGGAAATTACTTTATAGTTTTATTTCTCCAGTGTTGTACATTTCATGATTGGATTTTGGGGTTCCCAGTTTAATTATTATCTGACCAAGGAAGTTAGCCTACACGTATCCTCGGTAATTTTTGTGGGTGGGGCGGGGCAGGGGTGGGACTAGGCGAGCCACAGGTGTCGGGTTTTTCTCGGTGAAAAAGTTGGCAACTCTATTTGTGGGTGTGTTTGTTATAGTCAGAGTGAGAGGCGGGGTTGTGCGAGCCTGGATCCCTCGCTCTCTAGAGAGAGTTGAAATTGCTGCAGCCTAGCTGAACGGGGCCGTCCGCGAGCTTCTCCAGGCCCTGGCATGAAGGGGAAAGAGGAAAAGGAGAGTGGGGGAGGCGGGATTCCGGAGAAGAGCACTAGCGCTCAGGAGTTAAAGGAGCAGGGAAACAGACTCTTCGTCACCCGCAAGTACCAGGAGGCGGTGGCCTGTTACACCAAAGCCATAGTGAGTACCGGGGAGCAGCGACGGCCAGGTCCGTTTCCTGTACCTGCTGTAGTACCGCCGGATCATTCAGTGATCCTCTTCCCCGATGGATAAGACATTTTTTAATGTATTTCTTGAATTCCGATGCTGATTTTGTCCCTATTGCCTCTTTATGTCAGGCAATTCTATACATCTATTGCCATTTCTGTTTTGGTAAGTTGATCTCGTTTTTATTTTTTCTGGGGGCCCACAATTTTTGTTGGCGTAGGGCCTCACTCAAGGTAAATCCGGCCCTGATTAAATGGGTTGATGATGAAATATAAGGAGATTAAAGAAAACCTCTTGAAAGCACAAGTCTATGTGCTCCTTTTCTGAAGGTCCATTTATATTTTTTAAAAAACTCCCTATTTAAAAACAACACACAATTTTTTAAGTATATTTTTGACATTGTTTTTTGGTGTATATTGGGACCACTTAACATTTTGCTGTTTTATAAAGGCAACATAGGGGCCAAGCAGTGCACAAATTTACACCTGTTCCGAAGAAGCTATAACTGAGTGCATGTAATATGTGTATTTTATAAAATATGCATGTGAATTTGCACGCTATCCTGACTCCATCCAAATCATGTTACCAGGGATTCTTACATGCAGATCATGTAAAAGTGCATCCTTTCCATGTGCCTACATTTTGAAGGTAATTTTATAAGACGCTACCTAAAGTTATATGCCATCACCATGGAGGTCATGTATTTTCAGTGATTTATACATGTGGAAGAGCCTTTATGCAGGTGCTTTAGCCGGCTGCTATTTTGTAAATATGCTGTCACCACTAGGTAGGTAGGTAGATGGTCTCCCAGGGCCTATAGCTCTGTGCATCCTGCCAGCTTGCACAGCAACAACAAAACATCCCTTGGACTCGGGTAAAGGTTATTGAATGCTAACAATTGAGAAGTAAAAAAAAAAAATCCATGTTCAGCACTAAACAAAACAATGCCCAGAAATTTGGCCTTAATTCTGCCCCAGCTTTCTGCTCTCTGGCTGCAAAAAAGAAGAGAAGGACGCGGGAAAAAAAAAGAAACCAAGCCAAAGAATAAGGAAAATCTGGCTGTCACTATATCAGCTAGAATAGTCTCTTGTTTTGCAATAGAAAAACAGGCTTAAGTCTAAATTCCTTGCAGAAGTCTAGCTTGGGGTATTCACATTGAGACAAGCTCTCCTATGCTCTTCCTTATTTATTTAACATTACTTATTTATTTAACATTTCTTATATACCACCTTTCATGATATCAAGGTAGTTTACATTGAACAAACTTAAATTACATTCAACAGGGCATTATAACATGGAGATAGCACAGTTACTTACCTGTAACAGGTGATCTCTGGGAACAGCAGGAATAAGTCTTCACATATGGGTATCGTCGGTACCGACGGAGCCTGCGCGGGAACGCTCCCCAGTGTCCAAAAGGA
Organism: Ichthyophis bannanicus; assembly: GCA_033557465.1. Classification (NCBI taxonomy): domain Eukaryota; kingdom Metazoa; phylum Chordata; class Amphibia; order Gymnophiona; family Ichthyophiidae; genus Ichthyophis; species Ichthyophis bannanicus. The sequence goes on along the minus strand of CM066047.1, from coordinate 50,772,713 downwards.
AAGCTTTTGGGAGCATCCCACAGCGCCTGCGTGCTGCCTTCCCGCCTTTTCCTAACTGCCTCCCTCCAGTTCGAGTTTTAAGCTGAGACAAAGAGAGAGAGAGAAAGGAAAGGAAAGATAGATAGAGAGATAGAACTCCTAGGGGAGGTGGGTGGGTTGTGAAGACTTATTCCTGCTGTTCCCAGAGATCACCTGTTACAGGTAAATAACTGCTATCTCCAGGAACAAGCAGGAATGAGTCTTCACATATGGGGACTCCCCAGCTAGAGATGCCAAGGAGATCCCCAAGGTTGTGAGTCCCTGAGAAGGGCTCTACCTCCCCCTATGGATCTCGGGCATCCAACCAGGGATGGGGGGTAGGAGTTGATTAGGTATGGAACAGGTGTTTGAGAACAGCCTGACCAAACAAGGCATCCCGGCGGGAGTCCTTGTCCAAGCAATAATGGGCTGTAAAGGTATGAACCGAGGCCCAGGTGGCCACTCGACAAATTTGGTCGATGGACACAGAATTTAGATGAGCCATAGAGGCTGCCATGGCCCTCACATTGTGAGCTGTGACAGGGCCCTCCAGAGAAAGGTTCTTACTCTGGTAGGCAAAAGAAATACACTAAGCAATCCAATTGGACAGAGTTCTCTTAGAGACTGGAAGTCCTAAATGAGAGGGATCGAAAGCAACAAAGAGTTGAGAAGACTTTCTATGTTGCTGTGTCCTTTGTAAGTAAAAAGCAAGCGCTCTCTTACAATCCAGGGTATGGAGATTCCTCTGTGTACTTGATGCATGAGATCCTGGAAAAAGACAGGTAAATATACCTCCTGGTTCAGATGAAAAGGTGAGACCACTTTAGGCATAAAGTGTGGACTGGTCCTGAGAACTACCTTGTCATGATGGAACCTTGTATAAGGAGGATTAGCCACCAAGGCTTGCAGCTCCCTGATGCGGCGAGCTGAAGTGATTGCAATGAGAAAAATAACCTTCCAGGAAAGGAATTTCAAGGAGGTAGTGGCTAAGGGTTCAAAGGGTGGCTGCATAAGCCGGCCAAGAACCAGATTCAAGTCCCATGCCACTGGAGGTGGTCTAATGGGAGGTTTAGTTAAAAGAAGGCCTCTCATGAATCTTGCTATAAGAGGATGAGAGGAAATAGGCTGTCCATTGAGAGGTTTAAGGGATGCTGCAATAGCACTCAAATGGACTCTTACTGAATTTGTTTTAAGGCCTGCATGGGATAAATGCAGCAAATACTCTAGTAAAGAATTCAGAGGTATTGCAAGAGGGTTAAGACCCTTCTCTGCACACCAATTGGTAAACCTTTTCCATTTAAAAGCATAGGAATGTCTAGTGGAAGGCTTTCTGGAAGCATGAAGGATATCCTTCACTTGCTGAGAAAGATGCAAATCTTGAAGGTCTAGGCCTTCAGCAACCAGGCTCTGAGATGAAGAGACTGGGGATTTGGGTGCCACAATGTTCCTTCCTCCTGGGACAGGAGGTCTGGAGCAGATCCCAAGTCCAGGGAGGGAGCTTGAGAGAGATGCAGAAGTAGAGGGTACCACACTTGGCGTGGCCAATGTGGTGCTATGAGGATCATAGACCCCTTGTCTCTCTGAAGTTTGAACAGTGTCTTGGGAATTAGGGGAATGGGTGGAAAGGCATAGAGGAAGTCTTGCCCCCAATGAAGGAGGAAGGCATCCCTGGCCTGAACTCCCTGACACGGAATCCTGGAACAGAACCGGGGAAGTTTGGCATTCCACGGACTTGCAAAGAGGTCTATGTCCGGGGTTCCCCAAATTCGGAAGATCCTGGCTATCTGGTCCCCATGGAGGGACCATTCGTGTGGAAGCAGAACTCGATTGAGTCTGTCTGCCCAAGAGTTTTGAACCCCTGGAAGATACACTGCCATGAGATGAATTTGATGCTCTCTGGCGAAGGCCCACAATCTCAAAGCTTCGTTGCAAAGCGACAGAGAGACAGTCCCGCCCTGCTTGTTCACGTAGAACATGGCTACTTGGTTGTCCGTGTGGATGAGGACTGTCTTGTAGCTGAGCAGGTTGTGGAAGACCCTGAGAGCTAGAAAAATTGCTCTGAGCTCTAAGAGGTTGATATGTAGAGATGTCTCCTGTGGAGACCAGATGCCTTGAGTGGAGAGATCTTGTAGATGAGCTCCCCAACCTCTTGGAGAGGCATCTGTTGTAAAGGTTGCTTGGGGTAACACCTGTTGAAAGGGGGACCCCAGCAACAGATTTTGAGTGGACTTCCACCACTGGAGAGAGCAAAAGAGGCGACTGGAGGTTGCTATTTTGTCTGACAGGCACCCTGATGCCTGGGTCCATTGGGTGGACAGAGTCCATTGAGCTGCCCTCATGTGAAGGCGAGCGTAAGGAACCACATGCACAGTGGATGCCATGTGGCCTAACAGTTGTAACATCTCTCGAGCAGTTAAATGGGATTTTAACTGAATCTGTGAGGCTAACTGCACCAAGCGTAGGCAACGAGCCTGGGGAAGATAGGCCCTTGCAGTTGTGGTATCCAGCAAGGCCCCTATGAATTCTAGAGACTGAGTAGGGGTGAGACGGGATTTTGGGATGTTTATTACAAGTCCCAGATACTGAAGAACACGCCTTGTGCAGGCTAGGGAAGTCTGGGCCTCTGACTGGGATGGAGCTCGGATGAGCCAGTCGTCCAGATATGGGAATACGAATATCCCTAGAGTGCGTAGAAATGCAGCTACTACTGCCATGCATTTTGTGAACACTCTTGGTGCAGAGGCCAGACCGAAAGGAAGCACTTTGAATTGGTAGTGCTTTCCTCGATAAAGGAACCGAAGGAACCTTCTGTGTGTTGGATGGATGAGGACATGGGTGTACGCATCCTTGAGGTCTAGAGAACAAAGCCAATCCTGACTCTGAAGGTATGGAAGGTGAGCACCGAGAGAAATCATCTTGAATTTCTCCTTGCATAGAAACTTGTTCAATTCCCTGAGATCTAATATGTGTCTGTAGCCCCCTGTTTTCTTTGGGATAAGAAAGTAGGGGGAGTAGAACCCTGAGCCCTGTTGAAGAAGGGGTACTTCTTCTATTGCCCCTTGGGCAAGAAGGGTAGCAATCTCCTGACCCAGAAGGTTGAGGAGAGATGTTTGAGAATTGAACTGTCTCACCATGGTGTGAGGAGGAAGGTTTAAGAAATGAAGCTTGTAGCCCTCCCTTATGATGGAGAGGGTCCATTGCTCTGCTGTGATTTGTTCCCACCTGGGAACAAAGTGAGCTAACCTTCCTGGAATGGTGAGAGGCTCTGGTTCTTTTAGAGCCAGAAAGGCTAAGTTCTCTAGTTGAAAGTCAAAAGCCCTGAGGAGGCTGAGGCTGTTGGGCCGTAGCAGCCCTTGCAGCCTTAGGCTTGGCCTGTTTAGGTTGTTGCTGTCGCTTTGCAGCAAAACGACCTGCAGAAGATGCCTGTTGACCATAACCAGGATAATATCTCCCCTTATTGGGAAAAAATCCCTTTTTGAACAACCTTTTCTTAACAGGAGCAGAAGTAGACTTTGAAAGTCTATCTAAAGCAGAATTTTCAGCATCCATCTGAGTGGCCTTTGCTTGCCAATCTTTGCCAAAAAGGTTTTCACCTGTACAAGGAAGATTTCCTAGTCCATCCTGAACCCAGGGTTCCAAATCAGAAACTTGTAGCCAAGCAACTCTGCGTGCACCTATGGCAATAGCCGAGGCTCTGCTAGCACACTCAAAAGAGTCAAAGGCTGCACGGTTGGAAAACTTGGAAACATCCTGGGCATGTTTAAGCCAGGTGAGAAACTCCTCTCTTTTATCTTCTGAAACAAAAGGAGATAAAGTTTGTAGGTGATCTGTAACTTCTTTTAGAAACACCCCCATATAGAGACTATAGGAGTTGATTCTAGCCACAAGCATATTGGCCTGTAAAATTCTCCTGCCAAAAGCATCTAAGGTTCTGCATTCTCTTCCTGGAGGATTAGATGAGTGCCTTTTTGCACTCTTTATCCTCTTCATAGCAGACTCCACCACAATAGAGTGGTGAGGAAGCTGAGTCTTATGAAAGCCAGGACAAGGAGGAACACGGTACATGGTGTCCAACCTACGAGAATGAGGGGAGGTGGTGAGAGGTGTCTCCCATATGCCCAACATGTGATCATAAAGGATCTCATGAATTGGTAAAGTAGCTGCCTCTTTAGGAGCCTTAGGGTATTGTAAGATATCCAATTTTTTGGCTCTAGGCTCTGGTTCAGGGGCCACTGAAATGGAGAGGCCCCTGGCCACTTCCCTAATGAAGTCTTGAAAAGACAAGTCTTCTGGAGGAGACATTCTTCTTTTTGGTGAAGAGGGCTCCTGAGGAAGGAGTACGATGCTTCGACAGAAACCTCTGATTCATCAGAGTCTTGGCCACTTCCCTAATGAAGTCTTGAAAAGACAAGTCTTCTGGAGGAGACATTCTTCTTTTTGGTGAAGAGAGCTCCTGAGGAAGGAGTACGATGCTTCGACAGAAACCTCTGATTCATCAGAGTCTTCAGAGGAATCGAAGTATCGCCTATCTGGATGCTCCTGAGAGCCCGATACGCGTACCGAGTGGTATCGACATCGGGAGTGATCGGTACCGATGGGCATCACAGAACAGGGTACCGCTGCAGTCGACACCGAAGCCGATGTCGATGCAATCGGTACCGGCACTGGAACCAATATCGGTGCCGGTGCCAGAACTGGTACTGACAACGGAGTTTGTTGCGGTACCGGAGGCGTCGCAGCTTGTATGAATGCCGTAATGGCACGCTGCATGGTCAGAGTATTCTTTTTTTATTTATGAAGTTTTATACATACATTACAAGAAACAAACAAATCCTCAATAAATCCAAACAAAATTTGAAATAAACAAGGAAATAAAGTGAACAACCACTTCAAGGAGGTGCATCCAAATCTAAGATCAAAATTAAATGTAAAAGGAAATATACTAATATCACACTACAATTGATTCCTAGAGTAATTTCCTATACTCCCTTACTTTTTAGGAAATCTAACAACTGAACAGTTTCAAAAAAACATATCTTTCACCCTGATGAAATATCAAACATTTACATGGAAATTTAAGGTGAAAAACCGCTCCAAGGGCCAAGACCCGTGGACGCAAGTCTAAAAACGACTTGCGTCGCACTTGCGTGGCCCTGGATACATCGGGAAACATCTGAACTATCTAACCACAAAACGTCTCTGATTTTTTCTTAAAGTAAGCTCTCATAATTCTATCCTTATCTATCTCCGACAATAAAGTGACCAACAAAGTGGCCTGGAGGAAATATCGTCTGAAGTTGATTCTATAAAAGCTGAAACATCTAAAGTAGAGGAAGCTCATTGATCATGAGAAGGAGCCACCTCTACCTCCTCACCAAGTGGCTGAACTAAATTACGTGGAAAAACATAATATATTTTTGATACCACAATTAAATTAAAATCTGCTAACGACAAATTCTTCTTAAGATATTTCTGAAATAATATTAATGGGGATAGGTAGTGTGTGTGTGGAAAATTCAACAACCGAAGATTCTTAGATCGCAAAGAATTCTCCAACATCTCATCTTGATGGTGCAAAACACGAAAATCCTGCACAAAAGTAGCCATCATATTCTGACAAGCCGCACCATCAGATTCCAATGTTGTAAGTCGTTGAGCCACTGCATTCAAACGCTTATCCTGATCAGACAATTTCTGTACAGTTGCTTTAGAAAAATCTGAAATTTTCTGCAGAGACGCACCCAACACCGACTCAATACGCGAAGTCGCAGACCAAATGTCCTTCAAAGACAAATCAACCGGTGGGGCCGACGCCTCACCAACAGAAGGAAAACTTATTACTGAAGGCAAAGGGGGAGATAGCTCTGCCATTCGTAGAAAAGACACCGGAAGCAATTCCCCATCTTCAGCCACTTTAGCTAAACTTGAGACAGATGAAGCTTTACCAGGCAATTGCATAATCTCTGTACTGGGGGGAGTAAAACCCAGAATGCGGGAATCATTGTTGGAGGAAGGAGTACTCACTGTTGATAGTTCCAACAAACCCTCACAAGGTGGAGCGGACACCGGCGGCACCTCACCCACAGAAACATGGGCGTCCATCGGGCCCACCACTTTCCCCACCTTGGGCTGCACAGGCTGTGGATAGCGCTTCCTCCTCTTCCCCATAACAGGGATCCTCGAATGCCGAAACTTCGCCGAAGGGGCGCCAAAGGGGCAGGGCCTGCCCCTTTGGTCACGCCCCTTCGGGCACGCCCACGGGACGTGCCCGCTTCGTGTCCCGCGAGAAGGGCTCAGCTGTTATAGCCCTCTTAGGAAGCCGCCCCAATCAGGACCGCCTCAGCAGAACTCCAGGGACCAATCAAACAGGTAAATCAGGAACTCCAATTGTAGCAGGAAAAGGAACGCACCCCGCTGTTCCGCGAGAAGGGCTCAGCTGTTATAGCCCTCTTAGGAAGCCGCCCCAATCAGGACCGCCTCAGCAGAACTCCAGAGACCAATCAAACAGGTAGATCAGGAACTCCAATTGTAGCAGGAAAAGGAACGCACCCCCTGGTCAGAGTATTCTGATCCATCGACGCCACCAATGTCTGGATGTCGGTACCAGTGGGAACCACCGGTACCCCAGAACATGGCAACAGGTGATCGGTCGAGGCCGAGCCATCGATGTCAACCTGTGACCCCATAGATAAAGCTTTGGAAGCCGGAGTCTCCCGCCGGGGTAATTTTGCCGGTGCAGATTCCTCGAGAGCAAGCCCGGAGGCATCTCGATACTTAGAGGGAGATCTACCCTTCGAGAACCGGCTGGACTTGAGTTTGGTTACCTGAGATCCATGGGAGGAAGAAGAAGCCCTGGAAGACGTCGATGCTACCGAAGCTGCATCAGAGGGAAACAGGGTACTGAGCTTGGCTGCTCGATTCTGTAGACCTCTTTTAGACATCATGGAACAGGACTCACAATCCGTGATGGAGTGGTCAGGACCCAAACATTTTAGACACCAGTCATGGGTGTCAGTGACAGAAATAGTGCCGCTGCACTTCGTGCACTTTTTAAACCCGGAAGCGGGCTTCTCCATGAGGAGAATTTGTCGTAGGCCTAAGGCCAAAAAAAAAAGCACAGAAATGAAAATAGTAGTCTCTTTCTTCTTATAAAAAAAAAAAAAAAAAAGAAAGACCGGCAGTACCGGTCCGATGTCGAAGAAGGCAGACGCGCGACCAAAGAAATAAAATAAAGAACTTCTTCAGCGGTGACAGGAACACGACCTGCTGGCTCCACGGAAAAGAAGAACTGGAGAGAGGCGGTTAGGAAAGGTGGGAAGGCAGCGCGCAGGCGCTGTGGGATGCTCCCAAAAGCTTTCCTTTTGGACGCTGGGGAGCGTTCCTGCGCAGGCTCCGTCGGTACCGATGATACCCATATGTGAAGACTCATTCCTGCTTGTTCCTGGAGATAACTATTTTACAGGAAACATGGACAATGGAGGGTTAAGTGGCTTGCCCAAGACCACAAGGAGCACCTGTGGGACTAGAAACCCCAGTCCTTCCGGCCCAAGGTTGCTGTCCTCTAGTGGGATTTGAACCCCCGACCTTTCAGCCAGAAGTACCTTGCCCTAACCACTAGGCCACTCCTCCACTCTTTTTCCTTATCAGCAATGCTAAGGAAAAAGGCTGTGGTTACTACGTTTTGTCAAGAATTCCCATTAATTTTTTTTTTAAGTGCCTTCAAGTCAATGCTGACTCCTGGCGACCCAGCAGCCTCTGTTTTCTTGGCAAGCTATGACTGGAAGTAGATTGCAAGTTCTTTTCTTCCAAGGTAATGGAGGGTAAAATGACGAGGAAAAAAGGAAGCTGAATCCTTCCAAATTCTGTCAATTCTTTAGGATGGTAGCAGGGTCACTGCTTCTTTTTCTGTTCCTCAATTGTCTAGCAAGCAGCTTAATTTTCTGAAGAGCAGTGCAGCACAAACACCAGCCATTAAGTGGCTTTTAAAAATGAAAACAGGGAATGAAAACCACCCTACTTTTTCACTCCTGCTGAAATGTATTTCACAGCATGAAAATAGGAATAGCAGGGAGAAAAGGCACACCCATTCCCCACAAACAATCACTGTACCATTGCAATCCTCTGGGTTTCAGCAAGCTGCTGCCGGTTTCCAATAGCCATATGGGAAAGTTGCATACTTGGCTCATTCCACCTCCATGGTGTCTTCAAGATCATCGGCCTTAGGGAATTCCTCTAGGATCTCTACTTCCATATGTTCCACCAGTTCCTCCATTTTGAGGGCAGGCTTTCTGGCCACAGAGCTTCTTCCCTCTTCCTGGACTGCAGGCTGTATTTTATGTCAGCCCAAAGGAAAGACCCTGCTATACTCCCTCCCTTCGTCTCCTAGGAAATTGATGAGTCACCTTCTTTGGATGACTGCTTCTGCCCTAGAGATGGGTTAGCTTCCTCTTCCTAACTAGAAAGGATAGCTTGCCTTTAGGAATCTGCCTGTTTACCTATCTGGGGAAAGAGGAAGAGTTTGAACTTCCAGCACAAGGAATTCTCAGTGTCTCTGTATTTCTCCTGTGTAACCTCCCTGCCACAATGCGTGCCAGGCAATGGCATGTACTTTTGGTGTCGGCATGCACAGGGGTAGCACGAGCAAAGAGCAAACTTATGCATATAAGTTAAGTTCTCATGCTTAGATTTAAGGCATGTTTTTGGACATTTATTCCCCTGTATCAAACTCTGCCTAAACTCCAAACAAACACCAACAACATTGAAGACCTAATTTACAACTGGAACACCACAATCGCATCAGCATCCAATGCAAAATTAGACAAAACTACCACCAGACCCGCCTCCTCAAAAGCCCGATGGTTCACCCCCAACCTCCGGAAACTAAAAACCAAACTCAGACGAACAGAAAGAAAATGGAGAAAAACCAAAAATGAAAAGGACAAAATAAACTACCTCTACGAACTCGACGCATACCACTCAGAAACTGACAAAGTGAAAAAAGCCTACCACTCAAAAATCCTAAACACAGCCATAAACAAACCTCGGGAACTCTTTCAGATAGTTAAAAAACTGACAAGAGCACCTAGTAACTCTGACCAGCTGCCAAACATCCCATCAGATCTATTGGCCCGACAATACAAACAGCTTCAACAACCAAAAAATCCTCACCAGAGCGCCGAGACAACAAAAACAGACCACTGCACCATCATAAGCAGCGACTGGAATACGTTTGATGCAACCACAGAAGCAGAAATATCATCCACCATCTCCTGCCTTAACACCACCACCTCCCCACTAGACCCCTGCCCCACTGACTGGATAAAGAAATCCAAGGAAGACATGAGCGCACCATTATCCCACATCGTCAACGAATCCTTCACTCAAGGACGCATGCCGGACATCCTCAAAACCACAATCATTCGACCAACCCTAAAAAAGCCTAACCTAGATCCCCTAGACCCCACTTCCTACAGGCCAATAGCAAGCCTCCCATTTACCGCCAAAATCATCGAGAAGATAGTCCAACGCCAGCTTCAAGAACATTTAGATGTCAACAACATACTGGATCCGCAGCAACACGGTTTCCGCCCACTACATGGAGTCGAGACCCTCATGACCACACTGATGAACACTCTCATCATGGGAACTCAAGAAAAACACTCCGGATACACCATGATCTTCCTAGATATATCAGCAGCCTTCGACACCATCTCCCACAACATCCTCATACACAGACTCCAATCAATAGGGATCAAAGATACTGTACTTCGATGGTTCCAGTCCTACCTAACCAACCGACAGCAATTGATCCGCACCAGCACCTCAACCTCACCCCCCTTCCAGCAACATCAAGGAGTACCTCAAGGATCCACACTATCAGCCATGCTCTTCAACATTTACTTCCGACCACTCTGCTCAGTCATACGTACCCACAACATCAACTTCCACATATATCTGGATGACATAATGCTCTATGCCCCAATTACAACCACAAACCCAACGAATGAGCAACTATCAGCCTGCTTCGCTGATGTATCTAAATGGCTGCAAGAGAACAACCTCTCCATTAACATAAAGAAAACTGAAGCTCTTATAGTGACCAAAGACCCAGACTTCAAATCACCTACACACCTCAACATGCGAACTACACAAATTCAAATACAGCCACAAATAAGATATCTGGGCATTATCATTGACCAGGCTCTAACCCTCAAGCAACAAATCAATAAGACCACCGGAACTATATTCCACAAGGCTAAAACAGTACAACGTCTCCGACCTCTCCTCGAACCTCAAGACTTCAGGACAGTAATGCAAGCTATGACACTCCCACATCTGGGCTACTGCAATATAATCTACCATGGACTTCCCGCCACACAAACCAACCCCCTCCGAACGGCCTTGAACACCACAGCGAGAATTATTCAGAATGCGAGGAAACGAGATCACATCACCCCAATTCTAAGGGACCTACACATACTTCCCCTCGAAGCAAGAATTAAATACAAAGCTATTCTACTCACCCACAAAACCATCCAGCAAACACAGAGCACCCAGCTCCACACCCTACTGACCCATCCAGCCCACAGCAAAACGACCAGACAGACCTGCAGCAACTCCCTCACCATCCCTCACAAAAGAACCAAATGCACACAGAGCCTTTGAACTTTATGCCCCATCCCTCTGGAATTCTCTACCGAGCCACCTCAGGAACAACAACGATCTCCTGTCATTCAAAAACCAGCTAAAAACCATCCTATTCCAAGAATATCTCAAAACAGAAACACCCTCCCACAAATAACTACACCAACCCCTCTACGCCACCCTCAAGAACCCATGATCAAAAACTGTTACCTTGTCCATGTCTATGTCTATCCTCTGTCAAAATCATCAGTGTTGCCCTCCTGGTGATGGCCCTATCCCTATGACCGATTAACCCCCCCCCCCCCCTTTTGTTACGCCGCTTTGACCCGGTGAAAAGCAGGATATAAATACAGTTAAATAAATAAATAAATAATTTATTTATTTTATTTAACTGTGTTTATATATTAATTTATCATAATGTCAAAGAGGCTCATATATAACTTTACATACATGTTTTACACAGAACATTAACATAGATTTGTAACGGGGATAGAGGAAACCTTTTTAGGGAGGGATATAAATATATAGCATAACATAAAATTGCAAGATTCATTGAGTTCCTCTTTTTTAGTGTGCTAGGTTTCATCTCCAAAATGTTCTCTGAATAGATGGGTTTTGAGGTTTATTTCAAAAATATTTGATTTCTGGGATAGGTCATATCTTGTGGGAGTGCATTAAACATGGAGTAAGCATAGAAAGAGAATGCTCAATTGCAAATAATTTGTGTGTTTTTCACCTTCTACGTTGGAACTGGGAAAGTATATTGTGCAGTGGATCTCCTGGTTCGGTTGTTTTGTGTCTTTTGTAGCAGGGATTGGAGGTGGTTCCAGTATAGGTTGTAATATTCTGAAAATGGTAAGTAGCAATGACGTAAGTTACAATGAGGGGCCCCCAAGCAAAATTTTGCTGAGGGCCCCCTATTGTTGTGGCAATGGCATGTGTTGCCCAGCTGGCTCCCCCTTTGTGTAGCGAGTTTCCCATGTGGCAGTAGCGCTGCTCTGTTCTTGTAAGTTCGCCACAGGGAATGTGGCAGCCATTCCCCACCAGGCCGAAGTGTCGCGGGGTGGATGTTATCGTGAGACTTTGGCCCAGCGAGGAACAGCTGCAGGGCTCACGTTCCCCGCAACAAACTTACAAGAGCAGAACAGCATTGCAGACATGATAAAGTAAGCTTGCCATGCTGCTGCTACAGTTGCTGTGTGGGCCCCCTTTCTGTCCAGGCCCCTCTCCCCGCATTGGGGGGGGGGGGCGCTGCTTGAGCAGAATTTATGCCAGTGTAAGTAGAGCTTTGTATTTTATGCTTTATTATTGGAAGCCAGTGGAGTTGTTTTAGAATTGGTGTTATGTGGTCAGATCTTGAGGTACCGTGCAGGATGCATGCAGCGGTGTTCTGAGCCATCTGTAGTGGGTCAGGGTGTATTTTGGCAATCCTTGGTAAATTATTACAGTAGTCTAGATGGGGGCATATAATAGCCTGGAATATGGCTTGGAAGATATGGGAGTGGGTGCCTGTTTTATAAAGAAAAGTAAGCATCTACTTTTCATTCTAAAATAGGCTTTAGATAAGCATGTTCTGGATGCATAAAACTGTTTACCTGGTTACAGAATTATGTTCTTTATGCCTGTATAGAATGGCTATGAAGGACCTAGACAAGATTCTCAAGAGCAGAGATGTCTTTCTCCATACAAATATTCGACTTGTTCAAGCCATGGCATTTTCAATAATATCATATGGATGTGAAAGTTGGACGGTGAAAAAAAAGACAGGAAGAAAATTGATGCCTTTGAATTATGGCGCCGGCGACGAATACTGTGTATACCATGGACTGCCCGGAGAACAAACCAGTCAGTACTAGAGGAGATCAAACCTAAGCTTTCTTTAGAAGTTCAGATGACAAGACTTTGACTTTCATGCTTTGGACACATCATGTGCAGAGAGAGATCATTAGAGAAAGACATCATGCTTGGCAAGGTAGAAGGTCATCAATGAGATGGATCAATACAACAGCAGCAGCTACGGGTGCCAGTCTGTCAACAATGAGCCACCTGACTGAAGACCAAATGCAGTTTAGGACAATTATCCAGAGGGTCGCCATGAGTCGACACAGGCTTGACAGCACTTAATGCCCCCACAAAATGTCATAGCAGCTCTTTTCTGCATGTTCACCATGCTTTACACATGGAAAATACTTTAAAAATTACCCCTCATATGCACTTCCTTTTAAAATGCTCAAATTAATGCATTTGAAAGGCATAATGAAACAAACTGCTTTAAACCTGAATACGTTTTAGAGTTACAAAGTCCAATAGGAAGAAGCAATTTGCAAAACTAGCTTAGAACTTCCCTTAAAACTAATACTGCAGTCCAGCACCAGTGATCAATTGAAAATGTCACCAGTTGCTAAGTTACAGTACATCATCTCTTTTACAATTGGAGCCAAGGTTTATGCTCTAGGCACAAACCATTGTATTAATCTTTTACAAAGCCTACCAATTACCCAGCAATAGAAAACCCAATTATACAAGCAAGCGTTTACCAAATGGGCCACACTAACAGTCTAATTTATAAAAAGAAATTATATAATTGGCATTAGTTTGAAAGTCATGAGTAGTAATAGCACGTGAAACCATAGATCCTGTTATGGCAGACTCTAGCCTGTATTGTTTTTGTGCACTAATGAGCATAAACCACATTCCCTCCAATCCTCATTTTATTTAATAATACAGAGCCACAGGGAATAAGCAATATACAACTCTGTCTTATTCCTTTCCTAGCATACGAGCTGTTCCATTTTGTCTGTCTTGTGAACAGCTTCTACAAGGATGAAGGAGTTGTCAGGAAAGAGGCAGCGAATGAAAGCTCAGGACCTGGAGAAGCTACGAAACTACTTAAAGGTCTAATATAAAAATGGTCCCTTTAGTTAACTGTGTTTTAAGTTTCATGGTCAGACAGTAGGTAAATAAAACTAATTTATCCATTAACATGACATTTGGCTTCCAGATTTATAGCGTATAACGTCAGCGTGTAACTCACATAGGGAGGCCTTCATGAAACACAAGAGATCACAGAGAGAGGAAGACAGGCATCTGTGTTTGGAAAAACTTACAGAAGCTAGCAAAGTAGTCAAGAAGGCAAAGATTCAAAAGGAGGAGGAAATAGCCAATGCAATAAAATGGTGGGATAAGACATTTTTCAGATATATTAGTGAGAAGAGGAAGGGCAAAAGTGGTATTGTCAGACTCAAGGGTGCAGGGGGAGAATATGAAGAAGCTGATAAGGATAAAGCGGAATTGCTTAACAAATATTTTTGTTCTGTGTTCACAGATGAAGAACCAGGAGCAGGACCTCAGAAAATACCCACAAATAGGAACAGAAGCGAGGGACATCTTGAACAATTTTCAGAAGACTGTGTTCGTGAGAAACGAGCTCAACTTAAAGTAGACAAAGCGATGGGACCGGATGGGATACACCCTAGAATACTGAGGGAACTTGGGGACGTTCTAGCAACTCCACTGACTGACCTTTTCAATGCCTCGTTGGAGTCGGGAGTGGTGCCAAAGGACTGGAGAGAGGCTCATGTGGTGCCTTTACACAAAAGCGGAAGTAAGGATGTGGTTGAAATCTACAGGCCAGTTAGTTTAACTTCGGTGGTGAGTAAATTATTGGAAACGCTGCTGAAAGAGAAAATAGTGAGGTTTCTGGAGTCCAGTGGATTACAGGATCCGAGGCAGCATGGATTCACCAGAGGCAGGTCTTGTCAAACAAATCTGATTGATTTCTTTGACTGGGTGACCAGGGAGTTGGACCGAGGGAGAGCTCTAGATGTGGTGTATTTAGATTTCAGTAAAGCCTTTGACACTGTTCCTCACAGGCGACTTATAAACAAACTGAGCACCCTAGGGATGGACCCTAAAGTTACTGCTTGGGTTAGAAATTGGTTGTGTGGGAGGTGACAAAGAGTACAAGTAAATGGAGCTCACTCTGAGGAGAAGGATGTTACCAGTGGTGTGCCCTAGGGATCTGTCCTTGGCCCGATTCTTTTTAACATCTTTGTTAGTGATATAGCGGAAGGGCTGTCGGGTAAGGTTTGCCTCTTTGCAGATGATACCAAAATCTGCAATAGAGTAGACACCCAGGAAGGTGTAGATAACATGAGGAGGGGTCTAGCTAAGCTTGAAGAATGGTCTAGAATTTGGCAGCTGGGATTTAATGTTAAAAAATGTAAGGTCATGCATTTGGGCTGCAGCAATCCAAGGGAGCAATACAGTATAGGGGGTGAAGTACTTTTGTCCACTAAAGAAGAGCGGGACCTAGGCGTGGTTGTGTCTGATGATCTTAAAGTAGCTAAACAGGTAGAAAATGCGAAGGCAAAAGCTAGAAGGATGCTTGGGTGCATACGGAGAGGAATGGCTAGCAGAAAAAGGGAGGTGATAATGCCTCTGTATAAGTCTTTGGTACGACCTCATTTGGAGTATAGTGTGCAATTCTTGAGACCGCACCTTCAAAAGGATGTGAACAGGATGGAGTCGGTGCAGAGGGTGGCTACTAAAATGATTAGTGGGCTTCATTCTAAAGCATATGAGGACAGACTTAAGGATCTTAATATGTACACCTTAGAGGAAAGGCGGGATAGAGGTGATATGATTGAGATGTTTAAATACCTCCGTGGCATAAATGTTCAGGGAGAGAGCCTCTTTCAATTGAAAGCAAGTTCTGCTACAAGGGGACATGGGATGAGGGTGAAGGGAGATAGATTCAGGAGTGATATGCGGAAATATTTCTTTACGGAAAGAGTAGTGGATCCGTGGAATAGTCTCCCAGTGGAGGTGGTAGAGATGAGGACAGTAACTGAATTCAAAAAAGCATGGGACCAACACAGAGGATCTCTAAAGGTAAAAAGTGGACTGTTGTAGTTGTTGATATGGAAGGACAGACTAGATAGGCCATGTGGTCTTTTTCTGTCATCATGTTTCTATGTTTCATATGGAAAGTGCGTGATACAGCAAAGACTGTACTAATCATAGCGTTCATTTTGACGCTGAGAAAGCGTAAATGTCTTGTCTTCCATCTAGGTATCATTTCTGCCACTTTTGCCCTAGTATTTTATAAAATAGGCTTGAATCATGCACCTTCTTGGCTTTCAGACATAGGTGACCTGCTATAAAATTTCCCTCATGACAGGCCTACTAGCTGCATATGGCTTTAAAAATGAAATCGTTTGCATGTAGCTTCCAAACAAAACTCTGAAATACTTCTTTTCTATGCAGTCAAAAGTATATGCACCCTTTCTGGCCAAGTTCTAAGTCTTTGAAAACTGACCTCCTTATGTACTATTTCAGGTAACTGGTAGAGAAACCTTTCTTGCTAAAAGCTGAACTGAGCAAATGAAGGTTTCTGCTTGCCTTGTCACAAGAAACATTGCCTCTAATTTGAACTTACAGCATAGCATGCAGGATACACTGTTGCCGTCAGAGTTAACATAGCCCTGCACGGCAAGTAAGAAACAGGAACGTTTACAAAGGCAGACAGTAATGGCACTCACCGACCTCCAAATTACCCCAGAGGCTATAAGTAAACTTAAAAAAACCAAACAGATTGGTTAAAAATCTCTAGGAAACAAACCCACCATTTATCTACTTATATGGAGTACTGCTGCTCTTTTAAGTTTCTCTCTGTCCTTCCTCCCAGAGACACAATAGGAAACGGAGGATAGTGAATAACTAGAATGACTATCCTTTCTGTGATGAAAAGACCAATCAAGTGTGTTCTTCTAATACTAGTCAATACTAACATCATTGGAAAACGCCATATTAAGTCCAACTAGCTGACATAAGGGAAAACAGAAACATCAGTTTACAAGGAACTGGAATTTCACATCAGGAGCTTCATCAGAGTTGGGTTTCCAGCTCAGTAAGTTACCAGTGTGTGGTAAGTCAATATTCTGTGCATGCGGTGTTTATGCCCCTATAATGCTATCATTCCACTCTGCTGTATACTCTAGTTAAATGAAGCCATGCTAAGCTGCTGCAGCCCACACTTAGCTCAGGACCAAATAACCAAATAGCTTCCATGATCCCCATAAACAAAATCTCATTGCAGGAAATTCTTATATTTTCAAAATAATAATAAGAGGACAACCAAAACTAGGAACCAAAAAGTAGATATGCACCACTCAAAAAAACAGATCTAAATATTGAAAAATTATTTACCAAAAAAGACCCCGTATTGCCAGGTCAGTCTCATACATAAATACCGGAGAGCTCAATGG